>NC_051170.1:127903673-128498673 GCF_013339725.1 Rhipicephalus microplus | reverse complement strand
TGGTGCAGTGAGCACAGGCCTTTACCGTTTGCCGCCAAGAAATCCGGTCCTGCGCCTCCTGCTTACTAGGCGCGCGCAAATTTGAGCGGGTCAGCACGTGATCGCCTGAACTCCATGACGGTTATCAGGCCGTCATCCAGCTGCGCAAGAGCGCAGCACTTCAGTTTCTACCGGCAACAACGTCAGTCATGCGTGCATACACATGCACATTTGGATGAATTATGGTGACGCGACATCGCACGCCACCCCGATAACCTCGATGAGAGGTGGGGGTACCGTATCAGAAATGACTGGTCGCTCACAAGTGCGAGAACGAGCGAGCATCGATTATTGGAAAACGGCGCTTACAAATGCGCACGCGTGTTCATGCGCACCCATGGGGACATTTGTTTTTGCGGGCCCCGCGACGTTTCTATTTTTTTTTGTCATGCTTACAACTGCAACGGCACTTGTGAGGCAATACAAGCTTTGCATAGCGCAACAATTCAACAAAAAAATGAAGACGATCTAGTTTCACATACGCTGTGGCAAGACGCCCCATTTCTAACTTTAGCTGGTTTCTCAGAAAGTTGGCGGATCGTTTGCAGTAGTTGATCGTGACTTTCTTCTTGATAAAGGAGATGGTGTTTGCTTAATATGGGTGCAAAAACTGGAAGGTGCTGATACGGGATTGCCTGCACTAACCATAGTGTCACAGGTGATGGATGCGCCTGTCCTGGCGCTATAACCACGGCGTATTCTGAGCTCGCGCTCATTTGCGGTCACCGGTCTGAGCGCATGCATGAGTGGCCGCAATATCCGGCTTGCACGTCGCTTGGCTGCCCGTGTTTAGGTGGTATGAAAATAGCACCAGGAGCCGTTGCTTGTTCTCGGAAGTTGTACCACACAGTGTGCATTCAGCCCTGGAGTCACGGAAATTAAAAAAAAAAATCACGCGACTTTTCTTTATTTTAAAATACTTCAAACGTCGTTTCCGAAAAACCTTTACTTGTTTGATAAAGTGAACATGCAGGAACAAGTTTATCTCGTATTACAAAGCATGCGAAAGCGCGAAATGCATCAATACAGGTGTACATATGAGGATAAATAAGAAGCAGCTCAAATACAAAGCATTTCTTGGCGAAATAAAGTAACTTTTAGCGTCCGTTAATTTCTTCATACCTGCCCGACCACCCACGCGCTCATTTATTCACTCCCTCACTCAGTCGTCGGTGTATACGTCCATCCATCTATCCATCTACATCTTTCAGTTCTCGTGGCCATTTCGTTAACTTGGCACACACTCAAATTTGCATGACATGTTAGGCATGTCGTGCACATCATTAAATAAATGACAAGGTACTGCCATGGCGCCATGGTGGTCGTTTCATCATCGGTTTATACCTATTTTATTTATTTATTATTTGTTATGCTGTTTATATACATTCAGTCCTCTGCTGATGATCATAACAGAGAAAATAAAAATAAATCTATAGATGAATCATATAAAATGATGACACATCAAGTCGATTCACCAGCGCACATAAAAAAAAAGATAATTGTAAGCAACTTCAAACGAATGCCTTCAGACCCCTTTTTTATTCTATCGAGCATTCACTTCTCAGTTTGCTCCAGCTGTTGTAAACTCTGTCAAAAAAGGACAAAAATTTTTGGCACAAATCCTCTGGGGCTGCCCTAAAACGCAGCAACCTAATAATATCCAGTTTGCGGATATCACTCAGTGGTGGGAGTCCACGCTGCTCGTCTACGATGAGTATGGGTTATGGAGTGGGCAGAAGCAGCCGCCCGAGCCCAGCCATCCCGGCTGCCTGGACAGGAGTGAACTCTCGAAATATGAACATCAGTGTCATGCATACACCATTTTCACAAGGAAGCTGCCATTTTCCCGCCGCAGTGCCGTCTGGCGTCTGCGATGTTTCATAGAGAAGCCGGTGTTTGGGGTTGTGCAGCGGTGTATGCAGCGTATACGCTCGGTTCACAAGGTATTGCCGTTCTTCGCAGTAGATGGATCAGTAGAAGGCCGTTATTCGCAGTAGATCTGTTGTAGTTACCGGGCACACAAAGGTTACTGCCCTCGATGCACAGTCTCTGTGTGTGCAATTCACTGTGTCTGAAAAGGTCACGCTTTTTAGACACAGTGAATTAACAACTGAGACACTTATTTTCGCTCATCTGCACCTGTTAGTACGTTTCGTGCGTCATTTGTGGAAGAGAAACGCGGGGCACGTTTGGATCTGCTTGCCATTCTGCGCGTGACCTTCCAATTTGTTGCAATCACATTCATTGCTTCGCCTTTGCGGTAGAGCTGTGCCTTTTATTTGTCGTAGATAGGTTTCGGAAATGGCAGTGCTCTGAGCGCCAGCACCTACTTTCGTGTGGTTAGGCAGGTGGTAAAAATGGCGGCATAGTTGCTGAAGTGCCCGCTCGATGATAGTCACCCCTTTGATAAATTCATCGACTGTTGCTGGCGGATTTCGTACAAGGCCGGTGAAGAGCGGTTCCTTAACTCCACGCGTTAGATTACGGACTTTCCTTGCCTCATGGATGTCAGGGTCAGCCCGGCGAAACAGATGGGTCATCTCCTCTGCGAACATGGCGACGGTTTCGTTCGGCTTTTGCACGCGGGCTTCAATCAGCTGTTGTACGTGACCCCGCCGGTCCACGCTCAGGAACGCCTCGAGGAGCTTATGTCGGAAATTGTCCCAGGTTTGAAAAGTAGCCTCCCTTTTCTCGTATTACGTGTGAGTGCTATATTTTTCCTCGCGAAGTAGGCACGGTGAGGTTTCTCTTGTGAACTCCAGCGAGTTTCATTATGTACTCCTATGATACAGCTGTTGCGTCAGGTTAACCTCAATTGTACTTAAGCACCATCCACTAAGTTGATTTATGCAGCATTGTCCAGGCCTACCATTTTCGCGGGCGCGGGTTATGTAAAACATGCAACTTTATGTTCAAGCGTACAGCATTTGTACGCATCTATGGCATCATTTCGTAACGTTTCGCTAATTACAACACAGTCACCTTTCCTTTGCATGCTTCGGATAACATTGATTCCCAGGGTACCTAGGATCTGCCTATTTTTTTTCTTTTTCTTGTTGCCAGGGTATATTGAAGGTGCCACCTGCATAAGGGGCGAAAATCATAGCGAGCGAGAAGTCTGTCATTTTGTTAAAGGGACACTAAAGTCAACTATTAAGTAGACATTGATTGTTGAAATGGTGGTCCAAAAACCTCGTAGTGTTACTTTTGTGCCAAGAAAGGACCTATTTTGAAATAAAATCACGTTTTAGTAGTCCGCATCGGGTTAACGCACTTCAAACTACCCGCCAAAGGAAGCGGACCGACCGGACCGACTCACGTCACTGTGGCCATGTGCAACGTTGCCCGGCTTTACTGCACTAGCAGGACCAGACCGAAAGCAGCGGGAGCCACAGCAGCAACAACGGCCATTGATCAATTTCCCGCCATTGACTTCGAGATTGCAGACTCTTTTATTTCAACTGCACCCCGCTAGAAGCCACTACCTGTTTCGTGTAACCAGGGGAAAATTGAATTTTTTAACCACTCGCGCAATTCCCCATAGTAACGTCCTGTGGTTCTTTTCTCAATGAATCAAACAGAAATGAACAAGTAGCATTTTATTGCTTCTCTTGATGCACGAAAGGTTCTTTGTTTAGTGATGTTGGATCTATTATCAGTGATTAATTGTAGGTGGTCCATCTGATGTCATCGGGATCAGTTTGAAAATGTCCTACTGCGGCGCTCGTGCTTTTGTGCAGTTACCTTAATTTCTCGGTAAGTAGGGCACTGTTGTTGATAATATTATCGTTTTAGATGTTGTCATACATTTAGCTTTCACTCAGACGAGTTGGTGTCATTCAGCCGGAGTCACAGGTTTTTGGGAGTCGTAATTGACAGAAACCTGCCTTGGACACCCCACGCAAACTACGTGAAAAAGCGGCTGACCGCCATTTGTCACTATTCAGGTTTCTTGCCGGGAAAAGTTAGGGAATGTCGGTCGAGTCTATGTTACAGCTGTACAAGGTATTATTTATTGGATTCCGGCGGTAGAGCCTACCTGTTATATCTAACACGTGCAAAACGAACCTGCGCACAATCTAAAATATTCAAGCCCAGGAGCTTAGGATATGCCTTGGTTTACCCCGCTGTGCATCAACAGCCGAAACAATTGCCATTGCACAGGACTACTCGATCATGACGCACATCACCATTGAAACGATGCGTACGTACCTCAGGCAACATGCTAGGAATCCTTCCCACCACTTGGGAACCCTCGCTACTGAGAGTCCCCGCACGAAATTTAGTGCAATTGTCTGTGAACATCGTGCGTCGTTTACGTCAGGTTTTACGCCTGCTGAGAAACTGGTGTATCCTCCGTGGTGGCTGACACTTCCGCAAGTACGTGTTTCAATTCCAGAAATACAGAAAAAAAAATCAGATTTGCCTTAATCAGCCCTAAAACAATTGAGCTTCAACCTTGTGCACGAATTGTACAATAACCAGGTGCACATATACACCGATGGCTCAACCACAGCGTCTGGTTCTGGCGGTGCGGTGGTGATTCCAGCTAGAGGAATCACTCTGCGAATCAAGCTGTCACACGCCACTACGTCTACGGCGGCAGAACTTGCGGCTTTGCGTGGCGCCCTAGAGTACATCAAATCTCAGAGACCGAGTAAATGGGATGTGTTTTTCCGACTCCGAACCGGCCCTACAGAGCATGCAGTCAGTCCTTCGACGAGGTAGCCATGAACAGTTAACTTACGAAGTTGTCAAACTTTTTCACCACGTCACAGAAACAGGCCACGAGGTCATGTTTAAGTGGCTTCCTGGCCATTGTGGAATCAGTGGCAATGATTCTGCGGGCAACGCGGCTCGCACATCACACCAAGACGAGCACATCCTTCTGATTCCTTTGTCAAGGACTGACGCTGCAAAGCAACTTCGTCACCTGGCACGTAGTCTGTGTCTGCAGGAGTGGAACACCCCAAGCATTAGACATACGAAACTCTACCAAAAAAACCCTCGACTGGAACTTTGACCTCCGTCCGGACTTCGTAGACGTGAAGCTTGGCTTCTTTGTCGCCTTTGGATGGGAGTTGCCTTCACAAAAGCATATAGAACCCTCATCAAATTGACCGACAATGCGTAATGCGACGTCTGCTGCGCCAAAGAAGACATGGACCATCTGATGTGCCATTGCCCTCGATTTGCCCCCGAAACACAGAAGCTTTCGGACGCATCGCGACAATTGCACGATCAGCCACTCTTTATGCAGATGCTACTGGAAAACCGTCCTCGCCTTTCGTCGGCTTAGAAAGTAGTCAAAGCGGTCTTGTGCTTTTTGAGGACTACAGGCCTACGGGACAACCTTTAACTTTTGTGTCGCGCCACCGCTGCATACGCACCAGCTGATTGACTGACAATCCTCTTTTTCTCTCTCTCTCTTTCTCTTCTCTTTCCCCTCTCTCTCATCTTTATGCCCCCTTCCCATTCCCCCAGCGTAGGGTAGCAAACCGGGCATGTGCCTGGTTAACCTCCCTGCCTTCTCTCTTGTTGTTCATCCCCCCTCATCCTGACGTAAATTGTTATTTGACTTTAGTGTCCCTTTATGTTGGAGTACACCTTTGGCAATAGCATACACAGAAGGTTTGGCACTTATAGGTTTCAGCCGCTTCGCGCTGCTGTTCTCTAGCTACCTGTAAACAAGATTAGCTCTAAGCCTCGGATGAAGAAATGATCCACCAACTCACCAAGAAGAGTTCCAGAAGCTAAACTGAAAAAAGAGATTTATTATCTACCCCCCCCCCCCCTTAAAGAGGAAATTGACGGGAACTAAGCAATCTGCTCAGTATGAGTGATTGATTCGTGACATGTAGCTTGCAAGTAAATTCCCAACATGGTCTTCTACATGAAAGCTATTCCTCTTAGCGGCCTCATCGAAACTGCAAGGGGAAACCCATTGTGAAAAGTTGGCAATATCAGATTGGGCATCTTCGAAAGAGGAAGAAAATTTATCATGTTTTGATACAAGGCTTCAGGTGTTAGTAAATTAATATAATATTAGGGATGAACAATTGCGGATTCAGGTGATTCTAAGCGCACGTGCACCTCTTTAGCTGTTTATTTCAAGTGCACGACAGCTTGCGTGGTAGTACTCCTTTCAGTGTTTACAAACACAGGCCCTTAATGACATCTGGTTTCGTCCACCGATGTGCCTTAATAGCATCGGTGGGCAAGAAGAGCTTTATAAAATAGTCAGCTCTTTTTCTACACTTTCACTTCAATATTTCACAAAATCTATTCAAATAGGTGGTATATTGAGCTACATAAAAATTACAAAATACTTCCTTGAACGTTACTCACGTTCCTTTTATCCGAATAACTAAAGAGAGGTTTTCCTTATTTTGAAAAAGCTAGAAAACGCGCCTACAACATCGGCGTTACGAGCTGGTAAATGAGCTGTCCGGAAGTTTTTCGGGTCACAACGCTGGCTGCAACTATTGAAGTCTTGAAACATTCAATACGCGCAAGTAATTGAACTCATTCGCAGCTTATCCAGATATAGGTAACTTGATTTGATTTGTGGGGTTCAACGTCCCAAAGCCTCTATATGATTATGACAGACGCCATAGCAGAGGACTCCGGAAATTTCGACCAACTGGGGTTTTTAACATGCACCGAAATCTGAGCCCACGGGCCTGCATGCATCCTTTTCGCCTACATCGAAAATGCAGCCAATGCAGCCGGGATTCAATCCCGCGGCCTGGTAGTCAGCAGCCGAGTACCTTAGCCCCTAGACCACCACGGCGGGGCAGCTACGTAACTTGTACAGCTTGTCTTGAGTCTTAGCGAATTCTACCGGCTTTCATCGAGCTTGGCGGTAGTAAATGAGAAGCCCTCGCAAATAAAGAAGGATGACACAGCAATTTAAAGCGAAAGCTTCACCGGCTTATACTAGTGAGTTTCACCATGCCTTCACTTGGCCTTGAATAGGTAAACGCACGCCATGCGAGTTGTGGCGTCCACCGCTGCTCTGGTCGATTAAAATATCTTATTCATTAATCGTTCACTTTTCTTCGACATTGCATTTTGTCAAATAATAGGTTTCGATGTGATGTTTTAATCAATTATGTGACATTTTTGATGGGTGCTTACAAAACCACGTCTTATTCCACAAGAAGCATTTTCTTAACGAACTTCGGCCACATTTAGTCTATCTATCTATCTATCTATCTATCTATCTATCTATCTATCTATCTATCTATCTATCTATCTATCTATCTATCTATCTATCTATCTATCTATCTATCTATCTATCTATCTATCTATCTATCTATCTATCTATCTATCTATCTATCTATCTATCTATCTATCTATCTATCTATCTATCTATCTATCTATCTATCTATCTATCTATCTATCTATCTATCTATCTATCTATCTATCTATCTATCTATCTATCTATCTATCTATCTATCTATCTATCTATCTATCTATCTATCTATCTATCTATCTATCTATCTATCTATCTATCTATCTATCTATCTATCTATCTATCTATCTATCTATCTATCTATCTATCTATCTATCTATCTATCTATCTATCTATCTATCTATCTAATCTAGCCGCTTAGGCTTGGGTGCTCTCGTGGGCACCCCCTTGACTTGGCGTGAACCGAAATCAGCATGGTAGGTATAAGATGGTTTTACGAATATGACGGGCTAGTCAAGACATGAATGATGTGACAATCCGGTCACGTACGTCATTAAACACTTCCCGCCAGGCAGTGGCACATACCCATGGGAAGGTATATGCCGCTGGTACGCGGGTATGTGCCACAGGTGATTGACACTTAGTATCTACACAGGAATGACGAGAGCACACATGGGCGATTTTAACGCGCGAGCGTTAAGAAATACCCGACATCACTAGCGTCTACCCGACGAATGCAAATAATAAATGTCAGGGTCCCAGCTTCGAAAGCGACAACCAAAAGGGGCGTGGCTGCGTATCTTCCGCGGCCTTCCGGAGATAACGTGAGGCATGTTGGCCGCGTCTGCGCCGTGCGCCTCGGCATACGAATTGGTATGCACACACAAATAAAATTATCGTGATCACCGGCGTCATCACCCGCTACAAGGTGCCCCCCCCCCCCCTAGACCGCGGAGCCTGGGAAGAAAAACGAACAAATGTGGGAGTTAATACATTAGGTGAGCAGGTTTCACGCGATCGAGAGAAACGACGTCCTCTCTGTCGCGAACGCGAATGGTCACAGTTATGTGCGACCGCGAAAGCACACGGACGGGCCCTTCGTACGCCGGAGTCAACGGCGCTTTCACTGTCACGTCGCACGAACACATGGGTTGCCTCATTCATGTCTGGGAAAGAAAAGACTCTTTGGTGGCGGCTGACGCGTGGCGCGCTGGGTTGCAGGTGCTCCAACCAGGAATGTAGCCTTTCAATATTTCTGAAGGCGTCGGCGTAGCGCTTGGTTTCTCACCGAAGAATTCTCCCGGTAGTCGGATTGTAGAGCCGTACAGCATTTCTGCTGCACAGAATCCGAGGTATTCTTTTATCGCCATACGCAGGCCCAGAAGAACGAGAGGGAGCTTCTCCACCCAGTGCTCTCTATCCAATTTGGCCGTTAAAGATGCCTTCAGTTGACGGTGTAGCTGCTCCACCATTCCATTGCTCGCTGGATGGTAAGCCGTGGTGTACTGGAGCCGTGTTCCCAGAAGCCTTGCCAGCGCAGAGAATAGGTTGCTCTGGAATTGTCGTTCACCATCGGTCGTTATGCGCAGTGGGCAGCCATAGCGTGAAACCTATGTGGCCACAAACGCCTGTGCGACGGTCCCGGCTGCAATGTCCAGAATCGGCGTCGCCTCGGGCCACCGTGAGTAGCGGTCTACACAAGTGAGCAGGTATCTGTAACCCTGGGAAGGAGGAAGAGGTCCCACCAAGTCCAAGTTCACGTGGTCGAAACGACACTCTGATGGCCGAAATGCTTGAAGTGCTGTGCGCGTGTGACGAGTCACCTTGACCGCTTGACATGTTCGGCATGTCTTCGCCCAGAGTCGAACGTCGGCGTTAATTCCGGGCCACGCAAAGTGGTCAGTGACGAGCCTCCGCGTCGCGCGGATTCCTGGGTAGCTGAGGTCGTGAAGGCTGTCAAACACTGCACGCCGAAACTGGACGGGGACGAAGGGTCTTGGAGGTTTCTGCGATGTGTCGCATGTGACCATAGTCGTTGTGTATGGTAGCGGGATCTGTTCGAGCACCTGTGACAGTGGATTCTGCCTCATCTTGGCTAGCTCGGGGTCTTCCCGCTGGGCGGCACTAATGTCTCAAAGTCGACGGACGCTGAAACGGGGCCGATACGGAAGAGTGCGTTGGCTGCTTGGTTTTCGCTCCCCGCTAAGTGGCGGATGTCCATGGAAAATTCGGAAACGAAAGAAAGCTGGCGCAGACCTCTTTCCAAATATGAGGAACTGTTGTTCTTGAACGCGTACGTCAGCGGCTTGTGGTCCGTTAAAATGTGGAAAACGCCGCCTTCTAAGAAGAAACGGAAATGCTTTACGGAGGAATAAACGGCCAGCATCTCTCTTCCAAAGGTGCTGTAGCGCACTTCCGCCTGTTTCAGACGTTTAGAAAAGAAACCTATCGGTTTCCAGTCCTTGCCGTCGTATTGTTGCAACACTGCTCCCACTGCCGTCATTGAAGCGTCAACCATGAGCCGCGTTGGCGTGTCGGAAAGCGTGTGAATCAGAAGTGTTGCGGAGGCAAGCTGTGTTTTCGCATCCTGGAAGGATTTTTCGTGCTCCGCTGACCAGTGAAACTCGGGCGTTTTCTTGCCGTCCCGGCGCAGCAAGTTAGTTAGCGGCTGTAGAATGTGTGCACAGGATGAGATGAAGCGCCTATGGAATAGAAGTTGATTAGCCCAAAAAACTCGCGCAACTTGCGGAAAGAGGTAGGCGTGGGGAATTCCCTGACTGCTTGCACCCGTAATTCGAGTGGCAAGATGCCTTGTGGGCTGATTCGATGACCTAGAAAATCTAGTGCTTCAACACCAAAGATGCACTTTTGGGGCTTAAAACCAGACCGTGCTCGTCAAGACGCTTGAAGAGGAGGCGCAGGTGATTTTGATGCTCTTCCGGCGTTCAGCTGGCGACCAAAATGTCGTCTAAGTAGACAAAAACAAAGAGCAGTCCACGAGTGACCTCATTCATGAAACGCTGGAAAGTTTGTGCCACGTTCTTCAGTCCATACGGCATACGAACAAATTCAAAGAGGCCGAAAGGCGTTGTCAAGGCCGTCTTTGGGATATCGCTTGGTTCTACTGCAATCTGGTGATAAGCGGCCATCAGGTACAGCTTAAAGAAGATGGTCGTTCCCGCGAGGCGAGCGCTGAAATCATGGATGTGGGGTAGAGGATATTGGTCTGCCGTTGTCACAGCATTGAGTGCCTGATAATCACCACAAGGCTGCCAGTCACCAGACACTTAATTTGGCACCACGTGCAGCGCGGAAGACCAGTTGCTGGAAGAAGGTCAAATAATGACGAGTTGGAGCATGTGGTTGAACTCACGGCGGTCGACTTCGTGTCTTTGTCCAGCGAGTCTCCTAGGTCTAGTGGTGACGGGTGGTCCGGTGGTGACAATGTGATGCGTCACCTTGTGTTTGATTGGCAGTTCGGTGTTCCGAGGTCTGGTGATTTCAGGGAATTCAGCCAGAATCTTTTGAAAGTTTGACTCTGGGTTGAAAGTGCAAATGCCGCATGAGGACAGGTCAGACTTCAGTCCGATAACAGCGAGTGAAGTGACGTTATCCTTGAGACGACGATCGCGAACGCTGACGTCAAGATTAAAGTGGCACAGAAATTCCGCTCCCAGGATGGCAATTCTGACGTCGAGCACAACGAAGAGCGATCGATATGTACGCCTGAGTCCGATGTCTATCGTCATTGACTGGACTCCATATGCTGCAATAGCAGTATTATTGACTGCAATTAGGCTCGAAATGAACTTGGCGTTCCGGCGATGTTGAGCTGCTTTTGGTAGGATAGATAGCTTCGCTCCGGTATCGCCAAGGAGGCGTGTACCGGTGATGCGGTCGACAACGAAGAAGTGGCGGATTGAACGATGGCCCGTGTCGCTTTCCGCCGTTAGCGGCTGGCCGGTGCGTTTCCCGTCCACGAGCATGGATGGATGCAGCGAGTGGCTTGCTCTCTAAAACGACGGTGGTACCAGCAGATGTTGTGCTCTGCCTCGCTTGAGTGCCCGCGGTGCTGCGGGCTTCGAGCACGGGACGGCGAACGATGCCGTGCAGGCCGGTGTTTGTTGGACAGGGCGAGGTTTTCAACTGCTGCAGCCAGTCGGTCAACTCGGTCCTTTAAGCGACCTAACCGGTCTGCATGTTCGGGCCTTCCCGTTGCAGCAATAGACATTTTTGGTGGCTCAGTGCAGTCGGTGATGCAGTCCGCGAGTTGAGCCAGACGTTCGAGAGTCACGTCATCCGAGCCAGCGAGTATCATCCGTGTTGACTGTGGCAGTCTCTGCAAAACAACTCGCGAAGCAATGAATGTTGAAGCTCCTCTGACGCTTGTTGACCCAGCAGCTGACGCATTCGGTGGAGTAGTTGTGAGGGACGCTGGTCACCGAGCTCTTCATGAGACAGGAGTTGCTGCAGCCTGATCTATTCGGGCACCTCAAGACGTTTCAGGACGGTGCTTTTTAGTTAGTCGGATGGATTCTTCGATGGAGTGGAGGCGAGCACATCGTCTACGGCGTCAGCGAGTCAGTTGGCAGTGCTTGAACGACGTGCAGGTATTTTGACTGCTGCGATGTTATGCGTCGAAGCTCGAAGCGGGCCTCGATTTGGCTGAACCACACCCTGGTGTTTTTGGGCCAGAAATGAGGAAGTTTTAAGTCCGAAGCGTTGGTTGTGGGTGAGCTTAACGTGCCTTCCTCATCTGACATGGCTGCTGTTTTTCCAAACGTCCGGGTCACCACTTCGTAGCGGACTCGCCCCACAGAGGTGTGAAAAGAAGGCACCTACACTCCTTGAAGTTTGGGACAAGACTAGTTTAGTTTCCAAGAAAAAACAGGCTTCGAAAGCGACAACCAAAAGGGGCGTGGCTGCGTATCTTCCGCGGCAATGTGAGGCATGTTGGCCGCGTCTGCGCTGTGCGCCTCGGCATACGAATTCGTATGCGCACACAAATAAAATTATCGCGATCACTGGCGTCATCACCCGCTACAGACGCTAATATTTGTGAAACGTCAATAGTGGTTCAAGTGCTATACCTACCAAATTTATTAAACATTACATGTGTAATTTTTTGATACAGCCGTCACGTCGGGTTAATGTCAATTGTAGTTAGTTGCCATGCGCTAAAGTTAATTTAAGTAGCAGTGCCCAGGGCCAGCGTTCTCATGAGCATCAGTGCTTCATTTCAGCTTCTGGTGTTGCTGCACATGTTCTAGTTGGCATCGTTGTGCAAGTGCTAACAACTCGTTATATAAACATCTGCAACTCTTCAACATATGTCTGTGCGTGCGACATTTGTACAAATATTTAGCGTCGTTTCATAACATGTCGCTCAATATAAATTTGCAACACGGTCACCTTCCCTCCGCATGGTTCACATAACATCGATTCCCAGGTACATGAGATCCGCCGAATATGTTGTGTTTCACCTCGACCGAAGTCTTTCTATCACACGCGCTATAGATCACAAAGGCGCATTTGCGCCTTCGTGAAAATTTGTACTCTCTTTCAATAGACACAGGGAACCGGTCACCCTTGTGTGATTTCACCGACTGAAGGACCTTTGGCCATCATCAATTGGTGATTCAGCAGCAGGTCATATTACCTCGAAGCCTTCTTACACTCGAGCACATAGAAATAAGAGGCGCTTTTCGACGACCACAGTGGTCGGAAAAACGCGCCGAAAACATGCAGTGTGGCTGAGGGTTAGGAAATCTCACGAAAGGCAAAGCGGAGACGAGAATGAACAGGAAGCAATTAAGACGCTCGCACTCGTAGGCATGGCATACTTTCTCCATTTGTCTGTTAGACATTGCGGAAACCCTCGGTAATACAATAATTGTGGACTGAGGTCATCTGTTATTTGAGGTCACCCATGCGAGATTGCAAAGCAACATACTCGCCTCAAACAGACGATCGCTAAAGGCATCTGCGGGAAGTCAAGCAACACGAGTTTTCGCCCGCGCGTAGAATGAGTGGCAGTTGCGCCAGGTTAATCAGGAGGTTTCACTTCATCGTTGCGTTGCCTTAAATCGATGCTATGCACACTGTCGAAAATGCAACAACAACAACAACAACAACAACAACAACAACAACAACAACAACAACAACAACAACAACAACAACAACAACAACAACAACAACAACAACAACAACAACAACAACAACAACAACAACAACAACAACAACAACAACAACAACAACGACAACAACAACAACAACAACAACAACAACAACAACAACATAAATCAATCAATCAATTATGTAACGTGTCCAGGAACATCCATGTGGTCTTTGTGGAGGCGCACCCTTAAAACATGAACAACACAATACATACTGTCTTTAGAAAAATAGGTCAAATAAAAAGATTAAAAACGCTCAGAGAAAAAGAAATCAACGCGAAAGGGAAAGAATAAAAAGACAAGACAAGAAACTTAGAATGAGCGTGAAAAACAGTGAGCAATATCTAGTTCTGTGCGGAAAGCTTCCTCAAAGACAGAAAAGAGAAGAGAGTCTACATTGTGATTGATTGATTGATCGATATATGGTGTTTGACGTCCCAAAACTACCATATGATTATGAGACCCAGGGCTGCGTGAAATTTCGACCACCTGGGGTTCTTTAACGTGCACCCAAATCTGAGCACACGGGCCTACAACATTTCCGTCTCCATCGGAAATGCAGCCACCGCAGCCAGGATTTGATCCCGCGAGCTGCGGGTCAGCTGCCGAGTGCCTTAGCCACTAGACCACCGCGGTGGGGTAAGCCTACATTGTGAAAAACTGTGGTAAGGCAGTGCAAAACTGAGATAAAAACAATGACAAAAGTCTCCGAAGAACATCAAGATAAAAAAAAGTTTACATTATAGGGACTTTGGATTCTGTGAGTGGTAGAGGGTTGGAAGAAGTTGGCAGGTACATGAAATGGTCGATTCTCTCTGGTTAACTTACGCGGAATTTAGAAATGTCCAGAACTGAGAAGTAAAGGGCATACAATATCATACCGTGAATTAGGTTAAAAAAAAACAACTGGTCATTGCGATTTCATGTCATTTTATTTATATTTCGCAAAATATTGGAAGGTAGATAACTTAAGAGCAGGCTATCGCAACATCACAACAGTAATGTACAAGATAAACACACAAACAAGAAAAATTGAAAGTAAAAGAAGAAAAATTAATCAGAGGCACTATGTACATACTGTGCGCACTATATGTAGCCGCGTTCTTACATAACACGAATTTAATGATTATCAGAGTTGGGCGTGTCATTTACCTTTGTCTTTCATTCACGTCACGTAATACCGAATTTTGGGAACGTGAAGCCAGCGAAACTGCCGCGAGAGCAAGATGAGCGTGGTATGTAGTCATGTTCTCACATGACACGCATGCCATGATTATCAGGATTGCACCAGTTACATACGTTCGTCATTCATTCACGTCACGTAATACCAAATTTGGTGTACGTGAAGCCAGTGAAACAACCGCGAGCGCATCATGAGCGAGGCATGTAGCCATGTTCTTACATGACACGCATGCTATGATTATCATGTTTGGACGTGTCATTTACCTTCGTCGTCCGTTCGTGTCGCGTAATACAAATTTGGTATATGTGAAGCTAGTGAAACGACCGTGAGTGCATCATGAGTGTGGTATGTAGTCATGCAAAAACATGACATGCATGTCGTGATTATCATGTTTGCACCAGTCATATACCTTCAGGATCCATTCACGTCATGTAATGCCAATATTTGTGTATGTGAAGCTAGCGAAACGACCGCGAGGGCACCATGAGCGTGGCATGTTTACTAAATTCATGGTCTTACATTACTCGCCTGTGATAACCTCCACGTGAGGGCCGGTCACTTGTTTTCGCCATGCAGTCAAGTCGTACTATACCAGTTTTTCAGTATGTCTTGTAAAAGAACTTACCGCAAGAGCAGGAGGACTCTCGCATGTGCATCGTGACGTTCATGAGATACACGTCACAATTTTCATGTTATGACTAGTCACTTATGCACGTTGTACAGTGATGCTATGCCATACAAATTTTGGTAGAGCTCCTATTATCCCAACGGCCAGGAGACCTGAACGTTCTCGGCGGCTAGATAAATATACTCGGCGACAACTTTTCTTGGCACTGAAAGCAAAGCTACGGAGGCGGAGCTTCTGCATATAACACTACGCGAGGTAGTCCGTTTTGGCGTGCGTCTCGTAACGCTGCAGGAAATGACGTGGGGCATCATCAGCGTTTCATATTGACGCAGACGCTGCTTAGCGTTTGAGGTGCACGTAAAAAGGTGGGACTTTCACATGCCTTCAAAAACTCTAAGTCACATTGAATAAATAGATAGAATAATTTTGCAGCGAATACAGCCAGGCACCGCTCGGATTTATATACCATCTGATTCTTCTCGTCACAGAGAATCCGAAGAGACCATATTCCAAGGTGGGTGATCATTTTTCGAGATTTTACGACCGAAAACAAGCCCCCACCAAGCAGCGTCTACTATTCCTACGACCGGCGCTCCGCGTCGACTGGGGCGGCCTCGCGATAGCCAGGCCTCGGCGTTCGCGCCATACAGGCCGTAATCATCAATAATGGAGGTATCGCAGCAGAATGAAGACGCCACCCAACGGGAAGACGAAGACGTCACTCAACAGGAAGATGACACTGGCAACGGGTGGACAAAAGTTCGAAACAGAAAACGTGCGAAGAAAGGTAGCCAGTAACGCCGTGGTAGCCCTAGCTCTACCCGAACACATAGAACGCGCGGTGCAAATCTGGTATCCCGGATAACCAGAGCCAGCAAAATGCCAAAACTGCCGATAGGCGACTTCAAGATAGTTATAAGGCCAAGAGGAGGACTGCAGCTATCCAAGCTCAGCTTAACGGAGCTAGACAAAGCTGTGTATGAAGCGGCCGAGATCCCTTATGAAGAAAGAGAGACGAACACGATTTGTCCGAATAATTTTCAGAACATCTTGGTCGTTAGCACCCCAAACCAAGACCATGCAGACAAGTACCAAGGCATCAAGCACATCAAAGCCAACGACAAGTTGTATGAGGTGGGAGCATACGAGACGGCCCCGGAACTCACTGCCAAAGGTGTAATCAAAGGGGTTCCTTTGAACGAAACCCCACGGGACATCACCGCAGCTATTATTACAACCCGAAATCCTACGGCGATCGCAGCCAAGCGTCTTGGCAATACCACGACAGTGATAGTCCTTTTTGACGGCAGCAGAGTCCCGACGCACGTTATGTACAGAGGAGTGCTCACACGCTGTTCACTATACAGGAAACAAGTTGACTTTTGCAAATAATGCAACAGACTTGGGCACAGGAGTGACGTGTGTTGGAGGCCAAACGACAAGCTATGTGCGGGTTGTGGAAGGCCTGATCCGAGCGAGGACCACCACTGTCAGCCACGATGTCAGCAGTGCGGCAAGGATCATCCCACGGCTGACAAACTCTGCAAGGCCAAGTTCAAGACACCCTACATCGTAAAACAACGCCAGTGGTTCCGACAACTTCAAGAGACGCTCGAGGAGAACTACCCCCCTACCACCAAGCCAACCGAACGCGGGAGGTCCAAATTCCGGACGAGGGCAACGCCTGGGTCCAGATCAAGGTCCTGGTCCTGCGCAACGCCCCGCGGCCACACCACCCAGTCTCCGGGACCGAGAAGGCGCACTACATCCCGTTCCAGATCCCGGTCTAAGCCAGAGGGTGGCAATGGCCATCAAGGGAACCCGGCATTCACGGTGAGCTGGTCAGACGTGGCTAAAGGGACGCGCCCTCAGCCTTCGTGGGAGACTGCGCATAATGTCAGTGATATAGCGGAGCTGAAAAAAGAAAACGCTGAGCTTAGAGAATTGATATCAAAACTTACTCGGGAAATTCAAAGTCTTAAAAACTGCACAAATAGAACTTCTAGTCAAATGCGTTCCGCGGCCCAAGAGCGCCCCGAAGAAATGCCAGATAACCGAATGGACGAGGACAGTACCCCACCACCTCTTAAAAGGAAAGCTCAAACGTCTAATGACAAAACTACGGTGCAAACCTTGAACATTAATCAAACATTGTCCGAAATACAGAAAGCAGTTAAGGAACAGGCAGAGGCAACCAACAACCTCTCGCTTGCAATATCCATGCATGATCATGAATAGACTAGATAAACTCGAAGCTAACGTAGCCAATCTCTACCCTAGGACACCTACGGTACTTCCAGCTACCAACCTTCCGATAAGCACTGAAGGAAATTCACACTTATCTCAGGGCACCACATCAGTGGCTATATCAACTAATTTCATAAGGCCTGCCTCCTTTCACCCTCCTCCCTCTTCGATAGCCAACTCAAAATAGGGAAGCCCAGAAAAAGGGACTTAATTATTTGGCAGTGGAATTGCAGGAGCTATGAGGGAAGAGAACAGTCTTGCAACAACACCTTAGAGACAGAACCAAACCGGATGTTCTAATTTTGCAGGAAACCCATGCTTTAGCTAAGCTACCGGGATATCAGGCGATCGGCCCCTCAACAGGGGATATTAGAACACTAACCACTTTAGTAAGGAAGGGACTCGTAGCAATCTGCCACGACACCCGCATCACAGAAATTGAACATATACTCGTACAACTTGCCCCTAAAAGAAAAAAATCTCCGAGCATATTTATTCTGAATTTGTACAGCAATTCCTCACGCATACGACAACGCTTCCTTCTTCTCTTTAAGAAGGCCGTAGATATAGCGGGACCCAATCCACTCGTCATAGGTGGAGACTTTAACGCTCCACACAGTGCTTGGGGATACGGATACACAAGAGCCAAAGGAAAAACGCTATGGCAGGATATTCAAGAAACAGGCTTAACTCTCATCACTGACCCCGACTCCCCTACGCGTATGGGAACTGGGCTTGCAAGGGACACCACTCCAGACTTAACATTAGTTCGTAACGCGGGGACCGCTAAATGGAAAAACACATTCGATGATCTGGGGAGTGATCATCGAATATTAGAAATCAGGATAGAAACCATGGCTGCCGCCAAAATTCAGAGACAGATTAGATGGACTGACTGGGATAAGTTTCGGAAAGTCAGAAACGCGAAAAAACAAGACCCTATCAGCAATATAGAAGATTGGATCAAAGATGTCAATAACGACGCCAGTGAGGCAACGCGAAGTGTCACTTCAAGTCCACCCCTAGAGCAGATTGATAGCCGTCTCGCACACATGTGGGAGGCCAAGCAATCACTGCAGAATAGATGGCGGGGACAGAGGCACAACAGGCCATTGCGCAAGCGCATAGCCAAGCTGAACAAACAGATCGAAGAACATTGTAAGCAGCTAAGCAAACAGCAATGGGACCAAATTTGTAATAGTCTCGATGCCCAAATGAATGCTGGTCAGACATGGCGCATGCTCAAACACCTGCTAGACCCAGATAACACCAAATCAGCACACAAGCAAACCTTGCGTAAACTGGTGCATTAGTATAACGGCAGTGAAGAGGACTTTATCGCTGAGGCTAGCAACACGTACATTCCCGCCATGCCTGTCATAGAGCACGGACCATATTCCGGAGGCCCGAACGAGCTCTTAGATGAGGAGTTTACTGTGGCTGAAATGAGGGCCGCGCTACAGAAGCTAAACACCAAATCTGCACCGGGACCAGACGGGATCACTAACAGAACACTACGGAACCTTGACGACCAAGCCATAGAGAACATCACGCAATATATTAACGAGTGCTGGACCGAGGGCACTATACCAAAACAGTGGAAAAAAGCTAAAGTAATCCTCATCCCCAAGCCCGGGAAACCCCCCGATCTATCGAATTTACGCCCTATATCACTAACGTCTTGTGCTGGGAAGCTGATAGAACACGCTTTTCTAGACAGAATCAACACTTATGTTGAGGAGAACGAAATCTACCTAGATTCTATGTTGGGGTTCCGCACACGGCTCTCCATGCAAGACGCCATGCTGCAAATTAAGCAGCAGATTCTAGACAACAAAACAAGAGCTACCCGGGCGATCTTAGGGTTAGACCTTAAAAAAGCCTTCGACAAAGCATCGCATACGGCTATCTTACATCAGATCTGCCAATTAAACTTAGGATCAAGAGCGTATAACTATGTCAAGGACTTCCTAACAGACAGAACGGCATCTATCGTAATGGGAGAACTGAGATCTGAGGAAAAGCTTATGGGTAGTGCTGGTACCCCGCAGGGTTCGGTCATATCGCCAATGCTGTTCAATCTCATAATGATAGGACTCCCGGCGCGGCTGAACTCAATACACGGAATAGATCATTCTATATATGCAGATGATATCACCATCTGGGCGTGTGAAGGTAGTGACGGAGAGATAGAGCAGAGACTACAGGAGGCCGTCACCACTATTGAGGAGTGTCTTGATGGTACTGGCCTCGAGTGCTCGCCAGATAAATCCGAACTCCTCCTCTATCGCCCCACGCTTAAAGGCAGACCACCCAAGGGATACAACCGGTACCGTGCTTACGAAGAGATCCAAATTCACACCAAAAACGGCAGGACTATTCCTATAGTGCAACAAATCAGAGTCCTTGGACTCATCATCGAGTCTAAGGGTACAAACGGTGAAACCGTCAAGAGGTTAGTAACCAAAGTCACCAACGCAATACGGCTAATCAAGAGAGTCACCAACAAACACCAAGGCATGAAAGAGGCTAACGTCATCAGGCTTATTTATTCATTCGCCATAAGTCACATTATATACGTAGCGGCATATCTAAACTGGTATACAGCCGAAAAACTCAAAATCAACGCACTCATACGAAAGGCGTACAAACAAGCTTTGGGCCTTCCAGATAGCACCAGCAACGAAAAACTGTTTCAACTGGGCTTACATAACACTTTAGAGGAGCTGATAGAAGCGCAACAGATTGCCCAGTTGGAGAGGCTAGCCAGCACGCGCACAGGACGGAGTATCCTTGACAAATTGGGGATAAATTACCATAGGCAACAAGGAAGTAAAGTGTCGGTTTTAAAGGTGATCAGGGAAAAGATCCAGGTCCCCAATCTGCCCAAAAACATGCACCCCGAATTTAATCAGGGCAGAAGAGAAAGCCACGCTAGAACTCTGCTTAAGGCCTACGGCAGAGACAAGGAAGCGTTGTTCGTAGACTCAGCGGAGTACCCTAGTCACAAATGCTACGTTGCGGCAGTAATAAACACCGACAGCAAATGCGTAAACGCGTGCTCCATACGGTCGGATAATTCAGAAATCGCGGAAGAGGTGGCTATTGCACAGGCCATAATTTCCCCAAAGTGTAGGTATGTCATCAGTGACTCGCAGTCAGCAATCCGTAACACTTCACGAGGAAGAATATCTCCAGAGGCAGCCAATATACTCTTCCGCAAGGCAAATCTCATATCATCCGAGGAATTCGAAGAAAGTTATATTATATGGTTCCCAGCCCACACCTCGTGTGCGTCGCTCATTCCCAACCTCAACGAGGAGGCTCACCGCGTAGCGCGAGGTCTCACTTACCGCACTCGCAATGGAGCTTCACATGAGGTACTGGGAGGAGATGAGTGGTGGGAGAGGGACAGAATGTTTAGGTTCTGCGACATTATCCAATTCTACCAAAAGTCGAGGCGCAGATTTCCACCACCTAGCTCCACATTAGACAGATCTCAGGAGGTTGACTGGAGGCGACTTCAAACTAGAACATTTCCCAATCCGAAGCACCTAAATCGCATCTACCCCGAACTATACCCAGATGACTCGTGTAAACTATGTAGCATGAGACGCGCCTCCCTAGAGCATATGTTATGGGAATGCACACAGATACAGGACGCCAATGCAGTCTCCCCAGAACAGCTTGGGGCGCGGTGGAGAGCCGCGCTGATCAGCTCAGATCGGACAGATCAAATATGGGCCATCCAGCGAGCACGGGAGGCGGCTGAGAGACAGGGTCTCTCCACCGCCCCTGGTGCAGCTTAGGCCCACGCCTCAATCCGCTGGTTAGATAAAGTTTGCTCACTCACTCATTGAATAAATAGAGGAATTACGAATATCTTAACTTTATGAGCTACGTCGTGTCTAGAATAGCTCCACGTAGAAAAAAAATTGGCAGATCCCACGTAGAGTGGAATCGATGATATGCGAAGCACGAATGAGAAAGGTGGATATGTCCCTCTAAAATCAGCACAACGTTACGAGGTGGAGATATATTATGCCATACATGACTTCCGTGTGATGATTATCATGTATCGACGTGTCGTTTACCTTCGACACTTATTCACGTCACATGATATCAAATTTAGTATAAGTGGAGCTAGCAAAACAGGAGCGAGCACGCTGAGCATGCTATCAGCGTGGTATGTTGTCATGTTCTTACATAGCACGCGTGTGAGGATTATCATGTTTACACCAGTCATACATTTCGTCATCCACTGACGTCACATAACACAAACTTTGGTATATGTGGAGCTAGCAAAACGGCCGACAGGACAGGACAAACAACTTTATTTGGTCCTGAGAGGCAAGGCAGCGGGCCAACTATGTAGGTCCCCACCCAGCCGTTGGCTAGTCCCATGTCGGAACAGAGAGGCCATGCCTCTCCGCTCGTTCACGGGCCCTCTGGACAGCCTGAAGCTGGACGTCTTGTCTGGGGTCTGTGATTGCCGTCGTCCAGTCTTCTTCTGTTTTAAAATCCTGTAACGCAGGGCACTGCCAGAGCATGTGACTCAAAGAGCAAAATTCACCACAATCTGGGCAAAGTGGATCAATATCCGGATGAAGCATGCTCAGAAAGCCCCTAGAGGGGTAAGACCCCGTCTGGAGCATGTGGAGCGTGCTTGCTTGTGATCTGTGGTGCTTATGATGGGGAAAAGGAAAAGTCTGTCGCTCTCCTCTGTAATGAGATGTTATCTCGTGAAAAGTAACGAGAGGATCACTGTGGACGAGCTCTCCCGAACCCACCCGAGAGACCACCCCGTCGCGGCTTGTGAAACCTCGCGCACAGTCGTGGGCTATCTCGTTTGGGTTCAGGTGACCCGGCAGTACGTCTGGTCCCATGTGAGCGGGAAACCAGACTATGTGATGAATAACGTCTGAGGGGGGTTTGCTGTGGAGAATTCTGGCTGCCTCTGTGGCTATCAATCCCGATGCGAACGCCCTAACGGCCGCTCGGGAATCGGTGTACACCGTGGTGCGTTTCGTGTCCAGTAATGCCAGCGCTACAGCAGCCTGTTCTGCTACATCGACCAAGGAGGTCTTCACTGAAGCTGCCGAGACAAGTTCTCCCCTGTCATTGACTACTGCCACGGAA
Source organism: Rhipicephalus microplus (assembly GCF_013339725.1). Classification (NCBI taxonomy): domain Eukaryota; kingdom Metazoa; phylum Arthropoda; class Arachnida; order Ixodida; family Ixodidae; genus Rhipicephalus; species Rhipicephalus microplus. The sequence goes on along the minus strand of NC_051170.1, from coordinate 128,476,063 downwards.
AACCCGCTGCCGCCGGCGTGGCGCGCCGCGTCCACAAATGTCTCTGTTCCGGAGAGGTTCTTTATGAAAGCCCTAGCCCTCGCCAACCTACGACCTTTATTGTGTTGGGGATGGATGTTTCGTGGAAGAGGGTCAACAATAAAGGAATTCCTTGTTTGATAATCAAGCTGCGTAGTTTCTCCCTGATTGAAGATAGGACGGAGGCCTGCCGCATCGAGCAGTTTTCTTCCTGTTTTGAAACTCGATAACCGAATTATTTGTGCTGACCTTTGCGCTTCAATTAATTCCGAAGTGGTGTTGTGCACTCCCAACTTCATGAGTTTTTCTGTGCTAGTCGTGATTGGGACGCCGAGCACCTTTTTGACACTTTTGCGCATGAGCGTGTCCAATTTATCTCTTTCCGTTTTGGTCCAATTGAGAGCCGCCACTATGTATATGATATGGCTCATGAGGAAAGCGTGGTGGGCCCTAAGGAGGATATCCTCGCCTATGCCGCCCTTCTTGTTGGACACCCGCATAATTAATCTCAGAATGTTCTCTGTTTTTGTGGTGAGATGGGCTATAGTCTTTGCGTTGCATCCCTTAGAGTCTAATAAAAGCCCCAGAATTTTCATAGAATTGACTCTAGGCAAAACGGCCGAGAGAGCTTCATGAAGGGCCCGATATACTCCAATGTAGCGTTGACGCGCGCGCACGCTGGGCACAGCGACGCTACGTTAGCAATACGTGAGCACTCTATAGTCTGACGCCAGGCGTGGCCGGCGCGACCAGCGTCTGTCGGCACGGCCCAACGGCAACCGGCGCGAAATGCGACATTAGAGAATTTTAGTACTGCGTACGCTGCGTACGTGGCGGCGTTGCGTACGTGAGGACGCCACGTTCTGCGTAGTGCGCATGCGCAGACCGCAACGCGCACGTTTCGCGTTACGTACGCAGCCGCTACGTACGCACGCATGAGATGCGTGCGTGCGTACGTATGAGGTGATCGCGCCGCTCTCGAACAAGTTCGCGACAGCGCGAGACTTCGTTTTGCAAAATGGTGGCATCGAAGGCAAGCACCGACCGGCTCTGTGGCTTAAAATATGGCCATAATCTGGCTATAACACTTGGATTGGCTCACATTGGCTGTCAACAACACGTGCTTCTATTTTGATCTACCAGATGGCGCAACACGCTTCTCGCTCGTTACGTACGCGGGTACTACGGCGTACTAAAAGCCGATTAGTGGCAAAGGACGCCACGTAACGCTAGGCGCTCGCGTGATGCGTACGTAGCACCATTCCGCAGTACTAAAGCTCTCCATTCAGTGCCCGTGTAGTGCCGATGCGTAACTCAGACAACACTGCGTCTCCCTCTTTTCGTGACGGGCGGACGTCGGACGCGCTGAAACGCGCATGCGTCAAAGCAACGCGGAGCGGCGCGCGCCTGCGAGTATATGGCCGGACCGGGTGTGGCAACGCCGGCGTGATGCAACGAAATGAACGCCGGCGAGCACGCGCACCGCGTCACGTCGAAATGTATTAACGCCTTGACTGTCGTATGTAGTCATGTTCTCACATGACATCCATCCCATAATTATCATGTTTGCACCAGTCACGTACCTTCTTCATCCATTGACGTCACGTAATACCAAACTTGGCATATATGAAGCTAGCGAATAGGCCGTGAGCGCATCATGAGCGTGACATGTAGTAATGTTGCTACATGACATGCATGTGATTATTATGTTTGGATGTGTCATTTACCTATGTCGTCCGTTCGCATCGCGCAATACAGAGTTTGGTATAAGTGAAGCTAGTGAAACGGCCGCCAGCGCATCACGAGCCTGGCTTGTAGTCATGTTCTTACATGACACGCATCTCATGATTATCATGTCTGCACCAGTCACATACGTTCGTCATCTATTCACGTACCGTAATACCGAATTTGGTATATGTGGTGCTAGCGAAACGGCCGCGAACGCATCACGAGCGTGGCATGTAGTCATGTTGTTACATAACACGCATGTGACGATTTTTATGTTAGGGTCTGTCGCTTGTGTTCGCCATGAAATCATGTCATGCCATACGAGTTTTGCAACATGCCATATGAACTACAGACAGACAGACAGACAGACAGACAGACAGACAGACAGACAGACAGACAGACAGACAGACAGACAGACAGACAGACAGACAGACAGACAGACAGACAGACAGATAGATAGATAGATAGATAGATAGATAGATAGATAGATAGATAGATAGATAGATAGATAGACAGACAGACAGACAGACAGATAGATAGATAGATAGATAGATAGAGAGATAGATAGATAGTTAGATAGATAGATAGATAGATAGATAGATAGATAGATAGATAGATAGATAGATAGATAGATACGCTCAAAGTCGCCGAGGTTCGCTAAGAAATGCTTCGCATTTAAAAGTAGAGAACCCAGTAATGCTTTGAATGGCGGTATTGTAGGCGAACGCGATAAACGGGAGAACTCAGTCCCAATTGGAGTGGTCTGACGAGATGTACATAGCATGTCACAAGGGTGTGGTTGAAGCGCTCTGTTATTCCATTGGCCTGGGGATGATAGGCGCTTGTAGTGCGGTGAACGACGTGGCACTCACGCAGCAACGCTGCGATGACGTCTGACAAGAATACGCGACCACGATCACTCAGTCTCTCCAGGCGCCTCCCATGCTTTTTGTTCTACCTACATAATAAAGATGTTTGTCTCTCTCTCCAGGCGCTTCATGACGTAATGCGATGTTGTGAAGAACGAAAGTCGCAACGTCTTCTGCTGTAGATGAGGGAAGGGATGAAGCTTCGGCATACCGCGTGAGGTGGTCGACAGCAACTATGATCCAGCGGTTACCGTCTGCAGTGTTGGGAAGGGGACCATAGATATCGTTTCCGACATGGTCGAATGGTCGGGATGGGCATGGTAAGAGTAATAAGGTACCACTGGCGTGATGAGGGGGAGTCTTCTGTCTCTGGCACGTCGAGCAAGCCCGAACGTACTGTCGTATAAAAGGGCACATGCCACGCCAGTAGATATCGGAGCCGTATGCGAGAATAAGTCTTCAGGAAACCTGCGTGGCCACATTGGCGGTCGTCATGAAACGTGGAACAAATTTCGGATCGCAGATGACGTGGAATCACGAGTAGCCACTGACGTCCACCGGGTGTGTAGTTGCGTCGGTACAGCACGTCGTCGCGAGTGGTGAAGTGCTCGACTTGCCGACGCAATGTGCGAGTAGAGGGAGAAGCCGTCCGCCCAGATAGGATGTCTAGAATCGAAGTAACCCAAAGGTCCTTGCGTTGCTCAGATAGCATGTCGGCGATGGTGACGGCAGTGGCATCAGAGATGAGACTTTTGCAGCAGGCTGGGTCAGGGGGTAGGGGCGACGAAGAATAAAACGCGTGCATTTTAAAATTTGTGAAACTACCTCTTCATTTTGACGTTTAGGACTTCTAAGCGACTCCTTGTATACTTTTTCTTGTTTGTAAGTTGTAACTGATGCTTTCTTTCAGGGGGAGGGGGAATCATGTGACGTATGGAGGAATGGATGGTTTGTAGAAACAGAGAAGGAAGAAGTGCTTTGGAATAAACATGGAATGGAAACATGGAATAAACAGAGCCGTTGAACTGGCCGCTGAACGCTCGAACACGCAAGTAGCTGGTCGTGCTTGCTCTAGGGTTTTGGCCTAAGTTTGTGTAGTGGCTGTGGTTTCGTTGTCTTTATTAGGTGTTCCTATAGTGCTTTTACAGCTAAGTAAGCGCTTTTAGTGCTAGAAAGTTCACTTAGATGCAGTTTTCTGCACCTGGACCAGGGGCTTGCCTCTGGTCTGCTTCACTTCCGCCACAGGAAATACCAGTGGATCAGTTTCTACGCAACGGCATTCCCACAGTTCCTGTGGCCCTCGTCCCTAGCAATGACGGCTTCATTCGGATGAAGAATGCGAAAGTGATCTAGGCGGAGCTTAGAGCTGCGACGTCTCACTTTCACAGCATCACAGAGGTCCGCCAGTTCGGCAGAGGTGGTATTCTATGTTTTTCATCTGATCAGCTCTGTGTCCAAGACCTATTGAAGTGCTCGAGTTTCGCGACCAATCCGGTGAGCGCCTTTATTCCCCCACATCTGGCATGTGTGAAAGGTATTGTTCGCGGTGTCGATGTTAACTTGACCCCGTCTGAGGTATTAGAGATGTTTGCCGTGACTGGTGCTATTTCCGTTTATAGGTGTGCACGACTAGTAGAGAAGCAAAAGATGCCGACTGAGTCGGTAATTGTAACCTTTGCTGGAGCGAATCTCCCAAGCGAAATCAAGGCATGGCCACTAATATACAGAGTGGAACCGCTATCACCGCGACCACTCCAGTGTACGAAGTGCTGGCGATACGGTCACACTATTAAAGGATGCAGGTCAGAACTCAGATGCCGAGTGTGTGGTGACAACCACGAAACGAATTACTGCAAAGCTAAAGAAGAGAAATGTTGTCTTTGCAACGAACAACACTGTGCAGATAATCCTGATTGTTCAGCAAAGGCTCGAGAAATGCAAATTCTTGAAATTATAGGGCATAGGCGCTGTTCTCGGCGAGAAGCCCTAGCGGAAATACAGACTAGAACTCAGGGGTATGCCAGTGTTGCAGCACGACATCTCTCGGAAATAAATGGGTCCGTTTCCCTGAATATAGCGGAGGCCATAGAAAAGGCTCTAGAAAAAGCTATGGAACGACTGACTTCTAACCTTTGCAATTCTCTATCTCAAATTTTGGCTAACCAGATGACTCGCATATTTGGTACAACGGGAGAGTCAGGCCTAGTAGTCCAACATGTTGAGAGTTCACGACCAATAGCTGACGGTGAATCTGAAACTGCGCCATCGTATTATCCGCCCGCAGGAGCCTCTGCATTAGGCGCCCACAGCCAAAATGAGGAATTTGAAACCGCACCATCGTATTCTCCGTCTACAGCACCCTCTGCAGTAGATATACAGAGTGTAAGTGAGGACAAAGCTGATATATAATAGATTCCGATGACATAGATTTGGACCCTAGGTCCCTGAAAAGATCTAGATCCCCTGTGTCAAGAAAAACTAACTCACCGAAACAAACAAAGAACAAAAAGTATCTGAAAGAAAAGGAGAGCCTTTCAAAGAGGGATTTCTTGAAAGAAAGCATTCTAGAGAAAGCTATAGCGGAAGCAGCTCTTTCGAAACCATAGGGTCGCTTAAGATTCTCCATTGGAATTGCCGATCAATCTATTCTGCATCTACGGATTTGGTATACTTGACTTCTAAATTCGCTCCTGATATTATAGCATTACAAGAGACATGGCTATCTGTACATAATTTGTTCCATTTAAATAACTTCAAATCTTTTCGATTATACCGTCCATCGAGAGGTGGGGGTCTAGCTCTCTTTATTAATAATAGAATTAGTATGAAAGTCAAATGCTCATACAAACATATGTCGCCAGAATGCGAAATTTTGGCAGTAGACATTACACTGCCCAACTGCACTCCTTTCACTTTAGTTAATATGTATTTTTCGGATGGAGTTCAAGACACACGAAGTTTGGATCTAGCTACAAAATCGTGGTGCAAAGACAAAGTTTTAGTTGGAGACTTAAATTCCCACCACACGAGTTGGGGTTTTAGAACTGATCTTAGTGGGAAACGCTTGTGGGAGTGGACAATGGCTAATGACCTGACGTGCCTCAACGTCAGAACCCCCACATTTATTCGTAATCACTCCAGGTCGGCCTTAGATTTAAGTTTTGTCAGTTCAGCCATTACTACTTCTTCTTGGAAAGCGCTGGACTGTGGCACCAACAGTGACCACTTACCGATAAGTTTTCAAATTTCTTGTCCGATAATTGCATCTTGTTCAAATGTAAGAGTATTTGTAAATTACACTAAATTTAGTAATGACCTGAAGTCAGCACTGGCTTTTAACTCGGAAGAGAGCGATGATAAAAAAGCACTGAAAATAAACGCAGTCATTAAAAGATGCTACAAAAGAGCCGACTTTACTGTTGAATCCACAAAAAGAGTATATAGCCGTTGGTGGAATGATGAATGTACAAGACAGCACAGACGACGTCAGGCAGCATGGAAGCAGCTCTTACATAATCAATCCCCCCAAAACTGGGCCGATTATAAATTCATTGCTGCGGGCTTTAAAAGAACGGTAGCTCAAGCTAAAGAAGATTATGACAGAAGACATTATGAATACCTGTCGAAGCCTAAACATATGAAAGCACTGTTCCGATATATGAGAGCTCGGAAAATCTTGCCATCACCAGTTAATGTAGCTTGTGATAATCTATCGGCACAAGAAATGACCACTACCTTAGAAGCAATCGGTAAAGGTCTGGAAAGCAGATTCACTTCAGTAGTGCCAAACAACTGGCACAAGTCTACGACAAAGTCTGACTTTGAAGAAGTGACACAGACTGAAGTATCCAACGTGATTAAACATTTACCCTGTGCATCTCCTGGCCCAGATGGAATCACAGTACCCATGATTAAAATTCTGTTCAATTTATCGCCTCGAGACGTCGCCAATGTTATTAACTACTCCTTAAAAACTCATAAGCGCCGCAGGATTGGAGGATAGCAAAGGTGATTCCTATACTAAAAAATCCGGGTGGAGGATTAACAGTCGATAATATCAGACCAATCTCTCTAACATCTAATATGGTCAAACTAGTAGAGAGGGTCCTATATAGCCGAGTAAGTATCTGGATGGCAGACAATTTAGTAATAAAACCGAACCAAATCGGATTTCGTAGTGATTTCTCAATTTGGTGTGCCCATGCTGATTTAGAGAGCCGAATACAGCTCGCGCGTAAAAGAAGGCAATACGCTGCTTTAGTAACGCTTGACATAGCCAAGGCGTATGACAGTGTGGAGCACTTCATATTGTTAAATACGCTAGAGAGATTGAACTTCCCACAATATTTTATTGAGTGGGTGGCAGAATTCTTAAAATCAAGAGAATTCTACTGCGTCAAGGATGGATGTTCCTCATCTAGATTTAAACAAACGCGCGGAGTTCCCCAAGGAGCAGTCTTATCTCCAATATTATTTAATGCTTTAATGAGCACAATTCCAACAGATCAAGAAGTTACTGTCTACATTTATGTTGATGACATCGCACTCTTTACTGCTGACTGTGGTATTTACTCACTACAACTTAAATTACAAAGATATATTAACATGTTAGAAATTTGGTTGCAGTCGATTTCGTTATTGTTAAATGTCAACAAAAGCGCGCTCATGGTGTTTCCGCTTGAAGAACCAATTTTAATTTCAATTCTATATAAACAGGAACCCATCCAGCAAGTAGACTCTATAAAATATTTGGGAATCATTTATAATGACAAACTTAACTGGAGTCCACACATAGAGTATATAACTACCAAAGCACAGCGGACTTCAGGCTTACTACACAAGCTAAGTAACCGGAAATATGGGTTACGGAGGCACACCTTGATAATGTTGTACAAGATTTATATGCGCCCCATCATGGAATTCGGCTGCATATTATTCTCGGGTGGCCCTGCTTATAAAACGAAACCTCTAGTTGTCTTGGAGCGAGAAGCACTGCGAATGTGTCTGGGACTCCCTAGATTTGTGGCTATCAACGTACTGTACCAGGAAGCGCGCCTGCCGACACTACTTTGTAGATTTCGAATTTTGACCGTACAAGCATTTTTAAAATTTTATAGCTTACCGGCAAGAAGATCTCAATATGCTTTTATCGCAAACCCAGACGCCTTCTTTCTTGCTCATTGGCCACGGTTTCACACACCTCAGATAATGTTTGTACAAAAAAATCTACAAAGTATAAATGTTAACATTAGAAATGTAATTGAGACTAATGACTCGAATTGTCATGTTATTATTGAGTATGATGATATATTCCCCCAAAACGCCAAATTACAATCCCTCAAATTTTTAAATAACATATTATTCGATTACTTGGAGCATGCAGAAACTAAAAATATAATAGCCACAGATGCTTCCGTAAATAATCAAAAGGCAGGTGTAGGCATTGCCTCTGATTTGCTTGACTGGTCCTTTTCAGTGAGACTGCCTGATTTTACTCCAGTTTTTGAAGCGGAGCTCTTGGCGATTATTTTAGCTCTTCGAAAACTTCCATCAAATCAAAACAACGCAGTCATAATGACGGATTCTCTTTCAGTTTGTGCAGCTCTGACAGCTTCAGAGAACTCTCGAATTCCAAGCACATTCAAAACATTAGTACCCCCGCAGTTGAGACTCCTGAGATTACTATGGGGTCCGGGACACTGTGGATTAAGATTAAATGAATTGGCCGATTCCTTAGCACGAGCCGCACTTGATGGGCCAGTCTTGTCCATTCTGCCAGATGTTGAATATATCGCGGCAATAAGATTTCGAAAATCAGCAATCTCCACTGATACGATAGAAAAAGTAACTACATGGACAGACTATAACCACCTCATGTTTCCATGGCAACCCCACTGGAGTCAGTCCAGAAAGCTCGAAGTTTTAATTACTAAATTTCGATGTCGTGTCCCCCCCCCCCCCCCCCCCCTAAACCTGTATCTACACAGAGCTGGTCAGACAACATCACCCCTCTGCGCATTCTGCGGAGAAATGGAATCACTAGATCATTATTTTTTGTATTGTCGCCGCTACGAGATACTTAGAAAAAGGTTACTAGTTATGCCATTTCGGAAAATAGGCCTTAGATTGACGGCGGAAACGGCGCTAAGCTTTGGCGCCTCAGCTTTGGGACATTGCCACAGGGATGCTTTCAATGCCGTTTGCGATTATATTCAGGCAACCAAGCGTATACCTTTGTGATCTTCAATCAAAAAATTTATTTATTACTCCCCAGGGCAGAGTGAAGTAAACGCAGCTGAGTGGTAATCATAACACCTCAAATCTCAAAATTGGTCAACTTGATTTTTTTTTCGTTTGCTCTCTTTATGTTGTTTTTATTTTTACATTAGTCTTATTATAATACCAATTCATAACACCTAGTTAAAATGATCACAGAAAAACTGCACTACACTTTCTTGGCCAATCCCCCCGAGTGGGTATGAGCAAACCTCCCAGGGAAACAAAACAAAACAAAATAAACATGGAATATGAGTGTGATGAGTGAAGAAAACGACAACGACGGAAGTGCGGGGCAAGGCGCGTGTAATGTGCGCGTGAGTGTCGGCGAATCAGCTGATGACCTGTGGTGGCCCATAGAGGTGGCGTGCCACGATTGGGCCACGTGTGACCATTACGTGGCAGTAAGCTTCGTGGCTGGGGACGAGCCGGAGCAGCGGCAGACGGAAGCCAGCTGGCCGAAGCGTCGGACGCAGGCGATCCAGGTTCCGGCCAGGAAACGCGGCCGTCCACGCTGCTGCCGTCCAACCACCAGCTGGGGCGGCATTGCCGGCACGAGTACTGCATCTCGGGGCGCGGCTTGGCCTGCTGTTATCTTCCTTGCCGAGGGCATCGCGGATCTCGGCGAGGCGTCTCCATGGTCAGCCGTTCGGCACAGCGATGAACGTGGCCTGGCTAATGGTCACGGTTGCGCCGAGCATCGCGTCTCGACGCAAGCTGTTCGCTGGACGGGCTGGCCATTCCCCGCATGGAGCATCGCGTCTCCGATGCGGGTTGACTGTTCCATAGCCGCACCCATGCCATCAAGCGCCGGTGTCACCAGAGCGTCGCACATCGGCAAGGGACGAGCAAGACGTTCAGCCGGGCGAGACGCGGGCGTGTGTTCGAAGGACCACGGAGCCGGGCGAGGTTCAGGGATTCAGGGAGGCCGAGGATCCAGGTGCTAGGGGAGTTCTGGCTGAATCGAGGATCGCCGAGCGGTGCCGAGCCATACTGAGCGACGCGCCAGACTCGGACGTGGGCCGCGAGCTCATGAGCTGCAGTGTGCACCCGAGGATACCTTGCGGTGCCCTGGCCAAGAAAAAGGAACGTGCGAAAGAGAGCTCGAGGGTTGAGGCCACGAAGGCAGACGAAGTGGTGCGCAGCTCGAGAGGACGAGTTCCTGGCAGCGTTCCTGATCCGGACGTGGGTCCCGTACGTGTCGGCCAGGTCGAGCTCCGGCGTGTCTGTTCGAGGTCGAGTCCGTGGGCCTGTACAAGGTCCAAGGACGGGGCCTGCAGGACGGCTCCTGCCTTGGTGCAGTGGCCGGGAGCAGGTTCGTGGGCGAGGCCTACCGGGTGTGGTCCTCGTGAGCCGTGGCCTGATCCTGGACCTCCGGAGTTGCGACCCTGACTGCTGGGTTGGCCGCGACGCCCGACTCAACGGCGCTGCACACGGTAGCGTATCCGTGCGCCGTCAGCCGTTCCACCCGTGCCATCAAATAAATTGTTCATGTTAATCCTTTCACGTCCGCTATCGACAAGCATAGTGACGAACGTCCGTAACCATCACAATGAGCCAGGCCACGTCACCCAGTCATCATAGCGTCACACACACACACACACACACACACACACGCACACGATTGATTGATTGATATGTGGGGTTTAACGTCCAAAAACCACTATATGAATATGATAGACGCCGTAGTGAAGGGCTCTGGAAAATTCGACCACCTGGGAGGTCTCTGGGGTTCTTTAACGTGCACCCAAATCTGAGGACACAGGTCTACAACATTTCCGCCTCCATACGAAATGCAGCCGCCGCAGCCGCAAATCTAACCCGCGACATGCGGGTCAGTAACCGACTACCTTAGCCACTAGACCGCCGCGGTGGGGTACACAGACACACACACGCACACTATATATATATATATATATATATATATATATATATATATATATATATATATATATATATATATATATATATATATATATATATATATATATATATATATATATATATATATATATATGCAGAGATCCTAAAAGTAAAAAGGAGAAAAGGGAGAGAGATGGAGGGGGAAGAGAAAGGAAAAGTGAAATGGGGCAACCGGGCAAGTCCACCTTATATCCTCCTGTTTTTCTTTTTTTTACTTTTTTATTCTTTTTCTTCTCTTCTTTCTTTTCTTTAATTTTTTCTCTATTTCTGTCTCTCCCAGTCTGATATAAGATTGTGTAAAGCTGAGCACCAACAAGCTGTATTCTCAATCCTGATAAAGGTCAGACTCTAGGCCGAAACGTCGAAATAAACCACGTTGTGACCGCTCACGGAGGATCTACTTGACTACTTGCAATGCTACGGCCACTCAACCACCATGCCTATGTATATACATACATACACACACACACACACACATGTATATATATATATATATATATATATATATATATATATATACGCCATGTTTATTCTGTTCTCTCACTTCTTCCTTCTCTGCCTCTACCGACCATCGCTTCATACGTCACACGATTCCCCCCCCCCCGAAAGATGGTGCTGGTTACAAACTATAACAAATTAAAGAAGTGAATGAACAAAACAATGCCCAAATTCACAGTTTCTCGTTCAGACGGAGTTCCACAATCTCACTAAGTCTTCAAGGCCGATTGAGCAGTCCGATGAATTTTATGACAACTCTGGTGGGCGGGGTTGACTGTTGCGTTCTGGCCAACTGAAGCACGCCTTGAACGTAGAAATTACTGATGACACAGCGATTCTCGTCATGAATGAACAAGGGTTGAAGTACTTGTAGCATTTGAGAGTCGGATGTCGTAGGCACGAAGTTCTCCGTCGTAGACGCTGCTTTCTGTGCCGTGGCTGAGACAGAATGAGTGCTTGCAGCCTGCATGTGCGAGAACCGAAGCTGATGGTATTATGCCTTTGTTCCTTCATTGTACACGTGGTAGCTGCACGTCTCTTTCGTAGCTTTCTGTGGTCTTCTCTCAGTTCGTTGAATCGCAGACACGGCGTTGAGAACTGGTGCAGGAAACTGTCGACGTTGCTTTCTGCGAAGATGGCTTAGGCATCGACTTCGTCTTTGCTTCTTTAATTGATGTTGTCTCTGATGATCTTTCCGCCACAAGTGTACTCGTGAGGAGGTTTCACTTGATCGTTGTTCTTGTTCGAGTAGCCGTTGCAGTTCTTGGAGTTCGTGGAGTTGCCTTTGTTGAAATTGCTCGTCTTCTTGTGAAAGTTCGTCAGATGGGCCTCTTTCAGAAACATGAGTCTGCTTTTCTTTAGATGGTGATGTGATCAGTAGATTATCGGTAGTCGACACTGTACTGCTAGGCTTTTCCTGCGATGAAAGCAGCGTGACAGGCTGATGAGAACGCTCCCAAGATGGTTGTGAGCCATCCTTGATTGTAAATGCTTCTGTCAGTTGACAATGCGCCTGCGTTGGTGGATTCGAAATTCCTGCAGTGCTTTGACTCACATGTGTGTTGTCACTTGACGATGAGAGCACAACAGACATGGCTTCAGGTGGTTCCGATGGCGTATGTTTTCTTTTTGCAGCGTAGTTAGGCTGACAATGTCTGTCGAACGACCCTGGTCGGGAACGTCAGGGTGGGGGCTGGTATTGCGAGGATTCAGCAGCTCGTCACACGTAAATTCCGTCACACGCTCGAAACCGTTTGGGCCTCGTGTGTGACACGATGCATCAAGGCATTTGGGTGGTTCTGTAAAATCTGAGGTGTTGTGGTGCAGTGAACACGTTGAAAAGGCTGATTTCATTGCTCTTGGGAAAGGCGGGTTTAGGTTCAGTTTTTTGGCGAAATTTTCTGGATTCCTTTCGGTATACGGACGCTTTACCTTGTCTGTTGCGACGTGCACGTTACCAGTCGGTGTTCGAATGCGTGACGTTTTTCCGGAAGAGTCATATGATGGTACAATGGTGGTATATTTTCTCTGAGATCTCGTTTGAAAAATAGGCTTACTGCGGGAAGACTTCGCGTAACAGTGATGGGTCAGTTGAAAAGCCTTTCGCTGATGAGGTATGAACAGGTCTTCATCGTATTCTTTGAAACGGGTAATCATCTCTACACTGATCTTTTGCCATGATTCGTCGTTTTCGAATATGTGTGTCAGGTAAAACTTGAATGCCTCACCGGAGATGTAGTCAGTGAAGTTGGTGATCATTTCCCGTTCCGACCATGATGCAGCGGCAGCGTGGACCTCGAATAGGTTGAACCAGTCCTGTACGGGTCTGTCGTCCACTGATCCGGTGTACTTGGGGATGTCGAGGTCAGCCGATGGTTCTGTCATGGTGCTGGTCTTTGTCCTTTTAGGCGATGATTCGGTAGTCAATGTATGGTCAGGGTGTCTTCTGGGGAACTGCGTCGATGAATGCACCTCGTAACGCTTTGCTCAAGGCACAAAATCTAGCGTCGCATGAGCTTGATTCAGGCCGTGTGTGAGATCCATAAAATTTTGCCCACCGGAAATTTTCATGTGGTGTTCTTTAACGTGTACTGACATTGCACAGCACAGACCTGCGGCATTGCATTTGACCTCCCTGCGGCTGCCATGGTCTGCATCGCACCAGGAGCGACGGCAGCGGCAGGGGTGGGAGGGGGGGGGGTGGAGGGCTGGAGCATCCCCAAATTTTTGCATTTTTCCAGTAACCCCCCCCCCTCCACCCGTAGATGAAACATAGTCATAACAGAATTACTAAGATCGCCGCCTCTATGCTCCTTCTGAAAGAAGCCACTATTATCGCAATTATAGGATCGCTTTAATCAGAGGGTCGCCATGTAATTTTTTGCAGGGTTGACATCGTAAATTAGTGCTGAAACTGGATTGCTGCGCCGTTTTACCTGCACCAACACTCAAAAACGAAGAAACGTGTCTGATGGTTGAGGCTTAGCATATTGGTAGTAAAAGGAACGCATGAAATTGCATAGTGAAGTGATGGAACGTCTACGCAGCTATCTTTCACACATTATCGTACAATTTGCCGATTTACTGGTGACGCTTCTTAATAAGCCTGCGGTTGTAAGTTTTATGGCTCCCTCATTTTCCACCACTGTGACCACTGCGTGTCCATTCTCCCGAATCACGCTTTTGTGTTGTCTTGTTTGGTTCAGCTGTCTGTTTGCTTGCACGCGTACCATGCTTCGTGATTTAAACATACCAACTAACGCGACCTTCTGGTGTTTTAAACTTCAGAAAGCTATTTCTCCTATATTCTTTCTAAAAGATATGAAGTACGAGAAAGGAAATCTCCACTATTTCTTAAACCGTGCTTCGATGACATAACACTTGTCAGATACGTAGCCGAAGTGCGCGGAATGCACTGGGACTAAAACGGTGGCTTTCAAAGATGACTTACATAATAACGCCACTATGGTGTCGCTTTCAGCAGCAATTTGTAATAATCAAGCATATTCAAGCTGCAGCTTTTTGATTGTCATCGGGGACAACTTTAAGCTCTCCCATAGAAGAGTACGCTGTGCTCTAAATCGTTACCCCCTTTTTCTAAACACACAGCTGCTCTCCCATAGTCGAGTTCGCAGTACTCGAAATCGTTGAACTTTTTTTTAATGTCAAGCACTCTGCTCGTGCTCGAACTCCCTCGTTGTCGTCGATAGCGTCTCAGGACACCCCTGGGCTGGCGGACACCCGTAATGGCAAGCCAGCCCACGAAGAAGGCACTAGCCATTGACGTAGTCGTCCCCGAGGGGACTAGTCCCGAAGACGTCGTCTACGCGACGTCTTCACTAGTAGGAATCGAAGAGGTCTACTGTGTACAGCACTTTGGAGGCCGGAATTACCAAGTCACAGTTAACAGTGAAGCCGCTCTGGCTGAAATCGTCGACGCGTCCCACCTCATCATAAGAGGAGAGCGCGTTCCTGTCGTACCCTTGGGACCCCAAGTCACTCATGTCACCGTTCTGTTCCTTCCGTGCCGCGTTTCCAGCGAGGTCCTTGCGCAAGCATTGTCTCCCTACGGGAAGGTGCTGCACATCAGCAGAGGACTCATGGGGTCGCGCCCAACCATGACCACTGGGACGCGATTTGTCCGGATGGAAATGAAGACATCGTCGCCGGTGCCCAACTACCTCAAGGTCGCAGGCCATCGAGTAACCTGTGACTATAAAGGGATCCAGCGAGTGTGCCGTCAATGTGGAGACAGTGGGCACTTCCGCAAGAACTGCACAGCTCCGTTTTGTGGAAGGTGTGGCGTTTACGGCCACGACGGGAAGGGCTGCTTGCTGCGGTGTCGCCGTTGTGGTGACCCGCATGCCGCCTTCGCCTGCACCATCAGGCCGTCGTATCCTGAGGCGGCCTCCAAGAATTACCCACCACTTCAACCAGGCAAGAATAAGAACGTCGTATCATTGACGCCAGGCCCGAATATTTGCCAGGACGAAGTTGGGTGCATCGCAACGCCACACCAGACGCCACACCAAACGCCCGCAGCGTCTCTAGCCAGCCCCGACCAGGGAGCCCCTCAAGGTGCGGATGATCCATCTAGCGGCCTGCGACCAGTGGTGATTCCCGCAGAACCACAGGTCGAGCCCTCGCCAGAGGAAATATCTTTCGGTGAACGCATCACAGATGATAGCGGGATATCTGATGCTCACCCCATGGCTTCCCAGTCTTCTTTAAATCCTTCCATTCTTTAAGAGACTTTGTCCCAAGGTGACGAGGTTTCCATCAACGAGGACTCGAGCAGCACTAGGAGTGACACGGCCCTGCATATAGACACCGACAGCACTCCAAGCGAGATCAGCCGGGACAGTTCAGACGAATTTGTGCCATCTTCGCTCAAGAGCTTTGGCACCAAGCGCCACCGAATATCAAGCAGTGACTCGGAGGCGTCCAGCAGAGACAGAAGTCTTTTGCGGATTTCGATGCGGCCCCGGAAGCGCCGCGCTTCCGGTGGGTCGCCTGGTCGTAAGAAGTGATTGAGCTGCTTGCGGGGCACCCACTCCCGCGTCTGTCAGAACTGTGAGTGTAGTATCCGAATTCGTATTTATTGTTTACGATGGCTATCGCATTGAATATTGTTGCCTTCAACGTAAAAGGTTTTCGCAGTCCGGTAAAGCAGGCCGATGTGATTGGTGTAGCCCGTGCTGCAAATTGTGATGTTTTGTGCTTGCAGGAAACTAATTTCTGTTCACTATCCGACGTTAGGGCTTTTAAATAGAAGTTTAACTTAGATTGCTATTTTTCTTTCGCTACAACTTGTTTTACGGGAGTAGGCATTATTATACTTAATAGGGCTTTATTGCGAGGTCACCACGTTGTTTATGACGGCGTCAATAGAATTATGGCTCTAGATTGTACCTACTTTTCTTTTCGAATGAGGATATTATGTATGTATGCACCTGCACAAACCGGACAGTCTAATAATTTTTTTCGAAATTTGAATGTTTCTTTTCTAGACGGTCGTCATGTAATTCTTACTGGAGACTTTAACTGTGTGCTAAATATGCGATGCGATGTACAAGGTCCTGGCTGGGGTCAGTCTGCTTGGAATTCACGTGAGCTACGACGCGTTGTCCTGTGTTTTCCATTTCTGGATGCGCATAATGTCATGCACGGGAATACTTTTGTTAGGACATGGCGTGGACTATCCTCCAGCAGACTCGACCGGGTTTATAGTCCACATGCTTTAGAGACGTTTCTCTCCGACTTACGTGTTCCGCCCATCCCACCTTCGCCTGTGTACATCTCTGACCATCGTCCGATTCTTTTATAACTAAAAACTCCATTTTTCTTTTTCGGAAAAACCATGGCGTCTTGATGTTCGCGTCCTCCGGGACGCGTGCTCTCGGTCAAATTCGTCCCGTGCGATATGCGTGTCACTTGCTGCGTCTGATTCATTTGATTGGGATGCGCTTAAAACGCAGTGGCGCCTGCACTGCTCAGTTGAAGGGCGTTCACTTCGTCGTCGCGTTTCTGAGGAGCTGACCGATACTGCAGCGAAATTACGCATCGCCTTGCGCGCTGAAACGCCTTCCTCCTGATGCGAGCTTGGCAACATGAATTGCGCGAACGCTTCCAGCGTTTGATTGCCGCCTCGTCTCTGGCGGCGGCTGCATGGCGTTGTAAGCACAACCCTTGTGCCCATCCCGAGGTGCTACGCTATGCGAGGCAATGTGTTTTGGGCAGTCACAATCACCTGTTTTTACGACCACGCAGACACCACCTACACAGCCGCTTCCTACGCGTGATCGATCTCTCTTTCTGGCGCATTTTGAAGAGATGTCATGTTCGGCCATGTGGACAAATTGTGATATAATACCGCCTATGTTTAGAGGTTTGCCTCGCCTTCCTCAACAAGCTGCTGATTCTCTGCACGTCCCTCCATTAGTCGAAGAGGTAAAGGCAGCACTACAATCTATGAAACGGGAGACAGCATCTGGGCCAGACGGTTTTCCAGTTGAATTTTACTTGTCATTTTGGAATGAGCTTGGTACTGCCTTAACCACGGTTATCCGGCGATGTTTCGAGGATGGTGTCTTTCCATCAAGTTTTCGAGATAGACGCATTGTGTTTATTCCAAAAGGTGATGTTTCCTCTGTTAATCCTGGAGATTGGAGACCTATCACACTTCTTAAAGTTGACTATAAGATATTCGCGACGGTGATCGTTTCACGTTTGAAGGCTCTGTTGAACACCCTTGTGGGTCATCACCAGGCTTCATCTATGCCTGGACGAGAAATACACAGCTTGTCCTTTACCACCCGGGATATCACAGCCTATACTCTGTCGCGATCTGCGCGTGGTCTCCTTGTGTCTTTAGACAAAAAGAAAGCATTTGACCGACTAGAGCACACGTATATCATTAAAGTGCCCGCAGCCCTTGGTTTTCTTTATTCTTTATTCTTTATTCGGTGAGTGCCCCGCTTTGCTCAAAAAGGCGTTACAGCAGGGGGGTTACAGACTGGAATAAAACAATTCTTCGTTTATACAGCACACTTGCTTGTCTTGCAGCCGGTTCCAATCCTGGCACTTTTGTTGAAATAGTTAGATATACCTACTCTGGTATAAAAAGAACACTAGTTCTAGATAATTAAGAGAGTGCTGCCTTTTCTATTACACGTGGGGTCCGTCAAGTATGTCCCATGTCTCCTATTCTATTTGTCCTCAGCCTTGAGCCATTTTTGTGTGCTCTAAAAGCCGATCCGCATCTCCGGGGTCTTGCGCTTCCCGGCAGCAGTGCCGTGAAAGTCACCGCTTTTGCTGACGACATAACCCTGTATTTTTCAGATGAATATAATCTTTCACATAGCCTGCGTTTATTCTTCCAGTATGGTGACATTTCAGGTGCCACGCTAAACCTCTCTAAATCCCGGTATTTGTTCATCAGCTATCCTAACTCCATCCAGACTTAGCTCCACATCTCTTCTTCAGCCGGCTGCGTCTCCTTGCATTTCGGGAATTCTATACACCTTTTCACAGGAAGGAAAAAAAACACCGCCATGATGGGCTGTGCGCGGGAGTACAAAGGCTAAAGGTGCAGCAATGTCAGTGCATTTTCGAGGGGACGCGCCCATTTGCACCGCCCAAGGAGGGCTATGGCAGCGCAGAGGGAGGCGTTTATGAAAAGGTGAATACAACCACTACGGCGTTTGCAACTCCGTTTGGTCTAACGCCCGCGATGAAGTAAAAAAAAAAATGAGAACGCCCGGGATTTCGACTTCCCGCTTCTTGAGCAAAGGTACCTTGTGCAGACTGTGTTCAGCGGTCGCATTTGGTACCTTTATCACGTGGAACAGCGGCCTTTACGCATCGTGAGTTCATTGCAGTCTTCCTTGGGTTCCTTATTTTGGTCAAGTGGCACTGAGTTGGTTTCTCGTGGGGCGTTAAGGCAGCAGCGTTCCCAGGGAGCTTTTGCTTTCCCTTCGGTATCAATACGTTGCCGGCTATTGGCCCGGCACTTCCTTTTGCGCCTCGCACAAGGAGAGGAATCCCCCACCCGAACTCTGGCATATTATTTTCTAGGCACTCACCTTTGGTATTTAATGCCTAATGTGCACCTTAATCGGGGCCCACAATCAGTAGTACTTCCTTCGTTTGATGCAACAGCTGTCGCGTTTTTTTGTCATATACAGTCGACTTGCCCTGAGGTAGATGTGTTACACAATCCTATCGTTGACACAAAAGCCGCTTTGTTGCTCCCGTTAGTTCCTCCGGCACGCCGCACCCGCTCTAGTCGTGTGTCTTGGAGCAGGCTGGCCGCATCATTTCTACCTGGCCACCTCCGGGACTTCATGTGGGGGCTGGGGTGGGGCGTTCTTCCTAGCCTTGACTGCCTCGAAAGGTGGAGAATGGTCCAGTCATCAACATGTCCGAACTGCTCTCAACGGGAAACAAAGCAGCATGTTTTAAGACAATGCGTCGTTGCTCGTGTTTTCTGGAGGGCTGTGCATGCAGGATTTTGTGGCCTCGGAGTAAACCACTTTGTTTCTTCTGGACGTTGTTCTCAAGGCCGCTTCGCCTTCCTTCTCATTGTTGCTGGTGCCTACTGTCTTTGGCGTAACCGCTGTGAGGCTGTTGCAGCAGGTTGTCGCCGCCGTGCTCTCTTCCCGATTTTGGAGCGACTGTACAAAGAAATACTATCCGTTTTGTCGGAGGATCTCTCCTTTCTGGGTGAGGAAGATTTCCTTCGACACTGGTCCTGCCCTTTTGTGTTCATCTGTGAGAGACGTGTAAGGCTCGTTTTCAGGCCTGCCTGGTATTGGTAGGTTAATCTTTGTTTAGTACTCACACAAATGCCTTGTAAATACTATGTAAATATCTGTCATATAGATCTTTACATTCTATTTGTGCGCCCTTCATTTGCCTTGTATTGTGCATATGTCGACATATCTTTTTGTAACATTTCTTGTGTATCTAGGTGTGTTGTGTTCCGTGTACTTATGTAAACATATCTTTTGTGACAACTTTTGGTCTGTGAGTGGATGTTGTGTTCTGTCGCAATGTTCTGTTGGATTGTAATTGATGTTCACTGTCCGTGAGAATAAATTTCTCTAAAGACTGTAAGGGTGTTTTGCAGCTAGACGTATGATTGCCTTTCTTACAATAGTCTTATTACGAGACAAAGGAGTGACATTTGCGCCTGCGGACGAATTCTGCAGAAATATAGAACAGCAGTAGTCAAAACCGTGAGCGTAATTTCGCAGGTTTCATGCACCACAGCATTTTGATAAAGCCGGAATGCGAGAACATGCATACGCTTACGCTTAGATATGTGTCTACGTACTATGAGGGAGACTCGTTGGAAGTTGTTTCAGCGCTGATGCTTTTCACAAAACACGGTGCAGTTATTTCGTTAAGAGGTGTTTGTGTTAACAAATATAAAGCAAGGGACGTGTATACGAGTCTTGGAGCAAAGAGACATCACCACGCGTGCGAGAAGGACAAACACAAAATGAGAGAGAGGCCCTCGTTTCGTCTCCGCGAAAGCGTTAAATCAAAGTGGTAGATATCGAAGATGATTTTCTGGCCCAGCAGACGTCATAGAAAGCTTCCGCAAAGCAGCGCCAGATGCTTGGAGAGCATAAAAGTATGGAGTACGCGTTTGATGGGAGCGACAGCCACACAGAAAGCAAGATTAAGTGTGACTGTTCTGAGATGTGAGAATCAAATTATTATTATACCTGGTATACTACTGTTCATGCGTCTGGATATTTGACCAGCGGTCAGTCATCACGATGTTTTGAAGAACATCTAGACATGCAGCAAGTTCATTGCTTGCGGGGCCAAGTTGACTGCCTTTGTCGGGTCATGTTTTACTGCTAATTTGGTGGGCATTAATAAATGCAGCAAGGCAAAAGAGCCTGAACCGATAGAGATGACACAGAGTGATTAGTTCTGGTCTGCGCTTTCGCTACCTGTCATGCTGCGCGCTTCAGTGCAATGCCGCTGTGAATGGTGATAAAGAACTATAGCAGCCAATCGAGTTCTGCTGAGAGGGTCCCCGATTGTCCCACGTAGAACAGTACAATGACAATTTGTTTTGCGTCATAGAGAGGTACTCTGCTTTTGGTTACTACAATAAATTTTTAAATCAAAGTTTATTTTTTACCCAGAACAGTTCCAGTACAGATGAAAGGTGTATGGACTAAATCCATGTATTGAGCTTCGCTTGGTTTGCGCTCTTATTAGTAATTGTCGACAGGTATTACAATATGCATAAATATCGCACACATATACAGCCACGAGTGACATCTAGTTTATTCCGATTGAAATTGATTAGTTGAAATCAACATATTCGACCAACGCTATGTGTACTATCAATGCTATGTAGATGACCTATGCTATAAACTAATCTTTCCTGGTTGATTTCATTGTACCCCATTTCTCGCTCATGATTTTACGTTATCAAATGAAACATTTTCTTCGAATGCATATATTTTGTGTAAGCGTATATTTATTTTTATGCAGTAGAAAACAAATGGAAAAATATAATTACTCAGGAGAAAGAAAACTAGAAAGAAATTCAGCCATATAATTAGCAAAGTTACTCTAAATCGTAATCGGCTGGCTTTTCATTTAAAAGATACATACATACATACATACATACTACATACGCACATACATACATGCATGCATACATACATACATACATACATACATACATACATACATACATACATACATACATACATACATACATACATACATACATACATACATACATACATACATACATACATACATACATACATACATACATACATACATACATACATACATATTCACAAGTATGATCCACTACATTCGTCTTGGTGTGGCCTACACCAGACGCTACGCCCATATCATCGGTTGCAGTGACACCGGTCCTAATTGTGAACACTGTGATGTGCCAGAAACACTTGAGCACATATTTTTTGTCTGCCCAGAACACGCACGTGAACGACAAACACTGATTTCTTCTACTGAACGATATCGCAGTAGGTCATTAACTGATGAGACCATGCTGGGCCTTGGCCAGACACTAACAGTGCAATTCTGGTCATGAGAGCGTTATAACCTTTTTGGAAGCAACTGGACTATATGCGTGGCTATAAAGTTTGTCTCAGCTAGAAAGAATGCTACATACTCACCTCTCTATCTCACCATTGTCATCCATTATCCTTTCTTTTCCCCTTTCCTCTCCCCCAGTGTAGAGTAGCAGGCTAGAGCAAGCTATGGCTCAGGCCGACCTCTCTGCCTTTCTGTAAATAAACCTATCTCTTTCTACATACATACATGCATGCATGCATGCATGCATACACTGAGGTGTAAATATCAAGATGAACGGCTATAAAACAACAAATATAATACACTCATTTTGAATATACAGAAAGTAACTTACGAGATAAATCCCCCAGCACTGTTATGTATGAAATCGTTGTTTTTCGAACCATCTTGGAAAAGCTTGATGCGTAGTTTCTGCTGCTGCCCAGTGATAAGCAGGTTTCACAAGAAACACAAGACCAAAGCCCCTGACAATGTCATCGTAAAAAAATGGCTGTGCATCACAATTTGGTACATGACTGCAATATTACTCTGCTTATTTGCATAGCTTGGCTCATTCACAACACAGTAACAAGCCATGTTAAGACACCTGGGCTGAAAAATTGGGACAGGGCAAAGAAATTCTAGAGAATACGTAAACAATGTAATTCTAGGATGCTAAACTCTTCAGTACAGGGTTTCCAGGGAGCATTGTAGACCCCATTTCTCCCCCCCCCCCCCCCCAAAAAAAAACTCCTCAAAAAGGCTTCGAAGTTTGCAGATCAGCACAGTTCCCATAGAGCTGTCTGTTAGTCTGCTTGAAGAAAAACTTCGGTTCACTGCTGGGCAAAGACTCTACACTAAGTATGCGAGGTGATGCTCCAGTGCCGCATGTATGTTTTGCTGCTGGCCTCACCTGCAATGTTGCTCAGCACATATGTGTAAAATTACAAGTAATCCTATGCCACTACAATGTAGTTATGTTTCATTTGCACGAAGCAAAGACCACAATAAAAAATTGGCGCGATATCTGCATGTTAATTTGCAAATGTCGTCGACAGACGATAGTATTGCGTGTGGAGAGAGTAAACAAAACATTTATTTGAAGTTCTGCGCAAGAAAATTGGTGAATAGTATTCTGGAGGCGCTGCGTAAGAGTGCTTCGAGCGTGCAGCGGAGGCAAACGAGCGCATCAAGGCACGTCACATGTGAGACATGAGCGCTTTCTGGCAGTTTTCTTGGAAAACGAAGCACGTGACTCTGAGACGGGTGTGCGCGCCTGTCTCTCAGAAGTGATGAGGTGTAGAAAGCAAGGCGACGGGTAGGGGCTACCACCTTAGCAAAGCGTTGGAAACACTCGCCTTTTCGTGCAAGCGTTGCATGGTCAGCGCAGCGTGATAAGCGCTACGGTCCTTAAAATTCCTTATGTATGCCTTTTCCAGTAAATGGCTCTAAGCAGAATATATACGTGTTGTTACGGTGCCCCAGATATGCGCAATAATTGCTTTCTAATTTACAATTGCACAAGTATCAACGCTAAATCTTGAGCAACATTGGTGGGCGCTGCGGATGGGGTCGACTGTTTCAAATATCCGGTGCCATTAAGAGTGGACAAACAGACAAATGTACAGACAAACAGACAGACAGACAGACATACAGACAGACAGACAGACCAAACTTTCGCGTCGAGGGTCCCCAAGAAAGACTATCGGCTTTAAAAACATAAGATTGTTTACCTTTCCACAGTTAAAAAAATGCGCATAAATTTCCAGAGAGTTTTCACAGCTTATCTGCATATAGTAATAAAGGTAATAAGCACATTTTTACTTCCACTCAAAAATAGTTTTATGTCGCCAGCTTGAATATTAAGGCATACCAGTACCTTTGTATGGTTATAACACCTATGAAAAGGCACAACACCTATAAAAAGGTAAGTAAACGCATGCTATAGTTACATATAAATTGAAATAAACACTGTCAGTCCTAATATGAGGAAAGCTGCCTAGATGATAAGTCATTTGCATAGGGCACAATTACAATATGAAGAAACCTAGCCAAGCAAACACGACATTAAAAAAGTTACACTTGAACAGTAAAAACTGAGAAGTAGACTGCTGAAGGACGGACGGGCAGTGGGATAACATTACACAAGTACTAAAACCTAGTATTATATATACTAGAAGTAGTGATGATTATCTTCCTTCCAGTTAAAATAATCCACGTAGAAGCACTTCCTAGAGCTTATACACGCATGAAATCATTGGTGCTATACAAATGAGTGTATATTGAAGGATTACATTGACTAAGTAAAACATTACCGCATCCATGGCTTTACTTCTTGTACAACAAAGAATGCAAACAAAGTTACCATTGCCGACCATAGATGCTCTGTTCTACGGCAGTGATATGTAGAGAGAGACACTTAGGCACTTTGATTTCTATGCATGTTAAATACTTCAGCTCAAATTAATTTTCCAACTAGCACTACAGCAGGCTTTATATTAGTATCATAGTTTGGTATGTTCTATGCAAAATTAAATTATTATGGAATGCTCAAGCGCAGAGAAGTTGCTGCATAATGCACTGCTAAGAAGATAAACTGCAGCTGCACAGACTGTTGTTACGTATACAATTCAAACTGCTCCAGCCATCAAAATGCGCTCTTTCTGCTGCCGTGAACATTGAGCAGGAAAACACAGTGGCTGGCAGTCCCTTTCTACTAGTTGGTCTTCTGTGCTCTGCTCTTGTTACACTGTACATGACAGTGGAGCACCGGATCCCTCGCTACTGTTGGAACTTAGAAAAATACAGAACATTGTTACAACCATGCTACATGCAAGAGTGTACAGTTGTTAAATATGTGTTCATATTTACAGATGTATTTTCAGAAGCCGAGGACGAGTGTGAAAAAGTAATAAAAAGACAGGAAGTCTCAACACACACAACAGCGAAGACTGAAAATATCTTTTATGATACAAGTGCATAACTCCGATGATAATTACAAAGGCGTGAAACTTCTGCCAGGCATGATAAGCCAATGGTGTATCTTCTATTTCGACTTTGCACTATTTGCAAGAAGCCGACCACAAATCAGTTCACTAGGCCGCATAAGTGCGACTGTGTTACAAGACAACAGCTCATGTTCATAACTTCAAAGCTATCTAACATAACCAGCTCATAATACAGCGTAGAGGTGTAAATGGGCAGTCTGGAAGACACAAAGCACTTCCAAATTATGTGTGTGCTTGTTGCTCACGTCTATTATTTCAAACGAAGAAATCTTTTAAAAATGCACTTCATTAGGGGAAATAATCGTATGCAACAAACACAATTACAATTCATTTGAACGGGTTCTCCTAGCTGCCACCAACACTCACTATTAATATTGATGTCAGTGTCTTGCCGGACGGATTTGTTGTGTCCTGCACAGAACACCAAAGGTGCGCACCATGACTTGGCTTGCATGGGTGCTGGCTGCATCGCACTGCTGTTCAGGTAGGATAGTCACAGACAGGAAGATGAGGAGCCATGGCTTTGAAGCACACCAAGAGTCACCTTTAGAGACCAACAATGCTTACGTAGGTCCGGTACAATTTGTAGAAAAAAATGCATCACTATGCAATCGTGGTGAACATGTTCGGTTAAAATGCAACATGCCATAGCACTGAGAAAGATAAAGCTACGTCAGGTAAAAGAGGCAGTTACTAGTCCTATGTCGTGTGAAGCTCAAACGATAGTTCTTTCTCCTAGCTAGTTGTGAACAGCCAGGCAGTTTTGACCCACTTGCTATTTCCTTCCAAAGCACTTGATCCGCCGAGTGAGTTACAAGCTCGAGAGCTGACTAAGGAATCAAAGCATTTCTGCTCGTTCAAAAGCAGGAGATTTTCAGCCTCAAATGAATACTGTTTGATTCATAAGATGCAGGCTTTCCACTATCAACATTCTCAATTATCTCACAATTTACTCCTATTAATATTCAATTAGCAATATGTGTGAAAATAATACAAGATTCGACTCTAGCAACCATGTTTGCGTTTTCAAAATGTGCACATCAAGTTGTGTTTGCTCAGTAGTGTGCACTTAAAAAAACTAACTTTGCAACCAGTTGTTACGCAGCTTTGTTACCTTGAAGCTTCCTGGCATATCTCAGTCCTTTCAGATGAGGCTGCCATGCATGCTTCCAGGCCTGTTCCATGTCCGCTCGATGATAACAATCCGAGCAGGTACAGAAACTTGCACATTTAGGGAGCGTGTGCCCTTTCTATTTTGTACAGGTGCTTCAAGTCATGAAGAGGCTTGATGTGCTAGTGCGTGCAACCGATGCATCAGAGTACCTTAACAAACTGTGCCATATGTGAAGGGCTAAACACGATATATTAAGAAACCATCACTAAATGCACTCGCTTCTAATGCTACTTTCACTATAACGCAGAGCTATAATTTCGTCAAGGTGATCTAATCTGCTATGTTCACTTTCAAACAAACTGAATCCCCATGCAGGATTTACATACCCCAATATATATGTCTTAGTGAAGAATAGTGATACCACAGTGGTAATCATCTACAGAACTACTTTTTCACAGCAACATGAATTCCTCAAGAGCATCTGTGCTCCTAGAAAATAAATTCACATTGTTTCCAGCTATCAAACATGGTAAACAGACTGGTTCATCTGAATATCCAAAAAAAGCTCGTTCATATCAAATCACAAAAAAAAAACGGACGATGTATTTGCCCCCTCTCTATAATATATGTATGTATCTAATGGTAGTATTAAATTTTTCATAGCTGAACCTAACACAGCGAAGCAATACATCTGGTGGGGTGAAAAACTTTGACACTTTTGAGTACTACGCGAACAGCAACGAATTTAGTTCCGCAAGATCCTCACCAATAATAGAGCATTTAGCAGCCGTCAGTGTCATCAGGGATCAAGTGTGCTCTGGGGCCAGCAGGCAAATTACACCTGCGGACTGGAAGCTTCCGATGACATAGCAATGAAAGGCTGGCCAGGCGTGCACATCCGTTGATAAAGTGTAAGAACTGGCCACGAGCCACTGTTGTCAAGGCTTAAGCGCCGTGGAAAACGATGGCCAGACGAACTCGGAAATCTTTTTTAGCCAGTACTGGCCTACAACTTCGTCCAAAGCAAGGCACCGGTGAAATCTTTGCTCCTTATGAGGGCCAGAGGGAAACTTGACGTTCATGGGCTCTCGCTGGCAGGTAGAACTCTGTGAGTTCCCACGAAATAACAGTCTAGACGTGCTGCCAAAGCAACATGATCCACAACAGAATGTAGCATGTCGCGGCTTCGGTTCATCACATCACGGCGCTTGTACTATGGTTATCACAAAAAGGAGAAATGATGACTTCACAAATAAAAATGCCAAGCCCTACCACCGCAACTTCGCAGTGCAAAACAGTTATCAACGCTGTCTTTCATATTTTTGTCACACAAGCACAGCTTCTTCCACATGTCTCGGAATTGTCCGCACATCGTTTCACTACCGCACACTGGACTGCTCACAATAAAATAAAAGCGCATGGGATGACCAGTGGCGAAGCAAGAATCCAACACAGCGCGCAGTTCATACGTTACCGTACGTGCTTGGCGTCACTCAAGTAACGTTCCAAAACGCTGTCAATCCGAAATCTCGCACAGCAGAGAGACTGGAAGCGAAGCGAACGCGCTGTTACCACCGCACAAACACAGATTGCAGGCTTCTCGAGCGCTAGTTGCCGTTGATACACAGGCGCCCGTCCCGCTAGATAAACACACCGAGACACAGGCTTCACTTCGCTTCACCGAACACCGATACACTGCCGTTGGTTTTCACGCCTCTTAATATCGCCGAAAAAGCAGCGGTACTCACAAGACATCCAGTCGAACGCTGAAGGTACTCAAGCGAGAGGCGTTTGTTGAAATTCCCACCGACCGATACGCTGTTTACGACGCCATGTTGTTTTCACCAACTGTACAATACGTTAGAGAGCTCTTAAAAAGTACTCGCGCATTTTTGACGGCGTGACAACATTTGCTCTTATGTGCAAGGGGGAGGATATGGCAAAAACGACAGGCGTGCCAGATGAAAGAAGTGTTTTGGCAACGCCACGGAGTGAGCTGATGCTGGAAGTATTGCTTCACAACCAGCTGCGCCTATCTGCCAAGCCGTCGTCTGCTCCCGTTTGACGTCTGCTTTGATCAGAGCATGCGGTGGGAGTTTCGCCTTCGCGACGCAATTATTCCCTGGTCAAGTGGTCACTGTGTCACACAAAATACATATCAGTGCCTGGCTCTACCCTTGAATGATATCCGCGTCTCAAGTTACACGGCTTTTAATTGTCGCAGAGAGGAATTCAGCAAAGGTTTGCTCGAGAATCATGAGGGTTTGCACATTTCTGATGTTATTAAAATTACTAGAGCATTTTATTCCGACTGCTTTGCCATATTGGCCCATATCGGTTTTTGAACAGTGAAGCTGGAAAAGCTTTATTTGTTTGTAGTTTCACGCGTAACCACTCAAATCCCTAGGGCGCTTCGGTTTACGACGTACGCGCCCGTTCCAGATCGTCCCAAAGTGTATCAACAGGTGTTTCAGAGATAGTGCTCATTGGACAGTCAGAGCCAGTCGAAGTACACCAGAGCGCAACCATAGAAGAGGCTTTATGAACCGCTAACTGAAAACTTTCACTCACTTTTATTTCCAATAGCGTGCAGGTAAGATGCTCCTATTAACCTCCTTGGTGGTAATTTCCACCAATGGGTCAAGCGTAACGAGTTGTTGTTCTTTTAATTGGATGATGTGGGACGCAGCACAACAACATGAAAAATAAGGTTCACCATATATCGTGCTGTGTTCGAAATCACCGACCATTCACGTAGCACATTGATGTTCATCCAACCACAAGTCTTTGTATGTTTAATTTCACGCTATCGACACCCAATAGGATTCTTTAAATACTGTGACTTCAAACTTGTTGGACGACGGTGGTTGTCAATACCATTTACTGCGTACAAGGAAACCAACACATGAAACTCAAAGTGACGAAAAAATCGGGGGACCCTTAATCTTCGCCTTTTAGAGTTGAACGCGATAAGAAAATCAGGCCCCTAGTGCGCCCTTCAACTGCTAAGTGCATACTTATTAATATGTTGTGTTACATACACACACACGCACACAGTAGATCGTACCAGTGCGCGCGCGCGAATTGCACATAGAGGTTTTTGTTCTAAAGCAAGAGTCACATGGCGTCCAAGATACACGCCGCGCGCTCGCCATCTCGGAGGCCATATAGAGTCTCACAATGCCTCGCAGATAGCAGCACATTATCTAGCGTTTGCTGTTTGCTTCATCAACGCCTCTGGAAAGGCATGATATGTTTTCCACAAGATGGACATACAGGTACATATTTAGAATGGTTTGAAAGTTCCTGTGTGTTTATAGCGGTGATGGCTGCACTATCCCGGCCTTTTTCGACGTAGTTTGAGGCTTCCCAAATGCGCCTACAAATCGGGGAAAGGGCTCGTTTTCGTCGTGAAACCTGTCGAAAGAAATGCATTTAAGGGGCCCTGAAACACTTTTTGAGGTAACCACGGGATGAATTCACTAAAAGAGCTTATTGCCTCACGAATTGAACACCGTGAAAATTTCAAGAATCAGTTCAGTGCCAGTGGAGTTACAAAGATTTGTCGCATGCTGCATTTGCATTATCTCTTCTCTCGTCCCGACGAAAGCACTGGAAGATAAGCAGGGAGGGGTGGCAGGGGCAAGAAAACTACCGTGCCTCGTGACCTTGAGCACTTTTTTTTCTTCGAATTCGTGGCTTTTTCAGTGTGACCACGGGCGCCCTCGTGGAGAAGTAGCATCCTCTTGTGGCGATCTCGGTAACTTAATTTTTCATTCACGGACACACAGACAATTTTTCGCTTACAGGCAACGGGGCCAACACGGACGGCGGGATTTCTGCGACACGGGCTCTCTAACGCTATCGCGTTAATAAATAAAAACGCACCAGCCGTAATCAGGCAGCCATACATGGGCGTGAAATAACTCAAAACCAGCCAAGGCGCCACAGTATACCGCCGCAGCGGCAGGTTCTAAGTAGCCACATTGCTCGTAAGAGTGGTCCGGACCACTCTTGGGATTTTCTCGTAGCCACGCTGTTTTTACGCATGATATTGCTTCGCGAATCCACTTAGGAGCATTTCTCGGTGACGTGAGCAAATATAGCAACTGCGTCACCATCGCTGACAAGTTTTCGGGCAGTCGCAGCGCGCTTTATTGCAGCGGCCGCTGTGACAACGATAGTCTCTTACGACATCTTTTTGGTTTCGTAAATCGACTTACTCAGCAAAATTTTTCTTGCGCAAAAAGTTTTTCGTAAGTGAGTTTTGTGAATGCGACCCCAGTTGTTTGCGCTAGCGCGACGATGCCAACTGGAACATTCGTACTAGCAACACCAGAGGCTGATATGAAACGCTGATGCGTGCGAGGATGCTGGCCGTGGACACTGCTTCATATATCAACTTCAGCGCATGACAACTAGCCACAATTTACGTTAACCCCACGTGACCGCAGTACCAAAGGAATAGTTATGTAGTGTTTATAAAATTGGGTAGGCATCACTGCAACGACTATTGACGTTTCACAAAGACTAGCGACAATTTGAAAAGTCGTTCCGAAACCTGGCGTAGATCTGTGGGAAAATGCTCCATTGCCACGCAGATTGCTTGGGTTCGATTCCATCTGGGACCCTGACATCTATTTTTTGCATACGTCAGGTCGACACTACCAATGTCGGGCATTTTTTAAAGCTCGGGCATTAAAATTGCCCATGTGTGTTCTCGTCATTCCTAGGTAGATACTAAATGTCAATCCCCTGTGGCACATACCCGCGGCACATACCCGCCCGCAGGTATGTGCCACTATCTGGCTGGAAGTGTTTGACGACGTACGAGACGGGATTGTGACAATTCATGTCTTGACCAGAGCGTCATATTTGTCAAACCATCTTGCCCTCCCAAGCTAATTTTGGTTCACTCCAAGTTAAGGGGATGACCACGAGAGCACCAAAACGTAAGCGGCTAGATAGATAGATAGATAGATAGATAGATAGATAGATAGATAGATAGATAGATAGATAGATACGCTCAAAGTCGCCAAAATTCGCTAAGAAATGCTTCGCCTTAAAAAAAAAGGCAGATCCCACGTACAGTGTGAATCGATGATATCCGGAGCACGAATATGAAATGTTGATATGTCACTTTAAAATCGGCACAACGTAACGAGGTGGAGGTAAATGATGCCGTACATGACTTCCGTGTCATGATTATCATGTTTGGATGTGTTGTTTACCTTCGTCATCTATTCACGTCACGTGATACCAAATTTAGTATATGTGGAGCTAGCGAAACGGCCGCGAGCATGCCATGAGCGTGGTATGTTGTCATGTTCTTACATGACACACGTGTCAAGATTGTCACGTTTTCACCAGTCATATATTTGGTCATTCATTGACGCCACGTAACACCAAATTTGGTATATGTGGAAGTTTCAAAACGGCCGTGAGCGCATCATGAAGGGCCCATTATATTTCAATGTAGCGTTGACGCGCGAGCACGCTGAGCACAGCGACGCTACGTTAGCGAAACGCGATCACTCTACAGTCTCACGCCAGGCGCCACCATCGTCCGTCGGCACGGCCCGATGGCAACCGGCGCGAAGTGGTACATGCTGCATTTCGCACCGATGTATTACCAAGGCAACACTGCGTCTCCGTCTTTTAGTGATGAAGGGATGCTGGAGATAGATAGATAGATGGATAGATAGATAGATAGATAGATAGATAGATAGATAGATAGATAGATACGCTCAATGTCGCCGAAGTTTGCTAAGAAATACTTCGCATTAAAAAAATAAAAATCTTGTGACATAAGGACGCACTTTGAGCACTATGTGACCAGAAAAGGTTGCCACGTTAAACTCACTGGGCGTAACCTCCTTGGTTTTAGCAAGGTTTAGCGAGGGTTGGGCCGCATTGCCATGAACTAGCGGCGGTGAAAAGTGAGGCCGCAAGAGAGTGCGCGCGTGCCGCTCCTTCAGTCTGGCCATGCCACCTCTCGTTTAGTCTTTGGAATGTCCGCTGGATTGCGGTACTTTTATATAATAAAAATATGCAAGATGGTGGTACTTGGGGAGTTTGCTAGGTGGGTGGACGGATTGACAGACGCATGGACAGACACATGGACGTATGCACGCACGGACGGACGCACGGACGGACTCATGGACGGGCGGATGGACAGACGGACGGACGCACGTATGGTCACACAGACGGCCGCGCTGACAGGCAGAAGCAAGAACAAACGGATGGACGGAAGCACGGACGGACTGACGGAGGCTTCGCCCCACTCTCCATCATGCACTCCATGGATGTGCTGTGATCTTTTTTTTTCTTTTTTGTCAGGTGGCATTAAGTTGGTCTCTCGTGCGGCACTGGGACAGCAGCGTTCTCAGGGAGTCTTTGCTTTTTCTTCGGTGTCCGTACGATATCGGCTGCCGGCACTGCGCTTCATTTGCGCCTAGCGCAAAGGGAGAAATCTCCCGCACGAACGCTTGCATATTACTTTATGCGTACTCTCCTTTGGCATTTGATGCAGAATGTGCACCTTAAAAGGAGGCCACAGTCAATAACATTTCCTTCGTTTTATGCAACAACTGTTGTATTTTTTTTCCAGTCGACGTACCCTAGCGCAGATGCGTGGAACAGCCACATAGTTTAGGTAACTGATGCTTTGTTGCTTCCGTTGGTTCACCTGCAGCACGCCGTGCTCGCTCTAGTCGGGTGTCTTGGAGCACGGTAACGGCTTCTTTTCTGCCTGGACCCCTCCGGGACTTCATGTGGCGCCTGGGATGTGGTGTGCTTTCCTCTCTCGACCGCCTCGAAAGGTGGAGAATGGTCCAGTCAGCAACATGCCCCAACTGTTTTGTTCGGGAAACAAATCAGCGTGTTCTGAAGCATTGTGTCATTGGTAGTGCTTTTTTAAGAGCCGTGCATACTGGATTTCGCAGCCTGAGTGTAAATTGCTTCGTTTCATGTGGGCATTGTTCGCGAGGCCGCTTTTCTTGTCTTCTCATTGTTGGCGGCTCTTTATACCTCTGTCCCAACCACTGCGAGGCGATTGCAGCGGGCCGACGCCACCGCGGACGCTTCCCCATCCTAGAACGATTGTACTCGGAGCTGTTATCTCTTTTGTCGGAGGAGCTCTTCTTCCTCGGGGAAGAGGAATTCCTTCGCCACTGGTCTTGTCCTTTGTGTCGGTCTATGGTGGACGAGTGAAAGTTGTATTTTGGCTGGCCTGGTATTGGTAGGCTGATCTGTCGATGCGCGGGCAGAAATGACATGTCAACATGTAAATGCGCAAAATGTACATATTCATGTTTAATTTGTGCCTCATGCTTACATTGCAATATGCATATGTGTATCTGTCTTTCTTTTTTTTTTTTTTTTTTATTGGCGCTAGTATGCCCTACGGCATCAGTTAAATAAAAAGGAAAAGTTTTGTTTCCTGTATGAAGGCCAGGAGTTGTCGATGCAGTGGACCGTGCGTCCAGCGCGTCAAGTCAGGTGGTCGGCCGGGGTGGTGGTGAAGGCCGCGTAGGTGGCGAGTGCGAGCCTGGTGAAGGCCCGGGCAGGTTCCCAATAGGTGATCAAGCGTTGCCTCTGTGGCTGGGGCAACGCAGAATGGGCACGTCGTTGGGGGAGGCTGTGCACCAGATGTCCATGTAGCCCGGATTGCAGGAGTCAAGGCGGCGCCCACACGAATCCTCCTGAGCGCAACCTCCTCTCGGCGAGTTAAGCCGCCGGGAAGGTCAGATCCACGCGGAGGAATGAGAGCACGCGTGGAGCGCCGGAGGGTTTCTTTGTGCACAAGCAAGCTGTCCTTCGGGGACAAACGAAGTAGAGGCAGCGGGTGTTGAACAGTCGCTGGATGGCAAGCGGCATCTGCTTCCACTTGAGCCGGTGCAGACCGGCGGGTCCACAGAACGCGGACAGGACAGGCACATGAGTGGATCAGTCGGTGTATATCGGAGGCTATATCGATGGAGCTGGTCACTTTTCGCAGCTCTCGAACTGCCTGCGTGGAGTCCGTATATACAAGCAATTTATCGTGTGACAAAGAATCCATTTTGGATATCATAACTGTTAACCCGTCCCGTATAGCAGTGAGCTCCGCTAATACGGATGGGAACGGTGCCTCTGTTACGTAAGAGCAGATATGTTGGATTTCAGGTTGCGCGGGGCATACGAGACTGGTGTGCAGAACGCAATTATCGGTAGCTGCGTCTACGTATACCGCTAGTGAGTTCTCGGTGGTAGTGACGATGCCCTCCTGCGCCGCTTGTCGGGTGGATTGTCGCAGGCGGGTCAGTGGTCGGTTGTCACTGGCCTGTGCCTTGAGCCATGGTGGAACTTCTGCCACGGGTGCGTCAGGCTGTGGCAGCGTTGAACCATAGTAGTGAGCTAGAGCTGCCGCCGCAGGAACAGCTTGACTCTTTAGGTAGCGAGCGACTCGACGCTGGTGTACAATTTCGTCGATGGTGTTGAGCTGCGCTTCCGCCTGGAGGGTCGTGATAGGTGTCATACGGGGAAGGCATGTAATCGCCCTCATGGAATCTCGGTTGGCGGTTTCGAGCAAGTCCCAGTCTCTCAAAGTCAGTCGTTGAAACTGAGCTTGATAAACGAGCCGAGGTTGTAGGATTGATCGCACCAAGATACGGGCCATTCGAGAACAGGCACCCCCCGTCTTTTGAGAGATGCGACGAATGAGATGGAGGGTATTAGCACTCTTCCGGCGAGCAGAGCGAACCCACGCATTCGCAGAGCCAGATGCGTCCAATTCGACCCCGAGCACACGTATAGTGGATACAGGGGTGAGGGTATGGCCATTTAGGCTCAAACATATCGGCGTCTGCAGGAGGCGACGGCGACCTCGTCTGTTGGTGATAGACATGAATGCAGTCTTCGTGGCAGATAGTGTCAGTCCTATGCGCGCACACCAGTCCGACGCCTTGTCGAGAGCACTCTGGAGTGCCTCCTGCTGGCGTTGAAGGTCTGGATGTAGTGTCCACACAGTCAAATCATCGGCATACAGGAGGAAGAAGGCATCTGGAATGCGTGCTAGTTGCCACGCGAGGGGCAACAGGGCAATATTGAAGAGTATCGGGGCTAGAACCGAGCCCTGCGGTACACCCCGCTTCATTACAAAGTGTCCGGTTCGTTCCTTGCCTACTCTGATGCAGAAGGTACGGTGTGCCAGAAAAGACTCCACAAAGTCGCAGACGCGAGGCGGAAGTTGAAGCCATTGCATTATGTGATTGATCGCAGAGTGGCTGACGTTGTCGTAGGCCTTATGAACGTCCATGGCGAGAAGGGTTCGAATGCTGCTTGATCTTCTTCCCACAAGCACCATGGACGTCAAATGATCTAGGCCATCTTCCGTGCCCAGGTGCGGTCGAAAGCCAATCTGGGCCGGATGGTACCAGGCGTGCTTTTCCAGCCACCAGGAGATGCGCGACGCCAACATGCGTTCAAGAAGCTTGCACAACGTACACGTTAGAGCAATCGGCCGAAGATTAGAGAGG
Source organism: Rhipicephalus microplus (assembly GCF_013339725.1). NCBI lineage: Eukaryota > Metazoa > Arthropoda > Arachnida > Ixodida > Ixodidae > Rhipicephalus > Rhipicephalus microplus. The sequence continues at coordinate 128,440,533 of NC_051170.1, read as the reverse complement.
CTGTTCGGGTGCTTTCCCGGCTTAGGTATCGGCACAACTTCGGCATGCTTCCACGATTCAGGCAGCCCTCCGGTCGTCCAGACTGCGTTAAGCGTGTCCAGCAGCCACTGCAGTGCAGGGCCATCCATGTTCTTGAACACTTCATAGGAGATCCCATCTGGTCCTGGTGCCTTGCGTACTTTTGCCTGGTCAATTGCTGCCTGGAGCTCCGCCATCGTGTATGGCGCTTGCATGCCTTCGATGTCCGACGGACTGGGAGTCACGCCAACCTCCGGAGGCAGGTTACACGGACAGTCGAATTGTGGTGGGGCCAGGTTGTAGGCCGGGAAGAAAGCCTTAACTATTTCTGGAGCGAACTGGCTTGGCGTGCATCCAGAAGACAGACACGCACTGGCCGCTGGGTCCGGCGTACGGGCGCCTAGTTCCATACTCCGGAACGTTCGCCATATTGAGGCGGTTGAAGACGATGGACCGAGTGACGCACACCAGTCCATCCACCGTTCGCGGGCGAGACGCTTCTCGCAGCGACGCGCCGCAGCGGTGAGTCTGTTGAGGTTATCACGAAGCTCAGCGGCTGCCGGATCTCGGTTTAAGGCCAGCTCTGCACGACGGCGTGCTGCCCACAGACGCAGAAGATGTAAATTTGGATGTGGTCGGTTCTCCTCTACCCAGCTTGACTGCGTGGCGGCTTGTACAGCTCTGGTTAACACCTGCAATGGATCAGACGATGTATCAGCAATCGAGTCGTTCAGTTCATTGCGGAATAAGTCCCAGTTGGTTGTGTAGCATCGACGTCGGAGGCGGCGCTGGTTATACGCGGCCAAACCAATTTTCAACGGATGGTGATCACTCCCCCAGCAGTCTGGTTCTAGGTCCCACGAAACGTCACACATGCCCAACCACCACGAGAGATCGGGCGCATAAGGTGGAGCACAGGGATGATCCCACCGACGTGTAGAAGTAGCCGGGGCATTCAGAAGGACAAAGTGCGCGTCTGTAAATGTGTCTAGCACGATGTTGCCTCTAGCACTGGAAGAAGGGTAGCCCCACGACTGATGAGGTGCATTGAAGTCTCCCCCAACTAGTACTGGGCACCCAGGATAGGTTTGACGCAGGTGAGCCAGCCACCCCAAACGCAGTCGGGGAGCGCTGCCACTATACGGACGCACGTAAACTGAAACCACAATCACGTCAGTACGCGGAAGTCTAACGAGCACTGCCACCACTTCTTGCCACTGGTTACACCACTGCAGCAGGGGAACCTGCGTTTGAGGATATGTAGTCACAACATACACTGCAGCCTTGCCTGGAGGTCCCAACGCATTGGTGCAGCGTCGATCAGGGATGGTTGGGGAATCATACGCAGTGAATCCAGGGATGCGTGGAAGCGAATTCGTTTCTTGTAGAAGCAGGCACCAAGCGGGGAGCTTCCCCAGCGCAAGGCGATAGCGAAGCTCACCAACTTTATTTGCAAGTCCCCGGCAGTTCCACTGCAGGACACAGTGGTGGCGCGTTGCTTTCAAAGGAGTGGTCATTGCGGTGGAAGGTTGGCGAGCACCACCTTTGAAAGCTCTTGCAGTTGCCGGGCAACAAAGTGGAGGAGCTCTGCCGGAGTCATCTTGACTGGTGCTGACGCGCTTGATAATTCAGGCACAGAAGCAGCGTACGGCACGTCTGTACCGCGCATCGCAGTTGGTCCAGCGGGTCGAGCGAGATGGGTTCTGCGTTGAGCGAGGCGCTTGACTTCCATTTGGAGCTGCTGTATCTGTTGGTCAAGCTTCGCCAGATCGTCTGTACCCGTAACGCTCAATTTAGGCGTATTCGCAGGCTGCTGAACACGTTTTTTGCCCCGCTTGACGGCGTCGCTGTACGTGGGGACTTCATAGCAAGCATTTTCAGGTTCTACCAACGCTGGTGTGTCCTCTTCGGAGGGGGACAACAGTTCAAACCGGTTGCTAGTCGGAATGTCGGCGTCCCTTTCTTCTTGTGTCACCGAACGCTGGCGGCGCTTGCGTTGGCGACGGGCTTTGAGAGCCTTCTGTTTAACTGGACAATCTTTGGACGTTATTTCATGATCGTCCGTTTGGCAGAGCCCACATTTGTACGTGCGCGTCTCGACGGACTCCATGGAGGTGTCTGCGGGTTGGGGACAAGAATCTCGCATGTGACTGGTACGAAAACACCGATAGCAGTGTACCACACCGGGCTTGTACACATGAAATTTCAGGATGCATCCATAGTACGTAATGCGGCTTGGTGGCGTTCGAGGCCCTTGGAGAGTGACAAGGCACGTGCGTCCACGGCCCATATAACGAGCTGTTACAATCTTGTGTGTGGAGCAGGTCAAAGCAGTGATAAGGCCCTCCGGCGATTCCCCTGGGTCAACCCCAGAGACCACATACCGACGCAAGTCCGAGCCGGAACTCAAGTACGCTTGCACCTGTACAGTACAATCAGCTGTGACTGGCAGAGTTTGCAGGTGGGTGAGGCGGTCAACGTCTGCTAGCGAACGCACCCATACGGATACGCTGTTGGTGGGATGGTGAATGGAGAAACCTTGAAACGCGGTGGTTTTGAGGCAGGTGTCGAAGGCTGACTGAAGGAGGCGATTTGACAATTTTGATACATCGAAGCACTCACGAGGTTTTACGACGACTTTGTACTTAGACTCGGTGCCAGGCGAGGCGACAGCTGCCGGAGAGGGGCACTCCCGCTTGCTTGCCGGTGTGGCTGAAGCAGACAAATCATCTATTCCCATTTGTGAGTCAGCCACGCGTTTCGCACTGCGTTTCGGAGCGGATGATGGTTGTGATGGCTGCGTCTTAAGCTCCGCTGCAGCCATCGTTACTGGTTCACATGAAGAACACGGGAGCGTTGCCGCTGCCAGATGCAACCGGCGAGACGCCGGAACTGTCCTGGCGAGCGTCCCACGCACAATGTTGAAGTGAACGGCACCAAGGGTGGTTAGTCCAGGTCGTCGATGGTGTCCGGAAGAAGAGTGCTTGGGGGCGACCCCACGGCCTCGTCCAGGGCGTCCGGCAGGTCTGTCCTTAGCCGGTGGGGCCAGAGAGCTGGGCGGCGTTGCGTTGAGCCAGGGCGCAGAGAGTGGGGGAACGCCGGTGGGGCGATGGTCGCGCGAGCCGATGCTTTCAGCCGATCTTCACGGAGCCGTCGAAACGCGTCCGCTCTCGTCGGCAGCTCAGCTGCGTCTCCATCTGTCTTTCTGTGACAAGTTTTTGTGTGGCTGCATTTGTGTTAACCATCGAATGTACATGTTCTTCCCACGTAATCTTAAATTCATGTTCATGTAAATGAAGTCTGTTTTGTCATCATCGTTAACGTCTAACAGGAAATAATCGCTTGAAATGTTATTGATGCCTGTGATAATAAATTTACCCATAGCGACAAGATGGTCGCCACGGGATGGTTCTTACTTCGTGGGACGGCTTGCTGCTTCCGAATATTTGAGTATGACATACTAAGAATTGTTCAACACTTTTCCTAAGCACAGTCTGCAAGATGTTGAGACATTCAGATAGTGATAAGTTTGCTGCCAGCGTCGAGTGACTACCTGAAAGAAATAGAGCTTGCACAAACCGATGATCCAGTGTGCCGACAAGTAAAAGAGTATTACACCAGAAGCTGGTCAGACAAGGACGAAATTTCGCCTGAGATTGACTCATACTTCCAATACATACTTCCACATGATGCAACGGAATTTATTTCTGAAAGACAACAGGATGGTCATTAAAAATCTCTACATAAGAACCTGCTTTGCCAGCTGCACGCGGGACATCAGACGGTGTCCAAGTGTTAGAGAAAGGGCGAAACTGCCAGTGTGGTGCCCTGCTAAGTGCTCAAATTCAAGAGGTTGTCTCCAACTGCACTACCTGCATACAAGAATGGACCCGTACGGTAGAGCCAACGATTGAGTCAGAGCTACCACGTTATCCACGAGAGAAAGTTGCTTCTGACCTGTCCGAGCTTAAAGGCAAGCAATATTTGGTCGCCGTAGGCTACTATGCCCGTTACATAGAAGTATGTTATCTGCGGAACACTGATACGGATACGGGGATAGCTCTGTTGAAGTCACCCGTTATGGAATACCAGAGACGTTTAGGTCCGACAAGGGACCCCACTTCACCTCAATGAGGTTTGCGAACTTCGCAAAGGAATACCACGTAAAGCATGTCACGAGCAGCCCGCCCTATCTTAAGAGCAACGGTAAAGCACAAAGGATGGTGAAAGTTGCCAAACACATCCTAAAAAGGTAACAGCATATCCACGCAGTGAATGATGAGTGGGACGAAGCTTCGGAGAGTTTTATCGGTAAACCGTGAATTCTGTCTGTCTGTCTGTCTGTCTGTCTGTCTGTCTGTCTGTCTGTCTGTCTGTCTGTCTGTCTGTCTGTCTGTCTGTCTGTCTGTCTGTCTGTCTGTCCTTCCATCCGCCCGCCCGTCCGCCCTCCCGTTTGTCCGTCCATCCGTCTGTCTGTCTGTCATATTTTTATGCAGTGATTGACGACGATGAATGCCTGAAGTGGGTATGCCCCACACCTTACAATAAGTGATCAAGAACAAGCTTTTGAAATGGGTGGGAGTATTGGACAACCCACTCGTTACGCAATTCACATTGTGTGATGCCTGGTTGTTTCTTTGCTGTTTTAAAACGCTCTATTACTCATATTAACGCAGTTAATTTCTTGAAATCAAGCCAGCCCAGGGCAAGTTTGCAAAGATTTTTCAATGCTCTTAACAGAATTAGAGAACGGCTGCGTATCACTGCTTTTGACAGTTTGATACTCTGTGATATGTTTGGTGGACGATAACATTGCCTTATGCCTCTACTTTGATGATACTTGTATTGGGATGCAGAGAGCCCGCATCTGAGGAAGATGCGCAGAAGTGCGAGGTTTTTAGGCATCGGTAAAGAATTCAGAAAAACCATATTTGTTCTGAAGTTCGGGTATGCTTGTACGGATATGGGCAGGAGGTGCGTGCTCAGTAACTTCTATGACGGATACATCACAGTCTATGAGCTGCCGCTGCCAGGGCGGGAGATCAGCAGCGGGGGCCGCCAGATGGTGTTCAAGAAGTGGCACGCCCATTTCCTCAGCTAGGCTCTTCGCACGCCTTGAGTCGGGCTGTCTCACAGCTATACCATGGTTTCGTGACGTAACGCCGCAACAATTACTATATACTATAGGCAAGACAGCATCTGTTATCAAGGAAGCTAAGTTGCTGCGGCGATATCACTAGGTCACTAAATTTATGAATAAACAGTTAGGCTTCTGCAAAATACAACGTAGTCGCTTTAGTTATAAATATTGACCACTTTTTTCCAGGGTTCCTTGCTTCACTGTCCGTCCGAAGTGGGGGCTTTGCGACTTGCGAGAGTCTACATAATGGATGCCTCTTCACTTGTCCTCAGTCCGAGGGATTGGGGTGCGTTGTCACAAGGGCTTATTTTGTAACAAAGGGACGGAATAATTAACAAAAGCGACGAACTTGTTTCAGTCGGTCTATATTGGGTCATTATCACAATGGCTGCATTTCAGCTCACGGCAAAGCCTGTACAAAGGGCCCTTAACTTGCATGACACACTTACAACGCCCAATAAACCCTCTTGAGTCGCATATGCTCCCCGCACAGAAGAATTCATTGCAAGGCAGCCCTTTCAAGTACCGTCACTAACCACCGTATTCTGAAATAAAACCTCAACTCAAATTCCGCCCTTGACTTGAGTCAGCTGAGCGCAGCGCCGCCCCTCGATTTAATATGACTAAGCGACTCTCACGATATGATACCTTCTGTCAGTCGTACGCGATGAACATTTACAGCGAAGGCTGTTATAAGATCACAACATGCGTCACGCGCGGCACTGCAGTTATTTGCCAACGGTGCCGCTGCCGGTATCCGTGACCGATAACACACGAAATAAAAAAAACTTAAATGATAAATAATAAAGACATATGCTGACACAGTGGGACTCAAGACCGGATCCACTGCGTGCCAGCCCAGTATTCTACCGCTGAGTCATTCCGATGCTTGGGACTGGTTAGCAAACTTGCCTTAGGCAGACTTCATGTCGGGAAAGTAATCAAGTTAATATGAGTAAAAAAATTGCAAATTTCACGTACAGTGGGAATTGATGATATGCGAAGCACGAATTAGATATGTAGATAAGTCACTTTAATATCAGCACATCGTTATGAGGTGGAGGTTAATGGTGCCGTACATGACTTCCGTGTCTTTACTATCATATCTGAACGTGTCGTTTACCTTCGTCATCTATTCACTTTACGTGATACCCAATTTAGTATCTGTGGAGCTAGCGAAACGGCCGCAAGCAAGCTATGAGCATCGCATGTCGTCATGTTCTTACATAACACGCGTGTCAGGATTATCATGTTTACGCCAGTCATATATTTCGTCATCCATTGACGTCACGTAACACCAAATTTGGTACATGTGGAGCTAGCAAAATGGCCTCGAGTGCATCATGAAGGGCCCAATGTAGCGTGGACGCGCGCGCACGCTGGGCACAACGACGCTACGTTAGCAAAACGCGAACACTCTATAGTCTGACGCCAGGCGCGACCAGCGTCCGTCCGCGCGAAATGCGACATGCTGCATTTCGAGCCAATGCATTTCCCTGACAACACTGCATCTCCCTCTTTTCGTGACGGAGGGACGCCGGATATGCTGATACGCGCATGCTTCAAAGCAACGCAGCGTGGACGTGCCTGCGAGTATATGGCAGCACCGGCGCCTGGCTTCGTCGCGTCACGTCGGCGATTCATTTCGTCGCGTCACGCCGGCGAGCACACGCCCCGCGTCACATCGAAATGTATTACCGCCTTGACTGTCGCTTGTATTCATGTTCTCACATGACACGCATCTTATGATTATCATGATTGCACGAGTCACACAGATTCTTTATACATTGGCGTCACGTAATACCAAATTTAGCATATGTGAAGCTAGCGAAACGGCCATGAGCCCATCGTCCGTGTGGCATGTAGACATGTTGTTACATGACACGCATGTCGTGATTATCATGTTTGGATGTGTCATTTACTTATGTTATCCGTTCGCGTCGCGTAATACCGAGTTTCGTACATGTGAAGCAATCGAAACGGCCGCGAGCGCATCATGAGCGTAGGATGTAGTCATGGTGTTACATCACACGTATCTCATGTTTATCATGTTTGTACCAGTATCATACCTTCGTCATCCATTCACGTCTCGTAATACCAAATTTGGTACAAGTGAAGCTAGCGAAATGGCCGCCAGCGCCTCATGAGCCTGGCATGTAGTCATGTTGTTACATGACACGCATGTTATGATTATCATGTTTTCACCAGTCACACATCTTCGTCATTCATTCAAGTACAGTAATACCAAATTTGGTATATGTGACGCTAGCGAAATGGCTTCGAGCGCATCATGAGCGTGGCATGTTAGTCATGTTGTTGCATAACACGATATCATGATTTTCATGTTAGGGTCTGTCAGTTGTGTTCGCCATGCAATCATGTCATACCGTACCAGTTTTTCAACATGCCATGTGAACGAAACCACCGCAAGAGCTGCAGGACCATGAATTGTAAATCATGACATTCATGACATACATGTCAGGATTTTCATGTTATGACTAGTCGAATATGTATTTCATACAGTAATGTTATGCCATACCAAGTTGGGTATCGATACGATTATCGAAACGACCAGGAGAGCTAAAATCGAAGGCGGATAGATAGATAGATAGATAGATAGATAGATAGATAGATAGATAGATAGATAGATAGATAACTAAGTGGAATGGTGTTATCCACTGCACTGACAGTGACACTGCGCTCAGCTCCCTTACTGCACAGGCCCAGCCTTTGCGGCACCTCACTGCCAACCCCACTACGGACGTGCGCCTAGAAACAGCGTATTCCATTCTAAGATGTCTTCGGCACAAGAAACAAAATGCAAGTGACCAAACTGCAAACTTCTCGATCTCGTCGTGCAGGAGTATCGAACGCAAGCGCCGACACGACTTCCTCTGCGGGGGTGTAAATGGGGTGTAACGACCGCTCACGTGCGCTGGCAGTTGGACGAGACACCCGCTCTGCACTCCCGTCTAACTCTTCACGAATGAAATAATTAATAAAAAAGCAACTTTTCGACGACGCCTGAGAAGGCGTCGGCGCTCACCGGGTCACACAAAAACAACGCCGACGTCACCAACGTCAACAAGGCCAACGCTAAAGTCGCCGCTCGCTGAGCGCGACCCCTTTCTCTCGTTTGGCGAAGCCGACCTATTCTCGCGCCTGGCGCGAACAGGATTACCTTGAGAGTGGGCGAGGTCTGTTTGCGCTAATAGTTCTCGCGTCGCACCGAACGTGCACTTCGTGAAGCAGAGGGCCTGTTTTTCTTTGTGATGAACCAGTTTGCTTTCGGCAACGCGCAGCTGTGTTGTTGATGGTTTCGACGTAGTGAGGAAAGGGAGATTGGATTACCCGTATAGCCAGTGCATTGTGCATACATAAGGCAGCGATACTGCGTGTCGCACGTGCCGCTTCGGTGACATTGTATTGCGTATAGGGTGATAGACTTTAGAGTGGTAATTAGAGAACCTCTCAGAAAGCAGCCCTGTTGCGCGCGAGCAATGTTTGAGCAGCTGGAGTTCGGAAGTTGGAGGATCTGGTTAGCTTCAAATTGTGTTTCATATGTATACGAAGTTCGGAAAATAGCTTTTAGGGTGGAAGCTCCCAAAGCCGTGGGTCTATCTCTCCTAGCTCACACGTGACCACCTACTTCGATGACTCACTCAGCAGGTGCGGACGGATAGACAAGCAGACGAATGGACGGACTGACAGACGGGCGGACGGAGATGCATACGGATGGACAGACAGACAGACGGACAGACGAAGGGACAGACAGACAGACAGACAGACAGACAGACAGACAGACAGACAGACAGACAGACAGACAGACAGACAGACAGACAGACGAATTGACAGGCGAACGAATGGAGAGGCAGACAAACGGACAGAGAGACAGACGGTCGGCCGGACGGACGGACGATTCATGGTTTACCGATAAAACCCTCTGAAGCTTCGGCCCACTCATCATCATTCACTCCATGTTTATGCCGTGATGTTTTTTTTTGTCTGTAGCACCCGTGTTTGCAACAAATTATACAATATGAAGATGTCATTTCACTCGTTGCCAGGTGTACTGTATGCGTGTGCGAATAAGATTCAATGTAAGCGTGTTTAAAACTGCAGTAAAAAAAGAGCGTGAAGCTAACACAGACAAAATATCACACAGGACCAGCACTGGTCCTGTGTGAATTCTTGTCAGGGTTTACTTCACAGAGTTTACAGTTATGGGTCCGTATCAAATGGCTGGAATTCACTCTCTTTTAAATGTTGGAACCAAGCTGACATGCCAGCGATTTCAGAATGAAATATTGGGCACGAGCGGACTTTCTGTTCATTCCTTTTTAAGAAGGTATCGAAAGGTTGCAAGTAATCACTGATGGAAATGTTGAATGAATGAATAATAATGCCAGAGTAAAGCTTTCGCCTGATTATTTTAGACAATTGTCTACCTTCATCTTTTCAGAAATCGAATGCCTTGACTTCCGTCCGTGCGTTTCGTGGTTATCGGGAAGATTTTTTGCTGACATATCGTACAGTGGGCCTTTGCTATCTGCCGAAATGATACTGGCGATAGCAGATCGGTGCAATGACAAAATGTGTTAACTTATAGTGAGATTAGTGCACCTCCTGATGCCGAGACATATTTTGATGTCTTTATGGTTACCCCCCCCCAGCCTTCCTTCCTTCCTTCCTTCCTTCCTTCCTTCCTTCCTTCCTTCCTTCCTTCCTTCCTTCCTTCCTTCCTTCCTTCCTTCCTTCCTTCCTTCCTTCCTTCCTTCCTTCCTTCCTTCCTTCCTTCCTTCCTTCCTTCCTTCCTTCCTCCCTCCTTCCCTCCTTCCCTCCTTCCCTCCTTCCCTCCTTCCTTCCTTCCTTCCTTCCTTCCTTCCTTCCTTCCTTCCTTCCTTCCTTCCTTCCTTCCTTCCTTCCTTCCTTCCTAAGCAAGCTCGTACACATATGTAGGCATTTGCAACATCTTGAAGCGAATTTAAGTTCATCCACTCATTTTTTTCTGTAGGACCACTCAAGTTAATGGAATCACTTGAGGCAACAACCCTCGTGGTGCGCCGTTCAACATGTATCTTCGGTTTTCTTTAGGCCAATTTTTTTGTTCATAGATGTAAAATAATAAAATTGGCAGCCGGCTTACACACCCTCCGTTTGATATGCTGCTTTTCACCACGGCTTTTATTTATAAGATTTCAAGAAAACTTGCTCGATTGGTGTCTTTATAAACATTTTCTTTTTCGGATGCACCGTGCTACTAGAAAGAGCACGCGAAAAAGCGGAATGTGCTGAGCTCATTGAGTAGAAGGAGTTGCAGTAAACTGAAAGTGCCCGAGGCTCCAATTTTGGCTCGACGAGCAAGCTGGCGTGGTGTATTGACCTATCCCATGTTTATAAACAGCGATAGACACCGTCAACATACCGAGTGAGCCATGGTGCATGGTGGGGCCTAGGCGAAGAGAACGCGCTACGACGTCGCTACAGGCACTTCAGTATGTCCATTGTGCCTATACACCGCAGTTTACAAACATGTATTATGTTTATAGTAACGATACAGACACTTTTCATAAAGACGCCACCTGACGGTGAAATTTTCGCCAGTTTCGCTTCGCAAAGGAGGTAGCGATGAGGGCGTGGAAAGCGAGCTGTCAAATGCGTGAATGCTGCGATGTTTGTGTTGGCGGCTGGTTTTCCACGTCATTGGCTGCAATCTCACCGCTTGCTAAGCTTGAACGAGCTCCTAGCACTCTCCGATAAGCTTTCTGAGCTTCTTTCGCAGCACAACGAGCAATGTTTTGCACCCTTCAACGGGTTGGAGGAGCAGTTTGGCTTGACTGCCGTGGTTGAGGGATTGTGACCATGCACAGGCGTCTCGCATGCGGGCACAGAACGAGAAAAAAAGGCTCGCCGAAGCTACAAAATTCTCACGGAAAGCTATGTCATCACACGGACTCTACGTGCGTGCTACGATCAAGAAAATAAGTATAGCTACACTTTGCAAGGTCACTCACCATTCGCTACTTGCGATGTCTTCGTTAACGTCTGCGTTGGCTCGTTTATGGATACATTTATTTTCGTGTGAATTTTCATATTTGTGCTTCCTATACTGCTCGTTATTAGAACATAAAGGTATTGACAGTTAATTGAAAGGGTGTAAGTGGGGATGAATCCGCTTGCTTAACCAAAAGCGAATGCAGTACTGCGCGAAACGAACAAAAAGTTGTCGTTTGACACTTTCGATTGTGATCGAAGCCAATTTATTCCCAAATTTTTTAAATCTCCTGCAGCTAGCTCTGAAAAAGTCATTGCAATGTAGAATATTTTTGTGGATGAGGTTCAGTTGCGATTTAAATGAACCATACGACAACCGCAAAAGTGAAACAGGGGAAGGGGGGGGGGGGGCTGATCGTTTGTGCTTGCCACAAATGAGAAGCACCTAGAGATACTGCTATAAAGACAGCATTAGTTAGGACCCTGTGGGTGCCTTACATTGGCGTATGGCTGTGGTGCCTAAACGTGAATATATATTCTCAAGTAAAATGTTTTTGCCTCCATAGGGGTTGGTTTGTGTTCGATCACGCTGCTGTGCAGCCGTCACATAGATTTTTTTACCCAGTGATTCTCTCAGGTTCTCTGAACAGGCATGCATCCATTAAGGAATTCTCTCCGTTATGTTCAAAGAGTTTTACGGGAGTTACTGTTTTCTTTTCTCGGTGTAGGGAAGCAAGCTACTTCATACAAGCACGCTGCTACCAAAGCAAAATGAAAACACAGACAGCATATCTTGTTTGTGCTGCAATCAGTGGCGACGGCAGTATGCTTTATCGGAAATGTTAGTGCCCTGCATGGAAGCAATTTTGCAGCTATGCTCAGGCAGTGCGTGACGTACTTCGAAGGCTGCAAGAGAAAGGATTCGGTGAGGTTCCGGCTCACTTGTCGTGTACTGAATTACCACAGTACTGGAGACGGCCACTGGGTGACACTGTAAAAAGAAGCAGCCTTCAGAATGTTGGCTGGCGAAGTTGCTGAGTCGCCTTCATGTCAGAGCAGCTGAGGACATGAACGTGGAAGACTGGAGGAAGGATCTCGCCCAGTTTGCTCATGCCCTTTCAGACGCAAACGCAGACGGTGTCCTATTAGCCGCACTATAGCTGCTGCAGATAATGCCCCAGTATGCATCCCCAGATGTGCCACCGTATTTTGTGGCCCGCCACTAGCTTACCAGCAGCCACTCGTGCCTCATGGCTTCAATGTCCTGCTCTGCAGCTATCTGGGGGAGAAAGAATGTCAACAAGCATGACTAGAGTACTACACCGTGCCTGCCGAAACCCAAGGAGCCATTCACTGGAAGCAGCCAGGGGTTTATACCAGGTAGTATGAGTAGTGGTGAAAGATAAATCTTGGAGGTATATCACCCCTTTGAACTGTGCAAGCTGCACAAAAAACTGCAGATGCTACCAAATCATATGTGCGCTCTTTCAATGTAGTTTTTAGTACACTGTCAGCCTTGGTGCACACTTTATTCTCTTGGTAGGTATGCAAGGCACCGACAGCACCTTTTCTTCTATAGCACAAAAACAGAGCTTACCGGAGAGAGTGATCATATATCTCTTTTCTTGGCGCAAGGGCCATGTGATGGCGAAAGAGCGCCAGTACATGGGGCAGAAGATGATGGCAATTGTTATGCTAACTGGCTGTATATGGGTCTAAAATTCTTCGCGATAAAGACGAATAAAACAAATTTATTTAAATCATGGGACTGACATGAATTGGATTGTGTGTGGTAAAGATGAACGACAAACAGTTGTGATAAAACTATGAAGGGAAGGGCAGTTGCACGGATACCTCATCAAGCCATTGTGGCCAGAAGCTCGGAAGCAGGTGCGTTTTGTCATGTAACTACTGCAGGAACAACCTCTTTTCAGAGGTAATGCTGCAGGTTGCCTGAATATATGACGTAAAAAGTTGCAATTTCCCTTAGAAATGCGAACAATGATTCACTTTCAAAGTCTGGTCCTTACCAGTAAGCATAGACGGCTGCATAGAAAATTGCAGTCGGTGAGTTGATGAAAAGTGCTTTTTCCTGATAACGTTTAACTCATTGCACTGGGTTAGATCGTTGAGAACGGTAAGTGGTTCTCCTGATGTCTCGTAGCTTGGTTGGTCACTACCAGACAAAAGATATGCATGTGTGCTGCGTGTGTGTCCAATTCCTAACCTGGTGTTATTTGTGTGCGGCGAGACATGGAAACTGGTGGCCAGTTTTCGAGTGTTGGCTTGATTACATGTAGCTCATTTTGTGTTTGTCTGTTCCATTATCGTTGCCAGTAATCCCTGGGCTTTTGTTTTAGGAAGGGTTTCAAGTCTAGTGCCGGGACCACTATGGATCTGTTGATAGCGCTTTCGTGGACTGATGCAGCTCCGCAACACATTTTCTTCGATTTCGCGATGACCTGGCACCCAGCATGTCACGACATGTTGTTTAGATGCGTAACTTGTGCACAACAGTGAGTAAAGCGATATGATTACTAGATTTTTGTGCCTTTTTAAGAGTTTTGAAAACTTTTACAACTCTTAGGGAGTCCATGTATATAATAGTGTGATGTTTGCTCCTTTCCTGAATATGTTTAACCACGGCCAGTATACCGTGGGCTTCTGCTGTAAAAATGCTTGAGTTGGGGTGGAGCACACCAGCATTTGAAAAGTACGGACATACCACCGCATACAACATGCCAATGTAGGAATTAGACGCATCTGTAAAACGTTCAGGACAATTATATTTGTGCTGGAGTTCAAGGAAGTGAGTACGGGTATGTGCCAGAGGCGCAAGTTTTGTAACTTCCTCAAGAGAGAGAATAAAATGAGGGAAAGGCAGTGAGGTTAACCAAAAAATGGAGCATCCGGTTTGCTACCCTGCACTAGGGGAATGGGGAAGAAAGATTGGAAAGAAAGCGAAGAGGGAAATAGACGCGCGCGAAAAAAAAAGGGGGGGGGGAAGCTGGGGTGCTACAGTCTATACAATCGGCCGCTGCCGCGCAAAAAGTTCAGTAAGGCCTTCATTGATTTTTCGTGAGCACACAAATCATGTCGTCTTTCCAGCACTGATTGTTCAGACAAAGGTCTGTCGTCAAGGTGAGCTAACGCAGCAGCTAGTTGCCGTCTTTGCACGTTGTAACGAGGGCAGCGACAGAGAACGTGCTCTATAGTTTCATCGCTGCCGCAATGACCGCAAGCAGCACTGTCTTCCATGCCGATTCGGAAGGCGAAAGCTTTGGTGAAGGCGACACCAAGCCATAGTCGGCAAACACCGTTGTCTCGAGTCGAGAGAGTCCAGACGGAGGCCGGAGTCAACGATACGTGTCCAGTCTACGCAGTCACGTGTGCCGTAAGCACTCGGTGTTCCACAGGGATTTTAATTCTGCATTAGAAATTTTTCGGATGGTCATTGCAGCACCAGTCCTTGAAAATGGTATAGATTTTTCTTCACCATCTTCGTGTGCTGATCGGGCAGCTGCATCGGCATGTTCGTTGCCCAATATGCCGCAGTGACTTGGAAGCCACTGAAACGTGATTCTGTGTCCTTCGTCGAAGAGGTGGTGAAGCAGCTCTCTAATTTCCAGCACTAGTTGTTCAAGAGGTCCCCGGCGTAAAGCGAATATCAGACACTGTAGTGCTGCCTTAGAGTCCGTGAACACGCTCCATTTCTTGGCTTCTTGGTCAAAAAATACATCGCAGCCTATGTGCTGCCACTGCCATGGCGGCAGCTGTGGCAGTGGCATAAAGTGGTTGCCATAAGGTGGTTTTCAAAAGTGATACTTTCATTTTCTCAGCAAGATGTCGTACACGTAGTAATATGGAACTCTCAATGAAGGATGGTTGTGAAACATCTGCGAATTGGATAAATCCTTCACAGCACCGTATGCTCATTGTTTGCGTTGACGTTTACAAAATATATGTAAGAGACGTAGCACCTTCGCAAGTGAAGGAACCACTCGTTTGATTCGACGTAAAGGCTCTCTACAGGACTTGTTCGAAGTGCATCTGTCGAAAGGCGAATGCCAAGATGGTGGATGAGATTCAGCATCTTCAGCGCGCTTGGTGTAACAGATCCATAAAGTGTGGCCCCTTAGTTCAGGCGCGTAAGTATGACACTTTTGTAGAGAGTTCATAAGACATTTTTGATCACTTCGCCACAATGTACCCGACAACACCTTCAAAATATTCATATTTCTCAAACATTTGTTTTTGAGTTATTTTCGTGTTGTACAAAAGACAATTTAGTGTCTAGAATGACGCCTAAAAACTTGTGCTCCGTTTCTACAGGCAGGTTATGACCCTGCAAATATATATTTGGATCGGAGTACAGTACTGTTTTCCTAGAAAAAAAGCACGCAAGTGCTCTTTTGTGTATTGAGGTTGAAATTATTTTCATCGGCCCACTTTGACATCTTATAAGACGCAAGCATAACTTGCCGTTCACATACTGCGAGATTAAAGGATCTTAAAACAGTTTGTACATCATCAGCATATATTGAATAGAAGCTATTGCGTGGGATACACAAACGCAAGGACTTCATTTTTATTATAAAAAGTGTGCAACTTAGGACACCACCCTCTGGCACTCCAGTCTCCTGGACGTGACAGGGCGTTGCCAACACGAACGCATTCGACAAGTAGCTTTCTATAATATCCAAGATTCTTCCACGAACACCCATTTCTGAGAAGTCCTTCAATATGTGAAATCGCCATGTCGTATCATATGCTTTTCCATGTCAAGGAAGACCGACAGAAAAAACTGCTTGTGTACGAAAGCGTCACGGATGCTTGTCTCTATGCGTACGAGATGGTCAGTTCTGGATCAACCTTCTCGAAAACCACACTGATACGGACCAAGCAACCTGTTTGATTCGAGAAAGTATAGTATCTGACGGTTGATCATCTTTTCAAAAAGTTTGCAAAGGCAACTTGTCAGATATATTGGTCTCTAACTGGAAGCGTAAGATGGTTCCTTTCCCTGTTTCAGGATCGGAATAACTCTCACCTATTTCCGAAAAGCAGGGATTTCACCGGAAAACTAAATGGCATTGTATAGGGCAAGGAGAGTTTTGTGTGTTTCTGAAGGCAGATTCTTCAACATTTCAGATACCACACGATTGGAGCCCAGGGAAGATTCGTTACAGTAGTTGAGCGATGCATTTAATTCAGCTAAGTAAAAAGGTTCATTGTAAGTCTCGCATTTCGTACTTTTTCGTTCAATTTTGTGTCCTATTCTTGTTTTGTGCAACTAGAATGTTGTGAAGTAGTGTGCTGAGCTTAAAACCGGCTCGAAGTGTGCACCAAGGAAGTTTGCCTGGTCTTCTAGGATGTCACCTGCTGTGTTTATTAAAGGAAGTGAATACGCTTCCCATCCGCTGACTTCTTCGAACTTGTTCCAGACTTTGGCTTCAACCGTATACGAATTCATGCTACGCAAGAACTTCTGCAAAATTTCTCTTCTCACCTGTCGGTGCATCGTCCTGCCTTGGAAATTTATGCTTCTGAAATTTGTAATATTCTCCGCTGTGAGAGAGTTCCTAAACACCTTCAATGATTTATTTTGCTTTCTGCGTGCATTTCGACATTCATTATTTCACCATAGAACACGTGGTTTGCCGGTCATTCCAGATGTTTGCAAAATGAATTGGGTTGCAGCGTCATTAAGAAAGGCTGTAAAGCACTCTACGGCTCCTTTTAATCTTAAGCATGATATGTCGGTTCAACTTAAACAAGCAATAATAGGAAACTGTTCTCAATCTGCTTAATCTGTGAGCCATTTGGGAACCTGTGGAGGACATTGACTTGATACTGGTGTGCTTAAAACTACGAGAAAGTGGTCACTTCCGAAAGGATTATTGATTACATTCCAATAAAAGTAGGGGTAGAAGCAAGGGGTACGTAATACTTAGATCTATGGATCAGTAGGTATTGTAGGCGAGGTTAAAGCCTGTTGGCTCTTTCTTATACGATAGGCAGGCACCGGAACAAAAAAGGAACTGTTCAATAAGGTGACCTCGCGCATTGCCGCGAGAAGCTCCCTAGAGACCGCTATGTGTATTTAGGCCCCCGAGGACCAGATAAGGTTGTGGTAGTTCGTCTATAAAAGACTGGAATTCATGCTTTCCAAGACTCTGATGTGGAGGTATGTAGAGATATCAGATGGTGACGAGTTTGTTCAAAGGAACTGCTCGAACAGCCACTGGCTCCAGGTTCGTTTGTAGTGGTAGACGTGTACATGCTATTCCTTGATTAACAATAATGTTTACGTCACCGGATGGTGCCACAGCATCATCTCTATCTTTTATAAACATGAGATATTGACGCAGGAAGTTGGTGTCCTGTGCCTTTAAGTGTGTTTCTTGTACACACAGCACTTTCGGTGAATGTTTGTGTAAGAGTTCTTGCACATCATCGAGGTTTCTCAGCAGTCCTCTGATGTTTCATTGCATAATTTGTGTTTCCATATTGAGGGTAAAATAGTGCTGTGTGTACAAAATGTGAGTGATTGATGTCTGAAAAGAAAAAGCGACTTATTTTACAGGGCCATTGCGAGGCCCTATATTGAACGCTTTGTCTTTTTTGGAGCGGTCAAGGGGCTCTTGCTACTTCTTTGGTGCCGTTTGCTCCATTGGACAGGAAGTGTCCATCGCATCTGCCGATGCGACGGAGAGTCTCTCTACCGAGCGGTGTTTACGTCAGCTTGGCTCTGTCAGGGCAGACGAAGCCTTCCGCCCTACCGGGCCAGAGGTCGAGTGGACCTCTTTGGCTGCTGGTGCACCGCCCTGGCTGCTACCCGGACATGCAGCGCCGGCAGATGTGGTTACATTGACAGAATGCTGAGCAGCGGTGGCTGCTATTACCGCGGGAGCAGGAGGGGGTGATGCCAGTACACTGGACGTAGCTGGGGCGGCCACCTGAAGCTGTTGTGGCACCGACCCTTGTTGGACCACTTCTGCTAACGATGTTTTGCTAGCATAATATGGGCACACGAGCTGCCTCGCTTCGCGCAAAGTGATGTTCTCTTTCACTTTGACGGTTATGATTTATTTTTCTTTTTTTTCCATGCACTGCAGTACTTAGATTATGCTGGATGGTCACCGTCGCAGCTGGCACAGTCTACCTCGCCATTACAGCGATCATCAGCGGAGTGTCCCATGGTACCGCACTTCGCACAGGTTAGCTGTCCTCGGCAAGTCTAAGCAGCATGGACAAATCTTTGGCATTTAAAACACCGCCGTGGATCAGGTATGTAGGGTCTCACTGGTTGTTTCAAGTAGCCGGTCACTATTTTGTCTGGAAGTGTGGAGCACCCAAAGGTCACGACCACGTTTTTCGTTCGTATTTCTTTGTTGTCTCTCCTGAATACGATAGGCTGTACATGTACAACATTTTCATCCTTCCAGCCAGCCAGCAGTTCATCATTGGTTAGGTCTATTAGGTCGTCGTCTGACGAAACGCCTTTGACGATGTTCATTATTCTGTGAGGAGAAATGGTTACAGGCTTGTCCCCAAGTGCTAATAGGTCTGCTATAGTTTCTGACACTGTATCTCGTCTTTAACCTCTACTAGAAGATCCCCACTGGCCATCTTGGTGGCCTTATAGCCACCTCCGATGGTTTCAGTGAGGCATCTGGATACAACAAATAGGGAAATGTTCCAGGCTTCTTGGTCTCAGTTCTCGCAGTTGAATGACGTGGTACTTGAGTCTTCTTTCAAAAAGGGTTATGCATTGCCATCGCTGCGCCACCTTTTCAGGGGGCGATCAGTGAAGGTTTCGTGATCCCATAGAAAAGAGCAGTTTGTTCGGTAATGGCGCCTACCACCTACCATGGAGCCCAACATGACGACGTGGCAGATCATGTAAAGTCTGCTCAATGCCAGTAGTACGCATCTACTATAATCGAGTATAGCTTACCCTAGGTCAGGTATCCACACAGGGATAAATAATCCTTGCCGCTAGGAAAAATGGAAGTAAACAGAAAGGACGAGGTGACAGGACAGATAAAAAGTGAGAGATAAAGGTTAAGATCTAGGGAGAGAGTAATAGGAAAAGGCGACTGCCGATTCCCCCTGGATGGGTCAGCCCAGGGGTGCCGTCTACGCGAAACCGGGCTAAAGGGGTGTGCTGCCTCTGCCGGGGGGCGGGGGGCGGGGGAGGGGAGCTTAAAGGTCCAATCACCCGGCATCGGCTCAACCTCCAGGATTCACTTTTCCCCTGGACACGGCTCAGCCACGCATGGCTAGGCGCGGGAGAGGTTGAAGCCCCCTGTTAGCTCGGGTCCATGGGGTCGCTACGCACCAAACACCTGCTTGCGCAGACGCCCCTGTGGTGTACCACTCAGAGTGGGTAGTCAGAAAATTGTAATGTAAAAAACGCTGTGAAACATTTAGAGTTAATTTTTTTTCAATCTGCAGCAATTGAGAAGTCTGGAATATTCGGTTGTTGGGGATAAGAGCGGCTCATGCATGGCGGTCTACCACACATTTATGCGCTACAGCTCAACATGTTCCACCAATTACCATCAAAGCGGGAAAAAGATACTTGAATATGTCACTTAATCACACGTTCTGGCCATTCAAGCACTAAAGCGCTTGGCCACCTGACATCAGCGAAAGACCTATTCATGGTTCCTGCTGTCCGGTGAGTCATATTTCTAAATAAGAAGGTCTTGCAATGTCTGATCACTTGTGAATGACAATAGTGCTAGAAGTTTTGCTGATTAAAATTGTCAAGTGACCCCTACATTGAATATTTTCAAGCATGTGTGCTTTTACACCCGTGATCCACCATATTCAGATGCCATGCACTTCTTCTTGTTGAGTGATTTAACAGTACCGGAGAAGCTTATACGGTATACTGGTTACCCCCAGAAAATGCATGGGGTGACTAAAACGAAGAAATAGTTTTTTTTCAACTGTGAAGCTTTCAGAGGAAGCTTTTTGTTTTTCGACGGATGCTTCTCTCTAATGAACACTTTATTTTCTATCCTTATAGCCTGCGTTCATAAATTAGGTAAGAGTACTATAATTTTAAAATGCAGCACCTTTTCTTTCCTGAAGTGACCCAAGGGTGAAACCACTTAGCGCCTTTATATTGAAAAAGGTTCATACCGGCAAAGCCATTTACAGAACTAGTGATTACGTTGCAAATTGTTCTGTGTTTGTTTGAAAGCAGCAAATCCCACATCCTGGTCACGGTGGCAACTTTTTTGGTGTGGTAAAAAATGATTTAAGCCAGTGTACCCAGGTTTGGGGGCAAATTAAAGAAACCCTAAGTGATAGAAACTTTCAGAGCTCTTCACAATGGTGTATGTGGTAGTCACGTGATCATTTTGGGACATTGAGCCCTAACAATAATTATTATGTTATGGAAATTCTTATTGATGTATGCATGCGGGAGGTAGTGGCCAGATACTGCACCATGGTGGCCAATCCTTCACTGGTGAGGGAGTGCGTTGCCGGTGGTGGTTACCGGTGAGGCCGCATCCCGGCCTCGTAATGCAGTTTCATCACCACGCGGATTTCTTTTATCCGGTTGGGAACTGCACGGCACAGGGATTCGAACCACGGACCTTTTGCATGCGAGACGGATGCTCTAACCACTACGCCATCGCAAATGTTGCTTGCGTATAAATAATGCTTGACAGATATCTGGAATTTAACGTCCTAAAACCACCATACGATTATGAGAGATGCTTAGTAGAGGGGTCCGGAAATTTCCACCACCCAGGGTACTTTAACGTGCGCTCAAATCGGAGCACATGGGCCCACAGCATTTTAGCCTCCATCGAAAATGCAGCCGCTGCAGCCGGGATTCAATCCCGCGACCTGCGCGCCAGCAACCGAGTACCTTACCCCTAGACCACCACGCTGGGGCTGCTTGCGTATAAATACACACGCACAAACATACATTATGCGCATTTGAACTACCCGAGAAACGTTTGTGGCTATGCTCTTGAACCCCGTGTTTTTATGTTTCGCGTACATTTCCAAAGTATGACGTGGTTCACCGTCACCGCGAGAACTGTGACGAAAGATATGCTATAACGGTCCTCGTGGTGTAACAGAGCCGCCAGCTCAAGCACGTATATGCCTCCACGCAGCAGCGCGCGCGCACACATGCACGCGGGGTTTCGAGGGACAGACCGCGGTTTGGCTTGAGTGGGAAAAGAGCACTGCTGGAAAGCCTTCCACAGTGAGGAAAGCGCGCGAACGCCACCGCTTGGGCGTCGTCAATTTCGGGAAGCCGGCCAACGCCACTACGACACCCCGATGCATCCTCTTCTTTTTTTAAAGACGATAGTCTTTCATGGGCACCTTCGACTAAAAAAATTTGGTCTGTCTGTCTGTCTGTCTGTCTGTCTGTCTGTCTGTCTGTCTGTCTGTCTGTCTGTCTGTCTGTCTGCCTGTCTATCTGTCTGTAGATTTGTCTGTTTGTCTACTCTTACCGGCATCGGGTACTTCAAACGACCGACCCCATCCACAGCGACCGCCAATGTTGCTCAAGGTTGAGCGTTCATGCTTGTGCAATTGTCAATTAAAAGCAATTATTGCGCATATCTGGGACACCATAACAACACGCATATATTCTGCATATGCATCTCTTACTAGAAAACGCATACATAAGTAATTTTGAGGACCGTAGCACTTATCACGCTGCGCTTACCATGCAACGCTTGCACGGAACGGGGAGCGTTTCCAACGCTTTGCTAAAACAAGATGGTGGTGGCACCTACCCGTCTCCTCGCGTTCTACACATTATCACCTCTGAGACGGGCGCGCACGGCTGCGCGCTTTGTTTTCCAAAAAAAAAAAAACTACCAGTTGGCTCTCATGTATCACGTGTGACGGGACTTGATGCGCTCGTTCGCTTCCGCTGCCCGCTCGAGGCACTCTAACGCAGCGCCTCCGGAATACCATTCACCGATTTTCTTGAGCAGAACATCAAATAAAAGTTTTGTTCACTCTCTCCACACGCAAGACTATCGTCTTTCGACGACATTTGCAGATTATATGCAGATACGGGGCCAATTTTCCCCAACAATTTTTGTTTTCTTTCCAACCTCTTTCCGTTACTCTTCTTCTCCTTCACTTCCTTCAATCTGCTACCCGACTCAATTTCTCTTTATGTTTTTCATTTCCTTTCTTCCATTCCTTCCAGTCTCCACGTCTGATGGTAGAGGACTCGCTTTTCAGTTCTTCGTGTGTTTTCGCCGGCATTTCACTCGTCTTAGCTACTCCTTTTTCTTCCCAATTTTTTTACTTAGTCAGGCGCTTTGACTCCTTTTTTTCTTTCTTTCTTTCTTTCTTTCTTTCTTTTTTATACAACCAGCCAGCTTCCCTTACCTCTATCTTCACGTATCTTCTTTTTCTTCCTCTTCGACTTTTTATTTTATTTGAAGGCGCTCGAAAGGAGATAACCGTACTTCGACGGTCTTGGCTTCCTCACGCCTGAAACCGATGCGCACCGTTGTGAGGCTTCCCGGCCACGAGAGGAGCCGCGCGCGGAAGAAACTACTCCGACGTCGCGCAGCCGACGACGAGAAGGATGTGAAACCGCGCAATGCCTGAAGGATCATGGCGCTCTTTTTCGCTCCTGGGAATAAATAAAATTTAGACACCAATGCTGGGAGCGACGCGTTCGAGGCCGCCAAAGCTGCCGGCCGTTTAAAAAATTGCGGACCCAGAATTAAAAAAAAAAAAACATGCGAACGAAGCTAGAGCGTTTACGTTGACGCTAACGTATCCCGGTAGGACTTTGCCCTCGACGACTTAAGGAACATCAGAAGACCTTCATTCCGGCAACCATAATATGAAAACCGTTTGAGATTTATGAAGTGAAGCGCGATCTTTAACTCTGTTTCGGCCTTTAAACGCAAGAGTAAGTAACGAATTCATCGATAGAATGGGTGAGGGGTACGGGAGGCTAAGCCACGTATAGGCTGTCAGGCTGCGCTTCGCGATGACGTCTTCAACCCTTTCCAGAAAAGTGCAGTACTCAAGGACGGAGCGATATATTTTTCAAAAGGGTCACTTTCACCAACAGACTGGCGATCAACGCGTGACCTGCCAGCACGATCGACGCGTGAATTGCGTGACACTGCAGCGTCAGTGTAGGACCGAGTTAACTGGTGAAACATGGGAGAGGCCTTTGTCCTGCAGTGGATGTAGTCAGAATGATGATGATGATGATGAAATTTTTAATGTAGAATAACCAAATTGAAGTGCAGCCTAGTAAAAGTGCAAGCAAATGTAGCACAATGCACATTTCATGTAGAGGGAGCGCCAAGATAAGCATGATTCAAAAGCTCGCGATTTCATCCAACACAATGCATGTTCTGCACTATGTTTTGCATCCTCATAAAGCCACACTTTGACCATTTGTATCTGTCTAGCCACCTATGTACCTACGTCTGGGTGCTCTCGTGGTAGTACGTGTAGTAGGCATGAACAGAAATTAGACATGAAAGAACATGAGTATATGACCAACACGATGAACAGGTGTGATGAGTGAAGAAAACGACGACAACGACGAAAGCGCAGGGCAAGGCTTGTGTGATTTCGAGCAAACTATGAGCATGAGGTCAGCCAATCAGCTGATGAACTGGGGTGGCCTTTAGAGGTGGCGTGCCACCATTGGGTCACGTGTGATCATTACGTGGCGGTAAGATGTGTGGCTGGGGACGAGTCGAAGCAGTGGCACACGGAAGACAGCGGGCCGAAGCATCGGATGCCGGCGATCCATGTTGCGGCCAGGGAACGCGGCCGTCCACGCTGATGCGTACCAGCTGGGGCGGCGTTGCCGGCACGAGTATTGCATCTCGAGGCGTGGCTTGGCCTGCTGTTCTCTTTCTTGCCGAGGGAATCACGTGTCCCGGCGAGGCGTCTCCGTGGTCGGCCGTTCGGCACAGCGATGGACGTGGCCTGGCTAATAGTCAAGGTTGCGGCGAGCATCGCGTCTCGAACGCAAGCTGTTCGCTGGACGGGCTGGCCATTTCCCCGCATGGAGCATCACGTCACCGATGCGGGTTGACTGCTCGGTAGCCGCACCCACGCCGTCAAGCATCATCGCCCCCACAGCGTGGCACATCGAGACGCACCCCACTCCCCATCGCTTGTCGCCGCCTCCTGCCCTGCACCTTAGCGTTCGTCGGGTCCCCTATCTCATCCTGAGGTTTTGGAACTTTCCGCCTTGAACTCGCGTTCATTGGTTTCCTCATAGGGTTAGACAGGCTTCGTTCCTAAGTTGCCTCGACGCGTTTTCGGCTTATGTATTCTATGTTTATTTTTCGTGTTCTGTGATGAACGTCGTGTATGTTGTTACTGCGTCGTCTCAGACTCAATTTCTCTTCACACGGCACGCACAACAAGCGTTGACGAATCTTAGTGCCTTCATAATTTACATTACAATTTTCATCACATTTGGAAAGATGTGATGATAATGGACGCTCGTCACGTGGGTTGCTGCTGCCGGACGAGAAAGTATTTGTAGGAGCGCTTTGGAGTTAAATAAAAGGAAAGAAAACTTTATGAAGCACACTATTGAAGAGGATATACAAAAGCGAATAATGGACAAAATATATGTACGGGACAATGGTAAGCATGAATAGCAGGCAGTTCTAAACTCTCCAGAGTTCGGCTTCGTTACTGCATGACCCTGTTTTCTCATTTCCGTTTACCAGTTCCGGAATGGTAAGCGGAAATGAGAAAAACATCGCCGCACGATTCGGAGCACTGTCCTCCCGTTGTGGCGCGTCGGTCGTTGTGCGGCAGGGCAGAAGAGGCACGGGGGGTGCACAGTGAATCGGTAAGGCACGGTCGCCCGGTAAGACACAGTCACCACACACGGATGTGCAACCGCGTGTAGCACCGTTGTAGAACACCTGGCGGCCAACTCGGCACGGCGGGCAGCGACTCACGAGCATTATTATCAGCCAATGGTCCACGAAGGCAGCACCAGACAGGCCTCATCCACGAACCCGCTTCCGGCCGCTGCACCAAGGCAGGAGCCACGCCGGAGGTGAGATTCTCGAACCTCAAAGTAGGCCACCGGAGCTGGATCTTGGACAGACTCGGCCTGATCCCACGCCCACCTCGGGACCCTGGCTGACGCTCGTCGTCTCGAACCGTGCTCCAGGAGCCCTCGTGGCGTCCTCGTCTTCTTTGTCGCGAGCTTCTTTCCGCTATTACACAAGTGCGTCATAGGTTTTGGGAGTCTTCGACAGCTCTTCCCAGTGGTCGATGTATCCACAGAGACGTCCCGCGAACTGTCGAATGGTTCCAGCATTCTCGGGCCTGGTATCCTTGAACTTCATCTGGTATTCCTCCTCGGTGTAGCGGAACCACTGAAGGAGCCTCTGCTTGAGGTTTGCGTAGTCCGTACAGTCTTCCACAGGGATTTGTCTTACCATGGTCAATACTTCTCCCGTTAGGCACAAGCTCAGTGACAGGGTCCACTTGTCGGTTGGCCACCCTCGGCTCGTGGCAACCCTCTCGAATCTCTGGAAATACGCATCAAGTCCATCCCTACCCTCAACATCGGGCGGAATCATTTTGTGTTGGCTGTGGATACTCTGACAACCACCCATACTATCACCCACAGAACTCGTGTTCAGACGCTGCGCCTCTGCGATACGACATCGCTCCTCGAGGAGGAGCTTCTCAGCCTCTCTACGAGCTAGCTCACGGTCATGGTCCACGTGCGCTGCTAGTCGTGCCTCCTCTCGATGCTTTGCTCTCTGCGCCCTCATTTGTTTTTTCCTGGTATAACCATCAGTTCAAGCGCATGAAAACAGACAGGAAGAAAAGACAAGCGCTTTCTCGCAACTAAACTGTTTATTAGAAAGAACAGAATATATATAGAGGCAATTGAAAAAACACGACGCATGCGTGTGCAGGCAAAAAAGTACAACCGTGGCACATCGAGAACACATGGTAAAAGAAGACAGATTATATCAGAACATAATCTAGAAAAATAAACTCCTTATCATGCAGCAAAACCGAAGGCTGGCTGACGCATTGTTCCCCTCTTTTTCTTCTGTGAAAAGCTTCTGTAAACTCACGAGTTAATTTATTTTTAGACCGGAAAACCACATCAGTATCCTGAAAAAGAGGATAACAACCGCACTCTCTGCAATGAGCTGCGAGATGCGATGCACCTAAAGATTTAAAAGAAGAATCGTGCTCTCTGAGACGAACATTGACGCATCTTCCCAACTGACCGATATACACTTTACCACAGCTAAAAGAAGTCATGTAAACAACGCCCATCGCGCAAAAAGTTCGTGGACTGCGCAATGGGCGTTGTTTACATGACTCCTTTTAGCTGTGGTAAAGTGTATATCGGTCAGTCGGGAAGATGCGTCAATGTTGGTCTCAGAGAGCACGATTCTTCTTTTAAATCTTTGGGTGCATCGCATCTCACGGCTCATTGCAGAGAGTGCGGTTGTTATCCTCTTTTTCAGGATACTAAAGTGGTTTTTCGGTCTAAAAATAAATTAACTCGTGAGTTGACAAAAGCTTTTGACATAAGAAAAAGAGGGGAACAATGCGCAGCCTTTGGTTTTGCTGCACAATAAGGAATTTGTTTTTCTAGATAATGTTCCGAGATAATCTGTCTTCTTTTATCATGTGTTCTCAACGTGCCACGGTTGTACTTTTTTGTCTGCACACGCATGCGTCGTGTTTTTTCAATTGCGTACTTGTATATATATTCTGTCCTTTCTAATAAACAGTTTAGTAGCGAGAAAGCGCTTGTCCCCTTTTTCTGTCTGATTTTGTGCGCTTTAACTGATAGCTATACCATGCATATCCAACTAGCCCAACTTTCAATTCTGTTGCAATTCACTTCTAGTACCCAGGGCACTCATTCTTTTCCTCACCTCAATGTGTCGGACCTGGCCGCGCTGGCCTCAAAGATTGCCGCATGCATTTGCAAGGCAAGAGGGGCATCTTGGCACATTCGCTATGGAACCTGTCCTCCCGATATCCAAGCCATGTGCAGATGGTTTCAACCCTCCGTGAGGCATTCAAGAAGAATGTGCCGAATTCTGCGGTCCGAATTGCTCTGGCAAGTAAGGAGATAGAAGGACTGGTTGAAGGTGTCGGCAAGCTTGATTCATGGTACTAGCTGGCAGTCGTTTTACAGGGACTGGTGCCGCACTGGCAACGACGAGTATCTCTGGCGACAAGTTCTTCCACTACTACCAAAGAGCAAGAAGTCACTTGCGCAAGCTGGAAAAGTGTTGAACCTCAGCGCCACAACACTTCCTGACAAGCACCTTGATGTTTTTGGTCTTGGTCCCAAGTTTCGTTTCGAGCCGTCACTCAAGCGGGTGGACAAGTTGGTGTTAGCATGGTCCATTTCCAGGCAAGTGGTGGAAGAGGAGCAACCCAGGTGCATTTCAGAGTGTGTGGATGCCATTGTTAAGACTGAGACGAACGCACAGTGTAGGGACAGAGTTCGCCCAATTTGTAAGTTTTTGGCAGATGACAAACTACAACTTCTTGTAGCTGACAAGGAAGGTTTCTTTGTTGTTATGGATGAGGGAACCTTTTCGGAGAGGGCCGTGAAAGCACTCGACAAGAACTTTGTGCCTGCAAATTGCAAGAGTTCAAAAGTAAAGAAAAATGCTTGTTTGTTGCTCTCTGACATGAATTTTAAGTGGTTAGGTTCTGAGGTCAAATCTGCTAAGCGATCCGAACTTGATATATTTTTTTCGGTCAAAACACACAAGCCAGAAATGCCTTTCAGAGTGATTGTGTCCGAAAGAGACACGTGGCAAAGCTTTGTTTCGAGATACTTGCAAAGCTGTTTATAAACTCTTGCTATCCCAGATCCTTATCGTGTCAGTAATTCCGAAGAGGTGGTACAGTTTCTGAACACTGATAGTTCTAGCAAATGTAGGGCTTTCAGTATAGACATTGAGGACTTGTACTATTCGATACCTCAAGATGAGCTGATGATAAGTGTTCAAAGCTGCATCGTGCAAGATAATGATGAATTGTCTTTCAGCCAGAAGTGTGGAACTTCTATATCCAGTTTTCTAGAGTTACTTAGCTTCTACCTGAAACTTTTGTGGCTTGGAGTGGCAATATTTTTGTCCAGAGATCAGGGATATGCATAGGCTCTTCAGTAGCTTCGATTTTAAGCGAAATTTTTTCTCGGAAAAATTGATGTAGCACTTCAAAATCAATTTTCAGGACTCCCGATTCGCGTATTCAGATACGTCGACGATTTTCTTGCGTTCAGTACGTCCTCAGATTTTACGCAAGATGTGAATATTTTCAAGATTTTTAAAGAAACAGGCAAGAAACTAAGCTTTTCTTTTGAATTGACGCGTCTAAATCAACTGTAATTTCTAGATCTTAACTTGGTTTTCGAACCCCAGCATGTTTGCTGATATTATTGTCCCAGATCCGTAAAGCCTATACTCAATTACAGGTCGAGCCACTCTAAGCTGGTGAAGAGAGGTATCGTTACTACGAGTTTGGGTTTTGCTCTAAAAAAAGTGCTGTCAACACAGAATGAAAATGAGCTTTCACAGTCAAGTAAAGAAACTAGTACAAGCAGGGTATCCTAATGATGTCGTCACGTCCGTTCGTAACAACATGATTAAGAAACTTAAACTTGAAGGGAACCACTCGGGGCGTCGTGAAGAGAGTAGAAAAGGTAGGAGGATAGCAGTGATTCCTTAACTTCATAAGACTTCACATGAACTTAAGCAACTAGCTAATAGATATAAAGTCGATGTGCTTTTCTCAGCCAAAGGCAAACTGCAGTATATTTGTTCACGCATGCGCAGAGAGTTTCCGGAATGTCGCATGAAACACAGCAAAAAGTTCGTGGACTGCAAAATGGGCGTTGTTTACATGACTCCTTTTAGCTGTGGTAAAGTGTATATCGCTCAGTCGGGAAGGTGCGTCAATGTTCACCTCGGAGAGCACGATTCTTTTTTGAAATCTTTGGGTGCATCGCATCTCGCGGCTCATTGCAGATAGTGCGGTTGTTATCCTGTTTTTCAGGATACTGAAGTGGTTTTTCGGTCTAAAAATAATTGAACTCGTGAGTTGACAGAAGCTTTTCACATAAGAAAAAGAGGGGAACAATGCGTCAGACAGCCTTCGGTTTTGCTGCACGATAAGGAGTTTGTTTTTCTAGATTATGTTCCGAGATAATCTGTCTTCTTTTACCATGTGTTCTCGATGTGCCACGGTTGTACTTTTTTGCCTGCACACGGATGCGTCGTGTTTTTTCAATTGCCTGTATATATATTCTGTCCTTTCTAATAAACAGTTTAGTTGCGAGAAAGCGCTTGTCCTCTCTTCCTGTCTGTTTACGTGTGCTTTAATTGATAGTTATACCATGCATATCCAACTAGCCTAACTTTCAATTCTGTTTTTTCCTCCGCGCTCCCCCATGCCAATAACGCCTCTCCACTCTGCCCTATTTCCTTCCATAGCTCAACTTGCTTTCTCTTCTGCTCCATTCTCGTCTGACACGATCAAACAACGTGAGGCTCTCAGATGTAGCGAGAGAGCTTGGCCTTATCGTGGACGCCAGAACAGGTTATGACATGAACAAAGTGAGATGCTCGTCAGGTACACCATAATACCTTTTCCCTCAATTGTGTGTCACACACCATCTACAATGGCTCATGAAATTGTGGGTATGTGCCACATGTGATTTAGTACATATCAACACAGGAATGGTTAGAATTGAAATAGTAAAATTTAACGAGATACTTGCATTGTGCAACTCATGTGATAGAAAATCAGATGCAAGCAACGTTGGTGTTGGAAGGGATCGAAAAATCTATGTGAACTTGGAGAACGAAAATCACAGTTGTAGCCAGAGTCAGAGACAGCCATTTTGCATGACAGTCAAGCATACTGTCAGAAAAAGACCCTACGCTGGCATCATGTCTAGGCACCATCATTACAGCGTTATTGTAAACAGTGCCTCATCTTTATTTGTCTATAAATAGGCGAACGGTGGTGTTCGAACTGATTTGAATCGCTTCTTCTGTACTTTTCATTTGTATAGCCATGGTTTCAATTTGCTACAGTGTTGCCACCATAGTGTTTTCAACACACAACTTTGATAGCACATTGCACGTGAGCATTATAAGAATTATAGAATTATAAACCAACTTATAATACTTTCCATGCGCAAAATTCTTGAGGAAGAGTGATTGTAAAACAGCTTACCGTGTATAGCACCCTAAACTATGCAACGTCAGCAAAATGATTTTTAACACTTGTGTGCGCTTGCATGTTAAAGTGTGTGCAGTAACCATTTAGAATTACTAGCTCTTCAGTAATTTTGAATAATGCAATACAGCTATGAATGTAATATTATATTTTTTTCTTAATTATTCTGCTTGTACTGTTTTGTCTTTAAAATGCAGGTACGGCATTGCCAACGAAGCAAGAACTCGCCAGCGTTACCAGGACATTGTCAGGCACACAGGGTGAGGCATAGAGCTTCAAAGCATAGGCCTGTTTGTCGACCCAGAACAGCAATGGCTTGGAGCTCCTCCAGATGCCATTGTGCATGATTCTGTGAAAGACTAAGGGCTGTGTTGAAGTGGAGTGTCCTTATAGAATGAAAGATGCAGACCAAGAAAAATTTCTTTCACGCCGAGACATTTTTGTGTCATTTGACAGCTTGAACTACCCCGCAGTGAAGCAAACGCACTCATACTTCACTCAAGTAGTGGGCCAGATGGCCGTCACAAAACTACAGTGGGCAGACTGCGTTATGTACGGTAAAAACTACATTTGTGTGCAAAAGCCATGGTTTGACCAGAAAGTCTGGCGTGAAGTGAAAGCCAAGCTGGATCGTTTTTGTTTTGATGCATTTTTGCCATACTTTTGGAGAAACGTGAGTTTTAGCTAATGTATTGTGGCGAGTTTTTTTTAAAAGACCTCCGAACGTAAAAATTTTGGTTGTAGTTTTTCTGTGATTTCTAGCGTTGCGTATGATAATGCCGACATTGAATCATAAATGCCTTAACATATTGCTAATTAGTGCTAATGTTGCTAATTGTGACCAGTTTAGCGTCACTTTGAAACACCCGCCTAAAATTGTAAAAAAAAAATAGTACACCGCAGCAGAAAAGCGCCTAAGAGCACGTGCGTTTAAACTTTGGTGACGTTTAAAGTGCAGTTTCCACATTGGGGTCCTGTGTGCAGTATAAAATGAAATGTGGGCTTTTCAGAAGGACTTAATCCTGTTCTCATTCTGAAAAAAAAAAATTCCTGGTGTAAGCAGCTACAAGCACCTAGACGGCAGCTCGACAACAGTGGGAGAGGGGTGAAGAAAATAGCCCTCGTTGGGTGGCAGTCATGGTATTGTGTGCTTATCACGTATCTCCTGCGACGTCTACAACACTCACTTTTTTCTTGTGGAACGTCCCAACGGGCTTCTATCAAAGTGAAAATCATACTAATGGAGATGTGATGAGAGGAAGAAACTGAGGTGAGCAGTCACACTTCGAAACCAAATTTAAAGAAAATGACTGTATCTCCACGAAGTGAACCGGGACAAGTACGTGAAGCTCTCGATATCATATTGGTGAGTAACTGTACGTTACGCGGGCGTTTCCCCACATTACTCAGTGACAAACATTCGACAAAGCTAAATATTAAGGTCCATTAATGTATATATTGAAGTCACTGACTAGTATGAAGGGTTTCTGCTTTAGGTTTTCTATATATTGTTTCGTTGCAATTATGACGGATATTAGTGTGTTAGTCGATTTTTCTTTTTGTAATATGAATTTATTGATAGGGACTCAATGTCTCTACGGTGTAAAACTTTAGGTCTTTATTAGGTGTTAATGTTCTTGTTGACCTTCTTTTCTCTCATGTGCTTTGATGGATGGATGCTCAAGTGTCTGTGTTCTAGCAGTGTTGTGAACTTTTATTTTATTATGAAAGTTACAGTGGTCATATAGAGGGTGTTTGCCTTTCGTATGATGTGCCGTGAGCATGGACAACGCACAAGGGCAAGGCTCGACCCTAAAGGTGCTTCACCCCTAACATTTTTGAAGGCAACGTTTGGCACTGACAATCGGTCAGAAGTGCCCATGTACACACAACAAACAACGCGGTCATCTTGAGGTAATTAGGTTAGTGTCGAGGAGTCCTTAAAGCGTTTTGTTCCATAATAAGATGAGACCAATAATAGTGAATAAATATTTTAGCACGTATGTTGATAACCTCGCAATGAAGATGTTTGCAAAAGTCACCTGACTGGGTTATTCATACTCTCTTAGTAATCTAGTCTGCAAGTTGCTCAGCAGAGCACACGCTACCCATATTTGACTTGCAATTGGGCCGAGAAAGAGGGGAATAACCCGGTCAAAAATATGAAATGTTTTGATGCTGTGTTTTTCGCTTTACATGAATGCGCAGGAATGCAACGCCAGCTGTTTTGTTTTCATTTCTGCTACACTGAAGTGCCCATTCGTGAAAAAAGGGTGGTTAATCTAGGTCAACACTAATACTACCTAACAAGTATTTAATCTTGAAGTCTTTGTCTGCCATGAATGTGTCCCCTTGGTCAAAAACTTGTTTTAAGAGGCCATCTATGATTACGAGCTCCCTGTCCAAAATGCAGCGCGTAAATAGCTCCGACACAAAGCTAATAAGGTCATTTGGTGTGATTCCAACGAGTCCTAGAACGTGTTTGCAGATTTGTTGTTGGAGTATGTCCCTGATTAAGTATTTAAAGCAACCTGATGCTTCACATCGTACTTCTGCGTCGTCAATGATGGCACGTGTTGAAGGATACTTGTGCCTAAATTCTTCAGACATTGTTCAGTCCCCAATATACCGTGTGGACCACCATGGCATATCTGTCAGTGCCTCGTAGAACTTGTGAACCCATGCAGAAAATGTTCTTCATGGCGTGCCAGGAGAGCTATAAAAAATGTGGGCCAAATGCAAGTGAAAACATCTAGCTCGCAGCTTTATGAGTGTCAAACACATCTGAACTTCTTGAGAAAGCTTGCGGCAACAGCCCCTTGTTTCCTTATTACCTGAACATGAACTTGCATGTCAGCTTCTAGAATTCACTAAGTTTACTAACGCTTTGAAGTGGCCGTAGTTTGGCAGACCGGTGCAAAATTGAATGCTGCTTTGATTGTTCTGAAATTTCTCAATGCCAAAAATTCACCTTGCTTCGTTTGCTTTTCAGAGCTTGCTTGATAATTCGTGAATTTTTTTATTATGATCCTTCTTTTGATCTTCGCAGCTTCATGTTATAGAAACTACTGTTTTTTTGCATGCACAAGGCTAATTCTTTCTTGCATAAGCGTGACATGGCAGTGCTGATATTCCGCGCATTGCTGTTGCAATTGAACGCATTCTTCTATCTTTCTATTCAGCTTGCTGCTTATGGCTAGGAGTGGCATTCACAAAATTTTATTCTTTTGTCATAGGAATGGCCGAAAACGCTCTCTGAGATGCCTGTCATTGCGAAGAGACGCTATACCACATTCAGTGCGACTGTCCGCTGTATGACACCCAGAGAAAGTCACTGGCGTCTGCTGTTGCGCGCATCGTCAACAGCCAAATGTCTGTGGGTACTATTCTGTCAAGTAGAGAAGACTTTGCAACAGAAGGCGACAAAAGCTCCGTTGAAATTCCTACGCGACACGGACTTGAACAAGCGGCTGTAACAGCAATGTCATACACCGCAAAAGACAAGACTGGACTATGTCTGAGTATACGCGCGTGTGCTGCTGAATGTGCTGTGTTTATCTCTCTTCCCTCTCTGCTCTCTATCTTTCATCTCCCACATCCCCCTCCCATGTGTAGGGTAGCATACCGGCTGCCTATAGGCTGGTTTACCTCCCAGCCGTTCTTTTCCTCCTATTTTTCTTTCTTGTTGTTGTAGTCTCACAAACACTTTTTTATTTGAGTTGCTGTTGAGTTGTGAGGAGTTCCTTCTGACAAGAGCAGCAACTGGCTTCTTGAACTGTGTTAGTAGCATCAGTATATGACTAGTACGTTGAAGAACATACGCTTTCGAGCATGTATTCACTTGTTTGATGCGCACCGATGTCGTACGAAGTTGCTCTGACGCAGTTTTCATTCCTAGGTTTCAAATACCTTGCTGGAGTAGGCCGAGATAAAACTCGTTTCTTTAAAGAAAAAAAAAACAGAGGGCATAGCATTGTCTCACAGCAGTCGTCTCCGACTTGCCACAGCCGGCAAGAAGTCTGTTTCAGTGAAGTGCTTAGAGCAGACTTTTGTTGTTTTTACTATGCTGAAATGTTTTCCTGGGTGTCGACAAATCGCGTGAATCCACTGCTTGCGCAGCCTCTCGTTGACAGGAAACCTATGTAATGATGATGATGCAGCATATCTTTATGAAAAAAAAAAAGAGGCAGGTTTCCCCATTCCAGAACACCAAAGGCCGCTGCAGCTCAACCGGCTTGATCGAGGAGACCCCTTTGGATTTTCGGGTCTGGTCTAGCGAGGACGGCCTCCCAAGGCTCCCGAATAGCGCAAGTATCAGAGGCGACTGTGCCCCCATAGGCTTGCTCTCGCAGTCCCATGTGATGCGTTGCAACGTCGGTCTGGACTCGCACCACGGACATTGGCTTACACATGCAGTGGGGTTTATGTGGTGCCACTTCCAAATGTTTATAGGTGTTAACCGCAATTTGTTTATGGTGGGGAGCTTCGTAGTCAAGTTTAAGTGATTTGTACGGTGGGATATACCGCTGCCTTGTCTTCCGTTGATGATCGGCTATATCGGGTGCAGTGCAAGGTTCGTATGAACGTGACATGTGAATAAACAAAAAAGTGTCAAGTTTATTTGAAGAAACAAGCCAGAACATTGCAAATCATTGCGATAACAATTAATGCCTTGGAGTTACAGCTAGTAAAAAAAAACATGCAGCTTCAGATTGGATATTGTCACACGTTCATGGCGGTCTTGGTGCGTAATCACGGA
Organism: Rhipicephalus microplus; assembly: GCF_013339725.1. Lineage (NCBI taxonomy): Eukaryota > Metazoa > Arthropoda > Arachnida > Ixodida > Ixodidae > Rhipicephalus > Rhipicephalus microplus. The sequence continues at coordinate 128,405,365 of NC_051170.1, read as the reverse complement.
GACAAGGCGACTTGAAAACAAATATTTTTCTGCGAAGTTGTTCTCATAATTGATTGATATATGAGGTTTAACGTCTCAAAACCACCACATGATTATGAGAGATGCCGTAGTAGAGGGCTCCGGAAATTTCGACTACCTGGGGTTTTTTAGCGTGCACCCTAATCTGAGTACAGTGGCCTACCGCATTTCGCCTCCATCGAAATTGCAGCCACCGCATCCGGGACATGATCCCGCGACCTGCGGGTCAGCAGCAGTGCTCCCCCACGAAAGTGCTCCCCACGTGGCAGTGCTCCCCCACGGAAGAGCATCGTACCAATGCTACAGAAAATGAATACAAATGAAACTTGAAGCTTTCATAAAAAATTGCCCCGTATTCCTGTTAATGTGCAAATGTCGTCGAAAGACGATAGTCGTGCGTCTGTAGAGATTGAACAAAATGTTTATTTGATGTTCTGCGAAAGAAAATCGGTGAATGGAATGGAGCCGCTGCACTAAAGTGAATCGAGCGTGCAGCGGAGGCGAACGAACGCACGAAGTCACGTCACACGTGAGACATTAGCGCTATCTGGCCGTTATCTTGAAAAACAAAACGCACGGTTTTGAGACGGGCGTGCGCGCCCGTCTCAGAGGTGATAAGGTGTAGAACGCAAGGCGACGGGTAGGTGCCACTACCATGTCGTCTTAGCAAAGCGTTGGAGACACTTCCTTTTTCGCCCAAGCGTTGCATGCTCAGCGCCGCGTGATAAACGCTACAGTTCTTAGAATAACCTATGTATGCGTTTTCTAGTAAAAGACGCACATACATAATATATACGTGTTGTTATGGTGCCTCAGATATGCGCGATAATTGCTTTTTACTTGACAACCGCACACGTATGAACTCTGAATCTTGAACAACATTTGTGGGTGCTGTGGATGGGGTCGGCCTTTTGGGATATTCTCTGGGGTTGTTTGAAGTGCCCAGTACCTCAAAGGTGGACAAGCAGACAAATGATGAACAGACAGACAGAGAAACAGCCAGACAGACAGACCAAAAATTTTGCGTTGAAGGTCCCCAAGAAAGACTATCGTCACTAATAGTGTTACGAGAAGGAGACCGACTCAGATGGGTAGTCATCGATGTATTTACAACCGGTTAGGCGAGCAGCGCCAGCCACACAGATTAGCTCGCGCCAGTCTATCTGCTTTGTCTTCTTCAACTCCATGCACTGGCACGTAGCATGACCCCCGGCGGCGGAGGCACCATCCCGGTGCTTTAAAAGTTGTTATCTGACGCATTCTTGTAGGGATTGTTCCGCGAGACGTGTACAATATCACTGGGCCGCATTTTAGATGATGATGGACAGATGGGGCTGATCTCGTAGGTGACAGGTGTTACTTGACGCAATATACAGTAGGGTCCCGTGTAATGAGACAGAAGTTTTTCGGATAGGCCCAGCCAACGATGAGGGGACCAGAGTAAAACGAGGGTACCGGGAGCGAAATGTACGTCTCTATGTTCTGCATCGTACCGACGGCATTGGTTGGTTTGCGACGCCGTCAGCTGAGCGCGAGTGAGCTGACGGGCATGATCGGCTCACGCAATCGCGTCGCGAGCATACTCGCTGGTGGACGCGGTGTTGGCTGAGATGACTGGGTCCAGTGCTAAAATCGGCTCTCTTCCGTACAATAAGTAGAACGGCGAAAAGCCCGCTTTGTCGCGACGGGATGAATAATACGCGAAAGTTGCGTAGGGTAAGGCAAGGTCCCAGTCTCGGTGGTCGGGCGACACGTACATAGCGAGCATATTTGTTAAAGTGCGGTTAACAGCCGATGTATTTAGTGTGATGTACTTACAGCCGATTAGGCGAGCAGCGCCAGCCACACAGATTAGCTCGCGCCAGTCTATCTGCTTTGTCTTCTTCAACTTCATGCACTGGCACGTAGCAATAGTGCAAAAAAATACACATCACCAAAGATTGCCCGTGAGTCCGCTAACGTAAGAAATACTTTTTCACGCGCATGATGTGTACGACTTCGGGACGCGCCCAGCGTCGTTGAGATTGCGTAACTTCATCAGGAACAACTTCATACGTTAGCGGCCTCGACACCATGTGATCTTGTAAGGTCCAAAGTAGCGACAGAGGAGCTTCTCGCTGAGACTGCGATGGCGAATCGGTGTCCATATTATTACAGGATCACCAGGTGTGAAATCCTGCTCGTGGCGTCACAAGTTGTAGTGACGGCACCGGCGTGTTGATGCTTCTTCGTGATTGGTAGGGCAAGCTGGCGGGCTTCCTCTGCACGTTGTAGAAATCCGGAAAGATCTTCGTCGATGTTCTCATCATCGACGTGTGGTAGCATGGCGTCCAGAGTAGTGGTATCTCGGCCATGAACAAGTTTGAAAGGCGTCATATGCGTTGTCTCCTTCTGCGCCGTATTATACGCGAACCTTACGTAGGGGAGAACTTCGTCCCACGTCTTGAGCTCGACTTCCACGTACATAGCGAGCATATCGGCAAGCGTCTTGCTGGAACGTTCTGGGAGGCCGTTTGTCTGGGGATGGTACGCTGTCGCACGGCGTTGACAGGTGTGGCTGAAATAGAATATCTGTTGAGGGAGCTCTGCAGTGAATGCCGTTCTCCTGTCTGTAATGACGACCTCGGGTGCACCATGACGGAGAACGATGTTCTTCCCAAAGAATCTTGCGACCTCTAGTATACTCCCTGACCGTAACGCTTTAGTTTCGACGTAGCGCGTCAGGTAGTCCGTCGCCACTACTACCCATTTGCTCGTGTTGGACGACGTTTGGAGCTGACCAAGCAGGTCCATACGAATTTGCTGAAAGGGCTTCGTTGGAATGTCAATAGGTTGCTGGAGTCCAACCGGTCTAACAGGTTGGGTCTTGCAGCGTTGACGGTCGCGACAGGTTCTTACATAATGAGCGACGTCGGCGTGGAGATGCGACTAGTAGCATTTTTCCCGGATTCTTGATAAAGCACATGTGAATCGTATATATGTCCGGTGGTCGGCTCGTCGTGAGATGCCAGCAAAATCTATTGCCGCAGATTTTGTAGCACGACTGAAAGGTATGTAGACCTATTCGGCACAGAGTTCTTTTTCTAGAGTGCGCCATTCTGGAGACACAGTGATGAGATGACAAACCTGTACATCCTCGGCAGTGATTCAGTGGCGCTCTCCAACAAGTCAATGACGCTGCGTAGGTCGGGATCTATCGCGCGTTGGTTGTCCGCGAAGCACTGATTATCCCATGAAAACCATCGTCGTCATCGTCGTTAGGTGGAGCTGGTTAAACGGGTGTTCTTGACAGGCAGTCTGCATCTGAATGTTTTCTTCCTAATTTGTAGACCACTGTTACGTCAAACTCCTGTAGCCGTAAGCTTCAAAAAGCTAAGTGACCGGACGGGTCCTTCAGGTTGGCACAAGGCATGGTAATTACTGAACACTTTGAACGACCTGCAGTAAAGTAAGGTCAAAATTTTGTGACTGCCCAGATGACGGCCAGACACTCCTTTTCTGTTGTCGAGTAATTGCATTCAGCCTTCGAAAGAGACCTGCTGGCATACGCGATGACCTGTTCCTGTTAGTCGTTTGTTTAGACCAATAGAGCGCAAAGCTCTAAGCCACTCGCGTCTGTGTGAACCTCGGTGTCGGCGTCCTCATCGAGATGACCAAGTAGTCGCCGTGGCTGAAGCAGTCGCTGAAGTTCCCGCAAGGAGTCTTCTCGTGGGTTCTGCCACTCATACTTCACGTTGGCTTTCGTGGCGCGAGTAAGGGGCTCGGAGATTTGTGAGAAGTTCTGGACGAAACGCCTGTAATAGGCGCAAAGTCCCAGAAACCTTTGCACTGCCTTCTTGTCAGCTGGTGGTGGAAAGTTTTTGATGGCGCCTGTTTTCTAGGTGTCAGGGCGTACGCCGTCACAATTAATTACTTGGCCTAAAAACAGAAGTTCTTCGTAGGCGAAGCGGCACTTCTCTGGCTTTAACGTTTGACCTGATGATTTGATTGCCTCTGGTACTGCTTGTAGCTTTTGGAGGTGTTCTTTAAAGTTTTATGCAAAAAAACGACGTCGTCAAGATAAACGAGGCAGGTCCACCACTTGAGTCCTGCCAAAACTGGGTCCATAACTCGCTGAAATGTGGCGGGTGCGGAAAGAAATCCAAATGGCATGACTTGAAATCCGAATAGGCTGCCCGGCGTAATGAATGCGGTCTTCTCCCGGTCTGTTTTTCATGGAGTTGAGTCAGCCAATAGCCACTCATCAAAATCATTGAGGAAAAGTACTTGGCATTGCAGAATTGATCAAGAGCGTCACCGGTTCTCTCTAGTGGGTGCTCATATTTTTTCTTGATGCTGTTGAGTCGGCGGTAATCAACGCAAAACCTCAGTGTACCATCTTTTTTCTTCACGAGTATGACGGGTGAAGACCTCGGCCTATTTGATGACTTAATGATGTTTTCTCCAAGCATTTGCTCGACTTGTTCTCTGTTTGCGTTGCGCTCTCGTGGAGAAACGCAATATGGGCTCCGGTGGAGAGGTCGGGCTGATTCGTCAGTAATTCCATGGTGCTTCGCAATCAGCGTGTGTCTGATTTTCAACAATTTAGAGAAGCACTCGGCATGATCCAGAAGAAGGCTGCATAACTTTGCTGTGCTCTGGAAGGGCAGGGTTGACGTCAATATTCGGGCCATCTTTCATCACCGATGATACGTCGTCCGATGACTGCGACAGCGTACATGCGCTTCTTACTTCGTCAATCTGTCCTACAAATGCGATAATCGTGCCTTCATTCAAGTGCTTGTGCTCGGAATTGAAGCTCGTTACGAGAATGTCTGCTCGGCTACGTTGTAATTGCACCACGCCATGTGCGATACAGATTTTTTGATCGAAAAGCAAGTGCACATTCATTTCGGTGATCACGACTCCGGCTGATTTTTCTTTCGTTTCGATGAGTGCGAAGACGCCTATACGCGGTGGGATTATCACTTCATCATCAAGGATTGCGAGGGGGGCACTTTGATAGCCGGTGTTTTCTAATGCAAAGGATCATTCACTGGTAAGCGCGAAAGACCCCGTCTTGAGGTTGATCACTGCAGCATTTTTGGTCTGGAAATTCATCCCAAAGATGACGTCACATGAGCACTGTTGCAGAACGACAAAATTCACTGGGTACGTACCACCGCGAAAAATCACTCGCACGGTGCAGCTTCCGATTGGCGTTGCGAGGTGCCCTCCAGCCATGCGAACTCGAGCCCCGTCCCACGCAGTTCTGACTTTCCTCAGATGCGCTGCAAATGGTCCACTTATCATTAAGTAATCGGCACCAGTGTCAAGAAGCGTGGTTATATGACGTCTGTGTATGATTCCCGGTAAGTCGGCGCTTGGCGTACGGCTTCGAGGTCGAGGAGTGATAGATTTTGTGGTGTGTCGCTTGGACCGGTCACTGCTACGTCGAGTGAGAGTTTTGAACTTGGTCTTTGTCGATGTGTTAAGTGGTAGTGACCTAGTGTCGGTGCTTGGCGTCACGTCATCCAGTTGCCGCGCCGCGGCAACGGTTCGTGGCGTTCCACTGTCAATTCATGGCGTTGCAGTTGGAGGGCTTGGTTTGCTGGGAAGCGGCGTCACCTTCGTACGTCGCTGTCGTTAGTTTCCCTCATGAGGGCTTGGAGATCGCCCTCCTGTAGGAGAGAGCTGAGTGTGGCGACTTGGTGCGGCGTTATTGCGGTGAAGGCGACCTAGGGCGAGACTACGCTTGTCCTTCCATATTTCTCAGATATGCCTCGATTTCATGTGGCCGCTGGCCTAGAAGGGGCGGGGAGCGTTGAAGCTGAAACCTCGTAGGCCCATCTGGCGGTAAGGGCATGGTCGGAGCACGTGCCCGGTTTCCCCACAGTGGAAGCATAATGGGCGTGGGTTTGGTGTCAGCTAAATGTGAGCCTTTTTCGCAGTGGCTTCTTGATAAGCCATAGGTAGGCTTTGCAGCAGCGGTCGTGGTAACGGCCTGTAGGGCTGGGAGGCGGTGACGGTGTGTACGTATCAGTGCGCGTGACTAGAGGCAACTGGCTGTAGATAGCGTCGGCATAAGTCATCACTGCGGCCTGCGGCACTGGTTGCGGGCCTGTCTGGGTCAGAAACGTCGTTCTGAGTGCCTGATGCAGCTCGTCGCGAATGACGCTTTTCAGAGGTGTGACTTGTGGGCTAGCTGCAGGGAGCAATTTCTGAAGTTCTTCTTGAATAATGATCCGTATGGTTGCACGAAGAATATGAGCGTCTAGTGTATCGAAGTCAATGTTGCCCGAAGAGACAGCTGGCAAGCCATGGTTGTAATTTTTGGCTCGCCGGTCGAGTGTTTTTTTCAATTGTTGCCGCCGCCGTCACAAATTCTGCAATCGTTTTCGGAGGGATGCGAATGGGTCCCACGAATAGCTGTTCCTTCACGGCGCGCATCACGTACTGGAGTTTTTTTCCCTCAGTCATATTGTCGTTCACGTGTCGGAAGATGTTCTGCATTTCCTCGACAAACACAGTTACAGGCTCATTGGGGTGCTGCTGACCGGTTAGGAGCATGACATCTGCATATTTCTTTCGGTGGGCGTGTGAGAATTTAGATGCCAGCCATCCTTTAAAAATGTCCCAAGTCACCAGGGAAGTCCCCTGGTTTTCATACCAAGTTTTAGTGGAGTCTTCGAGAGAGAGAGAGAGAAAAAAAAACGTTGCGCAGCTTGTCTTCTTCCGACCACTGGTTATACGATGCGACTCTCTCGAACCTGTACAGGCATCTTGCGAGTTCTCGCAGGTGGAGCCATGAAACTTCGGTGGTTCCTTCGGCTGTTGGGATGTAAACGTAGCGGAAGCAGCGGTATTCGTCATTGTTGTTGAAAGATGGGCTTTTACTTGTCGTTCAGGGTCACGCGACTGTAAGTACTCCGGGGGCCGTCCCTGGCGCCTTCGACTGGCTTGGATTTCTCCCGGCTTCTCTACCTTCACGGCTTCGGTGCGGTCGTCTTTGCGTAAGGCGTTAGTTTCACGGCTTGAAGGGGGTGCTCCAACCATAAGCACCACCACCAAACGTCACACTTACATGGCGGTCTTGGCCCGTAAGCACGGAGACGAGGCGACTTGAAAGCAAATAAATTTGTGCCCATAAAAGCATTGCGTGAAAAAAAAACTGTCGATTGCCTCGAAACGGCTTGTGCTTTCAGCGTCGGCAGAAAAAAATTCCGTACTCTCGTTGCCGTTACGCTTCAGTTTCTCAAATGGTCCCACTGTTTATCAAAAGCATGTCCAACGCGCGAGTGACGGAGCGACGTGCTACCGACGCCACACTGTAGATAACCAAGGTGCAAAGGTGGGCATGTTGGTATTCCATGTTTGAGAAGGGTAAGAGCACACTGAATACGAATACACAAAGGAAGGACACACACACACATAGCGCTATGTGCGTGTGTGTGTGTGTGTGTATGTGTGTGTGTGTGTGTGTCATTACTTTGTGTATTCGTATTTAATGCGCTCTGACGCTTCCTAAACTGTAGATAAGCTGAGGGCGGTGCTGCGCGAAGAAGTGGGCACCAACATAGGCGCACGTGGCGATATAGAAAATTAAGCTGAAGCTTAGTCACAAAACAAAATAAACGTTCTCGATAGTTTGAGTGTAAGCGCAAACAGGGCAGTATTCAGGAAGTTTTTTTTTTCGGGAAGTGTTTATGGGTAGAACGGCTAACGTTGGCCACTGGTGGTCGATGCGAAGGTTTGTTAATACTTTTGTGCTACCCGAAAACTTAAAGCAAAAACAAACTACGGGGGATGTCATAACCCCCTCGACTCTTCGCTAGTTATGGCTCTGAGCGCAAAAACAACGCGGCTAAAGGAAAAGAAGAACACCACTGTCACGGAACTATGAGGTCGCAATCACTGGATATCCTGTCTGCCGCCAACCATACCACGCAACAACTACTTTCCGGATGCCACGCATTGGCTGTATTTATATGTACTAAATAATGTTGACACGTGGCTTACAATATGCGAATATTGTCGCTAGTAACTGAATGGTATCCAACTTCACTACCTTTCTGGTTGACTATACCAACCCTCACAGTATTTCTGCACAAACAATTTATCGCAATTCATCGCATGCAAGGCACTTGAAAGAAAACTATTCATTCCTAAAAGCAAGGCTACGCATGACGCTGTGAAATAAGACAGTCCGTTTTGTAGCGAATCGACAAAACGGCACCAATCCGCATGTCCGTTTGATATCGCAAACGGAGAGAGTGCACGTGCGCTTGTTCTTCGTTTTATCGCTCACCTTATCGTTGTTGTCGTCGCGATATCCTCAATGGTGGCACATGGGAACGCAGCACGTCTGCACCATTATAACACGCCATCTCTACGAAAAGCTTTTGCGGAACTACAGGATTAGGCAGGGCTCAAATGTCACGCACTGACACCTTGCCGAAGCTTGCGTCGCCTGTTGCGGTGCCCTCACAATGGCGCCAGACTGTAGTTCACGTCCACGGCGCTTGGGGTGCCCTTTTTCTAAAAGGATCTTCCAGGTCTTACAAGGATCTTCGAAAAAAAGCTTCCAGATCTGTTTTATGCAGACGATATTGTCCTATTTGCGTACAGTCAATACGATATGCAGCGGCTGGCAGATCTATGCGGAAGGGAAGGCGAGGCTCTAGGACTAAGATTTAGTGCAACAAAATGTGAATTGATAGTATTCAATGATCACGAAGACCAGACGTTCTCAATACAGGGCCAATATATTGCTACGGGGTACCACAAATGAACATTGTAGAAAAGAGGACGATGTTTAGGACGAGCTCGTGCAGACTGGGCTCCATATTGTATGCCTGCCTGTTTACCGAAAGTAAAGGCATTTTTCAGACGCCTTCTCCCCGTAACATTTTGGTGGAGAGTGCGGGTCTTCCCACAGTCAACACCACGACGATTCTACGCAGCGGATGTTCCTTGGCTGCCTGTGCGATGCCTGATCAAGACGAACACGAGGATTCTTCGGAGACTACGCCAACCGTGCTTCGTCCAACTACGCAGCAACCAACAGCACCGCATCCAGCTGCTACTAACCGCACCGTCGTCCTGACTCAACCGCGTGACCTAGGCACATTTTCGGGCAGTGACAGTACTGACGTGGAGGAATGGCTTCAGCTGTACGAAAGGGTGAGCACTCTGTACAACTGGGATCCGACGCTCATGTTGGCCAATATTATTTTCTACCTTGATGGTACAGCTAAAGTTTGGTTTTCCAACCACGAGGAAGATATCACGAGTTGGGACATCTGTAAGCAGAAACTCATCGACCTCTTCGGCAAGCCCATCGGGCGTCGTCATGCTGCGCAGAAGGAACTAGCGTCCCGACTCCAGTCCGGCACCGAGTCGTACGTCACATACATACAACATGTGCTCGCCCTCTGCCAGAAGGTTGATGACAAGATGCCGGAACCTGAAAAGGTCGCGCACATCCTCAAAGGAATCGCCGATGACGCCTTCAATCTCCTCGTATTTCGAAACTCATCGACCATAGACGACGTTATTAATGAATGCCGACGCTTCGAAGACGCGAAAAGTCGCCATGTCACTCCACACTTTTCACGTCTTCCCAACACGGCTGCAACATCAACCTGGGAGGACGCCCGTTTGGCACCAGTCCCTGCTGCTTCCGACAATATCGTGTGCATCGTGCGCCACAAAATCGAGGCAGCATCTCCCCTGTCTGACCAAGTCCAGGCCCATGACGATTCTCGCGCCACGATTTCTTTAATCAAGAGTGTCGCACGCCAGGAACTGGCCAACGCCGGACTTCAGACGCTATGCCCCGTTAACCGACCTGACTACCGACTGCCCAGTACACCTAATATGTCTCGCGGACCGAACAACCGCCAGCGTTACTGGAACCCCGCAGAATGGCGAACTTCCGATGACAGGCCGATCTGCTTCAACTGTGGACGAGTGGGCCATATTTCACGTCATTGCCCCTCTTCCTGGGGTTGGCAGCCATGGTCGCATTACGTCAACACCCGACGCCCATCTGCGGGCTCTCGGATGCCGATCTACACGGAACAAGATGATGCTTCGCCATCTAGGTCCACCCAACCAAGCCGCTCCCCGTCGCCCTCTGGACGCACGTCCCGCTCAACTAACCGACGTCGCTTCCCCGCACCCTCCTACCACCAGTCCTCGGAAAACTGACGGGCGCAGCTCCTAGAAGTGAGCCTGCTTCGACGACCCGACCCAAAATTCCTCTACACACGATACCCGGACACAACAACTTGATTAAAGTAAATGTTGACGGTACTTCTGTGGCAGCACTCATTGACACCGGCGCTCGCATATCACTCATGAACTCCAGCCTTTGTGCTCGACTCAAGAAAGTGCTCACTCCTGCTCCGATCACTCTTGTCCGAGTAGCTGATGGTGCAACACCAGCGGTCAACGGGATGTGTGCCGCCCGTGTCACTGTTGCTGGACGTCATACCACTGTTCTGTTTTACGTACTGGACCACTGCCCACATGACATCATATTGGGACTCGATTTTCTGTCGGAGCATTCCGCCCTAATTGACTGTTCTGCTGGTGTTGTTCAGCTTGTCCTACCACACGCCGTTGACCCTCCTGATCCTGCGCCGCCAAAGGTATGCTCTGCCGACTTTGTTCGCCTATCTTGTCGAGCTGTGACGTATATCGACGTCTCTTCTGATCCACCTGTGGCTGACGGCGATTATGTCATTTCGCCTAATCCTACAGTACTCTGTTCGCTCAATGTTGCGTTCCCCCACACCATCATCACAATGAAGAACAACGCCGCATGTCTCCCTCTTGTGAACTTTGGACTTTGCTCTGAAGTGCTGCCACGAGGAATATCCCTTGCAACCCTTGCCCCAACCGGCGACTACCACATATCGGCCTTAACAGAGGATACACCGTCATCTGCAAGTATTCAGTCACGCAGTACACTAGACTGCATAACTGGAATGATTGCCTCTGATCTCCCGGCCGAGCATGTGTCTGCGCTTCGTGGCCTTCTTGCGTCGTATTAAGACGTCTTTGATCTCTGCGACCAACCCCTAGGTCAAACGACCGTCGTAAAGCATCGGATCAACACCGGTGATGCAAATCCAGTACACCGGCGACCCTATCGAGTTTCCTCCACCAAGCGCCACGTGATCCAGCAAGAAGTCGACAAGATGCTTGCCCAAGACATCATTGAACCTTCTTCAAGTCCTTGGGCTTCGCCCGTTGCGCTTGTGAGAAAGAAGGATAACAGCTGGCGCTTCTGTGTCGACTACAGAAATCTTAACAAGGTTACAAAAAAAAGACGTGTATCCTCTGCCGCGGATAGACGACGCTCTTGACTGCCTTAGTGGAGCAAATTATTTCTCTTCCATCGACCTTCGTTCCGGGTACTGGCAGATATCAGTTGATGATCTGGACCGTGAAAAGACGGCATTTATAACTCCCGACGGGCTCTATCAGTTCAAAGTAATGCCGTTCGGGTTATGCAATGCCCCGGCTACATTCGAACGAATGATGGACGCTCTTCTTCACGGTTTCAAGTGGTCAATATGCTTATGCTACCTTCATGACGTCATTGTTTTTTCGCCAACTTTCGAAACTCACCTCGAGCGTCTCTCAACAATTCTTTCGGTTTTCCGCAAAGCAGGGCTCCAACTAAACTCGTCTAAATGTCACTTCGGCCGCCGGCAGCTCACTGTCTTTGGACACCTTGTCGATTCTTCTGGTGTTCGTCCCGATCCTGAGAAAATCCGTGCCGTCAAATGTTTCCCTGTGCCGACCTCTGCGATCGATGTTCGAAGTTTTGTGGGCCTTTGTTCTTACTTTCGTAGATTTGTGCGGAATTTTGCTGACATCGCACGACCGCTCACGGAACTACTAAAAAAATTGTGACTTTTATGTGGGGCCCTGAACAAACCAGAGAATTCGTTGAACTGTCGAGTAGACTTACGACACCACCGATTCTCGGCCACTTTGATATATGCGCTCTAACGGAAGTGCGTACCGACGCCAGCGGCCACGGAATCGGAGCCGTTTTGGCACAACGACAGCATGGCTGCGAGCGCGTTATTGCATACGCTAGACGTCTTTTATCGCCAGCAGAGCGAAATTACTCCATCACAGAACGCGAATGCCTCGCACTCGTCTGGGCAGTGGCTAAATTTCGGTCGTATTTTTATGGACGCCCGTTCACGGCTGTCACTGATCACCACGCCTTATGCTGGTTGTCGTCCTTAAAAGATCCTAGTGGACGTCTTGGCCGGTGGGCTCTACGGCTACAGGAATATATCTACACGGTTGTCTACAAATCAGGTCGCCACCATGAGGATGCTGATTGCTTGTCGCGTCATCCAGTAGACCCAGCAGACCTTTCTGAGAGCGATGAGTCTACTTGCGTTTTGGCACTTTCCGCGTTTAGCAACATCGGAGATCAGCAACGCCGTGATCCTCACCTCAGAGATATAATCCTTCGGCTTAGTGGTCCCACAACTCCTCCGTCTCTCCATATGTTCCTGCTCCAAGATGGCGTCTTATATCGCTACACCATGCATCCTGATGGACCTGAACTGCTGTTGGTCATACCACAACATATGCATCAGACTGTCCTTGCACAGTTACATGATATTCCGACAGCTGGTCACCCGGGAGTTTCAAGAACTTATGACCGCGTTCGACGTCGCTTCTTTTGACCCGGTATTTACCGATCCGTCTGCCGTTACGTCACCTCATGCAAATCCTGTCAACACCGCAAAAAACCAGCAACCCTTCCAGCGGGACGCCTTCAGCCCATTCAGATCCCATCCGAACCATTTTATAGGGTAAGTGTTGACTTACTAGGACCGTTTCTTTTATCGGCCAGCGGAAACAAGTGGATAGCAGTCGCCACGGATTACACCACTCGGTATGCCATCACACGGGCCCTTCCTACCAGTTGTGCGACCGACGTCGCTGACTTTCTTCTAGAAGACGTCACATTACACCACGGCGCTTCTCGGCAACTGCTTACCGATTGGGGTCGCTACTTTTTATCACAAGTTATTTAAGACATATTGCACTGTTGCGCTACAAAGCACAAGTTCACAACGGCGTATCATCCTCAAACCAACGGGCTCACGGAGCGGCTAAATAGAACCATCACGGACATGCTCGCCATGTTTCTTCCGACCATCATGACTGGGACTCCGCCCTTTCATTTGTAACATTTGCTTATAATACGTCTCGGCATGACACTGTAGGTTTCTCACCATTTTTCCTACTCTACGGACGAGAACCTACGTTGCCTTTCGACACGCTCCTTCCTGCCGTTGGCCACACGTCAGAATATGCCCGCGATGTGATTTATAGAGCTCTAGAGGCACGTGAGATTGCTCGCCAGCGTCTGAGCGATTCGTAGGAACGACAACGACAGGTCTACAACGCGTGCCATCGTGATGTCCACTTCAGTCAAGGTGACGCAGCCCTTCTCTGGACACCATCGCGGCGAGTTGGCCTGTGCGGAAAGCTGACTTCACCGTACTCGGGTCCGTACCGTGTGGTGCGCCAAGTCACCGACGTGACATATGAAATTGAACCTCTTAACGCCACCAGCGCGCGATCGTGTTCTGACGTTGTTCACGTCACTCGGCTGAAACTATTGTCACGGGGTCGTGACGTGGCTGAAGACAGGAGACTTCGTGTTGGAATTTAACTGTTTATTTGGGCGAACCTGTGCCCGGTAAACTGAAAGTCCAATTACAGCAGCAGTCTCGCACAGATAGCAGTCTCGGACTGATAGCGGCGAACGGAGCGTCGGCCTTCGATCAACTCTGACAAGCGGTGAAGCGCGTCGGCATTTATACTCTTGCCGTCGAATGTTCTAGCGTTATCGCTGGCGTTGGCGTAGGTTCCAGAACAATCTGTACTGTTCGCACAGTGGGCGTGATCTTATCGAAATGATCTACTACAGTCCGGAACCTTCTAGAAAACTGCAGGCGCGGTTTGCGCTGAGAATCATGCGGTGTTTTCGGACGATAACAAAAACTTGGGAAATGGAACGTGGCATTGCCCCCCTCTGAAAAAAAGGCATCGTCCCGATGCTTTAAGTAAAGATGAAAGTACAATAATAATGCAAGAAAGTACAATGAATAAACTACGATACAACAATAATACAAAAAAAACACTAGTTCAGTTTGTTAACGCGCATGAAACGGCTTGAGGCGCGCGACATGGACGACTTCAGGTCGCGATCGGCGTCGTTGAGAGTTCGTGATGCCGTCGGGGACAACCTCGTAATCAAGTGGGCCGAGCCGTCGAACCACCCTGTACGGTCCGAAATACCGTCGCAGAAGCTTTTCACTTAGTCCACGTCGGCGTATCGGCGTCCACACCCAAACACGTTCACCAGGCTGGTATTCCACGAAGCGTCGTCGAAGGTTGTAACGGTGGCTGTCGGTCGTCTGTTGATTCTTGATACGGAGACGCGCAAGTTGTCGGGCTTCTTCCGTAGACCAATTTGTATGGAGATATCTGCGTCGTCTCCTGCACCGCCGTGTTGTATGCGAAGGTCACATACGGAAGAATGGCGTCCCACGTCTTGTGTTCGACATCGACGTACATTGACAGCATGTCGGCGATCGTCTTGTTAAGCCGCTCGGTGAGGCCGTTGGTCTGTGGGTGGTACGCTGTCGTCCGGCGGTGGTTCGTTTGGCTGTATGCCAAGATCGCTTGAGTTAAGTCGGCAGTGAATGCCGTTCCTCTGTCGGTGATAAGGACCTCCGGGGCGCCATGACGTAGGACGATATTTTCGACGAAGAACTTAGCTACCTCGGATGCACTGCCTTTTGGCAGGGCTTTTCTCTCGGCGTAGCGGGTGAGGTAGTCGGTAGCTACCACGATCCACTTGTTTCCGAAAGCCGACGTCGGGAACGGCCCCAGTAGGTCCATACCAATCTGCTGGAAAGGTCGGCAAGGTGGATCAATTGGCTGCAGAAGTCCCGCTGGCCTTGTCGGTGGTGTCTTGCGTCGCTGACAGTCCCGGCATGTTCTCACATAACGAGTGACGTCGGTGGTAAGACGTGGCCAGTAGTACCTTTCTTGTATCCTCGCGAGCGTGCGAGAAACACCGAGGTGCCCTGCCGTCGGATCGTCGTGAAGGGCCTGCAGGAGTTCTGGTCGCAGAGCTGAAGGCACCACAAGAAGGTACTTAGCTCGAAGCGGTGAAAAGTTTTTCTTTTGTAGAAGACCGTTTCGTAGAAAGAATGACGGAAGTGCGCGCTTGAATATCTTCGGGACTTCGGCGGTCCGGCCTTCGAGGTATTCTATTAGGGCCTTAAGTTCTGGGTCGGCCCTCTGTCGTTCAGCGAAGTCGTCGCTAGTTATCGTTCCTAAGAAGTAGTCGTCATCCGGGTCGTCGGGTAGCGGTTGGTCGACAGGCGCACGAGAGAGACAGTCGGCGTCGGAGTGTTTTTTGCCGGACTTGTAAATGACAGTAATGTCATATTCTTGAAGTCTCAGGCTCCATCGTGCGAGGCGACCTGAGGGGTCCTTCAAGGTGGCTAGCCAACACAATGCGTGGTGGTCACTCACAACTTTGAAGGGCCTGCCGTAGAGGTAGGGGCGAAATTTCGACGTAGCCCAGATGATGGCGAGGCACTCCTTTTCTGTTGTGGAATAATTTGCTTCTGCTTTGGATAGCGATCGGCTGGCGTAACTAATAACTCTTTCAAGTCCGTCAGCCCTCTGCACAAGAACGGCGCCAAGACCTACGCTGCTTGCGTCAGTATGTATTTCTGTCTCGGCGAATTCGTCGAAATGGGCAAGTAACGGAGGCGTCTGGAGGCGATGTTTAAGCTCCTGGAAAGCGTGTTCCTGCGGCGTTTCCCACTTGAACTCCACGTCGGCCTTGGTAAGGTTAGTGAGAGGATCGGCGATGCGGGCGAAGTTTTTCACGAACCGCCTATAATAGGCACACAGGCCCAAAAATCGGCGCACGGCTTTCTTGTCAGTGGGCGGCGGGAAGTCGGCGATGGCGGCTGTTTTCCGTGGATCGGGACGAACTCCAGACTTGCTGATAACGTGCCCCAGAAACAAGAGCTCCTCATACGCAAATCTGCACTTTTCTGGCTTCAATGTGAGTCCGGAAGTCTTGATGGCTTGAAGTACAGCTTCAAGGCGCCGAAGATGCTCGTCGAAACTCGAGGAAAACACGACGACGTCGTCCAAGTACACAAGGCAAGTCTGCCACTTCAATCCTGCCAGTACTGTATCCATAACGCGTTGAAACGTTGCAGGCGCTGAGCAAAGGCCGAAGGGCATCACCTTAAACTCGAAGAGGCCGTCCGGTGTTATAAACGCCGTCTTCTCTCGGTCTCTTTCGTCGACTTCGATTTGCCAATAGCCAGTCTTGAGGTCCATTGACGAAAAGTACTTGGCGTTATGGAGCCGATCAAGTGCGTCGTCTATTCGTGGGAGGGGATACACGTCCTTTCTTGTGATTTTGTTCAGGCGGCGATAATCGACGCAGAAACGTAGGGTCCCATCCTTTTTCTTCACTAACACCACGGGGGATGCCCATGGACTCTTGGGCGGCTGGATAATGTCATCCCGCAGCATTTCATCAACTTGTCTCTTCATGGCCTCACGTTCTCGCGTCGAAACCCTGTACGGACTCTGACGGAGTGGTCTGGCATTTTCTTCGGTTATAATGCGATGTTTCGTGATTGGGGTCTGCCGAATTTTTGATGACGACGAAAAGCAATCTTCGTATTGTAGGAGCAGGGCCTTGAGCTGTTCTTGCTTATCATTCGGAAGTCTGGGATTGACGTCGAAAGCTATGGGAGGGGCTTGGTTCCTCTGAGCAGGTTCCGCAGAATCGGCGAGGGCGAAAGCACTGGTGGCTTCGACAATTTCTTCGATGTATGCGACCGTTGTTCCTTTGTTCACATGTTTGTACTCATTGCTGAAATTCGTGAGCAAAACCGTTGCTTTGCCTCCCCGCAGCTCTGCAATTCCTCTTGCGACGCAAATATTTCGGGTGACCAACAGATGCTGACTGCCTTCAACGACGCCTTCCAAGTCAGGTGATTTAGGAGCGCCGACTGAAATAATGACGCTTGAGCGAGGCGGAATGGTGACTTGTTCTTCCAGCACATTCAAGGCATGGTGTCCTGACGGCGTGCGCGGCGGTAGTGCTTCTTCTGTGGATAACGTTATCGACTTTGTTTTTAGGTTGATGACAGCACCATGGAGGAATAAGAAGTCCATGCCAAGGATGACATCTCTCGAGCAACGCTGTAGGACTACGAAGTCTGTAGGATAAATACGGCCGTTAATGGTGACTCTCGCTGTGCAGATTCCTGCAGGCGTTACGAGATGACCTCCGGCTGTGCGGATTTCAGGGCCTTTCCAAGCGGTCCTAACTTTCTTTAACTTCGCGGCGAACGACCCACTGATGACAGAATAGTCGGCTCCAGTATCGACGAGAGCGGTCACACTGTGGCCGTCGATAAGAACGTCGAGGTCGCTAGTTCGTCGTCTCGCATTACAGTTAGGGCGTGGCGTCGGGTCACGGCTGCATCGGCTTGTTCTGCTGCTTCCTTGTTGCGTCGTCAGGCCACCTTCGGTAAGTGAGCTTTCGCCGTCAGGGCTTTGCCTGGTTGGCGTTGTGTTCGGAAAGCTCCGTCGCGGCGGCGTCGTCGTCGGAGGATCTTCGATAGTTCGTCGCACAGCAACCGCACCTCCACCGGTTGCTGCCCTTAGTTTCCCGGATACGGGCTAGGAGACCGGCCCCGCGTTGGGCCAGAGTACTGCCGGTGGTGCGGTGACGTGCGGCGGCTGGGCGACGGGGAACGCGAAGGGCTTCGTGGTGTCCACCGAGTTCCTGTCAGGTAGTCGGCGATGTCACGTGGTCGTTCTCCTGGCTCTGGACGCGGTGCATTGACGGCGAAGCCACGCAGTCCCATCTGTCGGTACTGGCAACGACGGTATGTGTGTCCGGCCTCGCCGCAGTGGTAGCAGAGCGGGCGATGGTCAGGGGTGCGCCAGACGTCAGTCTTCCTCGGTGCACTGCGCTGGGCTGCTGGCGAACGGTATGACGTCGGTGGGGGTGGTGGCGGCGGTGGCGTCTGTCGACGGAAGTGCGACGGGGCGGCGTTTTGGCGTGGACGGGGAGGAGCGTTGTGGCGCAGTGCAGCGGCGTAGCTCATAGCTTCCGGCTCGGGCAGCGGTGCGTGGGGAAGCTGAAGCGATTGCCGAACTTCTTCTCGCACAATGTCGGCGATTGAATCCACTTGAGGCTGCGCCGAAGGCAACAGCTTGCGCAGCTCTTCCCGAACGATCGCTCGGATCGTTTCACGCAGGTCTCCGGAGTTACTGGCTTGAGCAGCAGCGCAGTCTGCAGTCAGGCGACGATTATACTGTCTAGTGCGCATGTCCAGTGTCTTTTCGATCGTGGTTGCTTCGGCTACAAATTCTTGGACGGTTTTCGGCGGGTTTCTCATCAGTCCCGCGAAGAGCTCCTGTTTGATCCCTCGCATAAGGAAACGAACTTTTTTCTCCTCAGGCATGTCTGGGTCAGCGTGACGGAATAGTCGGGTCATTTCTTCTGTGAAAATGGTGACATTTTCATTTGGTAGTTGAACCCGAGTCTCTAATAAAGCAGCGGCCCTCTCTTTGCGAGCGACGCTCGCGAACGTTTGCAGGAATGCGCCGCAGAAAACATCCCACGTTCGGAGCGTGGACTCCCGATTTTCAAGCCAAGTCCTTGCGGTGTCTTCCAAATAGAAGAACACGCGACGCAGCTTTTCGTCATGGTCCCAGTGGTTGAGGGCGGCCACACGGTCGTATGTCTCCAGCCAGGACTCCGGGTCTTCGAACGATGACCCATGGAAAATTGGTGGTTCCCTGGGTTGATGCATGACCATCGTGGGCTGGGACGCTGCGGTTGTCATTGTCGCTGCAGTCGCGGTCATGGCCTTCGTCTTCCGCGCCTTGTCTGGTAGAAGCCCGTACTCCGGTGGTAGCCCTTGCTGTCGGCGGCTTGTTCGCTGCTCCTGGTTGGCGTCGGTGTCTTCTCCGCGACGTGGGCTGGGTTCACGGCTTGACGGGGGCGTCCGGTACATGAACGAAGCAGCACCTCCACCAGATGTCACGGGGTCGTGACGTGGCTGAAGACAGGAGACTTCGTGTTGGAATTTAACTGTTTATTTGGGCGAACCTGTGCCCGGTAAACTGAAAGTCCAATTACAGCAGCAGTCTCGCACAGATAGCAGTCTCGGACTGATAGCGGCGAACGGAGCGTCGGCCTTCGATCAACTCTGACAAGCGGTGAAGCGCGTCGGCATTTATACTCTTGCCGTCGAATGTTCTAGCGTTATCGCTGGCGTTGGCGTAGGTTCCAGAACAATCTGTACTGTTCGCACAGTGGGCGTGATCTTATCGAAATGATCTACTACAGTCCGGAACCTTCTAGAAAACTGCAGGCGCGGTTTGCGCTGAGAATCGTGCGGTGTTTTCGGACGATAACAAAAACTTGGGAAATGGAACGTGGCACTATATTACTCAGACCAACCAAGCACCGAGACGGTGCCTTCGCCGCCGGGGGTGATGCTACGGGGTACCAAAAATGAACATTGTAGAAAAGAGGACGATGTTTAGGGCGAGCTCGTGCAGACCGGGCTCCATATTGTATGCCTGCCTGTTTACCGAAAGCAAAGGGATTTTTTCAGACGCCTTCTCCCCGTAACAATATACTGAGGTCAAGCGAGTACAAGTACCTCGGAGTATGGATAAAAGAGGGAGATAGATATAAGTATGTACATGAAAAAAGCAACGGCAGCAAAGGTAAAGAGGAATTCTGTAATAATGAAGCACAGAGCGTTACGGGGATACAATAGGAACGAAGTCCTTCGAGGTCAGTGGAAAGACGTAATGGTTGCATTTGGGAACTCAGTGGTGTGCAAGAAGTCAGAGGTGCAATCAGGAATGGATGTAAATCAAAGGACTGTGGGATGCCTCGCATTGTGCGCTCACGGGAAGACGACAAATGAGGCTGTATAAGGGGATATGGGATGGTCAGGCTTTGAAGTAAGAGAAGCTCAAAGTAAATGGAGATTCTAAGAGAGGCTTAGAAAAATGAGGGAGAGTAGATGAGTCGGGAAAGTCTTACGTATTTGCATAGGAAGAGCGTGGGCACAATGTGGAGAAAAAGAACTAGGAGGCTCGCCAGTAAATATACGGCTCGACATGTGGGCGATACGGCAACAAGGAGCATTACTTGAAAACTCGGAGAGGTGGAGAGAACTTATTGGATGACAGTGACGGAAAGGAAGCCGACTCTCAGTAACTACTAAAAGGGCAAGGACAAAATAATGAAGGAGATGTTTTAAGATGATTCGAAGGGAAGCGCTTTTCTGTTCGAAGTGAGGTAAGGTTGCCTTAGAAAACGTAGCCATAAAGCAAGAGTCATTAAAAAGGAAGAGCAATTTACCTGCTGCGGGGGAGCTAAGGAAACGTCGCAACATGTTCTGACTGAATGCGACAATATCCACCCAGGTAAACGCGTGAGTACAAGCCTACATGAGGCTTTCGGTTTTAGTGACAAACATGGAAAGCTGAACATGTGCATGATAAAAGCAAGTAAGAGGTGGCTAGAGTATTGGTAACTGGAAAGTAGAGATAAAAGAGGAAAATAGTGAAAAAATGAGGTCACTCTGCCTAAAGAGGCAGAGATCGAACGTAATTTTTTGTTATATAAAGATAGATTTTTTCGAAGTGGATAAGATATTAGGCCAAGAAAAAAGAAACTTTTCTTTTAATTTTTTCTTGCGAGCCTGCTGACACACATGTCACCGCCCCAATATAAAGGGGAAGCTCGTAGCAGTCATCTATTCAGGATGATCGGTTTAATTGAAGTAGATAATGGATTAGGCAAACAAAAAAAAAGATTTCATTTGTTTTGTGAGCCTGGTGGCACACATCTCAACACCCCGTCATAAAGAGAATGCTCACAGCATCCATCCATTTATCTGGTCTCTTGACACGGGGGGGGGGGGGGGGTGAAGCAGGGAGGCGGCTGCTTCCCATGTCACCTAAGAAAAAAGGGAGTGGGGGTGAAACTCCGCCGCACTCATTGATATCAATCGGGAGGGTGGGGTTGCAAGGTGAGCCCCATACATTGACATAATAAGGAGTGGGGGGTGCTGTGACGCACCGTCGCCTAAAGGGATACAATGCGCACACCCACAATAGCGACGTGACCCTCATTTTTCTGAACGTGGATGTTACTACAGCTGACAATATTCGACTCACAATGAAACGTCTAATGCATAAAAATTGTTTATCCGCCATGACAGATGGCAATGGAACGTATACGTAGATAATTTACGCGTGAAGTATTTCTAATTAGACAGTTAAATAACTGGGAGATCCTACGTACAGTAAGAATCAATGATGTGCGAAGCATGAATGAGAAGTGTTGATATGTCACTTTAAAATCAGCACCCTCCATCCCTCCATCGAGGTGCCAGAATAGCCAACGGCAATGACCCCAAGCCTTTCCCAGACAGCAGCACCAGTAGGCTGGAGCGTATCACTATCCTTCGCCTGCACACGGGTTGTGTGTTGACAACGGCGCGCATGTACGCCAAGTGTTGCTCATCCTCGCCATCCTACGGACGCTGTGGCGACGCTGAGACACTTAACACCTTCTTTTTGCTAGCTGAGCGTTGATGCAGGAACGCTTACGGCTCACCACTGCTTATAGGCAACAAGGCCTCTCTACGTTAGGCACTGTGCCATGCTCCCGACCGGGTTGCAGAAATTAGGTGCCTTTTCTCATCTTCTAACCACTATCACTACCACCACCTCTCTGCGAGCACACCGAACAACATCCTGTTCCCTTCACCTCCCGACCTCCGGGCTCTTCTCAGCCTGTCGGAGTTGCTGGAGGTGAAGCCCCTGAATCAGGGGCGTTAGCTGGAGGTGACTGGAATCGCCGCCTACCTTTAGCCGTCCGCAACTTGCTGGACACCTACTTCCCCATTTCCCCCCCCCCCCCCATGATATGACTAGACTTCGGCTGATTACCGTGTTATCTTTTTACTATCTCTCTTTCATTTACTTTTCCCTTCATTTCCCGCTTCTCCTTCCTCACCGTTGCACCGCACTCTTTATTAGGCTACAGAATATATGCCACTTAAACAATAAGCGCTACTACTACTACTACTACTACTACTACTACTACTACTACTACTACTACTACTACTACTACTGCTACTGAAACTCAGCAGCAATGCGGTGCTATGGTGCGCCACGCTAGGCATCATTTTTGAGGTTTTCACGCAGCACATGGCCCATGCTTGCCACTGTGCTTACTGTGTTTATTCAATGGGTGTGTGGTGCTCCCGGCCCTCCCATGTCCTCATCTGCCGCATTTACATTACTGCGACGCTGAAATTTTTCTGCTATATGGACTTCTAGTAGTGCCCGGGCAACAACATGTTGTGGCTCGTTGAGATGCAGCAAATCAGTGAAGAACATTGTTATTTACAATTGCTGCAACCACACAAACAGGTCCACAGATGAACAGTTTAAATGGGTAGGCTTCTGCGTGGCGCCCTAAGTCAAACTATTGGATAGTGTACGAAGACAACGGAGCTGTCGTCAAGGCCCAGAGCTTTGTGGCTGAGGACAATTCGTCGCTAAGACCAGGATGAAATGGCATCGTATTACTCGGTGTTCTCTGGTATTACAGAGGGTGCAGCGCCGCAATGAAACGTGTCAGCGCGCGTCACCGGGGTGCTGTGGGTGCACGGAACTCCTTCGTCAGCTGTGACCAGTCACCACGACAGCTGCGGCTTTTCTTTTAATGCTTTAGAGTGGCGGAGCTAGCAAAAATCAGTTACTGTAATCAGTTAAATGGTAGTAACGATCAGTTACTGTTGCATTGTGTCAATTTGTCATTTTGTTCGTTTTCGTCCATTGTTTTGCTGTATCAGTCGCTCGGGCATTTTTTTAGGCAGAACTTTCTCATTCTGCCCAAAAAAGGCAAAACGTGTTACACTGACTCCTATTTTCAATGTTTCCAAGTGAGAACTTTTCTGGCTTTTTTTCCCCTCGACGCATATTTTTGTTGTAAGTCATTCCTGTTGTTTTCTTGCATTGTAAAATGTAATATCAAATGCATATATATGTACCCACTGCTACGACTTCGCATAGAAGTTGGCAATACTAACTAACTAACTAACTAACTAACTAACTAACTAACTAACTAACTAACTAACTAACTAACTAACTAACTAACTAACTAACTAACTAACTAACTAACTAACTAACTAACTAACTAACTAACTAACTAACTAACTAACTAACTAACTAACTAACTAACTAACTAACTAACTAACTAACTAACTAACTAACTAACTAACTAACTAAATAACCAGCTAACTAACTAACTAACCAACCAACTAACTAACTTAATAAATGAATAAATAAATAAATAAATAAATAAATAAATAAATAAATGGTGTGGCGCCAACTTAGAACCGAAAAGAAAGAGGAAGACTCAGAAGGAACGCTATGGTTCTAAGCTCGCGTCACGTCTTTCAAGTAACGATGCACCAACTGGCCCAACATAACGTACCCTTAAGATAAATAAGTGTTTAGCTTACGCGTGAAGATAAATCAGTGTTTAGTTTACGCGATTACAGCCCGACCTCAGGCACGAAAAACATGAAGGACACACATCGGTAACTTGGCTACCGATGTAGTGAACCTAATCGGCGCTTAATTATTTGCCCTATCGTAAACTTCACGAATAGCCAGAAAAGACCGCCATGTCACCAACATGCGCTGCTTTATGTGCGACTTACCTTTGCAACGACGAAGAACTTCCCACGTGGTTGCTTCGAGAGACCACTGGTGACATAATTATGAGCCTCCGAAGACTTGTAGCTGTTCGTAAAATAGTCGTTGGATAGAGCCAAGGGGTCTCACCACTCCATTTCACGACTTTGATGATGCACCTACTTGTTGCGCACGCTGTCAAACTGTGACATTGCGCAGTCATTGAGGCGCATCTTTCACAGCAGGAACACGGCAGAGCTAAAGGATCGGTTGCATTCGTTACATTGTCAACATGTATACTATAGCAAAAACGTGCTGCTTCCCGGTCACTTATACAAGTACATACAGCAAGCAGTATTAGAGAAAGCTTCAAACGCTGCAGTAATGTAAATGCTACACATGAGAACACGGATAACCCGAGGACACCAAACAACCACCATCGAACACAGCAAACACAGTGACAAGCATGGGTCGTCTGTTGCGTGAAAACCTCGAAAATGGCGCCTGTTTCGGCGCACCGAAGCTCCACATTGCGGCTGAGTTTCAGTACATACCCTTCTTATAGTGAAGGGAATTACTTAAAAACATCATGCTAGCATTTTTGTCTCATAGCGAAGCACCATCTGGGCATTACGCACCACGAAAACGCTGTTTACATCCTTTTGAACAACCAACATTACGTTATAAATAGTACAATCTCTGTCTCTGCGTTTGTGTGTTTGTGTTGGTTGTTGGCGTATGTGTGTGTTGGAATCACAAGGGAATAAGAGTTAAGCCGTCGTGGCTCAACGGCCATGCATATGTTCACTGAGAAGCGCTAGCACTCTGGGCCTATTCCCGCCAACGACAGCCTTATATTGATTTAGGCGAAACACATGCCCGCTCGAGTACGTTACCGAACTTTAAATGGTCCAAATAAGCCACGAGTACATCCCTACGGTAGAATTTACAAGCGTATGCTATTATTTTTAGGGGCAAAGCTTCTTAGGGTGTGAATCCGTCTATCCTCCAGTGGTGCATGTAGCCACCGGTAGCACATACCCGAAAGAGCGGTCCTTAGAATGTCCGCTGAATGGCAGCACTTGTATATTGTGACGGGGCGAGAACAGCTCCACCTCCACCATATGTGACGGGGCGAGATCTAGGTTTATAGTATGGCGTCCACAGAAAATCGGCAGCCGAACAAGATGGCTGAGTTTTCTCCCGCGCAAACGTCTAACGCACAGGCGTCTTCGTCCTCTTCGCAAAGTGCTACGCTTGCTCCTGTTGATGGTGCACCGTAACAATATGCTGAATACATGATGAAAAGATGTAAGATGGCTGTACTTGGAGTGTTCACTAGATAGACGGCCGGACGGGTAGACATACAGATAGACGGACGGACTAACGAACGCACAGGCAGACAGAGGCGGACGCACGGACGGACGGTTGGACAGACGGCAAAACGGACTTACGGACGGACGCATGAAGGGACGCACGGAAGGACGGATGCATAAGTGGTCACACGGATGGGCGGACACACGCACGAACGCACGAACGGATGGACATACAAACAGAGGGATGGCCACACGAACGGATGTACGGACGGACGCATGGAGGAACAAATGAAAGGATGGATGCACCGACGGTCACACGAATGGGCGGACACACGGACGGACGCACGGACGGACGCTTGGACGGACGGAAACAAGAACGAATGGGCGGACAAAAGCCCGAACGGACTGACGAACGCTTCACCCCACCAATCATCGTTCACTCCGTGGATACGCTGTGATTTTTTATCAGTTCCCACAATTACGCAATTATACGCTCCAGGGGGTTGTCGTAGAGGTTAACTGCAAGATAGGCAATCCAGTCTTTGCATTAGGAATGCGCGCGCTAATTTAGCAGGGGGCCCATGTGCGTTCATCGCACATTTGCTTTGTTTCAGGTACAAATTGCTTAGCTGTAGCAATAGTTGGATCAGTTCTGCCTGTTCTCGGCGCGGACAATGACTTGCACGAGTCATTAGGAGGCCTTGATTACGCTGCCGGATTCGCAAGCGTCTCTCAATACAATTACTCTAGGTAGTTCTACGCAGAGAAGCGGTTTGCACAATATATTGCTACGTAGCTGAGGAAGTGGTCTGTCGGTTGTGCGTGCTGTCTTCCATCTTAGTCGACGCCATACGCATCAGTTTGAATATAGATTTTAAATAGACACGCCTCGTGTCATTTTTACGTAACATCTTTGTGGTGGACGTGCTGGGTACTTCCCCGTCTTCATCACGAAGCTCCGCAACGGCCGCATAATCATAGGTCCAACCACGTCACAGGTTGAACAACCATCGTCTTCACCACCTGCCCCTACCGTGACTTCTACATACGTCGTTCTACCTCCTGCTCGTGATCCCGGTGTATTTTGCGGTCAGGATGGCGTTGACGTCGACAAATGGATCAACCGGTGCGAACGGGTCAGCGCAAGCTATAGGTAGGACCCGACTCTTATGCTTGCCAATGTGCTTTTTTACCTCGATGGCACACCGCGAGTGTGGTTCGAGACGCACGAAGCGGAGATTACGAGCTGGGACTCCTTTAAAGAGAAGATCCGCGACCTTTTTGGCGACACCGTTGGGCGGCAGATCGCCGCGCGAAATCAACTGGCGGCTCGTGCACAGACGTCGACGGAGTCGTACGTCGCGTACATTCACGACGTCATCGCCCTATGCCGCCAGATGGACGAGCACATGAGTGAGTCTGAGAAAGTGCCCCATGTGCTGAAAGGCATAGCCGACGGCACATTTAATCTTATAGTTTACAACAACGTTGCCACCGTCGACGCCATCATTAAAGAGTGCCGGCGGTTCGAAGAAGCCAAGAGCCGCCGTATTACTCAGCGATTCACCCGGCTGCCCAACACGGCCGCAACATCATCGTGTGAAGCCGCCCGCCAGTCCTCCACGTATGACAACGTCACACGCATTGTTCGTCGGGAAATCGAAGCTGCCTGTCCGGCTCCTCTTCAGCCACCCGTTTTTGCAACGCTCGCCTCTGACCAACAACAGCCGTCAGTGGCGTTATTACAAGCTGTGGTGGGGCAGGAGTTTGCGAACCTCGGCCTTCCATCAGTATGTCCCTTGACTCGCCCTGAAGTCCCGTCCTACTCCCGAGGACACGCTCGCCGTTCACCTCCAACAATGCCCTTCCGTAACCCTTTAAAATGGCGAACACCCAACGACCGGCCTATTTGTTTTTCCTGCTATCAGCCTGGGCACGTTTCTCGCTATTGCCGCCGCCGTTGGTCAAACCAACCACGTTAGACTTTCTCTACCTCGGCGCTCATGCAACCGAATATGCACACGACGCTATTGCTCGTGCCGACCACGCACGTCAGATCGCCCGCTCTAGACTTTCGGCTTCGCAAGCCACCCAGAAAGCCATCTACGACAGCCGGCATGCTGACGTTCACTTCTCACCCGGTTCTCTTGTTCTCCTGTGGTGTCCATTTCGTCGAGTTGGCTTATCAGAGAAGTTGTTGTCTCGCTACATGGGTCCTTACCGCATCATCCGCCAGGTAACCGACGTCACCTATGAGATCATTCCTGCATCTGAGACCACAAGCCTGCCTGCAACCACACCCAGTGATGCTGTGCACGTCAGCAGGCTAAAACCTTACCACCTGCCTACTGAAGACCGTAGTTAATGTGCACCGAGACGGCGCTTTTACTGCCGGGGGCGTAATGCTACATAGCTCACGTATCAGCGGTCAGAAGACGACAACGAGGAAGTGGTCTGTCGGTTGTGCGTGCTGTCTTCCATCTTAGTCGATGCCATACGCATCAGTTTGAATATAGATTTTAAATAGTCACGCCTCGTGTCATTTTTATGTAACAATATCTACCTTTTTATGCTATCTATATTAGTATGACCTAAAGTTTTTTTGGATGTGACAAAAGTAATTTCACTTATAATTAGCATTACTCGTGGCTGAACATTACACCCTTTATTTAACTTAATGTTGTAGCCATGCGAAAAGTCGATCACAGAGGAGAGAGAGAGAGAGAAGCGAAGAAAAAAGACAGAGAGGTTAACCAAGCTCTGCCTCGGCTAGCTACCCTACACTTCGGGGGGGGGGGGGGTGTAATAGAAAGGAAGAGATAGAAAAGAAGGAAGAGCCATAAAGAGATCCGTTACACTACAGAGGACCTATTAGCACGGTTAGCACGACGGCCAAATTCGTTTGTTTTTTGTCGCCATTATAAATTCTTTTTACCACTGGTCGATAGGTAGTAACTTTGTTGCATATTCGTAGAAAACTATTGCAAGCATGAAAGTGGCCATTGTGGCTTTTCTAGACAATCATCGGTGACGTTGCACTGCCTTGGCCTATTTCGTGTGTGTGTGTTGGTGCAAAACGAAATCAAAGGACCATACGTGGGCGCAGGCTCCACATTGTGGGGAGGAAGGAGGGAGTAAAGAATGTGTGATCGCGGACTCCCCCCCGCCCCCCCCCCCCACACCACTCATTATCTCTTTGGTCGGGTCTAGAAGGCCACATGCTTCACAATAGATAGAAAGAAAATCAGCAAATGAAGCCACGACGTGATTCTCCAATCGACTTGGGTATAGAGTCGCCAACATTGCGGGAATAAAGACGGAGAGCAAACCGCTATGAAAGGAACAAAAGAGAGAAAAATAATTTGTTTTGCGCATTGGTAAGGCACAATTTTTCAATAACAAAAACTTCACTCTTACCGCGACATGCCGCTTGGTAAACGACAAGACTGTTGAGAGAAAATGCGGGTGCAGACGTTACCTTAAGAATCCCGCACCAAACACCATGACGACACAGATTTCGACGGCGTCTGCTGGGTTAGGTGGGGCTAAGAAAAGGCTACTCAATAGTTACATAATTAGTTACAGTTATAAACTCACTCGCTTGATGTTTTGATAAAAATGATCAAATTGATGAAATGTTTCTTGACTTTAGCAAAGTATTTGACATAGTTTCACTTGACAAACTAATAGTAAAACTCACAAAAATTGAACTTCCATAAATATTGACTTCATGGATTAGGGGCCATTTGACTAATAGATCCCAATGTGCAGCAGTGAACGAGCGGCAATCTGGCTATTTTTTGGTTGGCTCCGGAGTCCCTGAAGGGAGTGTATTAGGCCCATTGTTGTTGCTGCTGTACGCTAATGATATAGCTGCTGTCATTGATCCTAGTATGCAATTTATATTGTTTGCAAATGACGGTGTGTTCCATGAAATAACTCACCTGATGATCAGCTCAACTGCTGTACGCTAATGATATAATGTTGCTGCTGTACGCTAATGATATAGTTGCTGTCATTGATCCTAGTATTCAATGTTTGCAAATGACGGGGTGTTTCATGAAATCACTTACCTGATGATCAGATTAACCGTAACTCTGCTGTTGGTGTAATTTCCGGATGGTGTATTGCGTGGCATACAAAGCTTGATATTCACAAAATCGTACATCTTCGTTGCTCTCACCGAAACGCTCCCCTTCCCTTTGCATACGAACTAGGCTCATTACCACGGCATGAAAAAATGCGGTACAAGTACTTAGGTGTCACTATTACTAATAATTTATCATGGAACACACAGACACACACACACACACACACACACAGACACACACACACACACATATATATATATATATATATATATATATATATATATATATATATATATATATATATATATATATATATATATATATATATATAATTTGTTCTTTTACATTCCGCAAATTATGCTTTTCAAGACTTAAGCTCCAATTGTTGCCTCCAGCTGTAACCATACTTGCTTATACCACACTAATTAGGCCAAAAATTGATTATTCATGTGTTCTTTGGGACCCCTTTACTAGAACTAAAATTGTACTCCAACGGTATGTACAGAAAAACTGTAAGGTTTGTTTATTCGAAATTTTTTCCCGCATGACTCACCCGCTGAACTAGTTCAGGCTAACCAAATTCAGTTCCTTTCACTAAGATCGTTCACTGCACGTTTATAATTTCTTTATTTGGAATATGAAGCTAACAATTAACCCATAATCTTTTCTTTCGTCTTCAACTTCAGGACTTACTCCTTGCCACCATATCAATTCTTTGACACAATATTTTACGAGAACACAGTGATTTACATTTTTTACCCCACAGTATAACAGACTGAAAAGATTTTTTGTTGACTTCAGTCACATTGCGATGGTTGCGAATTGTATTAACTATGTTTGTGTTTGCTTGTTATTGCCCTCACTCTACTTGGACCTGAGTAAGGTTTGCAGTATTGAACAAAGAAAGAAACACAGCGCCACAAAAGGGCCAGGACTAAGGGACACCGTGCACAAAGAGAGGTTTCAAATCACAACTTAATGGTACGTAGACTGCAAAGGCGGTGTGGTATTGCACGCTATATAGAAGTGAATGCTTAGTGCAGGAAAGACAAG
This sequence comes from Rhipicephalus microplus, assembly GCF_013339725.1. Lineage (NCBI taxonomy): Eukaryota > Metazoa > Arthropoda > Arachnida > Ixodida > Ixodidae > Rhipicephalus > Rhipicephalus microplus. The sequence continues at coordinate 128,375,052 of NC_051170.1, read as the reverse complement.
TTTTAGGTTCAGTGCTCGTCCTATGCGTTGTGTTCCTTCGTCCTCGTCCTTTCGTTGCGCTGTTTTTCCTGCTAAGTATGTACCAACTAACCCAAGTCAATGTATAGGTCAAGTCCACTGCGTCCTACGTACTATGTAACCAGTCAAAATGAAGTAGTCATCCGTGTGTGCCACAGACCTAACACACACGAAGTTTCATCAAATTTCACCGACGCAATGTTGCGAAAACTTGAAAAAATACATTTTCAAATCAGTGATGGCATGCGCAGAGATTTCAGTGTGAAATCTAAAAATGAAACTTAAGCATAATTTTCTTCGCTAATCATGCACTATTGATAGTAAAACTTGTGATATTAGAGTTCTCAAAGCATGGTGTATCAGTTTGAACCGAGTCATTGCTTCGCTTTAGCATCTCTTTAAAATGCGGTATTCGAGGCCTTCGGCTGCCACTGTCATCCAAAAAGCTGCTCATAACGCATCTCTTTAAGCAACGAGGGAGGTCTGACCGAGCAAAAATACGGAGCGGGCTTCGCGCCCCTCTTAGGCCAATAAATAAGAGGGGGGGGGGGGGGGGCTGCTCCGCTTTCTTCGTGCGCACTCCTAAGCGAAATACTAGCAAAACCTTTTCCAGTTTCATTCAAATTAGAGTGAACAGGAGACCACACTGTGTGTAAGAGGCAATATTTGTTTTCTTTTTTTCTCTCACATCACGGCCGTGGCCCGACTGTTATAGCCAGGACCCACAGGTCGCGCATATTAAGATTGTTCGTCACTATATCAACAAGGTGTGGACGTGCTGATGCCAACGCTAACGCGTATGACCGTTGAGCGGACGTGGGTCTGGAAGAAAGAAAAGTGTGGGAAGAAAAAAAGAGACGCGCTGGCGTTGGAAGTCCTGAAGTATGTTGGAGAGTTGGAAATGAACAAAGAGAATCTCGTGCGTCCAGTTCCCGTCGTGCTTCACGGCGGCTACCACTGGCGTTGTCGTTCCTCAGGAACCTTGTCGCTGTCTGGCCTCGCCGCACCCGGTCTTTGGTCCTGGGTTCAGCGTCCGTGTAGGCAGTGGGTCTTCGCCCAACAGGAAGTAAGTCGTCACCATTCCCTTGCCCTGCGTACCGAAACGTGTTTCCTTTTAAGTTTTCATTTTAATATTTTTCCAACAAGCATTTTTTTTTATACACGTTTTAGTCATGTATGGTAGCAAAAGCCGCGAGAAAGCAACCTGACAAAGCTCCCTCATTTGTGAGACACATGGCAGCGTAGGTTAAAAAAAACACTGTACACCATTGTAACAAAAACCGGACTGGTTGGTAGGAATTCATAATGGGGTGATTTCAGCCCACTCAGAACAGAAAAAAAAAAGACGGAATAAAGTAGAACAACGCTTGTTTGTCCACATCCTTCCGTCCTCATGTGTCCTGCGTGCGCTGAAATCGCCCTGTTACAAATACAGCGTACGATGGTTATATGACAGTGAACTATTTAGTGTCACAAAGATAAGCAATGAAAATCTGTCCATTAACGTAAAAAAACCTTTAGTGCTACAACCACAATATGAGACAGTTATGTCGGGTCGTGCACATTTAGCTGTTGAAAACAAAAAGTTGCCTATAGCAACAATCAGGGTTTATAGTGCCGCGTGTGTGCTTTGTTATATCAGTCAGACTTAGGAAGGAAATTGATCTATTCTTTGTGAGACTCGGTCGCGGACCTTTCACACATATCTGTCTACGACCGTACAAATGCACACGTACACTGCGGAAGCCAGCTGAATATATTCAGCATCGACAATAGGCAACTTACTGAAGGCATACAAGAGAAAAAAAAAGTGACGTGTTCAATCTAGATGCTTTATACAAACAAGTTTACATCGCAGTAGTTTAGCAGAGGTAGTCACTGCGACACAGTTCACCAGAGCATGTGTTTTCCGGCATTTGCATTCGAAGGGTTTGGTGAGGCAGTAGTGCTACTCCGAGACTAGTTAACATCCAATCCTTTATTCTCTCTTTGGTTTTATTTCTTTTCTATACGACCTTCCTCGCTACAATTTGCAGGGGCAAGCACCTGCGGTCACTCTAGCTCACGCAGACCACAGAACGATGACAATAGTAACCATTTTGGAATGTCGTCCTGAGACGTAATCGCGGATGAAGGCGAAGGATGCATTGCTAAAATTCTTGAAGCCAACAGAACTGCACCAGTGGTTATAGACTTGGAAATATTTGGTTATACCCAGCCCTTTCGCCTACAGAAGCCCCTCAGCACACTTTAAATCCTCAACCGTAGAGCAAATGCGCCTTTCTTGAACAGCACAGTGCTTGATTAGTGGTTGTTGGAGTTTAATCTCATACAGTGGGTGTGCTATTGTCCTCAGGCGACACCACCGTCATTAATGACCATGTTTCTTTTCTCATCCCATTGCGCTGGCTCTGAGTAGCGAACCCCCGCATACAACGCTCAGAGAAGGATTCTCGCGGCTTTAATTTTTCATTGTTAAACGGAAACAACAATCGTTCCTACCGCTCCACTAAGACGACGTTCCTACCGCTCCACTAAGGGTATACGGCAGCTATGGAGAAAACAGCGAAAGGTTGAATGGAAGCATGCTAACCACGCGACAGCGCTATTCCTGCCTATGTTTCCGTCATCACTTTCGTCTGTGAGTACATAGTGCAGCCTGAGAATCCGCAGAAATGTTCCACTCTGCAGCTATTCTCCTTTTCGCATTACAGCACCATGGAGCATCACCAGAGACGCAACACACGCGATGTTCCGTTTTTTTTCCCTCCGTAAAGCTGTAGCAAATATTATGCCCCAGCGAAGCGCACATACGACGCTCCCGCCAAATTGAGTGAACCGTATAACAGTTCTATCCTTTGCGGGATAGTGCGCATTGTACGCCGCAAAACGCTCCTTGCAACAAGCATAAATTGAAATAAATGGAGCCAGAAGCAAACCGAGGTGGCTGGGCAACCTGCAGCGTTTATTTTACAGCACTTCGCACCCTGTGGCCATCAACGCTTAAGGACGTCGACTGTTCTACGTTCCTGCTCGTTTTCACCCGTTACAACACAGCGGGCTCTTTTCTCCTCAGCAGAGTTCCTCGTTCCTAATTGCCTTCATCCAAGAAAGGGCCCCTATACATTACACGTATATTGCTACTTAAAGGGACACTGCACCGGGGGTCACTCATAAAGAGCAAACGTTGTTACCAAGTGTGCACACTATGCGCCATCGTGAATTGTTAAAAGCCTCGTACGGTAGTGGTAGTCGCGTCAGGCCTAATAAAGGAGCGAGAAAACGCGTCAACCATCGAGAAATGCGTAAATAAGCATGTGTATATGTGTCTATGTAAACTATATGCGGGTCACGGGACCTACATGACTTGGACAAAAAAAAAAAGATCACTTTTTGTGCTTTCCCATTGCAAAAGTGAATCGACATATAGTACGGGCACATGTACCATAACAAAAGGAACCATGGAAATTCGAAAATAGCGAAAACCAGCATCAACATTAACCCCCCACCCTGCTTATTTCTTTCTTTCCTTCTTTTTATTTGCTAGTACCATAACTCTGATTGAAGTGCCCTACCCCTTCCTCTTTTTAATTCACTATGGTTTCTTTTTATTTGTACTTGCGCGTCCCCGGTGACGAGAAATTCATGGATGTGACACACACACACACACACACACACACACACACACACACACACACACACACACACACACACACACACACACGCACGCACACACACACACACACGCACACACACGCACACACACACACACACACACACACACACAAGAAAAAAAGGTTTAACAATAGAGTAATATCAATCAGCAATGGAAAGGAAAATGGTAGGTGTAACCTGAAGATACAAGAAGAGCGCAGAGTGTATCAGGGAAGAAACCGGGTTAAGGCTATCATAGCTGAAATCAAGAAGAAGAAATCGACATGGGCTGGGCCCGTTGCACGTAGGCAAATAACCGCTGGTCATTAAGGTTTACTGACTGGATTCCCATAGAAGGCAAGCGGGTTAGGGGGGGGGGGGGACAGAAAGGTAAGTGGGCAGATGTGTTTAAGTATTTTCCGGCTATAATGGCAGCAGCAAGCACAGGACCAAGTTGACTGGTGGAACATTGGAGATGCCTTTGTCCTGCAGCGAACGTAGTCAGGCTGATGATGATGATGATGAATAGCAATCATACTTGTGGCATTACGTTAGAAAATACCCAGAAGCTCAACCCCTTTATACTAGTCGGTGGCTTCAAGATACACACTCACGTCCAAACTACCAATTTCTGTTCTCACCAGTCCTGAGCCGCTATAAACCTTCAATCACCTTTGAAACATACCCGCATATCTGCGACACATACCCACAAATGTCAGCTAAAAGGAAAGATTTATAATAAACGAAGAACAATTATAATTGCAAGAGGACCATATAAGCACAAACACAAACGCCTAAACTAGTCGGCGAGCTCAACGTAGGCATTATGAAGCGTAAGACCAAACTTTGTCGTCGATTCTTCATGTCAAATTATGCCACTCAATTTAGATTATATGAGGCAACGCTCAGGAAACGTATGGCAAGATCCATATGATACCCAGAGCTTCGCCCACTCATCATCATTCACTTCGTGGAGATGCATGGCTTTTCTTTTGTTTTTACCCGTATATTAGGGGATACGATTCGGGGCATATATTTCTCGTGTTCAGCCCAATGCTTCAGTACTCGCTTTTATTTTACGCACCTTATAGCGGTCATTCGTATCCCACTCCTGTCTTAATCCGGAAGTTAAGACCCGCAGCACCACCATTCGATGCGTAAATAAATCTACACGAACGGCGTTGTCCTTATTGCCGGGTCGCGTCCTACATGCATGCATGTATCGTCAACCGGTTGACGTAGATAATAACTCGCTCGGTGGAGTGAAGCCGCGAAATGATGACTCCCTTCGATCTGAATTCTAATTTTACCTTCAGGCGCAAGAGGTGCACACAACGGTAATCGATGCCATTCGTCGTTCGGCCGCTCTCTTGCGTGAACTATGCTGCACGAGCCATCTGCATTCGCATACGATGTGCGATTTTGAAAAGCCTGTAGATACTGCTCAAAGGACCAAATGCAGTGATAAAAATGGCACTAAAAACGCAGATAAGTGTTCCAAAAGCTCGTAATGCTTGCCAGAAGAACAAAGATCCAATTTTCAATCACTCAAGTGGATAAAAATGGCACTAAAAACGCAGATAAGTGTTCCAAAAGCTCGTAAGGCTTGCCAGAAGAACAAAGATCCGATTTGTAATCACTCAAGTGGATCCCCCAGTTTCTACCTGAAGCATCTATGACCAACGGACTAGCTCTACAATAAGCGACGTTGAGGTACCTACTACGCATATAGCTTGGCTTGATCACTTAAGGCTAGGCAATGCGCTTCCCCGCTTTGAGCCTTCTGCGGTGACATCGGCAACATTGAGCATTTAATTTGCCTTATGCGCTCAGTTTGACAGGAAAAGAGATGCGATGTTCCGATTGATTGATTTGTGGGGTTTAACGTCCCAAAACTACTATTTGATTATGAGAGACGCCGTAGTGGAGGGCTCTGGAAATTTTGACCACCTGGGGTTCTTTAACGTGCACCCAAATCTGAGTACACGGGCCTACAACATTTCCGCCTCCATCGAAAACGCAGCCGCCACAGCCGGGATTTAATCCCGCGACATGCGATGTTCCGTACCCTGCAAAGGGGTGGCCACAGGTACCGAGCTTTTGAAGATAACGTTGTTTGTGAAGCGCCTGCAGCAACAAGGAAGAACGTGTAACGATACTTTAGGGCCTTCCTGCAAGACAGTGAGCGTGTGGTGGCAGATGCCTGCAATTCGCGTCAGGTGAAAAAGTTGCCGCACATGCAGGGCAGGCTAAGCCCGCCTGCGGCAATATCGCAACCATCATCGGGAATCCGACAAATCCCACGCATTGCAGCACTCAATTTAATGGAAAGCGGACAGCGAGTATCAGCCAGTGGCGGATTGTTAGCTGAGAGTGAAGCGTTACAAGGTAAATCGGCGTCTTTGCGTAAGCTGAGTATAGTTGTGCGCATATCGTCGGTTTGCCGAACACGTCGACTACACTAGCACGTAAGCACGTAAGGAATAATTTACGGGCAGACGTAAAGTCGGCTTTCTCCCTAAAGCAGAAACGTCAGTTTTATCGTACCGAAATTTGCACTACGGTACGATAACCTACATACCGTATGTAGCGGTCGTAGGCGTATCTAGCAACGCTTGACTATAAATTCTGTATTCGTAGGTGTGCATACGCAGTATTTCAATTGAGAAACATGCTTACGTAAAGAGCGGACACTCCCGCAGGGGCCCTGCAGCCGAGATACATTGCTGCTATCTGCGCGAGAAGTGGCTGGTCAGATTCGATAATGTCTTCATTATAAACAAAATAACAAAAATGTTTCTTCGGATGCCGGTATTTCAACCCGTACGCTCGGCACCGAAAGCGAGGGTCTTTAATACTAGGCTACACACCTATGCTTCCGCAAATTGAATAAATGTACAGTGTATCTAAACCACATAATTTTTGCACCCTTTGCGCAAAACAAATGCAGAAAGACAACACTTTATAGTCTTACTTTACGGATTTTTGTGGCAAGGTATTAAACGTCCTCCGCGGAACACGATGTAGAGCACATATGAAAAATTGCACAAATTATTAAGATTTCTTCTTTGCAGAAATTTGATGCCAATCTTGGGCTTTCAATGCCCTACCAAGGTGGCTATTACATGTCTTGAAAAAGGAGTAAAAGCGATCATGGGTACGTTATCTAGTGGTTAGTGAGACCCTTTCTTGCTGGGCCGCGAAAAGCTTCGAATGGCTACTCTCTATATAATATCTTTTTCTACGCTTCTTCTACAGAACGGCGTAGAGCAAACACTGCATCTTAAATAGGCGTTGTCTCAATGCGAAGCGTGTATAGGGTCTTTTTTCGAAGCATCAGCCGAGGCGCCACCTAGAGTCCAAATCTGGCCGCCGCTTGAAGGGGCACTCCAGTAGAACTAGTCTTCCACCAACCGCTTCGTTAAACACCATTTCACTGTCGGGACGTAAGAGTATACACATTTCAGCCCCATCGCTAAGGCGACGCTTACAAGCTCGAAGGTGATGCCTACAAACTCGAACGACTCCGAATCTCCCGTTACAAAACACCCCATACCAAGATTAATTGTAGTATTCGTGCAAACTGCGGCAAACCAGGAGATTTCCACCACATCCTTCTCAAATTTCTCACTTTCCCTCATCTCCCATGTCCGCATGTGGCGGCGTATTACTGAGAGACCATCATTGCCAGAACTTCTGCTTTTGATCAGCACCGGATCATCTGCGCGATGAAGAGTATTACGCCGCAGATGCTTTCCTTCATGCTCCTCACAGTGAGGGAGCACCTACCATGCAATATATGGGGCTCGGTGTCCACGCTCTACATCAGCAATAAATGTTTCTTCCTCAATAACACGCAGCAACGACAAAAATAAAGTTTCATGTCTCACAATCACATTAAAATTTCCAGAGCCGGGGTTGACTATACTGCGAGTCATCTATAGAGCTCACGATGCGGCGGTCAGATTTAGCCTACCTGTATCAACGTGGGAGAAGCCCCCTAAGCGCTAGTCACATTGCTCGGGACAACAAATAAACTTATTTCATCCATCTATACATCCATCCATCCATCCATCTATTTATGGGGCATACTCGCTTACCATTATTCGTGGAATGAGGCTATGTGCCACACGTGACAAGCGGAATAAAATGCGAATTCACTGCGGAGCTTTTCTTTCCGTACTGCAAGCACTTTTGGCCGTCTATCTATCTATCTATCTATCTATCTATCTATCTATCTATCTATCTATCTATCTATCTATCTATCTATCTATCTATCTATCTATCTATCTATCTATCTATCTATCTATCTATCTATCTATCTATCTATCTATCTATCTATCTATCTATCTATCTATCTATCTATCTATCTTCTATCTATCTATCTATCTATCTATCTATCTATCTATCTATCTATCTATCTATCTATCTATCTATCTATCTATCTATCTATCTATCTATCTATCTATCTATCTATCTATCTATCTATCTATCTATCTATCTATCTATCTATCTATCTATCTATCTATCTATCTATCTATCTATCTATCTATCTATCTATCTATCTATCTATCTATCTATCTATCTATCTATCTATCTATCTATCTATCTATCTATCTATCTAATCTATCTATCTATCTATCTATCTATCTATCTATCTATCTATCTATCTATCTATCTATCTATCTATCTATCTATCTATCTATCTATCTATCTATCTATCTATCTATCTATCTATCTATCTATCTATCTATCTATCTATCTATCTATCTATCTATCTATCTATCTATCTATCTATCTATGCTAGCTAGCTGTTTCCGTATGGGTGGTCTCATGTTCACCGCCTGCATTTGGTGTAAAATAAAATTAGTAAGCGAGGGTAAGATGGTTTGACGAATATCACGTGATGCAGTGAAGACATGAATAATGTCACAATACCGTCGCGTACGTATTCGAACACTCCTCATAGAGACAGAAGCACATACCCGCGGGGGGGTATCGTCCACAGGTTATTGACACTTAGTATATACTCAGAAACGACCAGAACACAGATGGGCAATTTTAACGCGTGAGCGTTAAGAAAAACGCGACATCGGCAGCGTTCACCCGACGAATGCGAAGAATAAATGTCCGAGTCCCTAAAAAGAATCGAAACCAATCATTCTGCGCGGCAGTCCACCATTCTGCCACAGAGCCACGCCAGGTCCCTGAACTACTTTTCAAATAGACTCTAACGCTCGCGAAACGTGAATTGTGGTTGCAGTGCTGGCTATCCACCCTTAATAAAGCTTCCATATATACCCTTAAGATACAGTCGTTACGTCGGGTTAACGTTAATTTTAGTTAGGTACCTTGCGCTGAAGTTGAATTATGTAGCAGTGTTCAGGGCTGACATCCTCGCAAGCACCACCGCTTCATACCAGCCTATCGCTTCTGGTGTTACTAATGCTCACGTTCTTGTCGGCATCGTTGCGCAAGCGCAGACGACTGGTTGTATAACCATCTGCAATACTTCAACATATGCCTGTGCGCGCAACATTTATACGTATATTTAGCGTCATTTCACGACGTGTCCCTCAATAAAAATTACAATACGGTCACCTTCCCTGCGCACGCTTCGCATAACGGGGATTCCCAAGGCACGTGGGATCTGCCGAATTTTATGACGTAGACGACAGGCAAATTATGTTGTTCACCTTTGACCTGTGATTACTGCTCGTCACACACTCATGGGTCATGACCCCCCCTGCCAGTTTTGGTATATACAAAGTTAAGGAGCCAATCAGAAGAGGGGTCAGATGTAGATAGATAGATAGATAGATAGATAGATAGATAGATAGATAGATAGATAGATAGATAGATAGATAGATAGATAGATAGATGAGCAAGCAATGGGAGCAGGATCCGCCATTTCGCTATCCTGTTCTACTTTTTAAGGCGAAGCTCAAGCGTCCTCCAAGTTTTCTACACTACGAATATTCATGTACACGAGTTCGCACTCGCTATTCAATAAGTAACAATGGGTGCGCAACGCACGCTTCCGGCTTTGGGGTGGTAGGTTCGCGGAGAGGACGTGCGCATGGCGAACAAAAAGCGCGCGTGACCGATGGCTCGGCGGGAAACATTAATCGTGCGATACTCTGAATGCAAGTACGCCACCGGCAATGCAGCGCCGTAGCAAATACAAGCGTGGCTTTGCGTCGCGGACACAAGTTGTATTTCCCAGTGCATGTATGTTGAACTTGGAGTAGGTAGCAAAAATAGGGGTAAACGGCCGTGCGCACGATGTGCGTGTCTCGGCAAAGCGTGGCAAGGGAATGAATGAATGCGCCCTGCAAGCAGGATGTGCTTTGAATAATGAATCCATGGCGTGCAAGTGCAATATGGCGTGCTGGGTTTTGGAGTCCCTGAAACTGCAAGAAAGGGCCAGTTAAGAAATTGACGCGGAGGGGACGTTGACATTAGGGTACTTTAGTTTGTACTCTTCCAGATTTTGTCCGGCTCTTTACGAGCCGACATTGACGTGCGGCGTCCCTTTGCGAGCTCCCTTCAACTCAGGTAAGGCCACGGAGCTATACTCTGGAAAGCGGCGACGGAGCTATACGTCATGTGACGCTGAGACACAAAAATATGTACTCGACGAACATATCATCATCATCATCATCATCATCATCATCACCACCACCACCACCACCACAATCATCATCATCATAATCATCATCATCATCATCATCATCAGCCTGACTACGTCCACTGCAGGACAAAGGCCTCTCCCATGTTCCGCCAGTTGACCCGGTCCTGTGAGTTATTTGACGTATGCATGTGGGAGGTAGTGGCCAGATACTGCACCAGGGTGGCCAATCCTTCTCTGGTGAGGGAGTGCGTTCCCGGCGGCGGTTACCGGTGAGGCCGCACCCCAGGCCTCGTAATGCAGTTCCATCACCACGCGGATTTTTTTTTTATCCGAACATATATGCGTAGCATAATATTACGCGGGGCGTGTTAACCATAATTGCGCTCATCAATATAGGAGCGCGCCGTGTACCTTTTGTTGGAAAATAAGCTCACACGTCATCGACCGTGATGTGACGGGTGATGAACTGTGTTGTGCTTAGCAAAAATTGTGAATGGTTTGGAGTTTCATTATGGGAGAGCGATTAGCTCCCCGTGATCACACGATGCTACACGTTGAAAGTTCTCAGACGCTATAGACCACGCATGTGAATGTCCATGAGTAACACTTGAGTTTAGGCATGGCATGGTGGTAGCGGGAGGGGTAGGTGGAGTTGGCACTGCATTGTATTTCGGATTGCTTATGGTACATGCTTGTGCTTTGTTTCATCGCACGTTACGCACATTTTTTTTTTCAGCCAGCCCATGTCTCGTTTTCAACGAAAAATTACCAAATCATCAGCCCGCCAGAAAGGAACAAACCAGCAGGGTTGATATCTTTAGTTCGCGGTGACGGGCATCTTCTTCAAATGGTCATTTTTCCTTTTGTGTGCCGTGGCACAAACATTTAAGGGGGAGGGGGCGCGTAGTACCTGTGTCGATACAACGACTAAGAACAAAAAGAAGACTGCTTTAGGCTTCTATTCATCTTAGGTGTTCACATGAGGAAACGTGTGACTTTTTGGCTCTTGAAAAAGGTCAGATATTTGTTTTAATATGCGTGGTACTCCACTTGGATACCGTCACAATGATTGGTCGATGGCAGCGTCTGCTGAACTCCAGACAGTCCCATATGTGATGTCTGAGACGTTGAAAAAAATCACATAGACCGGTGATTGCGACACTGTCCTGGATTCCTGATATCATATATGTGCAATGCACTCCGGTGATTAGGCGATCATCCAGTGAGAGCACAGACCCTACATATTGAAACAACCTTCTACCCGACCATCGCATGAGGTATTGAAAGCACTTTACGGTTTCTGAAAAGCCTGCTGGTATATGCGAGTACCTTTGACTAACTCGTGCTCTCTACAAAAGAACTTAATGCGTTTTTTCCTCTCTGTATTATTCCTACTCTCCTTTGCCCTTCTGGAGCGGAGCATACGGAGTGGCTAACCAGACGCTTTGATAGTTAGTGTCCCTACCTTCCTTCCTTTATATATCTTTTTTGCATGTTGAAGAGAAACTGCAATTTCGCCAAAAGAAAAATTGTTTGAGCATATTTACGCACGAAATGGCTCAATCAAGATTAAAGATTCGGTTTCCCTCTGGTATTTGCAAGAATTTCTATATACTTCTGAGCCGCATAATGGGCAGATTAACGTGATTCCAGCGTACAAGCGCTGACGTAACTTCTGTTACTTCGTTTTCGGGTGAATTGAACAATGCACGACGCTGTCGTCAGTGGGTTTCCATATGGTCGTTAAGCCCTATCTATAATGTATCAGTGAGCTGAAAAAAAAAACATTCCTCCTACTTTACTGAATTAACCGTTCTTTTCTTTTTTCCTTCTTTCTTTCTTTCTTTCGAATAACATTGAAATTGTCTTGCGGCACACGCCTAAAGGCCAACATAGCCTGATTGGGCCAGGCCTTCCGTACAGCAGTAGCAGCAGACAAACTATGTTTACAACCATGAAAGCATACAAATCAATCCACCTGTTTTACGCTGATGAAAATTACAATTAATCAGAATCAAAGGAAATCTGAAGGAAAAGAAACCCAATCAGCGTTACACTGTTAGACATGTACTATCTGAGCTCTACAAAAGCAGAAGCGCAACCATATACTGAAGAATGTACACAAAAACTTCCTCTCGACGAAAAAACCAATGAACAACCAAGAACAACGAGATAGGGCTGACTACCCATGAACGTGCGGAAAACAACAACAAAACATTGATGCAGAATAATAGCCTTCATGGGTTAACTTTACTTTTACTTCTCTGAAAGTTATCTCCTGCTAATTTTTTAATGTTCGCTTTACAATTTGAGAATTGAGGAGATATATAGTTTAGACATCCCGTATGAACGCACTAATTAACCCTCGGCAATGAGTACTCAGCGCCAGCGAAGCAATCCGAGGCGGATCAGACATGCAACGCAGCGGAGAGAACTAAGAATCTCCGTGACCGGAAATGCCACCATTGAAATCTGAACTTGGCTACGTTTAACGCTAGAACGCTACCTAGGGAGTATAGTTTAGCTGTGCTATTGAAATAATCAGAGGGGGTTATACCCCTGTCACGCGGTCACCACCAAACTCCGTTGAACACCGTCAACGTAAATCTCCCCCAGGGGGTTCGACGGAGAAGGAGTTGTGGTAGTGTCACACGGCAGCGACAAGGTTGCAACAGTTACCGCGAAGGGGCTCAGCGGGCACTGTTTGATTTTCGGAAAAGTATTCTAATTTCATCTGTATTGATTTTTTGTGAATCCTCGTTATGCGGTTTTTACAAAAAAGCACTATTAAGTAGGTACGCGACTAACAAACCATTAGAATAATTTCAAATAATAACGCATTTGCTAAATGTAGCGATGCTGCTAGTGACGCTGGCCACATTGTGCTTTTAGTTGTTTTGTTGCCTGTGTACATGCCCGGTACGAAAGTTGTTATGCTTACTTGCCTCGTGAGCGCACATTTTGTGTTCTTCAGCCATGAGTGACACAGCGGACGACGTGAGGAAGTGGTACGATATTGCGCTGGTACTGACGTTGATCGCCTGGCGCCGGCCAGCCCTACTCACGAGGCACGGTGTGTAGGGCATCGGTGTTGAGAGTAAGTGAACTCTGGCGGGCGTAAATATTTGTAAACAAACACGCGTTGTGAATGAGTACTACAACGAAAGAACTTTTATATTGCCAAAATGAATTATGCTTTCATGGCGGCCACTTACTGCTCGAAATTCTTCTCTGACCTCTAGACTTCTGGGGACGAGAGTACCTCGTTTCGCTGCGAAGGGAGATCGTTGAACGTCCTTTGCGAAATGCTCCGTTTACCTTCGTTTGCGTAAGGGTGGCCATGTGACACGGACCGCATCTTCGTTGTCGTAAGGACGAGGGAGTTAAACGGTCTTCGCGGGTGCCCGTGTGACAGGGGTATTAAACGGGTTGTAATAGGGCTAGGTGAAGTTAGGAAGATACGTGAACCTTTTACGGGGCTGAAAAACGGACACGCCTTATGCTGCCGTGAATTACTTGTCAGAAGAGAACTACACTGGAATTCAAGCCCTGGTTAAACGCTGGCAATATCCAGGAAACCAGAAGCAAGATGTCCAGTTTCCTGGCTGTATCTATCACATTCAGCGGGATCCGATTAAGAGTGTATAGCTCTCTTCTGATAGTGGTGGGGTTCTTATACGCAATAACATTGCTGGAAACATAGAGGAATACCAAGCATTAGTGATAGAATGACAGGTATCGTAATTAGGTTTAACAACAGGTACAAGATGAAGGTGGTACAGGCCTATGTGCCTACATCGAGCCATGATGATCATTTGGTTGAATGCTTGTACGAAGACGTAGAGTCAGCAATTAATACAGTAAAGATTCAGTACACTTTACTGATGGGCGACATTAATGCTGAAGTACGCAAGAAACAGGCCGCAGACCATGCAGTCGGGGAATGTGGCATCGGCTATAGAAATGCAAGAGGGGAGTCATTAGTAGAATTATTGGAACGTTTAACTTACAGATCTTGAATACCTTCTGCCAAAAACAGCTAACCGTAGCTGGACGTTGTGATCGCAATCAGCACACAAAAAAGATGACAAACACAAGAAAGTGCACGACACAAGCGATGACACAAGTTACTTTACGGCAGTTCGTAGATGGACGTGGCGGGTTACTAATGGCGAAACTAAACATGAAATAGACTTCGTTGTGTTTGCTTAGCAAGACATTGTACAAGATGTATCAGTAGTTCGCAAGATATTATGCAGTTACCATGAGTGGTAAGAGCGCCAATTCACCTATTAAAGAAACAAAGAAACGCCAAGCCTGCGCGGAAGGCACAGCACAGTCACAGCAAAAGCTAGAAAAGCGGCCTTTCAAGGCTGTTGTTGTTGTTCACCTATTAATAGTGGCGCATACCCACTATGGGGGATTGGCCAAGAATCGAGTGGTTTGAAAAATTACTGTTCAGACTTGGAATAATGGAGGTATAACTGAAATATTACTGATAGCCTCGGAAATTGTGGTGCCTAATGTAATGCATACAAATATTTACATAAACAAATATATGCTTAGAATAGACAACTTATCTGATTTTATACGTATATAATTATGTTGACATGTTAGGATAATGGAACTGGTTAATTAGTCAACCTATTTGTTTCATCAATATAGTCCCGAACGGCCACGCATACTGTCGCTTCGGAGAAACCAGAAATGGAAGCTCCGAAAGACATAATGACCGGCACAGATAAGTCCATACCAATACCACGTAAAAGTAGTTCTAAAAGGGTTTTTCGTAATGCGTTAAACCGCATGCAGGTCAAAAAGAAATGATCAAGTGTTTACAGCTCATAACAGAACACGCACAGCGGCAAAGGTATCCGAGCAGCCTTTTCTAAACGCTTATTGGGTGACCACTGCAAGTACATAGCTTAATACCCATTACAGCATTATGAATAAATTGTTTGGGCTAGCATTCACTATCCTATTTTTTGTAATTCTTCTGAGAAGTGTGGTATCCGCTCAACACTTGCCAGGAATTTTGTGCCATTCGTTCATGCAGCGGCTGACGACAATGAGGAATTATGGGTGAAAAATGTATGCGCGACAGTTAATAGGTGAACAAGAACAAGCTCTTGTAATGGGTTGGGGCATTGGACGACCCACTCGTTACCCTATTCGCATTGTGCGATGACTGCTTGTTCTTTCGCTGTTGTCAAACGCTTTATAAATCGTATTAACGCGATTATTTTCATGACATCAAGCCTGCCCAAGGAAAGCCTGCCTAAGGAAGGCTCAGTGGTAGAAGATCGGGCTGGCACCCAGTGCTCCTGGATTCGAGCCCCACTGTGTCATTGAGTGAGTGAGTAAAAACTTTATTGAACATGTCCGGCGTCATTGAGCGGGGTGCGGCTACAAGCACCCCGGCCTAGGTGACGGCCTGGAGTCCTTGGACCCGGGCGGCATCCTGGGCTTGCCGGACGGCCCACAGTTGATCGGCAAGGTCGTGGCTGAGCAGAGCCGCCTCCCATCGCGCCTCGCGGTTCGAGACTGCCATGTCTACCGGGTTCATAGGGGACTGCTGCGCGTTACCGGTACACTTCCACAGCATTTGCTGCAGCGTCGCTCTGGCACCGCACGCCTTACACGCGTCGGACGTATAAATGCCTGGGTAGCAGAGGCGAAGGATCACCGGATTCGGTTACGTGTGTGTCTGTAGCAGTCTCCAGGCAACCTGCTGTTTCTTGTTTAGTTTGGCGTGGGGTGGTGGATATTTGCATCTGTTCAGTCTGTAGTGTTGCGTGATGTCTCTGAAAGTGGTCATGCGATCCCCCCACGTCCATTCCCGCATCGCTGTCGAAGTGTGCGAGACATCGGGACTGTCGGCAGGCGTCGCAGCTCGGCGTGTAAGTCCTCGAGCCGCGGCGTGGGCAGTCGCGTTGCCCGCAAGCGGAGGGTCCGTGTGGGCGGGGGTCCATACGAGGAAACTGTCGTTTTTGCGGCAAATGTTGCGTTCGTGAATTTGGAGAATGCGGGCCGCTTCGCGGGAGATCCGGCCGCTGGCGTAGTTGCGTATCGCCGCCTGCGAGTCGCCTATTATCACCTCGGCGTCCGCGGTGGCTATCGCGAGGGCTATGGCAGCTTCTTCGGCCGCCTCCGTCTCTTCCGTGCCTATCGTCGCACTCGTGACGCAAGTTCCTACATGATGCGTGATCACGACCGCGATGCCGCGGTGGCAGTCGTAACGGGCCGCGTCCACGTAAACTGTGTATTTGCTATTGCCGAATTTCTTTTCAAGGTCTTGGGCGCGCCTGTTGCGCCGATCGATGTGATGTGTCGGATGCATGTTCTTAGGCAACGGCAGAATGACGATGCGCTCGCGAATACATCTGGGTATCCCGACCTTTTCGCCGCGCTGCGTATGGTAGTTGATACCCAGTGTCTCGAGGATGTGTCGACCAGTTCTGGTCTTCGCCAGACGTTCGTACTGGGCGATGTTGTGTGCTTCGATTATCTCATCTAGAGTATTGTGCGCCGTCGGTGTCCGTAACCACGTCACGGAAAAAATAAAAAAAAGCCTATCGTTTCAATGACACAGCACGGAAAAATTTCTCGAGGTGTGTCATTGAAACGATAGGATTTTTTTTTATTTTTTCCGTGACGTGGTTATGGACACCGACGGCGGTGGCGGCGGTGGACAACTGTGCGTGACTCGAGTTGTGATCTCATAACAGCTTTCGCTGTAAGAAACAAAGGCATAAACTCATACGCAAGAAGCCAAATACATAGCTAGCGATGAGAGGAAAAGTACAGAAATTAAAAGTTTTGCTTCAGAATAGAGTCGTCGCTCTAAAAGAGGTAACCGACATTACTGTTGATACAATGAGCGATAATATTACCGACATCAATAAAGAGTGTGCGCTGCAAACTGGAGGTACTGTCACTAGACAGGACACTGGCAAATTATCTCAAGAGACAAAAATCTCATTTGTAGATGACAAACGATGAAAGCCTCAAATGCAATCGCCAAAAAAAAAGCTATTGGAGCTTTCGAAGTTAATTGATAGGCGTAAAGCCGATATCAAAAGGTATAATATGGAGAGAATCCAGCAGGCTGTAAGAAGCGGCAGAAGCCTAAAAATTGCGTAGGCAAACTTATGCATAGTAAAAAAAAAATCGGATGTATACATTAAGGGTGTATGGGGTGAATGGACTCATAACCAATATAGCCAGGATTGTCGAGGTGGCCGAGAAGTTTTCTCGGCCACATTCCTTAGAGTTACTTGTGTGTGCCTCTTCTAGTATAAAGGCAGTCATAGAAAACATTGAAGCGTTGTTGCGCATCAGTAGAAAATATTGCGAAAGGGCTCCAAGATAGGTTTATGTCAACTATACCACTGCACATTGTGAACCCAATGGCAGGCGAGGATTTCGAGGTGGTTACTTTAGATGAGCTGGCAGAGATAATAAGGCACTTATCTCCTTCGGCACCTGGACCAGACGGGGTAACAAATGCAATGATAAAAGTAATATTCGAGATTTGTCCAACTGAAGTACTTAATCTGGTGATTAAGTACTTCAGTTGGACAAATCAGTTGGTGATTAAGGCTTCTTTGACAAAAGCTTGGATACCTGCGGATTGGAAGCTGTCTAAAGTGATTCCACTTCTTAAAAAGCAGGAAAAAGGATTCGTCTTGGACAATGTAAGGCCGATATCACTCACGTCAAATCTGGTTAAGCTAATTGAAAGAGTTTTGAATGCCTGGGTAGTGAAATATATTAATAATAACGCAATATTAAACCCCAGTCAAATTGGTTTTAGATCCGGTTGCTCAATATGGTGTGCGCATGTTGATTTAGAGAGCCGAATACAACTGGCTTGACGTCGGCGCCAATACTGTGCTTTAGTTACTCTAGATTTGGCTAAAGCGTACGATAGGGTTGAGCATTAAACTTTATTAAAACAGATGGAATATCACCACTTTCCTAACTACATCACTGCGTGGGTGTCGGAGTCTTTAAGAGGGAGAGAATATTACTGTTTTAAAGATGGGTACTGATCAAATAGATATAAGCAGACATGTGGCGTACCACAGGGGGCTGTCCTGTCGCCAGTTTTATTTAACATTTTCTTAAGCTCCATTCCATCAACTACGAATATTCAGTTATATGTGTACGCGGACGATATTGCTTTCTTTTCAAGTAATACCGACCTTCAATCATTATACCAGAGTCTACAAAATTATCTCAATATGATAGAAAGATGGCTTAAAATATTCATAAGACCCTGAACGTAAAGAAAAGTGTGCTTCTTGCATTGTCTTTTCTGCAGCCTATCAACATCTCATTAATGTACAGTAATGAGCTCATTCCGCAGGTGAATTCCCTTAAATATTTGGGCATCATATATAATGACACAATAAGTTAGAGAAGTCACATTGATGATGTGTACTCCAAGGCAACACGGACCATGGGGTGGCTACGGAAGCTTGCAAACCGTAAAGCGGGTTTAAGAAGAGATGTGCTAATAATGATATATAAACTTTATGTGCGGCCCATCATGGAATTCAGATGTGTATTACTTTCTGGCAGCGCAGCGTATAAAATGAGACCCCTAATACTGCTGGAAAGAGAAGCGTTGCGTTTGTGTCTGGGTCTACCAAAGTTTGTTGCAAATAACGTGTTGTATATGGAAGCTCGCCTACCTTCTCTGCTAAATAGGTTTTAAATTTCTTACTGTGCAAGCATTCTTAAAGATATACAGTTCACACCGAAGACTTTCATTTTACGCTTTCATTCAAGAACCGACTTCATTTTTCGAAACTCACTGGTCGCGACTACACACCCCGCAAATAGTATTTGCACAAGCGCTACTAAAGCAACTGAATGTAAAAATTAGACATATTGGTCCAATACACAACCTAAAGTCAATGCTTAGCATACAATTCGATGATATATTTCCTCATAACGAGAAACAATTGGCATATAGGTATTTAAATGACCAGTTAGCAGATTATCTAGCTCACCTGGAGATAAGCAATATCATAGCGACTGATGCATCTGTGTCAAAAGAAAAGGCTGGGGTTGTCATCTTCTCGCCTTCCTTGGACTGGTCCTTTAAAATTCGACTCCCAGATTATACCCCGGTATTCATTGCAGAAATATTGGCCCTTGTTCTTGCCCAACGCAAATTGCCCTCAAGCGAATCATTAGCAGTTATCATTACAGATTCGTTATCAGTTTGCGCACTTTCTACGGCAGTAAATACAGAGCTGATGAATACGTTTCGGCACTTAGTACCAAAAAACGTAAAAAAACTGCATTTGCTATGGGTACCAGGCCACCGCGGATTATATTTGAACGAAATGGCGGACTCTTGAGCAGCAGTATCCCTGGGTGGGCCCGCCATCCCAGTTTTACCAGATACGGCTTACGTAACAGCGCTAAGGTTCCGAAATGCTTGCCTGCAATGGGGAAAAGGTCATTTGGATAACTTCAAAGATTTCGAGCATTTGAGCTATTGCTGGAATGAACAGTGGTGTGTATCTCGCCAGTTAGAGGTCACTTATACCAGATTGCGCTGTGCAGTTCCACAACTAAATTATTACCTTAACAAAGCTCGGCTCAAGGCGTCACCGCTATGCATTAGGTGTAACGAAATTGAAACAATTGAACATTTCTTTTTATTCTGTCATCGTTATTGTTATCAGAGAAAAATATTTTAAGTAGCCCCACTACAAAAGCTAGGAATACAAGTAAATTTACCAGTAATTTTATTACTTGGTGGAACTTCATTTGGTTACTGCCACAGGGATGTATGCTCCTCTGTGTTTGATTACATCAACGCAACTAAAAGATTACCGTGCTAGTGAACCCCTACCTTTTCAGATCTTTAGTTTATAATTCGTAGTTATGTCTTTCAAAAACAAAAGATGGTTTGACCGCTTGCTCAGCAACCATTTTTTTGGTAGTATTATTTTAAGCTACTTTTTCAGATTGGCTTCATTTTCATTTTAGTTTCATTTGAGTATCCTGCCACCCGGTTCTTGGCCCATCCCCCTTTGTGGGTAAGCGCCATCCATCAGAGGTCATCAGCATCAGCATCAGCATCAGATATGCGCAATAATTGCTTTTTAATTGACAATCACACAACTATGAAAGCTAAACCTTGAGCAATATTGGTGGGCGCAGCGGATGGAGTTGGCCGTTTGATGCCATTTGAGGTATCGTTAGGGCGGACAAACAGACAACTGTACAGACAAACAGACAGACAGACAGACAGACAGACAGACAGACAGACAAACAGACAGGCAGACCAAAATTTTTCCGTGAAAGATCCCCAAGAAAGACTATCGTCTTTATAAAACTTTACAAGGCGGATTGGATTATGTTGACCGTTTTCTAAGAAAAAGAGGCATGACACTGAGTCTGGCTAAAACAGCCATACTGCCGTTTACCTTAAAAACCTGGAGATTACCTTAAAAACCCCCAGATTATTCTGCAAAACCAGCCAATTATATTGATAAAAACTCATAGATTCCTGGGAGTAATTTTAGACCGGAGACTAACCAGGTCACCTCATGTCCAGTCCTTTGGAAAAAAAGTGAATCAGGCCATTCAAATCCTCCGGCATCTCCGTGGGGCTAAATGGGGTGGTACTACAGAAACGTTATTAGCCTTACATGTTGCGTGGATACGCCCCATCGTAAGTTACTCACTGCATCCACCGAAAGGAGACTTCACTTGTTACTAGCAAGGAGCTTGAGGATATGTCTGCGGTTGCCACGATCAACTTCCAGTGCTTTAGTGTATGCAGGGGCTTGACAACCGGGTGAATCCACGAGAGATCGAGACGGGTCCAAAAGTTGATATTTTAGATTTCATTAGGTATTTTATATTTCGTGCACCTCTCACCAGGTAGCCCGAAAGTCAACTTCGTTTTATGATTAACGGCATAACTAACGAGAAAAAAATATATCAAACTTCACCAAACACGGAGGCACCATTTTTGTCACCTGTCATTTTCAAAAATTGCAGATGCTATAAAAAGACAAATATTTTTGTTTCAAGGAAGATATTTTTTACCTGAAATGCTTTTCTAATGAAGAAGGAATTCATGCGGTTTCAAGTTTGTAGACCTTAAGAAAGTAGCTTTCAAAAATGTCTAATTTTGCGACAGTTTAAAATAAGGTACGTATTCCCCATTTTTTTCTCCGAAAGTAATGCAAGCGTCGTTTTCAAATTTGACACGTTTTAAGGATATAGTGTGTTCATTATGTACATGAATTATGTACATAAATTATTGCTGCTGTAGGGCAAATGTAAACTTTTATATGTTACCTCAAAGTTCTCATATTGGCAAAAGTGTACTCCACTGAAATTTGCATAATAAAAAAACCCGGTCTTCGATTTTTCTTAAAATCTCGTAAATAGACAATCGAAGGCCATCGTACAGTAATATAGAAAACATGTTGCATTATGTTGTTTTTAGCGACAATATTCGTGGTACAAATCAGAGCTTTTCGAGAATGTGCTGATAAGTTGAGAAATCTAGAAATCGGAACGGAAAAGCGGCAATGAGCGTCAAACGCGAGTAAACGTGACCGCGTTTGGTGAAGAAAGGCTGTTTTAGCACTGTGACAAATAAGTACCCATAAAGGCGCATTTATGCTCCTGGTAACACAGCTCTAATGGATGAAATCTTCGACACTGTAACTCAGTTGCAAAACATCTGTCTATATTTTCAGATAAACTCAAACATGAAAATGTTCCAACGCAAGTGTTGGGTCTCGCTAGAAAAAGCCTATGCGCTCGTAGTAACCTCAGTGGTATTTTGGTGGTGACTACGTGAAACAAGAGATGCGCTCAAAATGGCTGCATCTTTTGCAGATCACATCTAGCAGTACGTGACGCTAACAAAACACGACCACGATCAGTGCCCTCAGTTGTGCTTAGCCAAACATGCCAAGAACGTATGCCTGTAACACGTGGCAACAATCTCCACTGGCTCTTCTTAAACTGATGGAATGTTTCTAGCTTGCCTGTATTTGCACACAGCAGCTTGACATTCTTGAGCTTCGCACTCATTTGCACCACCATTCGGGATGCTGACATAATCACAGCTGAGCTTGCCGCTCTGAGGTGGTAGAGCATAACCTGATGCTTTAGTAGGCCACTGGCACAAAACGACTGCTCAAAAAATGCCGCGCCGCCAAATTCTCGCGACGAAGCGCTGAGAGGTCAACGATAAAAAAAAGAAAACATGCATCCAAAGACTCCATGGGTGCGCGTCCCTCTCCCCTCGGAAGCGTAGGTTCGCCAACGAACCTCCTCACATCGGCGGCCGAGCAGGTCCTAGAACGTTCTCGATGGAAAGGGGCGTGGTGATGCAGGGTTGCGTCATCCGTAGCAGACGGCCCTCGTACCGCCTCGCGCTTTCCCCCAGCCTTCGCTGCGCATCGCGTCGACGAAATGATGAGAATTTTCTGGAATCTCGCGCGGAGGGTATTTGAACGAGCAGCAGAGATGGGAGATCAGCAGAAGAAGGAAGTTAACGCCAGAGTGCGTAGAGTATTCCGCCGTGTCTGTCGGCGAAGGTTTTGTCTTTAGTGACAAAGCAGGAGAAGAAGGAAGTTAGCGCCAGAGTGCGTAGGGTATACCGCCGCGTCTGTCGGTGAAGGTTTTGTCCTTAGTGACAAAGCAGGAGAAGAAGAAAGTATGCGCCAGAGTGCGTAGGGTGTTCCGCCTTGTGGGCGAAGCCTTTTGTCTTCCGTGACAAAGGAGGAGAAGAAGAGGATTTCCACTTGAGGGGTGAAGACTCGAGCTACAAGCAACAGTGTGTGTCTACGGCTATCGAGCGAAGACGCGTGGCAACAGCTGCGTGTGGGAAGCCGACGTGTTTCCGGCGAAGAAGTTTGAAGCTTGGAGAGCGGCCAAGTGAAGACGCGAGGTTTCCTGAAAGAGAAACTTCGGGGGCAGCGGAACGACAACAACGCTGGTCTTTGAGTGAGTGATTCTCGGAAGAGTATCATCCAGACTTTTGTTCCAAGAACTCCGGACTGAATAAGTTTTCTAACTCTTTAGTCTTTAAGTGTATTGGTTGTTCGATGCATGAGACTGCATTGTAGTGCGTGTTGTTATCTGTGTCCGTTGTTTTGAGAGTGGCTGATTGTACTGTGTAGTACATTGTTTGATTGGTGCCATATGGTATTCAACTATTGCCGAGTGTGCATACTTGTGTATCGTTTTTATCTGCCATAATTGAGAATATAATTTTGTTTTGTTTATCAACTCTCGGCTCTGACTTGTTTTTTGGGCCACAGCCGGCGTCCGCTGGCACGCCAAATAGGACCACTTCTAAATTGTCCACGCTTTCGTAGGGCGGTTCGGGGGGCCGATACTTCGGCCCTTAGAATTAGCCCGGCGATCGCCTCCCGAATTAACGGGACCTGTGACAATCATTCTGGCGTCCACGACAGGACCTTTTGGTGCACGGTGTGTCCAAAGTAGTGAGAAAGAGCCTCGAGTTGTTGATAGTGCTATCGGAACGATTTCGTGTGTTGCTCAGTGTTCTCGTTAACGAGTGCAGGAGAGTGTTCTGATATACTGATTTAGGCAGATATTTTTTTGCACGCGGCAAGGTTTTATTTGCGAGACACAATGAATCTCGAAAAGTTAGTAGCTCTTGGTGAGAAGGTGGGTCTTTCTGGCGCCGAACTACGGAAGTTGGTCACCCAGAAGGAAAAAGAAGAAAAGAGAGGGCCAAAGAAGAAAAGGCAGCTGAGCTGAAAAAAGAAAGGCTGGCGGTCGAAAGAGCCAAAGCGGAAAAAGAAGCTGAGTTTGAGAGAGAGAGGTTGGCAGTTGAGAGGGCCAAGGAAGAAAAAGCGGCTGAGTTCGAGAGAGAGAGAGAGAGGTTGGCTGCTGAGAGAGCCAAGCAAGAAAAAGCAGCTGAGTTGTAGAGAGAGAGGTTGGCAGCTGAGAGAGCGAAACAAGAGAGAGAGCAGCAATTGAAGTTGGAGCTGGAGAGAGAAAAGTTGGCAGCTGAAAGGGCGAAAGAAGAAAGAGAAGCAAATGAGCGACAGCTGAAAGAAGAAAGAGAAGCGGAGATGGCTGAAAGGGAACGGCAGCGGCAGCACGAGATGGAACTCGAGCGGCTCCGTTTGCAACAGCGAAGTGAAACTCTGCTCCAAGATAGAGTTGAAAGCAGCGAACAGGAGGACCACGGCTTCCGCTTGAACCCAAGCAAGCTGCTTGTACCGTTTGATGAAAGGAAGGACGACCTTGACGCGTACCTCCACAGATTTGAGACGATTGCAAGGAGCCAGAATTGGTCGGAACATCAATGGGCAACTGCTTTGAGTGCTTGCTTGAGTGGTGAAGCGCTCAGTGTGTACGGTAGGCTGACGCCGACCGATGCAGCCAACTATGCAAAGGTGAAAGCTGCTTTGCTGAAGTGATTTAGATTTACTGTGGAAGGATTCCGGGACAGATTTCGGACAGGAAAGCCAGCTGATGGTGAGACGGCTACGCAGTATGCCGCCCGACTTTGCCATTATTTCGACAGATGGATTGAACTTTCAAGGACAGCGCAGGAGTACGATGAGCTTAGAGAGCTCCTTGTTGGAGAGCAATTTCTCACCAGTTGCAACCCAAGCATGTCGCTGCGCTTGAAAGAGAGGAAGGCTGAGTCACTTGAAGGCATGCTTGAATTGGCCGACCAATTCCTGGAAGCGCAAGGTGGCACAAATTTGGCCAGAGTCAAGAAGGAGTGTCCTGAAGATTCGAAGAAATCGGCACCCGAACAAAAGAAGCGTGCACCGGAGAGTGTTCCGCGATTTTTTCTGTGTAACCGAGTGGGTCATCGCGCGAACAACTGTCGTACTAACTTTACGAGCCCTACGGTAGTAAAATGTTTCAAGTGTGGTCAGGCTGGGCGCAAAGCAGACGCATGTCGTAACGGAGCGAGTCAAACTCACGAGGTATCCGGTGTGCTAGCAGCACCGAAATCCGATGGTGATTCCGTCACCGACGGATTCGTAGAGTTGAAAAATGGGGAGAAACTTCCTATTGTGGTTGCTGTAATAACAAAACAGCCAACCGGTGTTACGAAGGGAATGCCAATGCTGCCTGGAAAAGTTGCGGGCAAGAAGGTTACGGTGTTAAGAGATACCGGTAGCTCCACTGTTATCGTGGGAAGAAATTTGGTGCGGGAAAGTGAGTTAACAGGCAAAACAAAACCGGTTTGCCTAATTGACAGTACGGTTCGGATGCTTCCCAAAGCAGAGATTGAGGTCCGTACTTCAGCGGGAAGGTTACTGTGCTATGCATGATGACCCCCCTGTACGACCTCGTCATTGGAAACATCGACGGGGCGCGAGGGCCGAATGATCCAGAATGTGTGGGAGAAGACCCTAAGATAGAGCCCTCGCCAACCCAGCGACCGCGAGATACAATGGAGGAGCATTACGTGACGGATCTCACTCGAGCCCAAGGTGAAGCCACGATGCAAGAGACAGTGAATGAGAAGATGATCGTGTTGAATGAGTTTACGTGCTGGGCAGTTGGACTTACGTCGGCTCGACCTCAACTGACCGACAATGTAAAGATGACGGAGTCGGCCAGCCAGGCCCAATGCCGTAACATGAACAAGCTTGTAAATAAACAGACAGGACCCGTTGAACGTTATGACCCGTTAACGGTGTCGAAAGGGACAACGATGGCTGAGACGCCGCCTCAGATACCGTCGTTGGAAAGGGCTCATCGGAACAGGAACAAGAACAATAAGAAGAGCTCGAGAGAGCACCGCAAGAAAGGGCGCAAGCGCAGCTCGAAGTACGCAGGATAGGTGCTGAGGTCAAATCGGAATGCATTTGTCTGTGTTGAGCCTCAATGTGTTGTGTTTTGTTATCCTGTGTCACAACTGTATGTCGAGCGAATCGAAATGTTGTTACGGCGATGTGATGTATAGTATTGTACAATTGTTGTAATGAGAGAACTTCGTACATTTGTATTGTTTGGAAAATGTGATGGAGTGTTGTACTCATGTACGTATGGTTATATTCTATGTGTTGTGAGATTGAATTGCAATGTACAATTGTTTTGAGTGATCTATTGTGAATGTGAAGTGTCATGAGCGACGGACTATGTTACAGTCTTTGAGAGTGTGGGGACTCTTCGCACTCGTTTATGTGGTTTTGAATATTATGAGATAATACTCTTAAAGTGGGGGGCAGTGTCACAAAACGAGCGCTCAAAAAGGGCGCGCCGCCAAATTCTCGCGCCGAAGCGCCGAGAGGTCAACGATAGAAAAAAGAAAAAAAAATATCCAAAGACTCCCCGGGAACGCGTCCCTCTCCCCTCGGAAGCGTAGGTTCTCCAACGAACCTCTTCGCATCGGCGGCCGAGCAGGGCCTAGAACGTTCTCGATTGAAAGGGGCGTGGTGATGCAGGGTTGCGTCATCCGTCGCGGACGGCCATCGTACCGTCTCGCGCTTTCCCCCAGCCTTCGCTGCGCATCGCGCCGACGAAATGATGAGAATTTTGATGAGCAGCCGAAATGATGAGCAGCCGAGTACCTTAGCCACTAGACCACCGTGGCGGGGCGCGTCTGTCGGTGATGGTTTTGTCCTTAGTGACAAAGCAGGAGAAGAAGAAAGTATGCGCAAGAGTGCGTAGGGTGTTCCGTCTTGTGGGCGAAGCCTTTTGCCTTCCGTGACAAAGGAGGAGAAGCAGAGGATTTCCACCTGAGGGGTGAAGACTTGAGCTACAAGCGAGAGTGTGTGTCTACCGCTATCGAGCGAAGACGCGTAGCAACAGTTGCGTGTGGGAAGCCGACGTGTTTCTGGCGAAGAAGTTTGAAGCTTGGAGAGCGGCCAAGTGAAGACGCGAGGTTTCCTGGAAGAGAAACTTCAGGGGCAGCGGAACGACAACAACGCTGGTATTTGAGTGAGTGATTCTCGGAAGAGTATCATCCAGACTTTTGTTCCAAAAACTTTGGACTGAATAAGTTTTCTAACTCTTTAGTCTTTAATTGCATTGGTTGTTCGATGCATGAGACTGCATTGTAGTGCGTGTTGTTGTCTGTGTCCGTTGTTTCGAGAGTGGCTGATTGTACTGTGTAGTACATTGTTTGATTGGTGCCATGTTGTATTAAACTATTCGAGTGCGCATACTTGTGTATCGTTTTGATCTGCCATAATTGAGAATATAATTTTGTTTTGTTTATCAACTCTCGGCTCTGACTTGTTCTTTGGGCCACAGCCAGCGTCCGCTGGCGCGCCAAATAGAACCACTTCTAAATTGTCCACGCTTTCGTGGTGCGGTTCGGGGGGCCGATACTTCTGCCCTTGGAATTAGCCCGGCCATCGCCTCCCGAATTAACGGGACCTGTGACAGCCACCAACGCCGTCACAAGAGTTCTTGCCATGTCCTGTGGCCGAAAAAATCCACTTTGTTGATATATGATCTTTTTTGACATAGCTCGAACAACTGGTACTCGTTTTTGAAGTTACTGCATGCACCATCAGAAACATAAGTAACATGCGTGTCAGGCTTAAGTTGTTCCTTCATATAGTTGTGGATTATTTGTAGAGCAAAACAGGCATACGCCGCATCATGGCATGTGTCATCACTGATGACGGCAAAACTTTGAATTGATTGCTTCCTTGTGACGACACACGTGAATATAGACACCTGTCTTTTGTGCCAGTGATACGACTGTACCTCATTCGGTAAAATGGCTGTCCAATTTTCGGCGAAATCAAAGTGAAAAATGCAAGGATCTTTTTCTTGGTTCTTTTCCGCCTGGTGTATTGCTGATTCTTGAATGTATCTTATGTAATCATGGGTAATCAACTTCACGAACCATAGACTTAGCTCTCGCAGAAAAGCACTTGCCTGGGCTGTTTTTTTTAACTAGATCGCGATTTTCCCATACTGCATAGGGAAAATCTTCACATATCTTCAGGGATTCCTAAACATGTGGCTGTCAGAGCGTCCTCCTTAGCACAATAGTCACAATGGCCTAAAAACAATCACTTGTAGGGGAGCTGCAAAGACATAGTTTTTTCAAGAGGTCCGCCGTGTAGGCACCATTGATGACGTCTTGTAGGGCAGAAACACACTCCGTGGAATTAGCACAGTATATAAAGGCACACTTCTTGGTGTGGTGCAAGCAGAACCCACTTCGGCCTCAGTGAATAAAACTTTGAGAGCCCAATAGGCGTGTTCGGATTAGCTTTTCTAAAGAGGCGGTAACCTCTCGCACCGAACGGGTCATAAACCTTTTCGAAACAAGCTCCTTTTTTCCGTCAATGATAACAGATACTACATCTTTTTTGTGGGGACTCTGCCGAGAGCAGCTATACTCATTTTTGGCGTAGTAAGCCATAGCTGCCTGGACGTCCATTGGGTTAAGCCATGTCCTTTTTACCGCATTTGGTGCTAACCATATTTTGTGTTTTGTGCGCCAGCGTCGGGATCTGTATATCATGTAAGCTGACAAGTTTGGTATAAGCGCTTGGAGTTTTTGGCGCTCTATATTGCTGGGCAACAGTGTCAACAAACGCATGCGCTCCTGATACGAAGAACACGCTTCATAGACTTGCTTGAAGTTCTTGAACCACTGGGCACACACACCGCATTTTAGATCTCATGGTTGAAAGCGGCGGTTACACAGGTTACGGTGGCATTTCACGGTTACTGTAGAATTTCTGCTCAGCTGTCTTGGCTCTGCATGAACTTTGCTATTTTGAGCATGCAGGTTTTCCAGTCGCATATGGGACAATGCTTCAGGCGTGTTTACGCACCGCTCTTGACTTCTGACTTTTTCTTCTTCCGGCCAAAACTCAACAAACGTTTCAGCTGAGAAGCCATTAGACGAAGACAGCTTATCTTTGAGACGTCTGAAGCAGTTCTGGTAGACGTGGTCGTTGTTATGTGCATGGCGGGCAGCTTTCGACAAAAGCTTCTGGAGGGCAAACAGGCCGATGTCTTCGACCTTGCGTAAGTTTCTTTGATAAAGTATTTTTTTTATGCAACATGAGGTAATCTGAACAAAAAACTCTATCCCGGCTGAAGTGGTCAGCCATCGCCACGCTCCTTGAGGCTCAAATTACTGGCAATGCAACTATGCGTGAAACCAGCAGCACGAAAGTAATGTATCTGTCGTCTGTTCTTATGTCTCTCACCTTTAGTGAGAGCAGACGTAAAACAGCGTGCGCAAGTATCCACAGTGCGAATGCAAAACTGAAGTATAGTACGTTAACATGAATTTCACAATGTTTTTGTCGATAAAATTACGGGAGGCGTAATCTTTGTCCCTAGTTTGAACCATATGATCTAAAGCATTGCTTCCGAGATGCGGCGCACAGCAATTCATTTGTAGAGCAGATGACGGACGACAACTTGCCCTAAAGCGTGTTCTTCAGTCTAATGCGGCAGTCTTCGTGCCCCAAATGATAAAAATTTTGTTATGAATCGTTTATGAACTCATTCAACATTCAATTCTCTTACCCAACGTGTTGCAAACACATGGCCGTCACAGAAGCTCCATTTGTGTGTCAGTAATGGAGAGGCACCACATATTAGAAGTCTCAGTGCTCTACGTATAGGAGTGAATTCAGATACTGTAAAATATCGTGTTCAAAATAGTTACTCCTATCTGCTAAAACAGTCTTTCTTCACCAAATGCGGCCACGTTTACTGGCGTTTGAAGCTCCTTGCCGCTTTTCCGTTCCGATTTCTAGATTTCTCAACTTATCAGCGCAATCTCGAAAATCTCTGATTTGTACCACAAATATTGTCGCTAAAAACAAAATAATGCAACATATTTTTCTATATTACTGTTGATGGCCTTCGGTTGTCTATTTACGAGATTTAAGAAAAATCGAAGATGGGGTTTTTTATTATTCAAACTTCAGTGGAATACACTTTTGCCAATATGGGAACTTTGAGGCAATATATAAAAATTTAAATTTGCCCTACGGCAGCAATAATTTATGTACCTAATGAACACACTATATCCTTAAAACGTGTCAAGTTTGAAAATGCTGCTTGTATTACTTTCGGAGAAAAAAAAATGGGGAATACGTAACTCATTTTAAACTGTCGCAAAATTAGACATTTTTAAAAGCTATTTTCTTAAGGTCTACAAACTTGAAACCGTATGAATTCATTTTTCATTACACATGTATTTCAGGTAAAAAATATCTTCCTTGAAACCAGAATATTTGTCTTTTTATAGCATCTGAAATTTCCGAAAATGACAGGTGACGAAATTGGTGCCTCCGTGTTGGTGAAGTTTGATATTTTTTTTCTCGTAAGTTATGCCGTTAATCATAAAATGAAGTTGACTTTCTAGCTACCTGGTGAGAGGTGCACGAAATATAAAATACTCAATGAAATCTAAAATATCAACTTTTGGACCCGTGTCGATCTCTCGTGGAATCACCCAACCACCTTTGGCAGTACTCTGAGCTAAAGGAACATCTCCAAAGTTATTTAAAATTTTCATGCAACATGAAAGTCATCCTTTATCTGGTGAACTAACACAAAGGACCGCAACGAGACTACAGGATAATGTATCATCATTGCAAGCAGTAGTATCGGCATTTAAACGATTAAAACCTTCAAAGCCACATTTGACGCTGCCGCTTCTCAACGTTACCCTTGAGACAGATGGCATACAGAAGAAAGCAAGCATGGCGCCTCTGGCGACGGCACGGATGGTACACTTCATCATTTTATCATTTTCACATATAGCATAATGAAAAAACAAAGATATATACAGATGAATCATGCACTGAATAAGCGTGAGCTTGTGCACTTTTTATACCGGAAATTCAGAAAAACAGAATGTACAAAATGTCGCACAAATTTTCATCGACGAGAGCGATATTGGTGGCTATCTTTGAAGCAGTTAAACTTATCTGCGCCACGAAAGTGGGTGATATGCACGGATAGCGAAACTTCTGTTCAGCTAATCAGAAATGCTAGATCACTTTACAAAAATGGTTAAATAGCACAACGTATTGCAGAAACTTTGGAATATCTCTCAGCGCAGGGTCACAATGTTATTCCAATGGGTACCCAGTCACATTGGAATAAAGGGAAATGAAGAGGCTAACAGCCTTGCGAAGAAAACATTCAACGAAAGATGGGATTGCACAATCCCTATGTCTGGGGCGGATATTCGGCAGTTTATTACGCAAGGAGCTAACCATTGTTCGATGGAGAAGTGGTTTGATAGCCGTAATTAAAAAGAAACAGTACTTTATGAAGATAATCCACACAGAAAATTTTTCATACCGACAGATCTCCCATGACACTTACAGACAATAGTCCACAAACTTCTATTCGAATTAGCATACACAAACAGCTTCCTGCACAAGATACATCGACTCAACTCACCGGATTGCCGTTGTGCTCATACAGAAAAAAATGTTCACAGTATTCTTTTGGAGTGCGCTAAATACCCGAATGAAAGAGAAAAATTAAAAAAACGAATTAGCAAGTTTGGACAGACGGCCCCACACTATAAAGAAATTACTTGGACCATGGCCTGAGATGCATCTTCAGAAAAAGCGACCATTTTCCTTACATACTTTTTAGTGGAGACCGGACTAGATAAGGGCCTGTGATAGACAGCCAAGGATTGACACATATGAAATGTGTTAGTGCGTATACTAGAAGTAGAAAAGGAAGGTGGGCGTGTAAACAGTTAATGACAGTGTGAACTGCCGTAAGCAAACTGTGTATTTGCATAATATTTGAACTGGTTTCAGTGTGCTATTATGTTTTTATTGTTAACTTTTGAGTACCGCTAAGGGGTATTCTTTTTTTTCACTACAGAACATTGTGATATGGAGTAGCCAAGGCAATATGGACCTCAACCTCTCTACAGGAAAACAGTTAAAACAGAACAGAACAAAAATCTATAGCGGATCCACAGCCAGCATAGTTATCCATAAAGAAAGTGACGGAATCCCAATGAAGAAGGGTGTAAGGGAGAGAGGCACGGTCTCTCCAATGCTATTTTAAAATATTTCACGCAACCTGCAAACAGTCACACATACACCCGAGTAACACACACGACACTCAGCGCTGAGTTTGTGAGAGTATTTGAAAGAGTGAAGGTTGCGCTAAATGTCTTGAAAATATGATGCCATTGCTATTCACCGCGTGAATACAGGAGGTTTTCAAGACCCTAGATTTGGAAGAGTTGGAAATAAGAGTTAATTGAGAGTGTCTTAGTAATTTGCGATTCGCTGACGACCTTACCTTGATGACAAACTCAGGCGACGAATGGCAGCTAATGATTGAATTGATGGTATGTGGGGTAACGTCCCCAAACCACCACATGATTATGAGAGGCGTCATTGTGGAGCATTCCTGAAATTCCGACTACCTGGGGTTCTTTAACGTGCACCAAAATCTGAGCACACGGGCCCGCAACAATTCCGCCTCCATAGGAAATGCAGCTGCTGCAGCTGGGATTTGATCCCTTGACCTGCGGGTCAGCAGCCGAGTACCTTAGCCACTAGACCACTGCGACAGTGTTGCAACTCAAGATTACAGAACTCAACACAGAAAGCCGAAGAGTAGGCCTGAAAATTGATATGCTTGAAACGAATGCGCTACAGTCTCAGTAGAAAACAAAGCTTTGCAATAGGTGGAGAGACGTTGGAAGTTTTAAAATAATATGTCTACTCATGGCAGGTAGTAACCGCGGAGCCGAATCATGAGAGTGAGATAACTAGAAGAACGAATAAGGATGGGGTCTATCACATTCGGCAAGTATTCTCAAATCATGAATGGTACTCTACCGCAAACCCCGAAGAGGGAAGTATATAACAGCTGCTTCTTGGTGGTACTTATTTACATAGCAGAAACCTGTAGGCTCACAAAGAGGGTTCAGCTTAAATTGAGGACGACGCATCGAGTGATGGATAAAAAAATTACAGGTTTAACCTTACTCAGACAAAAATAGAGCATAGTGTGTCAGGGAACAAATCAGGGCTAAGGATATCAAAGTTGAAATCAAGAAGAGGATATGAATAGGGGCCGGGCACGTAGCCTGTAGACAGGATTACCGCTGCTCATTAAGGGTAGCTGACTGAATTCTCAGACAAGGCATATGCACGAAGGGGAGACAAAGTTAGATTGGCCCACGAGATTAAGAAGTTTGCGGGTATAACGTGGGAGCAGATAGCACATGATCCAATTGATTGACGGATCATGGGAAAGCCCTTGCCCTGCAGTGGTTGTAGTCAGGCGACTGCTGATGATAATAGGTAAGGCGTCGTTGAAGAGGTTTGAAACACCATCATGGGTTTCCTTCGACCAATAATTTGACATAAATGCTTTCTTTCTTAATTTTCCCCTTCTTTCTGGCCACAATTCTATTGTGCATGCTTTGGTATTTTAGACATCAATGTGGTTTGTCTAACTATTGCTAGTGTCTGGAAATGGAGAACTGGCTTTCGTACTTTTAGGGAGTGCACATTTTTATGATCACGAGGAGCAAAAAC
Source organism: Rhipicephalus microplus (assembly GCF_013339725.1). Classification (NCBI taxonomy): domain Eukaryota; kingdom Metazoa; phylum Arthropoda; class Arachnida; order Ixodida; family Ixodidae; genus Rhipicephalus; species Rhipicephalus microplus. The sequence continues at coordinate 128,341,224 of NC_051170.1, read as the reverse complement.
AAGCCACCACTCGCTTGCCGCGTGCTTGCGATTGCTGCAGTGTGCTTCACACGCACAGTGGTAGTGCAGTGAAGAATGCCTGACTCGAGAAAGCGGGGAAGAGCTAACTATGTTAATACTTGAATGAATCTTTTGTGATTTGCGCTTCTTTGTTTAGTCAAAGATTATACAGAATTTGTAGATTTTCACATCACACAGCATTGGTTATACCGAGCTCCACTCTAAAGAAAGTCTCAGCTTTGCCGCAAAATAGGCATCTGACAGTGGACCAGAGGGCGCGATGAAGCTCTTTGGGTCGCCTTAGCATTGTTGGTACCGACCGCCAGGGATACTAAAAAAAATGGAACGCTCGCTGAGCACAGTGACACGCTGAAGTATCAGTGCCCTTTTTGGCATGTTCTCAAAGGAACGCTTCCTGTGCGCTTACATAATTAACCGTGACCCCCATGCTCACAACTAAAAAATAAAATGATATGCACATGCAAGTTCGGTTTTGCAGCGTCTACTACCTAGGCTACGCATTGGAAGACTCCGTTTTGCTGCGCCTACCCGCTAGGTGTGTGTTCTGGCTCTACCATCAGATATTGTAAACAGCATTGCCGGATGCCTATGAACGCGTTAGCGAGAAATTGAAAGGTCACGCGCAGAAGGGAAAGCAGAATGGAACTTGCCTCGCGTTTCTCACGAACAAATGACGCACAAAACGTGCTCACAGATACGGATCCACGCGAATAAGCGTCTCATTTGTTACATCGCTGTGTCTGAAAAGTGCGCGCTTTTCGCAAACGGAGACTGCAATGATTGCAGTGATTTTTGTGCGACCAGTAACTACAGCTGAATCGTTCCAGGTAAAGGCCGTGGCCAGCCAAGGCGTACGATCGTCCCCTCCTTGCGACCGCAGGATAAGGGCACGCGAGGAAGCGTCACTCCCTCTCTCTAAGCCGTGCAAAGTACGCGTAGGAGATGAGAGCGGGCTCCTCCGCGTGATGTCGCGACGCGCGCTCTTTGCGCCATCTTTCTGGTAGTGCTGAAAACACAATTTCCTCCCGAGATAGTCGTGAGCAGCGATAAGTGGCAGATATAAGTAGCTTGCCGTTTGAACGGTGAAGGAAGTGCTCCGGGGTGGCTCAGTGGTTAACGCCCCGCTTTGACGACTAAGAGATCCCACGTTGATTCCGCGCGCCGGAGTGTCGGTGAGTGATGGCGAAGCCGACGTCGGCAAAATCGAGCCGAGAGTGTCCATTTAATTGCTAAGGCAACAAAACAAGTACTGTTAGTTTGAGGTAAGACAACAAGTATCACTGGCTGATGTTCTTCCTGTTGCAACGAGATGCAGTTGTTCATCGCTATAGGTGAGTTTAAGAACGGTTATGGGAGAGTTATTAATGAATTAATTAAATTTGTCTTCGTACTTTTTTAACTGCTTGCAGCGCTGAAGTGACGAGGATGAAAGTAAAAGATGGTGGTAACGACACGAGTGCTGGCTGACAATTATACAGTTTGTTGAAAGAAACGACACGAATAAATACAATAAGAAGGGTGACCAAGCCTCAACAGAGCGACTGCGAATCTCCAGCAGAGTCATCCAAGTAATGTTAACGTGCCAAAACAAGTGAAGAGTAAACACCCGCACAGAAACAAACAAACAAACATTCAAATGAATAACACTAACAAATATATGGCTGCGAAGTCTATTCACTTCTATTTATAGGTAACGACAGACAAGTTGTTCTGTTATGTGCCACCGTGGCTTTTGCGAAGTGACTACTTCACTCTCTAATATATTTTCAAATATTGACAACATCCTGAGTTTCGCGCTCCAGAACTGCTATAGCCACGTCGTAGTGGAAGGCTCCTAAAAATCCTACCACCTTCTGTTCAACGTACACTGACACGGCACATTTCGATCTAAGCGAAATGCCAGCAGCCCGTCTACTGTGCAATATACTTGCACAAATGATGCATGGATGCGGACATTCATTGCTGAGCTAAGCGGGAAGAACACAAAGCGCCGCGACGCATATTAAGTTAAAGAGAAGAAAGAACTGGGCCCACCCAAAAACATTGAACGTGGACGACAACCGCAAAGGCGACCCCACAGTGTTGTGTTGTCACATTGACCCACATAAGTGTTCTTGACTTTCGCATTTTTCAGATGCTTCAGCAAGCCCGAAGATGCACTATACTGTATTACCTTCAGTTCCACTTCACCGCGAAGCTCCAGCTGGAACGTCTTGAACTTGTCGAGCACCGTCTTTGTCGCCGAGCTTACGTGGATCTTCAGTGCTGATGTGTGAGAGAATGAAAAAAGAGAGCAACTAATTAGCAGTCGTCACAACAAATGCGTCACTACTTGATATCAGCCATGAAAAACGCTGCTGTAATGAAATCTGTGGCACACTGCACCTACGTTCTTGTCTTGCTGGAATGACGGACAGCCTACTTGATGCACTTGTGGTTGGGATGATGCAATGATATATCACCTGTATACCTCGTTTATAGCACAGACCTAAATACATAGAAAGTGGACATGCATACACTAAGCACATTTTCAGTGAACATTAGATACTAATGCGTACTTAATTACTCTACTCAGGGCAGCACGACACTTTTTACTACTGAAGGGTACATTTGCATGCATCCGCTCACTTTCAGGTATTATGTTTTCTCTGTACTCTCTCTCTCTCTCTCTCTCTCTCTCTCTCTCTCTCTATATATATATATATATATATATATATATATATATATATATATATATATATATATATATATATATATATATATGACGATATGATGAATGGGAGACGTGGCCTGGCTCACACGCCATGTTTGTTTCATTCTCACTTCTTTCTCATCTACTTCTAACTCCTAACCATCGCTACCTTCTTACGTTACAAGATCCCCCCCCCACCCCGAAAAAATGCGCGCGTTGCATATTACAATGCATGATGAACAAGCAGTCTTAGAACACACACAAAAAATGTCCAAATGAGCTGTAGTTCCGCATCAGATTGAAGTTCCGTAAAGTCGCACAAAGATTTCACAGGAGAGGGCAGCGAATTGGGGTTAGTACTGCTCTGGTGGGCGAGGCTGACTGTTACGTTCTGGAAAACACAAGTACACCTTGAGCGTAGAAACTGGTGAAATAGCTGCCATTATTGCGAGGAGTGGAGGCCGTTTGAAGGCCTTGCAGCAGATTGGTCTTCGGCGTCGCTGTCCTTTCTGCGTGCGTGCTCGTTGTCGTAAACTAATGGGATGGTGTCTGAATCCTTGCGTAGCAGAACTGGTGACTTCTTATCTTATTCGGTGTTTCCTGAGGTTTCGGAGCTGTAATCTTAGGCGCAGTCTCGATCTTTTGTGCCAAATGCGTTTCTGGCACCGATACCTTATGCGAAGATGCCTCGCTTCTTGAATTTGTTTTAAGAGGCTTGCCTTGCGTCGTCGTCCCTGTTGGTGCGTCCATTGTAGTTCCTGGAGTTCGTGGAGTTGCCTTTGTTGAAATTGCTCGTTTTGTTGCGAAAGTTGGTCACATGGGCATCTTTCAGGAACATGAGTCTGCTTTCCTTTGCATGGTGATGCGATCAGAAGATAGCTGGTAGTCGATACTGTACTGCTGGGCTTGTCTTGCGATGAAAGCATCGTGACAGACTGATCGTGAAAGCTCCCAAGATGGCTGTGAGTCATCATTGATTGTAAATGCTTCTGGCAGTTCACAATGCGCCGGCGTTGGTGGATTTGAAATTCCTGCATCGCTTTGACTCACATGTGTGTTATCACTTGACGATGAGAGCACAACAGACATGGCTTCGGGTGGTTCTGATGGCGTATGTTTTTCTTTTTGCAGCGTGATTAAGCTGAGAATGTCTGTCGAACGAACGTGGTGCGGAACGTCAGGGTATGAGCCGGTATTGTGAGGATTCACCAGCTCATCACACGTAAATTTCATCGCACGTTCAAAACCGTCTGGGCCTTGTGTGTGACACAAAGCATCAAGAGATTCGGGTGGTTCAGTAAAATGTGAAGTGTTGTGGTGCAGTGAACACGTTGAAAATGCCGATTTCATTGCTCTTGGGAAAGCCGGTTTTATGCTTTGTCTTTTGGCGAAATAGTCTAGATTTCTTTCGGTATATGGAGGCTTTACCTTGCCTGTTTCAACGTGCAAGTTACCCGTCGGTGTTCGAATGCGTGACATTTTTTCGGAAGAGTCATATGATGGTACAATGGTGGTATATTTTCTCTCAGGTCTCGTTTGGAAAATGTGATTAATAGGATTACTGTGGGATTACTGTGATTACTGTGTCATGTAACTGTGATGGGCGTGTTGAAACGCCTTCCGCTGATGAAGTATGGACAGGTCTTCATCGTATTCTTTGAAACGGGTGATCATTTCTTCTTTGATCTTTATTCAAGACTCATCGTTCTCGAAGATGTGCGTGAGGTAACATTTGAATGCCTCACCTGAGATGTAGTCAGTCAAGTTGGTGATCATCTGCCGTTCCGACCATGTTGCAGCGGTGGCGTAGAGCTCGAAGAGGTTCAACCAGTTTTCTACGGGTCCGCCGTCCGCCGATCTAGTGTACTTGGGGATGTCAAGGTCAGCAGACGGTTCTGACATGATGCTGGTCGATGCGTAATACTAAGCGCTTGTACAGTAGTCCATGTGTGGTCAGGGTGTCTTGCGGAGAACTGCGTCGATACTGAGCGACTGATGAAGGGGCAGGCAGTTCTCCATCCCTCCAACTCGTGTGACGCTATGATGAATGGGAGACGTGGCCTGGCTCATACGCCATGTTTGTTTCATTCTCACTTCTTCCTCATCCACTTCTAAATCCTAAGCATCGCTACCTTCTTACGTTATATATATATATATATATATATATATATATATATATATATATATATATATATATATATATATATATATATACATAACGTAAGAAGGCAGGGATGGTTAGGAGAAATAGAGGAGGAAGAAGTCAGAATGGAATAAACATGGCGTATGAGCCAGGCCACGTCTCCCATTCATCATAGCGTCACACGAGTCGACAGGATGAAGACCTGGCCGCCACTCATCCACCTCACATCATTCACGAAGCCACCGGCAATACGCCTCAACTGAATATTGACCACAGAAGAGGGGACCTCAGGCGCATGCAGTTACCGGCATCATGGCAGAACCATCGACTGACCTTCCCATCACCAAGTACACCGGAGCAGCGGACGATGGACCTGTACAGGACTGGTTTGACCTGTTCGAGCTCCAAGCTACCGCTGCCTCAAGGTCGGAACAGGAGATAATCATCAACTTTACCGACTACGTTTCCGGTGAGGCTTTCAAATTCTAACTCACCCAAATATTTCAAAACGACGAGTCATGGGAAAAGATCAAAAAAGAAATGATCGTTTGGTTTAAACAATACAATGACGACTACGACGAAGACTCGCTTATAACCCACCCTCCACAGACAACCGCACTCAGTCGTCACAGTCAAAATCAGTCCTCAAGCATTCGGACGCCCAGAATGAATCGACCGCTGCTACAACACAAAATTGAACATCAGTTCACAGACAGGTGGCCGTGTTGTACTTCGGGAACAACTCAACCATCGAGCGCAGCTCCGTTGTGCACGAAAGTCGCCATTTCCAAAGTCGTGGCACCAACATACGACACGAGACGTCGCTCACCCTACTGATGCCTTTCATGCTTCGTCTCGCATACATGGTCCACCACCTGGTTTTCTACGACGCAGCTCTTCAAAGGCTCCTAACGGTCACTATTCGTGTCATAAGGACGCCTTGTTCATGGTAGACCAGCTGACACAAGGGGAAAATGCCGAACAACCCCATGACGACTCGAAGAGTGAAAATCAGTCTTCACACATTGGATCAGCTTACTTTCTATCTAGCACTATTGGGCTACCTCCTGGTTTTCCGTCATTTGGCTCTTTCGTCGCTCACAACGCCCACCTCACATCTAGCACGCTCACAACGGTCGGAATAGAGCTGCGGAGCTCAGAGAATACTCATACAAGCCCTGAACCTACCATCCAGATTCAGGCGCAAGAACCACTCGCAGCGAACAGCGAAGAAGAAGCCCCTGATGATGTATCTATCAACTTTAAAGCATTACCTTCATTTCCCGAAATGCTGCACAACAGCCTAGAGACTACTACTTGCCCACTCGACACCACATTCAGTTGCCCAGAAAGTCAGTGTCATGGTCAAAAAGGGCTGCCACCTATAGCATTTCTTCTGGTGACTGCCACCTTGCAAAATTGTGGGCTTAAATCCCACCGCGAGATGGGGGCTTTTTCGTCAACTTTAATTGCTTTCATTTTGAGTCATAATGACCACACTACAGTTAAACACAAGAAATAATGCTCCCCTACGTTATGCCTGGCCCAATTGTTTGTTGGGTTCATCAGTTATACCCTGTTGGTGACGCAATGATGACCTTGTATGCCCTAGTTCAGCAGAGCACGGGTACGAGCTTTCAATCATAAACAAAAAGGCAAGGGCGCATGATTACCGTTCGCCTCTAATAATAAAGACACGTCCACCTAAAATAGGAACTTGTTTGAAAATTGATTTTCAGTGCATTGATCTTGACTCAGTGCTCAGTTACCGGACGCATTATTTAAAAATAGATACATAAAAAAAGAGACGGTGGCCCACGAGAGGTGCTGCTCACTTATCTCATTTTACGCGATATTTTTCCTGGTGATAGTCTCAGCTCCCCCCCCCCCCTTAAGAAAGGAGCAGATGCTGCACGTAGACAGTTCGGCTACTACAAACAATATGAGTGTCTCGGCAGCAGAAACGTTCATAGTGCGCGTTCAACGATTGATAGAGCAACCGGAGGCGTCTAGAAAAGCATTCACGCTGATGATGGTATTACTCCTTTAGAACAGCCGACATACATGTATGTGTATTTCATTGTCATGTTTGTGTGACACTTGCTGGTGAGACGTCATTCAAAAAGCAGAATGGCACCTTAACCCTTTTGCTCCAGTTGACGAGTATAGTTGTCATGAGATTTCGTATTTAAATGACCGATGACCACGGTACTCGTCACCAACGAAAAGTGGTCTCCAGATGGAACGAATGGCGACAACACTCATCATAGTTGTGTTTCTTGACGCTAGATGGTTACACTTGTCCGTGTTGTGCCATTTGTTCCTCTGTTCTAATTCATTGAAATCTTTTGTTACAATGCTATGCGATGAAGCTGCTGTCCACATATCTTTTTGAGCGAATTATTGAAATAAAAGTATCCCATCAATTTGAAAAATGGTACCACTTTATTAAAAAACTATAAATTCAGCGACAAATTATTCCCGTAAATTTGATACCATTTTATTTTTTCGCAGAAGTGGAGACAACTTGCGAACAATTTTATTGTGAAGACTTAGCTTTAAAATACCACAGATTCGATAGAAGTGTGCTGATGTTTATTCGAGCAGAGAAGTCGCAACGAGGTTGCAACAAAAAATGGCCATACGGCAAGTCTGGCAAAGGCGGCACAGGCTCTCGCGCAATCAGAGCACGGGGCTTTTTGTTCTCTTCCGAAGGCGCATACGCGTTGGTGCGTATGCTCCACTACGATACCCTCGTGGTGAAGGGTAGCCATCCTGGCGACTCAGGGAGTAGGCACAGTGAGGGGATTGTAGTAGGGCTTGAGACGGTCGACGTGTACGGTCTTGCGTCCTCGTCGGCGCAAATCTGGCGATTGTGTCAGGGGCTCGATGATGTAATTCACCGGCGAGGTCGCGTCAATGACACGGTACGGACCATGGTACCGGGCAAGAAGTTTAGACGAAAGGCCAGGAACGTGCAGGGACACCCAAAGCCACACAAGGGAGCCAGCAGTAACGTAGGAGCTATTTGATGAACGTCGTCATGTCGGGTCATTTGTAGACCTTGAGCCTCACTTGTCAGAAACCGAGCCAACTGACGGCAGTCTTCAGCGTATCTGGTGACTTCTGAAAGCGGGGAGCACTCAGATGCATCAGGGCGGTACGGGAGTATACTGTCGAGTGGGTGGGAAAGTTCGCGGCCGTACAATAGAAAGAACGGGGAAAAACCGGTAGTCGCTTGCGTCGCGGTGTTATAAGCGAAGGTAACAAAAGGCAATACAGCGTCCCAGTTAGTGTAGTCGGAGGAGGTGTACATCCTCAGCATGTCGCCAAGTGTGTGGTTGAACCGCTCAGTGAGACCATTTGTCTGTGGATGGTATGCGGCAGATTTTCGGTGGATGATGTTGCATTCAGCGAGGATAGCTTGGATGACCTGCGACAAGAACACTCCACCTCTATCACTCAGTAATTCCCGCGGAGCACCATGGCGTAGAATGAAGCTGCGGTGAATGAAGAGTGCAACTTCGGGGGCGGTCTCTGCCGGTAGAGCTGCAGTCTCAGCGTAGCGTGTCAGATGATCGACGCCGACAAAAATACACCGGTTTCTAGAGCCACTATATGGGAGGGGGCCATAAAGGTCAATACCCACGCGGTCGAATGGGCGAGCTGGGCACGGGAGTGGCTGTAACATGCCAGTAAGGTGCCATGGAGGTGTCTTGTTCTGTTGGCAAGTGGTGCAAGACTGAGCGTATTTCCGCACAAAGCGATACATTCCTCGCCAGTAATATCGTTGGCGCAGCCTTTCGTACGTTTTCAGGACACCTGCGTGAGCACTTTGGGGATCTGCATGGAAATTCATGCAGATTTCAGAGCGCTTATGAGTTGGGACAGCAAGGAGCCACTTCCGACCACCAGGCATGTAGTTGCGGCCGTACAGAATGTTGTCTCGTAAGGAAAAGTGGGCTGCTTGCCGGCGTAGTGCTCTCGTGGAAGGGGCAGCAGACGGATCGGTAAGGTAGTCGACTAACAAGGCAATGTATGGGTCTTTACGCTGCTCCGAAAGCATGTCAGTGGTGTCAAGTGGTGACAAGGTGGTAAAAAGGGGTGACAGAGAAGCCACATCTGGTGTTAATGGCGATCGGGAAAGTGCATCGGCATCCGCATGCTTGCTACCGGAACGATATATGACACGGATGTCGTATTCCTGCAATCGAAGTGCCCAACGCCCCAGGCGTCTGGACGGGTCTTTCAAGCGTGGTGGTCTTTCACAGACCACCACGCAAACATAGAGTGTGGTGGTCTGTGACCACGTCGAAAGGACGGCCGTAAAGGTACGGGCGAAACTTCGTTAGCGCCCAGATTATGGCCAAACACTCCTTCTCTGCCACGGAGTAATTCAATTCAGCCTTCTTGAGAGCGCGACTTGCATAAGCGGCTACGTATTCGATTCGGGTGCCTTTCCGTTGTGCCAAAACTGCACCAAGACCAACGCCACTTGCATTGGTGTGAATTTCTGTGGCAGCAGTGGGGTAGTAGTGGCAAAGAATAGGTGGTGTGGTCAGCAGGCGGCGCAGCTGGCGAAATGCGTCGTCACATGCAGGTGACCATGCAGATATACCTTTGCTGTTGGAAAGGAGACTCGTCAGAGGTGCGATGATGGACGCGAAGTTGCGCACGAAGCGACGAAAGTAGGAGCAGAGACCAATGAAACTTCTTAGGGCCTTCAGTGATGTGGGCATTGGGAAGTCAGTGACAGCTCGAAGCTTATCGGGATCCGGAAGAACACCGTCTCTTGTAATGACATGTGCCTAGATAGTTAGTTTTCGTGCTGCGAAGTGGCACTTATTGGTGCTAAGTTGTAGGCCTGCAGAAGTTGGACACGTCAGAATCTCGTGGAGACGACCAAGATGTGTGCGGAAATCAGCTAAAAAGACTACGATGTCATCCAGGTAACACAATCAAGTTTTCCACTTGTGAGTACGCAAGATGGTATCAATCATGCGCTCAAATGTCGCAGGTGCGTTGCAGAGCCCAAATGGCATTACTTTAAACTCATATAGGCCATCCAGCGTTACAAAGGCTGTTTTAGGGCGATCACATTCAGCCATTGGCACCTGCCAATACCCAGAACGCAGATACAATGATGTAAAGTATTCGGCGCCTTGTAAACAGTCAAGAGCATCGTCTATTCGTGGTAGCGGGTAGCATCTTTCTTCGTAATCTTGTTTAAGCGGCGGTAGTCCACGCGAAATCAAACGGTGCCATCTTTTTTCTTTACCAGAACCACAGGTGATGACCAAGCACTTTGAGAAGGCTGTATGACTCCACGTTTAAGCATGTCGTCTACTTGCTCCGTAATGATGCGGCGCTCTTCGGTGGAAACGCGGTAAGGACGCTGTCGCAGAAGCGAATGTGAGCCGGTGTCAATAGTATGAGTGACAGTCGTGGTGCGGCCCAAAGCAGGTTTCTGAAAGTCGAAAGAAGAGCGAAACTTGTTAAGGAGAGCAACAAGTTGGCGGCGATGCGAGGGGAGAAGGTCTGCGTCAATAGCATTGTCAAAGGCTAACGAACTTGATGGCTCAGACGCATGAGCGATTGCGGCAATGTGACATGGGACTTCGTCAGGGAGAATAATATCATCGATATGGTCAACAGGTTGTACATATCTCAAGGTTTCACCACGGTGTAAGCCAATAGGGTAGTTGCAGTGGTTGGTAACCGACATTACGGTTTAACGAGACGCAATTGTAAGAACGGCAAATGAGAGAACAGTGCCCTTGCGTTCAGTAAAAACTGGAGATGGCGTGAACACCACCGTGGCTTCAGGTTGCGCTACACGTGAAAGGCTAATAGGGACTGAAGCTTCCGGAGGCAAAGCGATGCCGTCGTCAGCGATGAGTATGCAGAGCAGAGGTCGGGCGATGGAAATTCACACGTTGGCACAAGGGAAACTTCCGCACGGGAACAATCGATGATAGCTTCATGACGTGATAAGAAATCCCAACCCAGGATGAGGTCATGAGAGAAAGATGGTAGAACAAAAATTGGACGATGTACAAAACGTCTTGGATGATGACGCGCGCCGTACACACAGACGAGGGATGAATGCGTTGCGCGCTAGCCGTGGACAGCACCATGCCACGAAGAGATGTGGTCACTGTCTTCAGTTTGCGACAAAGTTTCACGTTCATCACAGAAACGGCGGCCCCAGTATCAATTAACGCTAGTGTGGCATCTACCTCAACATCGACATCAACAACACTTTGCGGCGAAAGTGGAGGCCTTGATAATTACGCTGAAGCTGCAGTTCTTGCCTCTGGAACTGCACTGATTAGTTTCCCTCCTCAGGAGGTGGTCGACGATGCATAGGTGATGGATCAGTGACGAGGGGATAGGAAACGAGCGATTAATGGGCGACGATCCGAGTCGGGGTGCCTCTGTTCATATGCAGACGTGGTGGCCTGCTGCGGCGCGTAGGTAGGCGTTCCAAAGGAGGCGTACGCAGGTGTGGAACGGCGGTGGCAGAAGCCTGCGACGTGGCCAGCGATGCTACACGCGAAGCAGATAGGACGGTTGTCATGGGTGCGCCACTCATTAGATGAACGGAAAAGGCGAGGTGGGGGCCTGTATACCGGAGGCGAGGCCGGAGGATGTGTTGCCGATAAGGAGACTGGATGCCGTGGGGGCCGCGCGACCACAGCTGCGTAGCTGAGAGGTGAAGGTGGCGCAGGTTGTGCGTAGCCGACGGTTGAGAGATCAGGTGCTACTGAAGCGCAAGGGTAAGGGGCTGGCACTGTAGGGAGGACATCGCAAATTTCTGTGCGTATGGCCTGCTGAAGTGTCGAAGGCCGGCTTATGGTGGGAGCGTCGCTATGCGGCAGCAGGAAGAGCTGTTGGGCGACTTCCTCTGTGATGAAGTCTTTGATCTGGTTGGACAGACTTTCCTGGCGAACGTTGGCATTTGAGAGTGCGACGGCCGAGATCGAATCTGGTGGTGGGACACTCTGTCGGGTGATAGAACGCTGACGGCGTAATTCATCGAAGCTCTGGCACATGCTTACGAGGATTGCCACCGTGGTCGGGCTTTTCGCTAGCAACATCTGGAATGCGCCATCCTCGATGCCCTTGAGAATCTTCCGAATTTTCTCTTCTTCGGGCATAGAAGGGTTAACGCGCCTGCAGAGGTCGAGAACATCCTCAGTATAACTAGTAAACGTCTCGCCAGGCTACTGGGCTCGCGGGCGTAGACGCTGGTCAGCGCGGAGTTTGCGGACCTCTGGTCGACCAAACACTTCAGTCACAAGGGTCTTAAAAGAGGACTAGTTGGCGATCGCGGTTTCGCGGTTGGTATACCAAAGCTTAGCTACGTCTGCTAAGTAACAGATAACGTACGCGAGCTTAGAGTCGTCGTCCCACTTGTTGCTGGCACTTACGCGTTCGTACAAGGAGAGCCAGTCTTCGACGTCTTGCTCACCACTGCCGCTGAAGATTGGTGGGTGCCGTTGGCGGGTAGCGCCGGGGCAGGTAGACGGGGCAGCCGATGGTGCTGGCTGGGCTAGGATCGGGGGGTTAGCGACTGCGTCAGTCATGTTTCGCGGTGGTCTCAGCCAACTTGCGAGAGCGGAGCTCCAGGTCTGCTTGGGTATCTCAGCAGCCTCCACCAAATGTGAGGATGTTTATTGGAGCAGAGAAGTCGCAACGAGGTTGCAACAAAAAATGGCCGTGCGGCAAGTCTGGCAAAGGCGGCACAGGCTCTCGCGCAATCGGAGCACGGGGCTTTTTGTTCTCTTCCGAAGGCGCATACGCGTTGGTGCGTATGCTCCACTACAGAAGGAAGTTTTTGGGAGTGTTATGGGTGTGCGCATGGGGTCAAAGGAATTGCCGAGCTCTGCTACTGAGAGACTGTTATATACAGAACAACGTTGTCGTGTGGCCACGCATACACACTGGGAAAAGTGAAAGTTGTGTCAATGAGTGGGTAAAATAACATGGTAATAAGGTGCCGAAATCTGCGGAAGGTCACCTTAATATCCACTGCGATGATCTGTGGTTGCGTGCCGTACTTTTGTAACAAATTCCTTTTGCATCGCTATAGCGATTTGTTAGCCAGATTGATAGTTGAGGCGGCATAAATGAAACGCAATAATTTTGATTCTATTAGCACACAGTCTACTTTATTTACACAAAAAGAACTTCGATTTTTAGCTGGTGTCTTGGACAGCAATGAATGCGTGACGGCTGGCGTGACAGGTGGGCTACCTTGTTTTTTTTCTTCTTTGGTTTGTTCGTTCTTGCAACTTTATATGTGTTTGATTTTTCAAATAAGTGCTTAGTTGAAGTTAAGCTCTTGTGTCGTGTCTTTCGTGCAGTCCGTGTGCAGTTGTGCGTTTCCTGCGAACATGGCCACTCACCCATTCCTGTGGACTCCATGCGCGAGGCTGTGTTGACCGTGTCTCCGAATAGGCAGTACCGAGGCATCTTCAGCCCGACCACGCCCGCCACGCATGGTCCTGTGTAAGCAGTTTGGCGGCGTCAACGGAAAAGCTTGCACTTCAAATAAACAAGTTTTGAAAAAGATAAAAAAGAAAGGCTAAACTTGCGCTACGTCAAGCAAAGCATGACACCAAGAATCGGGACGATTCTGACGTCTAGTTTGGTTCTTTCTACAATGTTGCTATAGGCCTTCAATAGGTGATGCTGAGTTGTTACTAGGCTTTATTTAAATGATGCTGGGTGTTTCTTAAACACTGCTCAGCTCAGAGAGGTTCGAGGTAAACAAAAGACAATTGAGAAACACGACACGACTATCCAAACTCTAGAGACACTAGGTCGAGCTGAAACTGAACGTTTGTAGCACCCGTATAAATGTACGGCGACTTTGTCGCTTGCCTAGGCCTTACATCGCTTCGGGGGTCTTCTCGCAGCCATCATTGCCTTTCTCGACCCTTAGTATTCTCTCCTTGAACGTACCGCTGAAGCACTCCATCCATATACTTCGGCGAAGCTGGAAGGTGCGGCCACGGCGTTTATGACTGGGTTCATCCCGGAAGTTCATTAAAGCTTTTCTCAATTACCTGCTTATGTCTGTCTGGAAATCTTGATCGAGTAGCTGCCACCAACCTACTGCCTTCGTCATTTTGTTTTTCAGAATAACGAATAGTGGAGCTAGTTGGTCAAGGTGCTTCGAACGAAAAACGGAGCACGCGAGCTGTGGTCAAGGTACGCGAAAGTAAATGCCAGTGCGCTCCACCAGAGAATCAGTTCTTTATATTTATGCCAAAATGTGCCAGACGATAGTGCCATCATTTTTACATAAATATAAAAAGCCACTTCTCTGATGCAGCGTGCTCGCGTTCACATTCGCGTAGCTTGGCCACAACTCGTGTGCTCCCTTTTATTTTTGAAGCACCTGTACATATTCATTCTAAAAGGCAGGGCGTGCGAACACGGTGCCAGAAGGACGTAAGGACATGACAAACGCCTACTAACAAATGAACGTGGTCACAATGGCGGAGAAGAAAGAAGACCCAAAAACTTCTCTGCGCATGTCCATGCAATATGTGAGCGAACAAATCGATCATAGTGACAGCGCATGCGTGAGCTTACCATCAATTAATTTCCACAAAGATGAAATCAAATTCTTTAACTGTTGTCTTTCACGTAGACAACAATGCGTGCCAGATTGATAAGTTTGTTCGCATATTCCATGAGAATGCGCTGATAAGCTTTCGTGTCTTTTTTTTGCTCTATCGTGCGCATAATTGATTGATTGATTGATTTGTGGTGTGTGAAGCCCCAAAACCATCATATGATTATGAGAGACGCCGTAGTGGAAGACTCCGAAAATTTTGTCCACCTGGGGTTCTTTAACGTTCACCCAAATCTGAGCAGACGGGCCAACAGCGTTTATGCCTCCATCGAAAATGGAGCCGCCACAGCCGGGATTCGATCCCACGAGCTGCGGGTCAGCAGCCGAGTACCTTAGCCACTAGACCACCGTGGCGGGGCTGGTGCGCGTAATAGGCGTTTGTGATGTCCTGACTGATGATGATGATGATGATGATGATGATGATGATGATGATGAACCTTCAGCTTTTCTGGCACTCGCCCACGAAGGGGGATCGGCCAAGAACCGGGCGGCAGGATCATCAAGTGTGCTAAGTCAGGCATTCAGGTAGTCTCGTAGCCGTAGATAATAACAATAGGCTAGCAGGGTAATCTCTTTGTTGCCCTTATGTACTCGCACACAGCAGAGAAAACTTCCCTGTGGCTATAACCTAATCTAATCCTTCCGAAGGATAAAATTAGTTCCACGTTTATTTTTAAACCTAGCTTCTCAATTGGTTCGACCAGGTATCTTTTCCTTTGATAAGCATAACGTTGACAGGATAAAAAGAAATGATCTATTGATTCTGATTCCTTGCAAAAGAGACACAACGGAGATGCTGTTAGTCCAGCTTTATGTAGGTAGTAATTTAGATGCGGAATTCTGCATCGTAATCTGGTGATTGTAATTTCTAACTGCCGAGATACACACCACTGTTTGTTCCAGCAGTATCTTAGATGTACGAAGTCTCTGACTTTATCCAATGATAATTTTTCTATTTCTTTGTGCAAACAAGAATTTCTATATCTGAGTGCTGTTACGTAGGCGAAATCAGGTAAAATAGGTAAGAGTGGTCCGCTTAAAGATTCTTTGGCTAACGAGTCTGCCATTTCATTTGGATAAATCCCGCAGTGGCCAGGTATCCATAGCAAGTGAAATTTTTTCAGGTTTTCTGGTAATAAACTGCTAATCACACTCAATAATGTCAAATTTTTTGCTGTAGATAGTGCAGTGCATACTGAGAGAGAATTGGTAAGTATGACCGCTTCTGATTCGCTTGCAGGAAGTTTACGAAGTGCTAGAATTATAGCAAATAATTCAGCGATAAATATAGGCGTGTAATCTGGTAATCGAACTGAGAAAGACCAGTCGATAGAAGTACAAAAGATGCCTATTCCAGCCTTTTCGTTCAATACGGATGCATACGTCGCAATAATGTTGTTTATGGACAGATGAGTAAAGTAATCTTTTAACCGAGTATTTAAATATTGAAGGGGCAGTTGTGTCGCATTAGAGGAGAAAATATAATCAAATTTAATTTCAAATTTTGATTTAGGTGTCTTCATTATGCCAATCTGTTAAATATTTACATTGAGAGGCTCTAGCAACGCTTGGACAAACCTAATCTGAGAGAAGTGTAGTCTAAACCATTGTGTTCCAAAGAATGCGGTTGGTTCTTGAATAAAAACGTATGAAGCTTGTCGCAGAGGCGAATTGTATATTTTTAAGAAAGTTTGAACTGTAAGTATTCTAAACCAAGTTAACAAAGGTGGAAGGCGCGCTTCCACATACAAAACATTATTTGCCACAAATTTGGGGAGTCCAAGACACAAGCGCAAAGCTTCTCTTTCTAATAATATTAATTTTCTCATCTTGTAAGCCGCGCTGCCTGAAAATAATACACACTCGAATTCCATAATAGGCCGCACATACATCTTGTAAATCATTATCAATTTACTCCTACGCAATGACTGCCTCCTTAGGTCCATGTTTTCACGCTCTGTCTTCTTCATTTTTAGCGAACCGGCGTCGAGTCGTGAGATTCGTTTTATTTCTGTGGCATGTACACCCGTTCACCATAATGACAGTTTTTGTACACACTGATGCGCGCAAAAGAGAGATGGAGATGATTTGTTAGAAGCAGAGAGGTCAGTATGAGCTAGTTTGCTCTCGCCTGCTTCTCTGCACAGAGGAAGAAGGAAAGAAAAAAGAAAAGAACTGATGAAGGGTGAAGATGGGCAGAGGAACAGATTATACAGAAATTGAATGGTAACTAACGCACAACACTGCCAGGAAAGGTATAGGAGATATACACATGTCCTATGCTTTCATTTGCAGTGCTGTCTGTTAGTTCTCATCATTATTCAGTCTAACAAGGAAAAACGAGCCATTAGGTTGTTTCCCACTGATTTCATTCTTGTTCCGTTCTGTTCTGTTCTGTTTTGCTGTGGAGATTGTTGAGGTTCTGCAGCGCTCCATATTACTAAGTTCTGCAGGGAACAAAAAATAAAATAATACTGAACGGTACTCAAAAAGAGCAATAAAAACTTATTAGCACACTGAAAGCACTTGAAATATCATGTCAATGAACAGTTTGATTGCAGCAGTTCACATTGTCATAAAATGTTCACATGCACACCTTCTTTTCAATTGTCAATATATGCACTAACACACTATTTCATATAAGTCAACCTCCTGGCTGTCTATCACAGGCCCTTATCCAGCCTGGTCTTCACTAAAGAGTCTGCCAGGAATATATTCGACTTTTTATGAAGATATGGTTCGAATAATTTCTATAATTTGAGGGGCTATCTGTCCAAACTTGCTAGTTTGTTCCTTAATTTTCTCTTTCATTCGCGTATTTGACGCACTCGAAAAAAAAAGGCGAAAATTATCTTCTGCATGACTGCGATGGCATTCCTGGAAGTTGGATGGATGTATTTTGTGCAGGAAGCTGTTTGTTTATGCTACTTCCAGTCGAAGTTTGCGGATTATTGTCTATAGGTGTCGTGGAGAATCTGTTGCTATGAAAAATTTTATGTGCGGATCAACTTCATAAAGCACTCATTCATTAGATTTATGGCTATCAAACCACTTCTCCATCGAACAATGGCTAGCTCCTTGCGTTATAAAATGTCGAATATCCGCCACAGACATAGGGATTGCTCAATCTCGTCCTTCGTTCAACGCTTTCTTGGTGAGGCTGTCTCCCTCTTCATTTCCCTCTTTTCGAATGTGACCGAATACCCATTTGAATACTGGTCTAAATTTCCGGAGCCCTCTGCTACGGCGTCTCTCATAATCATATGGTGGTTTTGGGACGTTAAACCCCACGTATCAATCAATCAATTCATTGAAATACGATGTTGTGACCCTGTGCATAGGCATATTACACAGTTTCTGCAATACATTGTGCTATTTCGCCATTTTGTAAAGTGATCTCGCATTCTTGATTAGCTGAAGGGTAGGTTTGCTATCCGTGCAGATCGCCCACTTTTGTGACTCGAAATTCTCGCAGATAAGCTTAACCACTTCAAAGATAGCCACCAGTTATGCTGTCGTTGATGAATATTTGTGCGATAATTCGTAAATTCTTTTTTTCTTAGGGAAAAAATGGTTCGTGCGAAACAACAGCCACCAATGCCATTAGCAGACAACACCTGGCTACACAATGCGACCTTAGTCAATTCACGCTAGCCAGCAACAAGCCAAAGATACGAAATACTAGAAAACATTAGGCAACATTGAGAAATGCTATCAAAGGGAAGCCAACACCGGCATTGTACATTTAAAGGTGTTTCATTTTTATCTTCAGCACTGAATTTATAATGACCCTTACTACCAAAATAAGATGTTCTTCTGTGATATATACTGCGGCTTTGTTACAGTTTACATAGTAACTCCGGGACTAGACAGTATTTCAATAAAGGTTTTTCTACAAACGTTCATTTCTGCCCGAAAATTACGTTGCTGAACTGAATCCCGCAGTGTTTGCAGTGTGCGAGTATACAACCTAATATTCGATGCAGATAGAAAAATTCAGATTACAAATGTTTCGCAGCGTTTTCCACTTTGCCATTCCGTGATCAAACTTACTGAGCGATAAGCTTTGCGTTTAGACCCCGCGGCGGTGGTCTAGTGGCTAAGGTACTCGGCTGCTGACCCGCAGGTCGCGGGATCAAATCCCGGCTGTGGTGGCTGCACTTTCGATGGAGGCGAAAATGGTGTAGGCCCGTGTCCTCAGATTTGGTAGTACGTTAAAGAACTTCAGGTAGTCGAAATTTCCGGATCTCTGCACTACGGCGTCTCTCATAATCTTCATAACAATTTTGGGACGTTAAACTGTACATATAATCACCCGCAAGCTCTTCGTTGAGCTAAAGAAAAAAGGCACTCTAAGACATTGTTGTCGGTCCCTTTTAGCTGTGGTTTCTGTGCTAGTTTTGAAAGCATCGTTCCTGGTGAGCTCGTATTCTTTGTCGGGTTTCGCATATATTTACTGCATTCATTAAAACTATTTTCCTCCGTAAAGTTGTTTTACGCGCAGGTACCTAGCTTCAGACCGTTTCTGCCGACTGCGAGCAAAAAGCACTGTCTCTGAAACACGCCTCCTTGCTCTTGGTTGCCAGATGCCCTTAAGTGAATACTGAACGCACGAGAAAAACGATAGAGAAAAATACGAAGGCGAAAAGAGGGAAGCTATGCACGGAAATCTGCCCACGTGGAACTCAGTTCCTGGCTTACTTAAATTTTTCTGGCTTTCTTAGATTTAGTTAATAAATGCCACCCTGGCAAGAAAAAAAATAAGTTTCCCTACAACGACTCGCCCAAGTAGTTCTCATTTTCTTGGAACGCAATATCTTGCAGGATACGGGCGAAGAATGGAGCTCGCTCCGACAATAAAGAAGGCAGTGAAAGAGAGGTAGCTAGAAACCTTCTCCACATTAGCATTAGAAGTGTTCATAACATTTTACGCATTTACGAAATGAAAATGATTGTGCCACAGTGCGTAAAAAGGGAAACATTAGAGTATGCTAAGAAAGTGGTATTTGGAGACGTTGTGGGCACATGTACGAAACGTTTGACTTTTCATGACGATAGTTATAGCGCGAGAACAAAACGACGACACAGAGACAAGAAGGACACGAAAGACAGCACACTTTTGTGTTCTCGCGCTATAACTATCGTCATGCCATACCAACTAGCCCAAGCTGCCACACTTATAAGTTACGTTTCGCTTTCATTTTATGTAGCACCTAGCGTCACAGTCGGTTTGCCTTTTTTCGTGCATATAGCTGAAAGAGAAGTCCGGCAGCAGTACTGATCTGGCCAATTTGCTGGAAGCGCTTACAAAGCCATTCTTGCAGAAAATCTCAACATATGTCTCCTGAACAACACATGAAGCAAACTATGAAATAGGTAACAGCGCGATATTATACACGGGGGCTCGCAAAGAAAGCAAGGCCGACAAGCGGTGACTTATAAATGAACTTACATTGATCACGAAACAAAAGTATATACCAAAAATTAACAAAAAGAAACTTGACATTAAAGCATGCGGTTCATGACAACGTCACACGTGCTCTTTCAAAAAAAGTTACAATTTCACCGCAAAGGTAAAGCAACAGATACGATGGCAACAAAAAAAAAGTTGGCCCGAATCTACTGTTACACTGTAAATGTCGTCGAAAGAGGATAGTTTTGCGTCTGGAGAGAGTGAACAAACCATCTTTTTTTTTATGTTCTGCGCAAGAAAATCAGTGAATGGTATTCTGCAGGCGCTGCGTTAGAGTTCCTCGAGCGTGTGGCGGAGGCGGACGAGAGCATCTAGGCATGTTAGACTCAAGTGCCATCTGGCAGTTATCTTCGAAAACGAAGGCGTGCAGCCCGCGGAGAAAGATGCGCGCCAGTCTCGGAGGTGATAAGGTGGGGAACGCGAAGCGACGGGTAGGTGCCACCACCGTGACGTCGTAGCAAAGCGTTGGAAACACCTTTTTGATCATTGCGTTGCACTGTCAGCGCAGCGCGATTAAACGCTACATTCCTTTGAGTTACTTGTGTGTGCCTCTTTTAGTATAAAGGCAGACATAGAAAACATCGAAGCGTTGCTGTGGCGCCTCAGATACGCGCAATAATTGCTTTTTAATTGACAATTGCACAACTATGAAAGCTAAACCTTGAGAAACATTGGTGGGTGCTCCGGATGGGGTTGGCCGTCTAATGCCATTTGAGGTATCGTTAGGGCGAACAAACAGACAAATGTACAGACAGACAGGCAGGCAGGCAGGCAGGCGGGCAGGCAGGCAGGCAGACAGACAGACAGACCAAAATTTTTCCGTCGAAGGTCCCGAAGAAAGACTATCGTCTTTAAAAAGCTGTCAGGTAACTCTTTTGGATCCAGACACATGCAACTCTGCAACGCGCTGGTGTAAGAGAATACGGCTGCTCCAGGGATACTTCAGCAGTCTCTTCGCGTTGAGAGCGCAGCACATACAAGGGTATAGGAGCGGCCTGTACTGACGGCTGCCGAGACAGCGAGATAGCGCGTGCCAAAGTGATGGCAACCGCACCCGTTAAATCAACGTTACTGCTCAAACTCTCTCAAATTGATTTTCTGAAAGCATTGGAAACACATGTTTTAACAATGCTCCTCTTGACTCATTTTTTTGTGATGATGTGTATAGCAACATTGATTTTTGTGCTCGCGGCTCGTGGCTTCTTGTATACTTCTTGTATACAACTTGTATACTGACTTCTTGTATACTGACTTCTTGTATACTGACTTCTTGTATACTAGACAGTGGTGATAGACATTCTTCAAAGAGCGTGATGAGGGGGTTGCTAGCAGATTGTATGTTTTCAGCGTAGCATTTCAAAACCACAAAATAGTCGCCAACAAAACCGAATGTTCTCTTAACAACCCTGCCATTAAGGCGTTGACGAAGAGCCTTGTCTAGCTGCATATTCGTTGCCTTGCCTTGCCATATTCGTTGACTTGCCAGACGGCGCAAGAAGGTTCATCATGCATCGGTACGCCATCTGCCAGTTTGTCTATGACACAATAATATTTTTCAGAAAAGCACGTGTGATCATGCCCTGACATCTTGTTATGCTTTTATGTTTTTTAATCATCCGGATTTATTTTGCCTTCATGTCCGATAAAGTTTCAGTTGAATGTCAGCGCTTGTTTGTGTTGTTTTTTGTGTGTGTCCTTGTGCAGAATATCGCACTGTTTCTTTTTCATAATGCAAGACCAATCTTACCACGAAGAAAATAAGTTTTTTTCCTCGAAATTTTATTGCGGTGAGGTTCAGAAAACTACAGCAAACGTATTTTTAAAAAGCGTGCTATTTCTTTTGCTTATTCCTTTATGTGGATGAATGTGCAAACGGCAAACCAAATATTAAATCGTATTTAAAACAGCACAGTTAAAACAGAAAACTGATGAAGTAACGCACTTCTTCGCAGTATTTTCTAATCCAGAAACATTTTTCCGAGAAAAGTGATAGAGAAACGAGGCTCAATCACCGTAAGTGCCAGTACATTTCTCGAGAATAAATAGGAAGAGCAGTGCTGAAACACACAGAATGAGGGCCCATCATTAAACTTATCCCCCAATTACGTTCATTTGTGCGCACTGCCTTTTTATTTTAAATCCTGCAAGTTGACTCGTTTCGCAGACGAAACTGGCTGAAAACTTTCAAAACTCGAGCTGCCGAGGATCAGCTCGGATTCTCTATTGCAAGCGCGATTTCAGTTCTTCGGAAACATCCGGCCGCTTCTCGTCTTTCGATCTCGGAAGAGAGCCGGGTTAATCAATCCAGATTAGGTGAGTGAGTCAAGACCTGCGACCAAGCACAGGGTACCCCGGGCTAAGGCGAAATCATTCATGTTTTATGCTGTAGCCAGAAATATCTGTGGAGCAGGCTCGCGTGTGTACACGGGTAAGTCTGTCGATGCATACATACGTCACAAGTGATGCAGACTGGCTGTCTGACTGGCTGTGGATTTGCGGCCCGGCAGGGTTCGTTGTTGTGGAATTCGGGGCGCGCTCGTGCATAGTTGATTAGTTAGTCATGTTTGATGCACAGAAACGAACTACCCGCTAACTGCGCCCTAGGTTGAACGAGTTGCGAGCACTTGGCGTGACATCTTGTAAATAACATAATTAATACAGCTGCGTGTTTGAAAACCGGATGGTCCGTGTGAAAGATTGAAAACTGTTAGATTACAACGATGTCTGAGACTCCGGATCTGTTTGGTTTATAGTAAACAGTGGGGCTATTTAAGCTTGCAGTAAAATTTAGGTGTCCACATAAAACCATGAGTGGATATGCGTCACAGAATTCGGACAAGCCCCACTACCGTGTACAGCAAATGCGAGCGTTAAACTGGGAACTCTGCTCGGCGAAGTCGAACACGTAACCGAGAGACAAATAGAATGAAGGAGAACCTGAAAATTAAGAGGAAAAGGAAGACCAATAGAAAAAGAAAGTCATAGAAAGAAAGAGCAACGGAGAAAGATGTAGAGAAATAAAGGGAACAAAGGTTTAAAAGATGGAAAGACCGAAAAAAATCATAAATAAGGCAGAGAGCAAGACTGAAAGGGAAATAAACAGAAATAAATAAAGAGATAAAGAAAGGAACATAGACATACTGAGAGAAAGGAAAAAAAGAAGTAAAGAATAAACGAGCGAGAAAGGGGAAGAAATAAACAGAAAAAATAAATGTAATTGTAGATACAAAACATACAGAAATAATGAAACACGGAAAAATAAAATAAAGAGAAACAAGGAAGCCCATCTAGCTGAAATATTTTTTCGGTCTTGGCACCAGTAGTGCGAAGCTGCGATTGTTATTTTTATTACTTTTTTCTCTCTCACATTGGGAGTCTCTCGGGGTTTGTTTATCTGTTTTTTGGGAAACGTCACCGCCCATTAATATCGCGCAAGTGGTGTACAACGAGCAGCTTCACAGTGACTGGGTGCATAAACACCCAGTCACCTTTTGTATAAAGCTGGCCCGCGTGGCAGCCTTGCTTCAGACGAGGCGGGAGGAAGAAAGTATAAACCCTTCTCCCATTCCTCCTCCCGTCGCTGATAATGGCGGCGGGCGTGCCTGGGGTAAGTGCAGAGACAAGTATATTTGGAGAGGGGGTGGGATAGAACAATCGTACCGTTATGAAGGCTAATCACACACGGTCTGGACACGGAAGTTTTCCTGCACGAATTAATTGAAGCGAATGGCAGATAGAAGATCCCCTAGGGAGCTAGGTCGACACGCAATTCATTTCATTACCTTTCAAAGCCCTGAAATCCTATCTGTCCGTTAAAGCTGTTTACATAGCCTTCACATTAAACGCGTTTTACTCGGAACTGGTTGAGTGGGAATTTCACAGATGGCGGGTTCGTTGATGAAGACAGGCGATTTCAGACAGCCATTGAAGCATCCTTGTATTTTCCCAACGTAACGCAAGCATGGCGAAACGAATCACGTGTAATGACAGTAGACGGTAGCGCGTTCGGTTAAATCATTTTAACGCGATAGCGTTAAAGAGCTCGTTTCGCGGAAATTCCGGAGCCGGCGTCATTCGTATATAGTGAGCAAAAAATCGTCATTTTCGCGTGACCGAAAAATCGAGAAAGATGCAAATGAAATCAATAATAAGAAATTCGCAGTGTGAAAGGGTATCGAACCCGGGTTGCTTGCGCGGGTGCTCTACCAACCAGCCATCCCTATGTTTGTCAGTACAGTGACAATACCTTCTTCTGCTTAGAAAGTCAGTAAAGGTAACTTTCCCGCTGTATACAAACACACGCATCCTGGTTGATTGATTGATTGATTTGTGGTGTCTAACGTCCGAAAACCACCATTTGATTATGAGAGACGCCATAGTGGAGGGCTCCAGAAAGTTCGACCATTCGGGGTTTTTTTACGTGCACCCAAACCTGCGCACACGGGCCTACAGCATTTCCGCCTCCATGGCCAACTCCAACTCCTAAACGCGTACCTTAAGTGCTTTTAAATACTTAACTACCTAAAGTAAGTACTTTTTAAGTAATTTAAGTATTTTTTAAGTAAACGCGTACTTTAAATTGGTCCCCCAATTGGGAATATAACCAACCTGCCTTTGGTTGGGTGTTGCATTCACAAAGGTGTACTCCTTTCGCATTGGTATGGCAGACACTCCTACATGCGACTACTGCGGAGCTGAAGAGACCATCGAACATGTCCTGTGCAGCGGCGGTTGCTACGACACACAGCGATGCCAGCTCCGGATGGTTTTGAATCGACTTGACCCCGGACCATTTTGTGTGCAGAAGATACTAGGACCTTGGGCATCTGCCTCAGTTGCGCAGAAAGCGACTAAAGCACTGCTACTTTACTTAAAGTCAACAAACCTGAGTGACCGCCTGTAGACTGTGTGTGCTCCTCGAGTGTGCTCGTGATTGTGTGAACCTTCTCATCTTTCTGCAACCTCTTTTCTCCCCTTCATCCCTTCCCCAGTGCAGGGTAGCGAACCGGATGTGCGTCTGGTTAACCTCCCTGCCTTTCCTTGCATCTTTATCTCTCTCTCTCTCTATAACCAACCTGATCCACGCAACGACACACGATAATATGAAAAAAGAACTTTTGATAATAGCATGTTTTGTAAACGCACTGAGCTTATGAAAATGCACCACTTATATGGTAACGTCTTTTCAACATTTCCACGGTCACTGTGTTTTCGTGATATAACGTTTTCTCATCCTGACTCGAGTGCGACGCTTTTATAGTAGCGTCATTCGTGTCCTTACTTCGAAAATTTCTTTATTGTTATTTTTGTTCTGTGGTGTTAGATTGGTTTACACGTGTATGTTTAGGTAGTACATATGCAGTCCTGACGAAACTAAAAGCGAAATGTTAGGGCTATACATAGGTCCCCGACCTCCCTTGTCACCTAAAAGGAAAGGGGGGGGGGGACGCAATGTTTGCTCCGTATGTTGACTTAAAAGAAGGAGGGGCTCCGCGTTGAACCTCCCCCTTTCCCCCTTTTTCTTCCTATCGAGAACCCTACGCACGCCTGTGCTAATGGACAATCTAAACTATAGGGTCCACAGCATGCAGGATCGGTTCCTTTGTGCTGCCTGAGAACCAGATGAATAAATCTTATGAATCACGTTTTGCTCTTCCTAAAAGTCGGTGCATGTTACGTTGTGATATGGGAATGAGGTGGGTTTGGGAATAACGATGAGCGGCTTTCGCCGATTCGCCTGCCTCCTGAACATCGTGCCATATTGACGTAATATTCAATATTCACAATGACACTAGAGCCAACAGTACATGCTCATGAATTTCTGGTAGTCATGCGAATATGGCCACTAGAGGTCATATTTTTTTTTGTTGCGACCAGATTCACATAGCAGCCATTATATATTCAATTTTATTATTGTTACGTACGTTTCATTCCATGACAGTTGTAGGTTGTATGTGTATTCTCTATATAAAAGCCATGAATTAGGCATGATTATATGCACGCTATATGGCTTTCATAAATAATTATTGCGCCATAAGATATAAGTGACCAGAAGCGCTGGTAAAATTACCTGCGCTTGTTATCTACCTTAAAAACAGATGAGAAAAGAAAAAAAAGGCACTTCAGCATTGTAGGTCGAAGAATATGTCAAAGAAATAGATTAATGTTCAGGTCTTGCAACAGCTGCCCTAGGTAACGAATGGACAGAGTGTTAACTTAGAAGTTTGGCGGTTTGGGCTAGTTGGTATGACATGACAATCGTTATAGCGGGAGAACAGAACGATAACAAAGGGACAAGAAGGAGAATAATGTTATCGTTGACAAAGGAACAAGAAGGAGATTAATGTCATTGTTCTGTGACTATCATCATAGTTTCAACGTTTATAGTTAAATAAGAAAAAAAATAAGCGGGTAATCTATCGGACTAACAACAATGCTCGGAGACGTGGTTTCAATTTAGACTGGTGCGAAATTATAAGACACCCGTTTACTCCAATTTATAGACACATTTTACTCCAAGAGGTGTAAGCTGGCACGTCGTCTGCCGCTGTAGGCGTACCTCATAATTGGCTCTTGGTTTGGGCGCTTATGGCCTCGATCTTCAATTACAGTTTGGATATTTTGGCAGAGACGAAAAGAAAATGCATAAATAGACGCTAGTTGGCTGCGTAATGTGGTCACTCAGGTTTTAGTTTTCTCTTAACCAAATATACACTTTACTGTCAAAGCGAACAATAGAATGAAGCGAGCGAGAGAATGTTATAAGAAAGGCGGTTAACTAATCGAATGAACACGTTTAGTATGACTGGCACCCTAACAGCAGGTGGTTGTGCAAACATTGTTCGTGCATGGCACTAGTATTTCAACGGGACTCAGAATGGTGAACTGACAGAAGTCTTCTGAACATATAAGCTGATAAATGCTTCTGCAAGACCGCTAAATCTGGACAAGCACTGGGTGCAAGTGTACCCTTTAGCCACGGACCTGTCTGTACACGTCTAATAATGCAATAGTAAACTAGCCCAACTTATCTTCGAGAGAACTCGGATGGTTTCATTGAATCACGCAGTGTTTGGCAACTGAATGAAATGAAGTCGAGGACAGCACTGGAAGTAAATATTGCGATGAAAGCTGAAACTTCGCGGGTCCGTGTGTTGCAATCAGCTTATTCAAGAACTCGGTAATTTAATTGCAGATCTACTAATGAGCCAATTGTGCTGCACTGGAAATTAGTGCAGCTAGAGATGATAATGATGTAGTTAAAGTCAATCACTCTTACTGAGCCTTAAGATGACATCTAAAATTAGGTGAAAGTGGGCTGCGGCGTTGGGAGTTTCGAGGGGAGCCTTCCAACGTTGCCCAAAGCATAAGGGCACCAGCATTCCAGCAACGCTTGCGAATTCACTAAGCTACATCTAGGCTGGCAGCATGGTTGAGAGATCTGCAATAATCATTCTCAAGATGGCACGCAAAGCGTACTGTTGACACACGCTAGAATATTCGCTACCTCTTTGCCCGGAAGAGATTTCGTCGTATCAGATGACAGTGCAATCTCTCCCATTTCATCTGAGCATTGAGATGAAAGACGAAGCTCCTATTCCTCGGCAAACGAAAAGAAAAGTGACGCCTTAGTTGAGTGATACGTCTCACCTCAGCCTCCCTACAGTGACACATCGAGCGTATCCGATTAGCGCCCATATAGTGAAACAGGTGGACTCACTTCACAGAAATTTCAGACGCTGGCCGGGCAATAAAGCAGTTTCATTACTGATCAAATGAGACAGCTGACAAGAACGTCATGGTGGCATCGAGTTTCCCAGATTCCGGCCGGAGTGGACGTTACATAATGCCAACAGCCGTCAACAGCACGCCTGTTTAAATGCGTGGGACACTGTAGTTCGAACTTCTTAGAGCCGGGTGTCAGTTAATCACGAGTACATGTAACCGACGTCTCTATAGTTCTAAGGGCACTTGCGCTTTCCACTACTTAGAGGCAGTGCAGGGATTCTTAATAAGATGGCATTTGGCGTGGCTGGAGGCATTGTGTGGGCTGCGGCAATATAAATGTATGTGGTTGAACTCGACGTGAAAGTCGGAAGTAGTGCGGAATAGTGACGCGCCTTCCATTCAGCGACGCTCGCGTTCCCGTACAAGCGCGCGCTGTCGTTCCAAACGTCCAGCATCAATGGCGAGAAAAAAAAAAGATCCTTCATTTCTGACGCGGTTGCGCCTCCTCCCCTTCTGCTTACACTCGCTTCCCTTTCCCATACCATGCTATACCCTACTACACATAGGTCATGCTATGATCTACCGTCCCCCTCCTCGTTTCCATCTTTCTTCTCCACTCTCGCATTTTTCCTCCTCACCCAGCTTTTTTTCTCCGCCCCTCGCTATACCATCCTTTTCGAGTATAAGCGATGTTTTACTTGACCTCTCTTCTTCTCGTCCTCCCCACGCTCACATCCCTCCATCTCACCCTCATTTACCTTTCGCACCCGCTTGCTAAACTGTGGCTATGCTATGCTTCTTTCTCCCCTCGTTTTAGGGGCAAAGCTCCTTATGCCGTGGGTCGTGCGTCCGCGATGTATGTAGTAGTAGTAGTAGTAGTAGTAGTAGTAGTAGTAGTAGTAGTAGTAGTAGTAGTAGTAGTAGTAGTAGTAGGTATGCCTCCACGGCCGCGCTAGAGGAGTGGCACGCACGCATTCTTTTGAATTGATGAAGTAACCCGCGCACGTTAGTCATAAATAAAAAATAGTTGTTTCCGATAAAATAACCTGCAGAGACGAATATCGGGGTGATGTAATCTCCAACTAAGTTTGCCTTAAACTTAGTGCTTACTAAAAAAAACTTGTAACTAAAGGACGAACTTTTAGTACTATATCTGACCACAAAAGGTTGCCATGCACATTAAACTCGCTGGACATAACGTCCTTGGGTTTAGCAAGCGTTGGGCCGCGCGTACCGCTCGTCTAGCCCGGCTGTGCCACCTCTCGCCTAGTCCTTCGAATGTCCACTGGATGACGGTACTTCTATATGATAAATATATGATGAAAAGATGCGTGATTGCAGTGATTAGAGTATTCACTAGATGAACGGACGAATGGACCAACGCACGGACGGATGGACGCAGGGACGAACGCAAGGACGGACGCAAGCATGAACGCATGAATGGACGCACGGATGTACGCGCGGATGGATGCATGGACGGACTCATGAATGGACGCACGAATGGATGCACGGACGGACAGATGGATGGACGGACGGACAGATGGATGGACGGACGGACAGATGGATGGACGGATGTGCGGATGGACTGATGGATGCGTCGCCCCACTCATCATCATGCCTTCCGTGAATACGCTGGGAAATTTTTCGCTCCTTTTCACCCCCCCCCCCCTTCCTGCTCCCACCTCTTACTCTACTAATCTACTCATGGCTACAATACACCAATAAGAATACCAGTAAAGGAGGGTTTAAGACTAGGACATACGATCTCCCCAACGCTATTTACCGACTGCTTGTAGGAGGTTTTCAGAGGCCTAGAATAGGAAGAGCTAGGGATAGGAGTTAATGAAGTGTACCTTAGTATAACCTGCGCTTCGCTGATGACCTTGCAATGCTGAGTAACTCAGGGTACTAATTGCAATTCGGGATTACTGAATTAGACAAGGAGAGTAGAAAGGTAGGTCATAAAATTAATCTGGAAAAACGAAATCAATGTACAACCTAGGAACAGTGATTTCAGACAGGTAGCAGTTATCATCCCCAGGACGGTTTTATGCCCTCCCATATACTATTCTAAACCATTATCTACTTCTCTAAACGTAGTTTTTAATGCCCCACGGGACAGTTTTCAGCTCTCCCATAGTAGAGTACTATGTATCTATAAATCGTTACCCATACTTTTTTTTCTAACAGTGCACTTAAAGTTGCAAAAGAGACATGTCTATGAGGACAGGTAGTAACCGGAGAGCCGAACCACTAGAGTGAAATAACTAGAACAATAAAGATGGGGGGGATCACATTCGGCAAACATTCTCAATTCACGACTGGCAATCTACAAGTAACCTTCAATAGGAAGCTATATAACAGCTACATCTTACAGGTACTTACCTATGGAGGAGAAACCTGGATGATTACAAAAAGTCAACTTAAGTTGAGGATGACGCAGTGAGCGATGGAAATGAAAATTCTATGTGTAACCTCAATGGACAAAAAGAGAGCAGTTTGGGTCAATGAACAAGCCAGGGTTAAGGATATCATAGTTGAAATCAAGAAGAAGAAATAGACATGGGCTGGGCACCTAACACGTATACAGGATAACCGGGAGTCATTAAGGGTAACTGACTGGGTTCCCAGAGACGGCAAACGCACGAAGAGGAGACAGAAAGTTAGGTGGGCCGATGAGATTAAAATGTTTGCGCGTGTAATGTGGCAGCGGCAAGCACAAGACCCAGTCGACTGGCGGAACACGGGAGAGGCCTTTGTGCTGCAGTGGGCGTAGTCAGGATGATGATGAAGAGGATGATACGCTTTATCTCCTGCCCGCCTCTTTTTTGTCCTCCTCACATCACTCCTCATTTCCTGTTGCCGCCCGCTTGCTATACTATACTATCGTATACATGGCTATGCTACACAATATTTTGACTGTGTGTCAGCTCACGTGAATAAGCTATGCTTTGTTATCTCTCTTCTCCTCAGCGTCACTTTTCTCTCCCGCAGCCTCACTAAAGCCTACTGAGCATGGTTATGCTAGCGCATGCGTATGGCGAGAAGGCTACCGGTGAAGTCACCTGCTGGTACAATGTTGTTTGGAACACTTTGGCGCCTCATTCATGTATACAGCTTGCAGGCCTAATCCTTCGTCATTGCTGTGTCAACTCACCCTACAGCTAGCATCGGTGCGATAATAAGACTTATAAGGCGATATACGTATGTGCCGCATGAGGCGCTGACCACGAAAATAATGCGGCGTGAAATAAAATCAATTGACCAGCGTAAAAATTTCGCAATAGACACCAGAGCGTGAGAATAGAGTGTCCCACTACAGAGTTACGCCAGTCGGTCAATGAGCAATGTTGCTTGGCAGAAACATAGTACGGCACCAGTTGCAACACCATCTCAGTTACGTAACGAGAGGGTCACTGAAAGGTGTCATCTTATTAAGGTGAACTTGGCTATATTTCATCATCATCATCATCATCATCATCATCATCATCATCATCATCTTCATCATCATCATCATCATCATCATCCTACTCTACAGGATAACCTAAGATGCTGGCCTCGAAAACGTGGCTTGCTGGACACAGACTCACACGGCTTCTAAAAATATTGATGTTAATGATGATGATGACTCTTTCTTTGAGTCTTCTTACCCAACGCATAAAGGGTCCTGTTTGACAGTGTTCTATACTTTAATTAATTTTTGCGTTAAAGCTGTCTTGAGTAAACTGAGCGTAGTATTTTGTAGCGTGGAGCAAGGACAAGCCGAGTAAATAATAATTAAACAAACGCTGAGGCCCTCCAGGGAGCGCATAGGAAACCTCTTGATCGAAAGGTGGTCGCTATCTCTTCCCACGAAAGTGCTCAAGTGGTGGATTGGAAGTAAGGACACACTGTGAAAGTCGACGCGAAACCCACTAATCTCGGTGCATTTCCCACCTTACGTAGGGCAGGAACTCATACATCCAAGATTTTGTAGTGCATATAACTGGGGCGCACTTTCATGTCCCATATATTACCGTTTAACAAATCGGCCAATAATAACAACCTATAAATTTTCTTGAAAGCTTCATTTTATTGATAAGTCTGTGCTGCTGTTTCGCATCGCAAGTTGAGATAGATATATTTAAGGTTTGTCATTTTTTCCTAGTCACTGTCATATATTGATATGCACATTTGAGCACAAAATTCTACACAGCTTACCACTATGAGCTGTATCTGTGCGTTCTCGTTTTTGTACGCAAGAGAAGGCGTGCGCATTTAAGTTAGATTAATTGTTCAAGCTTTTGTCAGAGATATGCAGTACACAATCAGCGCTTTTTGAAGTTCCCATGTGCACGTACGGTTGCAGTACCCTTTTACAGTCGACGCTCACATCTGCGATCGTGCAGCTGGACACGCCACAGTGGTGTGTGTGGCCCCGGGACTTGTAAAGAAAAACTGACCCGTGTGCAGTCCGATGCGCAGCCGCAGTTGCTCGTGAGGTCGGTGGTGGATGGTGAACGAGCGCACGTTGTGCAGGAGAGCCAACGACATTCGCGCTATCTCTCTCGCGTGCAGGTCGCCATTGGGCAGCGGGATTCCCGAGACCACCATGTACGCGTCCCCGATGGTTTCCACCTGCACCAAGGTCAGAGCCAGTGACAAAAACGAAACAAGAAAGTATTGACAATTACGACACTCTTTATTGCGAATTATGAGCGTAGCTTTGTGACAACGCCAACAATATACGATGTTTTAGTTATCCGTAGTTGTAGCGATGTAACAATGGATGCATATTACCGCAGTTCTCGAGCGCTACGCACATTACTCTGCATATTGCAGGCATCGCGAACCCGCGAAAAGACGACCGCCCCGTTACGACAAGCGAGGCCAGCCGCCAGCCCTGCGTGCGAAAGAGCTACGACTGAGGGTCCCAGCGCGTGTGACGGAGTATGAAAGCCAGGTTAAGAGGCCACAGCAGCTCTCGATATTCACGTACTCCGCCTTCACTCACTTTTGTCCTCGTTGGCGCCGACACTTCCGACGTCAACGGCGACACCTCTCAATGCAGAAAGTGCCTCTAAAAAGCAGCGCTCTAAAAGAAGCACTGAGTGGAGAAGTGGGTGATTGTAGTGTGTACAAGGAGTACGGAAAGAAACGCGTGGCGTGCCATTTATGATCACGCTGTTTCATGGAAGGCTACGAAAAGATGCTGGAATACTTCATAGTATTATAGATGACTCTGTTGGCCGTAACAGCGTGAAAAGAAACGCTGAACCGCAGAGAATGCAGATCTTATACACAGTTTGTCTTTTTTACCACGAGCTTTGTACATATAAAAAAGTTATACAAGTGTTAAAGTTGTACACCGTGTCAATCATTAATGAATACCTCGCACACATTGAGCACAGGATGTGATGGCATCTAACGTCGGCAAGAAGTTTCGAGACCTGTTATGGAAGCACAATCGCACAAGTATACACTGCGCTGTTTAAAGATTGATGAACCAAGTCAGTATTTTCTGCGTCTTCCGATGGAGGCGGAAATGTTGTAGGCCCGTGTGCTCAGATTTGGGCGCACTTTAAAGAACCCCAGGTGGTCGAAATATCCGGAGCCCTCCACTACGGCGTCTCTCATAATCATATGGTGGTTTTGGGACGTTAAACCCCACAAATCAATCATGTATTTTCTGCGTCATCACGTGCTCAGAAAGCCAGTGTGCAAATTCCTATTGTATCGCTATCTTGCTGCTTCTCGATAATATTAAACTCTGTCTTATCTTACATAAAACCGGTGCATACGCGATATTATGAAAAAAGACACGCATTGTTTTACAGCTTTCAGATTATATTAGAAGTTGCATGTTGTGTATATGCTTTGAAAGATGCGACGTTGTGGGGATTCGGAGAAGCGCCCATTACGTAAGCGCACGTGCATGTGACTTTTCAATTTTCTCGCAAGACACGGCTCTTGAAAGAAGGGATGTACGCGCTCGGTCTCAAATTTGGACACTTGGTAGAGAAAAACACGCTAAACAGGCGCATGGTAGAAAAAAAAACACGCTAAAAACTGAGTGACACTGGGAAATAGACATAACTTAGTCTGAACATTCTACTGTGTGGTTCAATAGTGCACTTTTGACAAGAAAAATAGTAAGAGAAACACTGGCTACTTATTGCCACAGTTGTCCTCGACAAAAGTGGTATCTCACGTACGTTAGGTATGATGATCAATCTCCAATTGGCCAAGTTTTCGAATTTATTAAAGTTTATTCCAAACCTACACATTGGCTCTCTGATCTAGGCCGAAGCCATTCTTCGCGGTAACGTTTTGTGTTTCCACCATTTATCGAGGCTTTTACCATTAAAGCTGCATTGAAGATAATTAAAGCGGGGAATGAATTAAAGGTTGCTATTGAAAGCTCGAAAAAGAAAACAGTTTTCCCCGGTGGTTTTATAATGCAGGCAATAAAGGGTTAATTAATAGGGAAGCTGTTCTTTGTCGAGCGGTTCATGTCCGAGATTCGTGGGGATGATATGCGCCAGAGGCACTTCAGGTAAGCCCCATTGATCACAACTGGTCCGCTAAAAACTACAGAGGCAACAGTTAGGACAACGAGCGGGTGTGAACCACCGAAGTCAAAGCGGCCAGTAAGAAAACAATCGTTATCATAAAAGTGTAAACCAAAATGGGCTAAACTCCATTAAAAAATAAGAAGAAAGTTAGCCCGAAAACTGGTAGGCGGGTTATCATTTGATAGTCGAACCACGGCCACGCGATGCTTTGTCCTTGTTAAAGTTGGTGTCTACACAGCCGCATCAAAGCTTACCAAACCGTGTTAATTAATCGCAGTGCTAAAACACACTCAAGCGTATCGAAGCGGCCTTGCCGCACTTTTTGAGCATGGTCAGATAACGCTGCGGATCGATGGTCGAACTTCCCCAGAACACGCCAGCCAAATATTATAGCGCAGCACGCGGCCTGGAATTTAGAATAAATTCTCGAACGTTGAGCAACAAATTGCTTTTTCTTCTCTCTGGAAATAATGACACGAGAACAAAATCACTCGTCACAGTGACCGTATCGTACACTAGATGATTTGAGCATGGCGCACTCGGTCGTTACTGCTGCCACCGCGGGAGGCGGCGACTTGTCCACGCAAGCGCGCACGATCGCACTAAAACCGCGTATTTGAAGAAAAAAAAAACAGATAAAGTGCTCAAAGACACGAGGCAAGGGTGACGTATTTTCTTTCCCCGTGTCTTTTTTTCCTGCTTTCCTTTCAGTTATTTCGTCGGGACGAGAGAACAATACCATTGGGGCATGCGACAAATCGTCGCAACTTTGCACGTACTCGACGGATTCTAAAAAAAATTTCTCGTGGTGAATTCATGAGGCAATAAGCTCCTTGAGTGAATCCATTTCATGGCTACTAAAAAAAAAGTGTAGCCGGGCCCCTTTAAACGAAATTTCCTTTATAAACATGTGTTTAAGGGTGTATAGCTAAGATGCAATAAATCTACACTAACACCTCAACCCTTAACAGAGAGTTTAATAGAGAGCAGTGATATGACATATATGTAAAAGACTTGCACAAAACAGAAATGCGTTAGCCTGACGTATACGCCACCAGCAT
Organism: Rhipicephalus microplus; assembly: GCF_013339725.1. Classification (NCBI taxonomy): domain Eukaryota; kingdom Metazoa; phylum Arthropoda; class Arachnida; order Ixodida; family Ixodidae; genus Rhipicephalus; species Rhipicephalus microplus. The sequence goes on along the minus strand of NC_051170.1, from coordinate 128,305,903 downwards.
CGCTATTTCACCGGTGTCCACTAAGCGGAGCTGGTTTTACACAGCTCCACGCTTGTTGGACTGTTAAGCTCAAAACTGGTGGGAGCCCTTCAATGTCAGCAACACTGGAACATATATTAACGTGTATTTATACCAAGCGCCGGGATTTCGGCATGCACTGATGTGGAATTTAGAAAAAAAAGTGAGTGCTAACAACGCGCTAAGATACACTCCAAGCTCCGAGCTGAGCCGCTGCGCAGGTAAATCTATTCGGCATGCAGGGGTAACGGTTATACACTCACCTTGTATACATCGAATTCCTCTATGACGGAGTCGAAGCACGTGTACAGATCATTCAGCAGGTTTACTACCTGAAAAACGCAAACGATGAGATAACATTCAGCGGTATAATAGAAGGGGCTACAGTAGGTGAACATTCACAGTATTCAATCTGTATTTTTCGGGCCGTAGCAATAGAATGCATGATAACAACCTGTTCAAGAGTCGAGGAGTAGCTGGCACCACATTTTGTGTGCTAACATTTTAGTTCTTCATTATTAAAAGGTTATGCAGCTCATTTAAGCAAATAGTCCGTATTTCGCTTGCTTTTTTTGCATTGTTGATAGTTTAGGAAAAAAAAATATGTACAAAAAGCAACACTCAAAATAGCGAGAAAATAAAACGGGATACTGGTTTGTACGATACATGCAGTTAAAGTTGCTACAAGATTACTTTTTTTATTTGAACAAATTTTTCAACTTTCACGTGGCAAAATAATTATGCCTTAGTACCCTTCTTTTTTTAAACATACTTAGCATCAAATCAGGATATGTTCCACACAGGTTGTACTCTAACAGGTTGAGCTGTTCTCAGAGATTTCAGGATAACTCTTCTTTAAGAACCACCATGCTTATCGATGGAAGTCGCCAAAAAGAAATTAATGACTCGATGTCGTCGATAGCACTTAATTCGTTTACTCTGTTTCGCGGTCGTGATGATAAGGAAGGTGGCAGTCAGACTGTTGTCACAGCGACCACATACCTAGGTAGATTCATCAATATAAAGTCTCATTGCCGTTTTCTTCTTATAGATACTGACACTCGGAGTAGTTGGCAGAATGTAAGTACCGTACGGAATGACGGAAAATGAAATGTCGCGTACATTGGTCATAAGAGCACAGAGAATCAGTGCAGGTCACAAGACTGTCGTCTTCCCGTATTGTACATCTAAACAAAGTGGTAACATCGCCACGTTCTGATTCCGGAGAAGTGCCGGCCGATCGAAGATGATCATAAATAAGGGGTCGTGACCCAAACACATATCAAGAGCACGCGATTAAATGCGCCTAGACGTATGGAATCGATGCCTCCTGCAATTTTATCGCAGCCCTGAATTTCAGCGGGCCTCGATGTTTAATCTGAAAAGCCATGGACCGGAACGCAATTCTCATAATACTTGCCTAGCTGTTGTTTGTTTTTTCAGTAATACAGTTACATAGTTTAAAGTATGCAATGACAAAAGCGAGCGATGCCCGGCGACCGAGGACAATGCTTCATATTCTCACCGACACGTGAATTTTTCACCGGTTTGGTGTTTGTATTGCGTATTAATGCTTCCGGGATGAGAGTAGCAAGCACTATCGACCCAAGTGTGCCTCAATTACGCTATAACACCACGGCCACGTCTTGTCGGATATTCACGCCGATGAGTAATGCATACTGCTCTTCGGTCGATTTGCGAATCGTGGTAACGTCACTGCCCCTATACATTTATCGGCGCACAGAGCGGCTTATAAAACCTCGAAAACAAAGAAGGAGGCACAGAAGCAGACAAATAAGATGAAACAGGATAACGTTAACCACACGTAATACTCAACCTATGGAGGGCAGTGTGGTGGTGCATGAAGTAGCCCCACTCCCCTTGGTCAACTAAGTGACGTGTGACACCGACTGTGCCCCATGACTAAGGGTGTGCACACCCTTATTCAGTCGGGCTCAATACCGTAGTTAGGGGCTGGACACTGAATCCATCCTACCCCCTCTTTAATCAATTTTTTCGCTATGGCGAACAGCACACACAATGATCTCCAGACTACCATTGTCGCCTACGCGAGGTCGTGATAAAAAACCAACAGCTCCGAAGCATGGGAAGGCGTCACAGTCGCAGTTCTCAGGGATCGAGCACCTGGCCTGCCGAGTTCGAGAAACTTCTGGAAACACGGTAGCTGAACGCAGCCATTGACCGCTGGCGACGTTCGTATGAGCGGTCATCTTCTCCCCAGAGGAGCTCGACTTCCTCTCTCCGCCAGACTCTACCTCCTCGCGCTGCGAGGTCTTCAAGGCGTGGGCCGAGTTCGTCATTGTGTGGTGCGCTCGTCCTAACCATTGGACATTTCCACCCCCGTTTTCCTTCGCACGAATGGCCCAATTTCTGCACCCTTTCTGGTGGGTGCATGGATCACTGAGACCGATTCGCCACCTGATTCGTGGCAACATTGGTTACCGCCTTCTTCGGACTGCCGTGTTAGGGAAATGACGGGCTATAAAAGCCGAAAACATTTGTACATAATAGCTTAATCTCTGTACAGTGTCATCATCTTTCTCATCATGTAAATGAATCATCCTACTATCTCCAAGAACGCGTCTTCTCACTGCCAAAGATCGGCTATGTGGACGACGGCGGGGAGCCTGCTACCGCAGAAACCCGCCACCAACTCCGACATCCTTTACAACAGGTGGCAACGATGATGCCATCAACCACATACCCTTTACAGCTTCTATACCACCAGAAAGCTGGGGAGCTGTGCGAGGCCGTTGTCTGAAGCACTACATCGTTTCATTTCAGTTTAAATTGATTGCGAACCTCGTTTTCTTTCAAACTCGGCGATGAACAAATATTCGGGAGGGGGGGGGGGGAGGTGTGTTCCGCGGTGAAACTTGCATCCTCAGTAGCGAAGAACACTGCGCGCGCGCGTGTAATCAACGCCGTGTTGCCGCTCCTTCATGCTTTGGTTTTACAAAAAATTAGTGAAGGCTGTTAATGGTGAGATCATGCAGAGGCGTGCCTCCGAACAGCAGAGATGATTACAGCCAGAAAAGAAACTTACATTTCAAGCGCGACCGCTTCGTGTAAGACTCGGCTTTCAATACCCCTAACACGCCGCGCACATTCACGGGAAATATAATCACCCCGTGTCTGTGTTGTGTATACGCCAGCACATCAAACGAGCAGCGTCGGTAATTAGTCGACCGAAAAATTCTCTCAAATATTCGTTCATTTCATTTAGTACACGACTTGCTTCACAAACGACGCCATCGGTACGGCGCAGCTGGCTCGGCTGCACAGAAATGAGGCGGCATAAAGCTCGGCGAACAGGGCGCGCTATTCAAAGGAAAAGCCTTTCGCAGAGCGAATGGCGGTATAGCGGAGAGCTTGTGTAGTAGACGGATTAGGTCGTTGCATATTGAGGTTTCCGTTCTGCGATTCGCTGATCATCGCGAAGAATACATCCTGCTGAAGGATGCATGTGTACGTCGACTAATGCAGCTGAAGGATGTATACATCGATATGTGCTCGACTATATGTAGGCACACTGTATTGAAATCCGCGTACAAAAACGCGGAAGTTTATTAGCAAGTGCAATGAATTCCTTATGCGTTAGCGATGTGGGATTTAGGTGGTGGGTATATGTGAGCTGAAAGCGAAAGTCTGAATGCATTCGAAAAGAAAGCGATGAAAAACAACAACTTAGAATGGCGAATTTCCAAGCTCTTTTGCTTATTCAGCGGAGCCGTCCTTGTCATTAAAGTAGCATTCTTTCTCCATGGATTAAGTAACTTATGCTAGGGCAACGTTATTGCGGATTGAACATGCCACATAACAGTAGCTTGAAAACACCATTTCGTGACATCAAGTGTTTTTGTGAGAAGATCAGCGTAAAACACGCGCACCGCTGTACCTACGGCTTGTTCCTAGCTGAAACGTCTGCTTCCACTTTTACGAAAAAAAAAATGAAAAATCCAGGCCTGCACTGAACACACAGCGCAGTTTCAGTGAAAGCTGATAGAGCTGCCTTTCTGCAGCCTTTTTTAAGCACTCCTTTGGTAACTGCTACAAGCACGCTTGCAGGGTACCCACAGTGCCATAAATCATGAAAATATTTTTCCTCTCTTGGCCTTTTTGTTCAGACCAATATCAGTAGAAAGGCATCCACTACGCCATTCTTCGGGAAGAGTGGTACCCCCTGCTCAATAGCAAACAAAAATTATGTGCATTTTGTTGATGCTGTGGCTGACGACGACGAAAAATTATGCCTTAGGCTTTTATAATGGGTTGAAGCATTTGATGACGCTTTGGTTACGCAACTAACATTGCGCGATGCCTGCTTGTTCCCTTGCTGTTCAAAAACGCTCTGTTACACATAATAACGAGATTCTTTATCCTGCATGAAACCTGCCTATTGTCCCTTTACAACAGTGTTTCAAGCACCAGCGTAGCTGTGGTATGTATTAATTATAATGCGTATTTGAAATTATAAGAAGTGCTGTGACGTAATGACGCATTCACTCAGCGACAATAATCTCATAAGTATAGCACAAGCATTCAAAGGCTTATCTACATATATTGTGCAAGACGAGAAAAAGAGAAAAATGTCCCCAAGACTTGTCGCACACGTAGATTGTAAAGGATATGCACCTCATCAAGATGGTGTGCCAGCTTGGTTCGAAGTATTGTTCGTAAATGTCCTTTAGAATGAGAGACATACGCATGACATACATACTTGAAGCAGTGGCTGGTTCTGCATCACGGTCTTGCATGCGTGTTTTTCTACGGAAGGTTTATTCTCATAATATTTGATAAAGGCTCTCATCGTAAATTACTTTTCAAGCTTGAAAGATCAGGAATAAGCGAAGAAGTATTAAGATGGATAGAGGCTTATTTATCCGCACGTCAACAGGCTGTAGAAATTGAAAATTACACTTTAAGATCACTGGCCGTGTACTCGGGCGTTCCCCAAGGATCTGCTTTAAGACCAATTCTTTTTCTGATATTTGTTAATGATCTATGCTCAATAGTTGAGGCTCCCATTAAAATGGAACTTTTTGCAGATGACTCCTTGATTTATTCCCCAGTTACTTGTGAATGTGACCAAATTAATTTGAACAGGTGCTTACAGGCATTAGATCAGTGGTGTATAATATGGGACATGGAAATAAACTATAGCAAGACGACATCTACGCATATTCACTTTAGTGGGCGTGAATTGTCATTCATGTATCACATCGGGAGTCACCCTTTAAATAATGCCGATTGTTTCAAATACCTAGGAGTTAGTATTATGCACACATTGAAATGGCACTCGCATATCAATAACACCTGTTATAAGGCAAACAAAAAACTGTATTTCCTAAAAAAACCTGGAACATGCTACACCAGATGTAAAACTAACTGCTTACAAAACATTCATACGTCCTGTATTACAGTACGCTAGTATTGTATTGTCGCTTCACCAGAAGGTGTTGTGGACAAAAATTGAAAGAATACAAAAATTAGCAGTCCGTTTCATATGCGGTAAATACCGACGCACACACTCAGTCACAGCTTTGTTAAAGTCCTGTGAGCTTGAGTCTTTGGAATATCGCATGCGAAAACATAGCCTCAAATTTTTTTTAAAGATTATAAGCGGGCAAACAAAGATAAATAAGGATTTAAATATTCAGCCACCAGGAAGGCGATGTGATCGTCTTAATAATAGTAGAGCATTTCAACCTTATTTCACACGCACGAATGCTTTCCGCCATTCCTTTTTTCCAGACACAATAGATATGTGGAATAGATTACCCAATGCGGTTGTGCAACAAACAACATCAGTGGATTTTGAAAATGAATTGGATGGTTTTCTTTGTAGTGATGCGTGCTAAATTCTGTTGTCAGCATTTATTCGTTGTGAAATACCACGGATTCAGCTGACGCTTTATTCAAGCAACAGCGAAATGGCGCCGATGATGAAGAGGAACGGGCGAAGACTGATGATGGTTATTGACAGATGAGGATGACGTCCAATGAATTCTTACACTAATTTCCCCCGTCGATGGAAGCGGCCAGCCTGGCCGCGAATTACGCTGGGGAACGCATACGATAGGGCTTGAGACGCAAAACGTGAACAATCTCTGTCCCGCTGCAGCGTTGGTCAGTGGGGACATGAACAGGTGTGACAAGGTAGTTCACCGGTGAGGTCTCTTCGATAACTTTGTAGGGGCCAAGATAGCTTGACTCAAGCTTCTCGCATAAGCCAGGCGTTCGCGCAGGAGTCCACAGAAGTACATCGTCACCAGGGCGGTAGAGAACGACACGGTGAGTGGCATCGTAACGATGTTTGCGATCTTCTTGGCTAGCTTCGGTGTTTACATGGGCAAGACGACGGCATCGAGCAACACGGGACAGAAACTGGTCGCAAACGAATGGTGAAGAGTTGACGGGGCCAGACAAAAAATGAAACGTCGAGTGGCGATGTCGGTTGGCGTCCGTTTACTAGGAAGGCCTGTGGTTCGTTGAACTGACGTATTATATGCATACGTGACAAAGGGAAGTATGGCATCCCGATTGCGATGGTTCGGTCGGATATACATGGACAGCATGTCACACAGCGTGCGATGAAATCTTTCCGTTAAGCCATTGGTTTGCGGGTGATAGGTTAGATGCTGTTTTATGAACTGTTTTTGATGCTTGAAGAACTTCACTGAGCGTGCTTGAAAGAAATGCCTTGCCCCGGTCGCTCAAAAGAACACGAGGGGCTCCGTGACGTAGGTAAATAGAATGCAAGAAGAAAGTTGCTACTTCCGAAGCAGTTCCTGAAGTGATCGAGGCCGTCTCAGCGTACCGGGTCAAGTGATCAACCGCGGTGACGATCCATCTCTTGCCGTCTGATGCAGTTGGGAGGGGCCCGAAGAGGTCAATTCCGACGACAGAGAACGGCTCTGATGGACAAGGAAGTGGTTGTAGGGACCCGACTGGAGCAGTAGTGGGCCGCTTGCGGTGTTGGCAAAGTGCGCACGAGGCAATATATTTAGCTACCGTCGTGGAAAGACCTGGCCAGAAGAATCGGCTGCGGATGCGCTCGTATGTTTTGTAGTAACCCAAGTGTCCTGACGTCGGGTCGTCGTGGGAAGCGCGCAGAACTTCAGTGCGTAGTGCGCGTGGTACGACGGGAACCCATCGGTGGCCTTCCGGGTGGAAAATATATCGATGTAGCACATCGTCCTCCAACTTGAATAGTCGAAGTTGTTTCCGGAGTCTGGCATTTGGGGAAGATGAAGCGCCGGTAAGCCGACCGATGATGTCAGTGCAATAAGAATCGGCTCGCTGGTGAGTGGTAAGTACTGACGGACGGGTGGATGAAGGTAGAGAAGAAATCGATGATATCGACGAGGCGTCCTCCGTATAGCCGATTTGACAAGGTGATGTGACGTGCGCCGAAGACTGCGGCAAAGGGCATCGTGACAAAGCGTCGGTATGTTGGTGTTGTCTTCCAGTCTTGTAGATGACGTCGAAGTCATACGATTGTAACCGGAACATCCAGCGGCCGAGTTGTCCCGACAAGTTTTTGATTGTGGACAACCAGCAAAGAGCATGGTGGTCTGTCACAACAGTAAAATGTCGACCATGTAGATACGGACGAAATTTTTGAATGGACCAGACACAGCCAAGCACTCTTGTTCGGTTATCGAGTACCTCTTTTCTGCAGAGGTCAGAGTGCAGCTTGCATACGCGACAACTTTCTCGCGAAAGGCATGGTCGCGCTGGAGGAGTACGGCGCCGATTCCTTGTCCACTAGCGTCAGTGTGTAATATCGTAGGTGCCTTGTCATCGAAATAACAAAGCACCGGTGGGGATGTGAGTGCCTGCTTGAGCTCTTGAAACGAGGCTTCGCATTGATCATTCCAATCGAAGGAACCGGTACTAGCAAGGAGCTTGTGGAGAGGAGCGGCAATGGTGGCAACGTTGCGAATAAGGCGGCAAAAGTACGATGCGAGTCCAAGGAAACTGCGTAGTTCTTTGGAACGAAAGGGTCGCGGAAAGTTGAGGACTGCGGAAATTTTGTCCGGATCAGGCTGGATGCCATCTTTACTAACGAGATGTCCTAGAACTCTTATAGCTGTGTTGCCGAAACGGCACTTATTTGTGTTTAATTGAAGTCCAGCATTAGAGAGACATGTGAGCACTTGATCTAGGCGTTGCAGATGATCAGCAAAAGTGGAAGAAAACACGACAATATCATCGAGGTAGCATAGACAAGTTTTCCACTTGAGGCCACGAAGAACAGTGTCGATCATCCTTTCAAATGTGGCGGGAGCATTACATAGGCCGAATGGCATTACGTTAAACTCGTAAAGACCGTCCGGCGTAGAAAAGGCGGTCTTTTCTTTGTCGGCTTCGTTCATTGGTATTTGCCAATACCCGGACCGAAGGTCAAGGGTCGAGAAGTATTGGGCGCCTTGCAATGAGTCAAGTGCATCATCTATACGGGGCATCGGATATACATCCTTTCGGGTAATCTTGTTGAGCGCGCGGTAATCAACACAAAAACGTACCGATCCATCCGTCTTTTGTACCAAGACAACGGGTGATGACTAAGAACTGGTAGAGGGTTGTATGATGTTTCTTTCTAGCATATCGGTCCCGTTTTCGCCGATGATTTTGCGCTCGGCCAAGGAGACTCGGTAGGGACGACGGCGTACAACAGTCTGACCTCCAGTGTCGATGCGATGATGCGCAACTGTGGTCTGTCCCAGTGCCGAAGCCTTGGCGTCAAAGGAGGCCTGGTGTTTTTTAGCAAATTTAGCAACGCCTCACGTTGAGAAGCCGAAAGGTCAGGATTTATACCGGGAGCAAAGAAGGAGGAAGTAACAGACCGGGCCTGTTGTGGCTGAGCTGTCAAGGCGTCAAGAGAGACCAAAGATACTGGTTTGGTATCCACATAACACGACAATGCAGAACCTTGAGGTAGGAGGACAGGCTCTGGGGTAGGGTTCAGGCCAAGTATTATCGCAGCACTGTCTTTGAACCGCACCAGGCTGGAGGGGACTACAACGCCGCGAGCTAGACAGTGGCTGGAAGGGGTGATAAGGACGTCACCATTGGCAATATTCGGAGAAGTGATGGCGATGAGTTGCTCCTGACCCGGGAGCAGTATGGTATCGGAAGCTGTGAAAAAACGCAATGGTTTCTCGTCGACACGTTCACTGCAGTGATCGGTCTCGGTCATCTCGACTACACGTTGACGGCAAGAAATTAATGCAGACGCTGATGAGAGAAAGTCCCAACCTAAAATTATATCATGAGCACATGAAATTAAGACAGCGAAGGTGATGTGGTGACGAATACCATCAATGAAGACACGCGCTGTAGATTGGGCCGATGGTCTAATTATTGCTCCATTGGCCCCAATCAAAGATGATCCAAGGTAGGATGTCTTCATTTTCCGCAATCGAGAACACAAGTCGGCACGCATAACTGAAATAGTTGCTCCCGTGTCTACCAAAGCCAACACCCGTACACCTTGCACAGTTACCAATAACATGTTTGATGGTCGTTCAGGAGGACTTGTGACATTTCGCCGCGATGCAGTTTTCCCTCCAAAAACTGCACTGTTTAGTTTTCCGATCGCTGGGCAGCCAGTTGAGAGACAGGTCGAAGGGGTGAAACAGAGCGTCGGCGTGGCGAAGGGGAGCGTGGTCGGGAGGCACGTGTATTGTTGGCCGTGTTGGAAATGCGCATAGGAGACGGGGATCGGTGGTTGGCAGGATTGTCGCCATAACGGTTGTAACCTCGTGCACACGTGTCGTCTCGTTCAAACGCGGCATAAAAATAACCACGACGATCATCTTGCTGCCGACGTCGACAGACCCGGGAAATGTGTCCTCGAATTCCGCAGTAGTAGCAAATAGGCCGTGGGGCCCGCCAAGAAGAATGGTAGCTAGGGTTCGGTGGACGGGCGACTAGAGGTGCGAGATGTTCGTGATCAGGCACAGGTGGTGGTACTTGAGGCGGCGAGGGTTGCATTGAAGCGATCTGTGCATACGAAGCGGGTTGGGTGCATGGTGGAGCACGGTGGGTGCTTTTAAACGCTGACATTTCTTCCCTAATAATGCCACGCAGATCGCTAGAAGCGGGTTGAGCGGGAACGTTGTGAGAAGGAGGTAAACTGTAGGCTTGCAGTTCCTCACGAATGATGGATCGGAGCTCCATACTGTGATGATGGATCGGAGCTCTATACTGTTTGCCAGGGGGTTCTCCGAGAAGTCGGGTCGCAGGCGGATTGACTGCAAGGTATCAAGCCGCTGGAGACGACGTCGGAAACTGTCGAAGGGTTGTGCGCGACGAGGGCGTTGAAAGCGGTAGGTCCGATACCCTTCAAAAGGTGCCGGACACGATCACCTTCTGGCATGGTGTCGTCGACACGGCGGCAAAGTGCAAGCACATCCTCAATATAGGAAGTGTAGGACTAACCACAATGTTGAACACGTTCTGCCAATTTCTTCCGAGCAACTTCTGAACGGACGGTCGGTGTGCCGAAAATGCGTCGGAGCAGGTCTTTGAAGGAAGACCAATCGCGGAAGTCGCTCTCATGATTTAGGAACCACGTCTTGGCAACCTGAGAGACGTAAAACTGGACGCGTGCTAATTTTGATGTCTCGTTCCAGTTGTTGTAGACACCTACGCGGTCATAGTTGTCGAGCTAGTCTTCGACATCTTCGCCAGGCAGACCGGAGAAGATTGGAGGCTCCCGAGGGGGGTTGTTGACCGGGCTAGGGTTGGAGGTGGGTGGTTCAGCCGGCGGGTGGTTCGGTTGGGCTTGCTCTTGCGCCATGGTGCTCTGCTGGCGTAAGCGACGTCCCGAACGGAGCTCCAGGAGCTGGCTTTGGATGGAGAGAGGTCGAAGAGATCGGGAAGCACCTTCCACCACTTGAAATACCACGGATTCAGCTGACGCTTTATCCAAGCAACAGCGAAATGGCGCCGATGATGAAGAGGAACGGGCGAAGACTGATGATGGTTATTGACAGATGAGGATGACGTCCAATGAATTCTTGCAGTTGATTTTTATGTGTGTAGTCAATGTTGTTTGTTTTTTATTTTTTATTGTTGGTTATTCATCTCATATTTATATATGCTTTTGAATTTTTCTTTTTTGTGCGAACGTTATGTACTTTGTGTCACCTTCCCTGTAATGATCCGAAGCACGGGGCTGACAGTATCAAATAAATAAAAAAAAATAATAAAGGACATCTCACAAGCGGTATTTAATCAAGACATGTTAGGAGAAGCTTACATAAATTATGTGAATTATTGTTAATACGTTTTTTATTTGTTCGTTGAGGGATGTCCCAAAAGAGACAGACATCTCTGTAGCTAGTAAAGCAGTGTTCTATTGTCTCTGTTACATCGCAAAGACGACAGTTAACTAAAGAATTAAAAGTACCCTTCCTTTGCAACCATGACTTCACCAGCAGTGTATCAGTATTGAGTTTATGAAAGAAGGATTTTGTATAAAGAGAAATGTACATTTTTCGAACTTGTTTTAGTACATCATGTCCTGGAAGGTTGGAATATAATGAGAGGTGATAAAGTAGGCGTGGGAAAAGCATGGATAATAAATCTTTAGATAATTTTCTGCGTGATACTGTGCATAAGTATTCTATGAAACATCGGGCTTTTAGAAGCTAGGTTCATATTTTCTAGCGCTTATTTTTTTTATTCCGATTAGGATATTGAAAGAACTTCGATAAAACCCAATCAAAACGTGCTTGTAATACCGTGATTCGGAGATATCGCGATTTTTTTATGCGTCTCTTAAGAGCATCTTCCAAAACACGGAAAGACCTCGATGGAGCATCAATGGAGGTAGTCATGTCCTGTACTGCAAAAAGTGCTTTTTCGTGTCGTTTTCCTCTAAGGATGCTGTATGTGATACACTCTTGTATATCAAAACCATCCTAAAGAAAGAAATATAATATATAACGAGTGTACGTTAACGGTTCCATTGAAAAAGACAGTCTCCAAGACAATTGCATTTAAAACAAAAAACCACAGCATATATTCACGGAGTGAATGGTGATGAGTGGGGCGAAGCTTCGAAACGTTTTATCAGCAAACCTTGAGTCATCCGCTGGCAGAGTCTGCCTGCCTGCCTGCCTACCTGTCTGTCTTCCGTCCGTCCGTCCGTCCGTCCGTCCGTCAGTCCGCATTTTCATCTCTTGTATGTCTGTCCATCCGTCCGTCCACCCGTCCGTCCATCAAGTGAACCCTCCAAGTATTGTAATCTCGCATCTTTTTATAATACATTGGATGGATGGATGGATATGGCTGTACCCTTTAGATTGGGTGGTGGCTAGCGCCACCAAGCCGTAATACTTAATGAACTAAAATCTGTATTTATTTTTTTTCCTTAAATAGTGAGGTTGAGGATTCGTACTTTGCAGTGAAGGGTTTAATTTTCACTCGTGCCTTGACTTGAGCCTCCAATTAGATAACCTCCTTCTAGTTAACTCTACCTGTTTAAATTCTATTTTACCCTCCCTGTCCCTAAACCCGAGTACTTTGAAAAACTCTGCGCCATCATCCTGAACTATAGGGTGAAGCCCTTTACACAACATTATCAAGTGTTCGGCAGTTTCCTCCTCCTTTCCACATGCACTGCATACCGTGTCTACCCCTTCGTATATGGCCTGATATATCTTGGTTCGCGATACTCCCGTCCTGGCCTCAAACAGTAGAGAACTACCCCGAGTATTATCATAGATAATTTCTTTGGTAATTTCTTGCTTAAAAGTTCGATAGATCTCTAGTGCAGACTTCTTAATTATGCCAATTCTCCACATATCGGTCTCAGCTTCCTTCACCTTCTTCTTAACCGATAATTCTTTTTGGTTTGGCCCCTGCTGTTTTCCAAGTATTTACCAGTCAATTTTCTGGTTCGCTTCCTCCATTTTGTATCGACATTCTTCATGTACAAGTAGCTGAATACCTTCCTAGCCTAACGCTTCTCCCCCGTTTATCTCAATCGCTTCTCAAATTTTATCTTGCTGCTAGCTTCCCTGCCCTCAAATGATGTCCATCCCATATCACATAGTACTCGCTGATTTGGTGTATTCCCGTGAGCTCTGAAGGCAAGTATACCTATTCCTCGTTGCTTAATTCCTAATCTTGCTTGAACTTCTGATCTCATGCACAAGACCGCATTGCCGAACGTCAGACCAGGAACCACGACCCCTTTCCATATTACTCTCACAACATCATACCTATTGTAATTCCACAGTGCCCTGTTTTTCATTACCGCTGCATTCCTGTTACCTTTTGTCGACACGTATATTTCGTGTTCCCTTAGGTACTGGGCCCCATTGCTTATCCATACGCCCAGATATTTGTATTTATCTGTTATCTCTAGCGTGACCTCCTGTATTCTAAGCTCACTACCTTCATTGTCATTAAAAATCATGACTGCTGATTTTTCCTTACTGAATCTGAAATCTATCCTATCTCCCTCATTACCGCAGATGTCCACCAATCTCGGCAAATCTTCCTTCTTGTCGGCCATTAGCACTATATCATTGCGTACATCAATGCTGGTAGTGCCTGTTCAATGAGTTTTCCTTGTTTGACTAAAGAGATGTTGAAGCCCAGTCCACTTCCCTCTAATTTGGCCTCTAATCCTTGTAGGTACATCATGAATAATAAGGATGACAGGGGACACCCCTGCCTAAGCCCGCGTTTTACCTCTGCAGGCTTGGATACCTTTTTTTCACTTTATAATTACCTTGTTACCTTTATAGATATCCTTTAAAAGATTAGTGACTACATCTTCCACGCATAGTGTTTCCAGTATTCCCCACAATTCCTCTTGAACCACGTTATCGTACGCTCCCTTGATATCCAAAAATGCTAGCCACAGGGGCCTATGGTCCTTTTCTGCTATTTCGATGCACTGCGTCAGTGAGAACAGATTGTTTTCCAACTTCCTGTGTTTCCGAAACCCATTCTGCAGTTCCCCCGGCACCCCCTCATCCTCTATCCGTGCCTGCAGTCTTTCCTTTATAATCTGCATCGCCAGACTTTAGACCACTGATGTCACTGTTATAAGACGGTAGTTGTTTATGTTAGCTTTGTCCCCCTTTCCTTTATAGATCATGCTCATCCTGCTAAGTTTCCATTCATCGGGAACTTCTCCATCGATTATTATTTTGCTCACTGCCTCTCTCAAAGCCTGCTTGGGCTTCGGACCTAATGTCTTTATCAGCATGATTGGCATGCCATCTGGGCCTGTTGATGCACTACTAGGAACCCTTTTCTTTGCGCCTTCTCACTGTTGTTGTGAAAATGGAGCCACCGCGCTACTTGATTCATCCTTGTCTATTGTGGTGCATAAAGCACTTTGTTGAAATTTTTCTGTAACCCTTGTTCTTATATATTCAATAGCTTCGTCCCCATCTAGCTTAGCACCTACAAGTACCGCCATCCAGCGGACATTCCAAGGACTAAAACGAGAGGTGGCTACTACGTACAGGAGACGCATCGCTCGACCCACGCCTTAAAGAGCTGCTCCCCTAAAAATCCGCTTGGTCTTCGGGTACCAAACGAACTAAACTTTAGGTGTTATGTGGCTCGTAGTCTAAAGTAACAAAAGAAATGTTTACGTTGTTGTACTGACGCAGGACTAGCTTCAAGCACAGATCTGAAAATTCGGCCAAGCAGAATTCCGCCCCTTTTTGTCGAATCACGAACACACTGCATAGCACCAGCCACGTAATTTTTGTCGCGCGAACGCCGTGAGCAATCACCAACCTTTACACATGAAAAAGTAGATGCGGCAGACATGAATCAGCACTTATCTCTGGAAAAGAGAAACAAGGAAAAGTAATTTTTGTATCAGCTATACAGAGAGCGGTGAAGTCGAAATGTGGCGTTCGCCTGTGTCTTACTTTATCTCATCGTACCCTATATACGCCCCGTTTGCTGATGTCTGCCGAGACATAGCGCGCTTTAGCGCTCGCAACCTCGCCCTGTGAGTGAAGTTCTTAGTTGCTGCTCCAGTTACGCAGGAAAGAAAAGTGCGAGGGAGCGTGCCTAGCGTGCACAAACCAACCTCGCCTGAAATCGTTGCTCCTTCCGTTCATGCTGATTTCCCATGATGCTCCCGATTCATTTCCTTTTTGGGTGGGCGCTTGAGCTAAAACAAAAAATTGACGAGCGCTAGCGTCTGAGCGTCCGCAAACCAACCTTCTCGGATGCTGCTCCCCCCCCCCCCCCCCCCTTGATCTTCTTACACTATGCTCAATTCTCGGCACACTCCCGTTTCATTTTGTGTGGCTAGGTTTCAAAACTTTGACGTGACGCTGCTTCCCAGTGTTTTTCTTCCGTGGCTCCAGCAGAAGAGCACCTCCTCGCCTTCTCTCACTGACGCTTACTCACCTGGCAAAACACGGCCAGGACGTTTGCTCTCTGCTTCCCACTCCTTACTCTATTCGCCTATTCGCACTGCGCAATACGTCGTTGTTAGTTGAACGTGATGGAGTCGAAGAGCTCGTTTAAAAAGAATTCTACTCTGGGCATCAGCGTCATTCGGTTGCGACAGAAGAAATCAGCGTTTTTTTGCGAGCAAGAAATGGAAAACAAAAATGAAAAGGAATCCACAAAAAACGAACGATACGAAGGGAGAGTCAGACCCCGGTTTTCACCGTGGTAATCAGGTGATATACCAATGGCGGGGCTCTGTGGTAATCAGGCTACGTGCCAAAACATGTCAGTTGCACAACGAGAGGGTGTTTTCACCCATCACAAACACTCAGGCATATTCAATAATAATGACTACCAAAGTGATCAGCAAACTGAGCAAGAGCGTATGTTCGCATGTAGCCTAATATGGACGTGTAGTGCACCCTTCGCTGATTCGCAAGAGGAAGAATTATGGCATGTCGGGTACTTTGCAGCTGTATTTGCAGTAGGGATCCTCTTGGAGAGTTTGAAGCGGCCAGGCTACGCGCACAGAACGTTTGTTTCCATGCGGCACGGTTGAGGCATGCACCGAAAACCGAATGCGGTCTAGAACTTGAGAAGACGATGCGCAAGGGGCTTCATTAGCTATCGGGTTTTATTCTTGAAGGCCAAGCTCTAGTGTCCTTCCACTCTTCTACCACGCTATATCGCATGTGTTAACGTGATTCCTTTCCCGACGAAATGCCTGTACGGGGTCTTTCTGCGAAGTAGATTCAAGCACCGGCTTGCCAAAGCGGTGGAGTGCTCGTCTGCCGCGCAGAAGGTCTCGCTTAGTATTACGCTAGGTCTAGAATATTTTTCTCGGATCTAGCGCTGTAGGTGTTACAGAAACACACGGCTCCGGCGGTCAACGACAACAAAATTGCCTGCTTTTGGCGTCTTATGTAACAGCTCCTAATGTAAAACGCCCCGGTGGTGTCCATATAACTTATTTTGCAATAAAAAAAGTAACGCGTCTTGCTAATTAAGAGCTGCACTTATGATAATGAGCTGGAAGGTGTACGCGGCAATAGCTTCTTTGAAAACCCGAAAAAGTTCATTATTGAAAATATGCCTTTGAAAAAAATACGTCATTTTTTATGCGTATATGTCGTAATAAGTAGATGTGCTTATTGACCGAGAGTAGGACACATGCAACATGCAAACAGCTGATCTTAATGAGCATAAGTGAACGCCGGGAAGTATTGTTCTTATGACTGATAAAACAGCACCACAATAAAAGCGACAACGGCGATCAACCTCACAGAAACACACACACGTACATGTGTTTTGTTCGTTGTTGACTCTGTATTTTCACTTCCATTTTATCAATCACGTTTTACCAAGAACAGTGGTGTTGCCGAAAGGGGGGAAGAGTGGGCATGGTGGTAAATTTATAAATTTGCCACAAGCCAAGAAAATCAAAATTTTTCATGATTATGCAAGAACGCTCACATGCAAAAGCATGAATGAACATACATGAAGTACGATTGAACACAGTGTTCTTCGGCAGAGGAGTACCCAGAAAGGAATTCGCGCCTACCTCACTGGCGAGGAATGTCACGTTCAGTGACGTAGCAGTGAGAAAAGTACAGTAAACCTTCTACCGTCACGTCGCACAACGAAAAGCACCTTTGTCAGCGTCCGACTATACTATGCGAAAACATGTAGTGTAGCTTAGTGAAAGCCATTGCCAACCAAAGGGGTCACGGTAAAGTTGCGTATAGGTGGGAGAGCTGTGACAAAGTTTGCAGTTTTGTTGGTAGACCGAGTTTACATGAATGATAGCTACAGAGCTCCCTATTAGCTCCACTAAGGAGTTCAAAAAATGGTACAAGTTCTGTGCAGCTGGATAACATTACCCGGAATGTTGCCTGGGGTACTATAAACGTACGGTTGTGGGTTAGAGGTTCGTTACTTCCTGGAAGCTTGCGCTAAACTAGCAGTGCTAATGAAAAGTGAACAAGCACGAGATATACTAGGGAAAGCGCTCGTCCAAGCGTACCTTTCCTTCTCCCCGCTTGTTTAAGGCAGAGTTTCGAGATTAATATATATTGACACTATCGTCCGAACCACAGTGAAGCCTCAGTTGGTTGTGCCACTGTAAGCGGTGGTACAGCTTTCAAAAAAGAACCTGTCAACAAATTTTCGCAATGGCTGACTGAGGATTGTAACAGCGTACAGAACACAAGTTGTCGGGGAGCAATATATATAAAAAACTGCAATCAACACCGTCGAGCACGTGCTTTGAGTTAGTTTGGCAGCACACGATGCTAGTTAGCTTGAGCGCCTTGTCTACGCCGGGTTAATTATATGAAAACACCTATTTCAATGGTATGCCCTATATTCGTTCTTAAACAGGGCTTGTGTTGTTCGATGTGAACACGCGTATAAGTGAACGCTTGGCAACGTTCACTTTATTTGCGTTCACTTCACCGTAAAGAGGTGGAGTTAGGGACACACTTAAGAATTGTTTTTTTTTCATCGCTAAGAAGAACGTTTATGTGAAAATTACAGCATAATCAGCAAATATTTGAATACTTAAAAAATGGGCGTAGTTGAGTCGTACGTTTAAGTTAGACGCAGGAGATACCCAACCTTGCGGTATACAGCAAAATGTACACCACCAAGTCGTCAATCATTGTTACTACTTGAAATAAATTTTAAATGACGAAAAACAGCATATCAAATCCACAGCAATGTGAGGTAGGCGCGATTTGGGCAGAAGCAATAGGGCAGGTTTTTACGCGATAGCTTTGAAGAGATCGTTTAGCCGAAATTCTGGCGTTGGCGTCACTGCCAGCGTCGTTGGTGTGAGCGAAAAACTATCATGTTCTCTGTGGCCGAAACATTTAGAAAGATGCAAATAAAAAATAATAAACATTTCCAAGTCAGAACGGGGATTGAAGCCGGCCGTTCGCGTGTCAATCTTGGGTTCTACCAAACAGCCACTACTCTGCTTTTAAATAAAGTGAAAGTCACTATCTCTGCTTGGAAATTTGGTGCAAAGAACATTCATGCTTTACCAAATACATGCGTCCTGTATACAGGTTTCACAATACAACATGTAATATTGATTGATATGTAGAGTTTAACGTCCCAAAACCACCATATGATTATGAGAGACGCCGTAGTGGAGGGCTCCAGAGATTTCGAGCACCTGGGGTTCTTTAACGTGAACCCAAATCTGAGCACACGGGCCTACAACATTTCCGCCTCCATCGGAAATGCAGCCGCCGTAGCCGGGTTTTGAACCCGCGACCTTTGGATCAGTAGCCGAGTACCTTAGCCACTAGACTACCGCTGCGGGGCACATGTAATATCACAGTAATATTGCATGGTGTCCGACTATACTATGCCATCATTGCCATCGGCCGTCAGAACAGGTCATTATTAAAACAACCTGGTGGTTCAAATCCGGCTATTAATTACAAAAGGCACACACGTTAATTAGTGCCGATATTCCCTTAAGACTAGAGGGTACATAGCAAGTTCGAAATCATTCCACTCGCGCAATTACTCATGGTTTAAAGCATGCTACCAATTACTCAGAGTGCAGCCATATGCGCTTCACTGGCACAAGCCACTTTAAATTTTATCGATTACATCGTGGTAATCTGCAGTTTAAACTTCTCCAGTAACATCGCACAATAAAAAAGCATGCACCAAACGCCTGAAGCACGCACTAGGGACAGAATATCGCTATTGCGTTCAGCTCTTAAAAGCGAAGCTGAAAGATTCCTCGTTTTTTTTTGAATAATTTAAAGATATGGTAAAGGATACATTCGGCTAAGGAAGTGGAAACCAACAAAAAAAAAAAAACTTGGCCCCGTATCTCCATGTAATCTGCAAATGTCGTCGAAAGATGATAGTCTTGCGTGTGGAGAGAGTGAACAAAACATTTATTTGATGTTCTGCGCAAGAAAGTCGGTGAATTAAATTCGCGAGGCGCTGCGTTAGAGTGCCTTGAGCGTGCAGCGGAGGCGAACATGCGCATCAAGTCACGTCACACGTGAGACATGAGCGCCATCTGGCAGCTTCTTTTGGAAAACAAAGCGCGTAGCCGTGAGCGCCCGTCTCAGAGGTGATAAGTTGTAGAACGCGAGGAGACGGGTAGGTGCCACCACCATCTCGTCTTAGCGAATCGTTGGAAACACTTTCCGTTTTGTGCAAGCGTTGCATGGTAAGCGCAGCGTGATAAGCGCTACGGTCCTTCAAATTACTTATGTATGCGCTTTCTAGTAAGAGATGCACATACAGAATATGTGCGTGTTGTTACGCTGCCCCAGACATGCGCAATTATTGCTTTTTAATTTACAATTGCACAAGCATGAACGCTCAACCTTGAGCAACATTGGTGGTCGCTGCGGATGGGGTCGGCCGTTTCAAATACCCGATGCCAGTAAGAGTGAACAAACAGACAAATTTACAGACAGACATATAGACCGAACATTTTGCGTCGAAGGTCCCCAAGAAAGACTATCGTCTTTAATATACTTTGAACAGAGAAGCTCTTCGAAGTAAAATGATATTGCTTTAGGGCAACTCAGTTTGAGCGTGAAGGAAAGATACTATGCAGTAAAGAAGGGAAAAAGCAGACGACAGTGTGGGCGCTAACTTCCAACTTTCGTTTATTGCGTACCCTTACGAAACATTATATAGCTCATTTCACGTGACGCCACACACATGACAAAACCTTACACGTGTGGCAAAGCACACTATCATGGAAACCTATTAGTGATTTGATTTCAGATTAACAATTCATACCAATGCTTCACAGCACGCGCTCCAAAAAATTGAGCTTTTTTTTAGATAAGGCCACAGACGGCGTACTCGCACACAGCTTCGCACATTTTGCGATAGCGTTCACTTCAATAATTTTTTGTGTCATCTGGTTACAATTCCGGCCCAAGATAACACACTGATCAAAGAATGGAGTGCATCCACATGACTTACAATGCATAGCCAAGAAACCACCAGAAGAAAACTCGTCTGTTTTTACCCCTTCTTGGCTGCATAACATGTTTTCTTCACGCTCAAACGGAGCTGCGCTAAAGCAATATCATTTTATTATGTACCAACTCGCCCAGTCAGCAGTACTTTTTGAGGCAACAGTAATTTGTGTTCCGTCGAACAAAACACCTCGGGTGGGTATATGCGTGCCACAGGAATCGGCCAAGACGCACTACCAAATGCAGTAAGTGAAAGTGTTGAACGAAAAGCCTGGTCGGCGAAGTGGAGCAAGGAAACACGTGAAAGAGAGACAGAGACGGGGTGGGAGGGAGAGAGAAAGAAAAGTAGAAAGCGAGAAAAAGAGAACATACAGAGATAGAACAGAAATACAGGTAATGAAGTGATAGAAAGAAAGAAAAGGAGAGAAATAGAACTAAACTAAATAAACATATAAAGAGACAGAGAGACAGAAAATTACAGAACGAGAAAGATAAAGAGAGAAGTATAAACGAAAGAAAAAAGATAGACAAAAGAGAACAACATAGAAAGATCTGAATAGAGGAATAAAGAGAAACAAAAAAGAAAGGAAAAGAAGCAGGGATAGAGATAAAACTATAGAAAAAAAAAGAAGCCAAGACCGAAAGAAAGAGAAAGATGAAAAGTGCGAGGGAGATAAAAAAAATAGCGGGAGTGAGGAAGGAAATAAAGCACTAAATACGAAGAAAGAGATACAAAAAGTAATGAAAAAGAAAGAGATCAAAGGAAGAAAACCAGTAATACAAAACAAGAAAAGGCCCCTAGCTCGGCTTTTGCTTTAGCATGAGACTTGACACAGCCCCCCAATTATGATAACAGCAGTCAGCAGTTACAAGACTACTTTCTCACTTCTTCTTGCGGACTAACGAAGCCACCGAGCGCACAAGTTGTTTGAAAAATCTCTCCAGAATTCTTTCCAAACCAAGAAAATGTGATATTTGCTCGCTGCCTTCTCAGTTGAATTTTCTGTAGCAGCAGGCATTTTAAGATAATTAGAAACATCTTTTTGTACAGCAATGAAAGGAGATAATAATGACTTGTTATTTACAGTGATTAGACGATTATGTACCGTGAAATGATTGAAGTTCTTATTGTGAAAACCAATCCAAGCTTTTACTATAAATAAGCAGCCTATAATAAATATTGTTGCGAAACCTAATTCAATAAAATTTAACGACGAAACCGAAATCGAAGCATCGATGAGGCCAAGAAATAGACGACCCCATCGCTGTGCAAGACAACGACTGCACATGTGTAGTCTTTCCCCGTTCGTTTAGACATGTGCGCCTGGTGTGCCACAATCGCAAGCGCTGCCTGCACACAGCGAGGTCGTTTGATCGTTGATTTAATGACACTCAGTAATTCCAGACGTCTCCTAGAACATGAAAATTGCACTTTTCCAAGCATCGAACTTGAAGCAAAACTGCGATTCGGCCTAGTTGGAACAGATCCATCTTGAAATGTTCGCGCAGGTACAAGGGGACACAGACGGGAACACAAATGGGCGCAATCAAACAACTGGCTTATTTTTTGAAAACATCGACCTAATACCCCTCAGATCTGCGTGACCTGATCACCAAAAAACATTTGAACTGCGCACACATGCCAACTTACGATCACAAGCTCACTGAACAACAGACAGGAGCGAAATTTCTTTCGCTATAGTAAATTTCTCCCAACTTGGACGAATTTCTTTGCGCGATTACTAGTGGCCGCTTTTTGGAACTCACAAAGCGGCAGTGGCCTCTTCGCATAAAGGGCATCCATTCTCCATTTGGCATAACTGCGTGTATCCAGTAATAAAAAAAGTTAATTAGGTTAACCTTACTAACGACTGTTCCAAATGATGTCTTAGAGATCCTGGGATGGCCGCGGCTGCAGAACGAGTGATCTTAAAGGCATCTAAGAAAATATCGCTTTTCACAGTTTTTTTTTTTCAGGATTAAGGACACAATTTTGCACGACCTTGTATAGTCCTATGTCGGTAATTAGTGGTAATACCACGGATGTGAGGTATGTGCTAACGTCTCATATATATCTTTTCCACACCACAAGCAAAGAATGATCAAATTGTGAAAAACTGTATGAACCCAGAAGAAGCTGTCGAGCGTAATGTAACACAAAAAGGCTTATCTTAGCTCACGCTTTCGTCCAATCGCTACTAGCCTTGAAAGAACCTTAACAAAACAAAAAAATATTTGCTCCAATCTGTCCCAATAACGCCTCACTAAGCTGAGAGGGCTTTGGTTCATGTCGCTCGAAGCTGAAACAGCACCTGGATCTCTTGTATATGTTCTAAGCTTGCAGCTTTTCTTCGAAGACTTGTCGACGCAAGAGCTACCCTTTATAGTTTATTGCTGTCTTTTATGCATTTTCGTTATTATGGACAAGGCAATCCGGGATAATAATTAGTAGACTGAAGAAAGAGAAACGAGCAGCTTGTTAATTGAGAAATCAATGTGTATGTTCTGCACAGCAGTCGGTCGCACCAGCTTGCAAGCCACGGGCACTGCGTGGCTTTATACTGAGTTGTGGCTGCTGCTCGCCAAACAAAATAATCAGTTAAAGTTGTTTCCTTGTGTGATTGTGTTCGTCCGCTGTCAGTTAATTACCGCCACCGTGATGAAGCAATGCCTCCGTCAACAAAGCCATTTCTGACATTATTATTATTATTATATATTAATATTAATATTATTAGTATTATTAAACTAAACTGATAGTAAAAGTAAGTACAGGAGGAAGGCATGCAATTTGACTTCGGAAGTGCCTAACGAACGATCTAAGTAGCCATCTCCGGAAGGAGGAATATGGCTTTATAAAGAAACTCATGCCCAAGTGTACTTCGCGTTTTTTTAATTAGTGCTGGAAAGCCGGCACTTGAAAACACACAAAAACACACACATACACACTCACACACGTACACACCCACGCACACACACACACACACACACACACAAACGCACACACACAAACACACGCATAGACGACCGAGCACGAACAAAAGCAGTGTATACAAAGAGGTGCCTAGATCGTTTTCCGCAAGTGAGCGTGAAAGTTCGGCGCACTTCCGTCTGGAGAACCTGACCTTTACCAAAGATGAGACGGTAAAGTGTGTTAAGAATACAAAAAAAAAGAATTAAAGAAAAGGAGAAGACAGGTACGCATTCTCAGTTACGAGTGGAAGCCCCGGGTGACCTTCGCCATGAGTCACTCCATCACGCCGCTAATGGGCGAACCACCGAGCGTACATCCGCTGCTCGCGTGACAAATGCAAACGACGCGCGGTTCGTTGCGTCCAAGCAAAAAGACGAGGAGAGCGTCATCCTTTTGTTTCGAGCTTTCACCCTCCCCCTCGTCACACGGCTCTCGCAAATTCTTTTTCTCAGCCGTCGGCATCCCGCATTTCCTTTTCTCCCACGTGCTACGTCGCTCGTGCATCTTCGTTCGCAAAATCCGGTGACAGGAAACAGAACACGTGCACCACCCTTCCGATGGATGACGCCGGCAAGAACATGTATCACCTCACGTGGCGGCACTGGACACATAACCGCGTTAATTCGATTCCAAGCGACAGAGCCTTGTACCTGTTGTGTCAGGCAGCTTAACTTAAGGAACAACCTGGTTCCCCAAACAGTGCGAACGGAACAACGAAAAACGGGAGAACACGGGATGGGGTGCCAGCCTTACACCCTGTAATCAGACGTTTCTCGACTTGTTTAGCAAGTAAGTCACGTTGTGGTCCGAGTCATTTTATTACCATTTTTCTTTTTTACGAAATGAGTACATGTTTACATATACATCTTTGAAGACTACTTGCACGAATGTTTTAGCGTCTCAATTGTTAGTGCGCAACTTGTTTGTTACCCCCTTAATCATAGCTTTAGCTGTGTGTAACGTTACAGGCCACACTGAGCGGCGTCAGCTTTCAAGATGGCGCTTTCGGTTTTTGAATAACAGTTTTATTGCAGGGACACGGGCACTCGTATTATGATTAAACGCGCAAACACGCCATGCTTCTAGGAATATTTGAAATAAAGTCGCATAGAAAATATTTGAATGGTTGAGGAGATGGATTTGCGACAGTCGCATATGTTCTTGCAATGTCCTAAAAAAAAAAAAAAACGTATGTGGTAACAACGAAAAGTGCCCCCTGCCTGATTGTTCAGAACTGGACGATGCCATCCAGTTCTATGACGAAACAAAAGAAGGTCCTTGGTTTGCTCCCGAGTTTCGGCACCAAATATTAAGAACAAGGACCCGTGGTCATAGAACTCGACGACGATGTTTACTTTTTCAGGGCTAGCTCCGCATTAATCACTTCCTTCTCTTACTCTACGTCCGTCGCGCATCTCCCAAGCCCATGCCCCACTTATTTATTTTCAACATTTAGTACGGCAGAGCTGGAAATTTTTAATGCATCTGAAAATTATGCCACTATCTTTATATCAATTGTGTTGAATTAACTGCTAGCTTCAGCTCCCGACATAGCGGCTTTTCATAAGAAGGTCAAACAACCCTGAGAGACAGCCCGCAGTTATTGAGGAAGAGTAGAGAACAAATGAACACTCTGCGTGCATTCATTCTACTTCCTAATGATTGAAAGGTCTTTCTCCTTTTCCGCCCGTCTCGTCCGCTCACAATCTCTAACTAGCGCCTTTGTCTAGTGGTGCATGTATACAGCGTTTCACTGAAGGCTCCCTGGGCGTCATCATGGTCCTCTCTGGGTTGTTGTTAGTACGCGTGACCACCCGAAAAATGCACTGCCAAGGCTGTGACGTCGGCTAATGCACTCTCGTGCAACAACCCAGAAAGGAGGAAATCCTCCTCTCTGTAAAAAAGGACCATACCGAGTTATGGCTCTCCCGGTTAGCCCTGAAGCGTGTAACCTGTCTTAATATGATTTGACCATAACACGTGTAGTGAATAATCCCTTTTCTAAATGACAGTAAAACTTTGTGGTCATAAAATTTCACAATAACGACATCCTTCATTCCGACCCATTAAGTGCCTTGCACACTTACGCAAGAATATATAAATTTTAACAGTGCTTCGTAGTTCTAGAATATACTATAGACTAAAGAAACGTCGTTCGAGTATGGGTGCGACGATTACGTTACAGTCGGCCCTTCCAGTTTGGCAACTGTACTGCACTGTCTATACGTCTCCCATTTCATGCATTACTGCATCCACGGATGGGCGTTAGTTATGGTAAAGTTATCTTAACGATGTTCAACCATGCGCGTTGACGCGCAAAACTAATAGCGTTCTTGCTAGTTGAGTCTCGACATTCTAAACTAGGGCTTGCTGTTTGGTGACAGTTAATGCACGAAGCAGAAAAAATAAATTCAACAAATCTTGTGGGTCAAATGAAAGAAAAAGAAACATTTGGCAGGGTGGAGTCTGGGCCGTGTTGGCCTGCCTCACATAACATGGTTTTTAACTGACAAGGAACAGCTCTGGTGTAGCACGCGATTAAACATGGACTCGAGAATGCATATTGGTACAACACACAGCTTGAGCCTGTTAGTGCCTTCTGTGGAACTGTTTCACTAAGCCCCTTATGTCAAAACCTTTCTTATGATTCACCAGCGAGCCCACATTTTAAAGCCCTATCGTCTGACAGAAAAGAAAAAGCTGGCTAATGAAGCGACAAGGTTGAACGATTAGCGCAATATGTGAACTTCATTTCGTCGTCTTCCTTCGTCCTGGACTTCTACATGGACACGTTGGTCCTATCTCGTCCAGAAAAAAAAAAGAAAAGCTTTTCCCAGACCAGAAGCCGGTGTGAAACCTCAATTTGTCTCATGCAGAACATACAAGGCTTATATTTGAACCTAGGCGTGATGGGGTTCCTTCCTTACTTCCGAGCTGCCCATACTTTCACGTTATAAGTTGCGAAAGTATGATTTTTTTTGTTGCAAGCCTCGAATTCAACGACGCTTTTAAACCAAAATTTACTGCATAGAGGGCCTCAAACCGTAAACATTTGACTACGAATAAAGCAGAAATAATATATGAAGAAGTTACGAACAAATATTCCAGCGTGGTTTTGAAGTCGTGAATATAAAGATTGTTAAGATGATATGGCAAAACCTGGAAAGGAATGGCTAGTAGCGGCACCTCATATAAAGTGTGTCGTGTCCAGGGTCTAACATGTAAGTTTAAATAAGCATGTCTATCCTTCAAGAAAATATCTACACAGCCCACTGAAGTAACTCATCCCCCTTGTTTCTTTCGTCTGTTTTTTCCTCCATTTAGTACATAGTTCAACAATACGAAAAAAAAACTTGCATGTTATATCCACCCAGAATGACTATCTTATTTGCGAAGCCTCTTCGGTGCATGGCTTGTCGGCGTCACCTTCCGCCACGGTGTGTCGTGTAGCCATGGTTCACGACAAAAGCGGGTCTGCTCGGCAGTGGGTTAATTTCACTACAAACTACCAGCCCTTTTTCTATTAGGAACGCGAAAGTTTTGCCAACAAATAGCCGCTGACTTTAGCTGGCCTATAGCAAAGACACCTTCTCTACATGTCGCAGAGAACTGACACCGAGCATGTAAAGAAGAAGAAGAGGAAGTAGATGCTTAGGGTAAGCTGTTTTTTGACGAAGTTTTTTGACGACCTTATGGTGGAGCGGAAACGCCCTTTCCTACTTTTGTGCTCCCGTTTCAAACTTGGCATCACGTGCCTCACAAAAAAAAAAAAAACTCTCTCAATACACTTATTGCTTCACACCTCCACGGGCTTCACGTTAGTGGAGCTGCACAATCTTTTCCTACATGGAAGGGAACTATGGGTGCGCACTCAGAACACAAGGCAGACACGGCGCTCGTCCTTGTCTGTCTCGTCCTTGTGTTCCAAGTGAGCAACCATAGTCACCTACCAAGTATTAACCAACTCGTCCAGCCGCAAGCATTATTAAACCGTATTTCCCTACATGTTTTTCTCTTCTCCAGCTCCCCCTCCCCCCTTCCGGTTGTCCCGTAATGCCGTCTATTATATAACAAGTCATTCACGATAACAGAACTGATACAACAAGGATTACGACAGTGACAACGAATACAACAAAGACAGTCTCTGAGCGTCGGCATTCGAAATAGTCATAGCGAGAAGCACATGATTGCTTTTATCAGTTTACTTAAATCGCTCACTTTCTATGATCTCGCAACCTTCTATCGACCAATATATAACTGGACGTAGTAGAGATAGATAGCGAAGTAGCCAATTTCAAAGAAATCCATTTCCTTTTGGTTGTGTAAAACAAATCATACAATTAACATATTATGGCTTCAAAAAAACGTTTTTGTTTCTTTGTGCCAAGTGGGCATTAGTTGTTTTTTAATGGTACGTGCCTTCGCAAATGAATGGAGCATAATACTAACTAACACGAGCCATAGAGGCAAGGAGGAAACAAATAAGCAGAATGACTGGGAGGATAGTCAGGTCTTCGACCGGATCGCTACACTATGCCACGTTATTCGTGCCTTGTGTATATTTAGCGTGTAGTGTTATTCAATACTTCGCAAACCAACGAGATTTCCGGAGCACTCCACTACGGCGTCTCTCATAATCATATAATGGTTTTGGGACGTTAAACCCCACAAATCAATCAATCAATCAATCGCAAACCTACGAGCGCGGGCTCCGGAGTGACGTCATAAGATCGACTCAAGGGGACTCCACCGTAGGAGAACATGACCGAACACATGAGCGCGACTACTTTGTTAGTCGACGAGGCAAACCATGCTTCGGTCTCATCTATATTTGAGGCCTCTCCTGCCTTCTATAGCCATATATATGTGAAGAGCACAGAGAAGTCACATGTTGTTCACTTGTTGTGCGAGAAATGTGCTAAGCTGATGTTCATATATGAACATCAGCTATAGGTATACGTCGCTATACGTATAGAAGTATGCGTCGTTTGACAAACCTTTATAGCTGACTGGCTAAGCAAGACAATAGAAAACGCTGCCGCAGAGCTTACGTTCTTCTAAGCCCAGTACTTAAATGTTTACGCGAAATGCGTCGCTGAGATGCTCTGGCTTGTTTGCTCAGATTTGGGCACACGTTAAAGAACCCCAGGTGGTCGAAATTTCCGGAGCCCTCCACTACGGCGTCTCTCATAATCATATGGTGGTATTTAGACGTTATACCCCACATATCAATCGAGATGCGCTGGCGTCATGACTCTCCGTCCTCATTAAATATATATATATATATATATATATATATATATATATATATATATACATATATATATATATATATACATATATATAAAATAAGGGAAAGAAGTGTATACCTGAGGGCTCGTTTTTCCGTGTTTTAACACAATATTAATGAGATCTAACAGACAGTAACATCGAACGCGTTATTCGAAGGTCGTAGGTTCGATTCCTGCTCAAAGCTGGTTATTTTTTTCTTATATATATATATTTTCTGGATATATATATATATATATATATATATATATATATATATATATATATATATATATATATATATATATATATATATATATATATATATATATATATATATATATATATATATATATATATGAAAGCCAATAACAGCACTATGTAGCAGTGCGCTCGCGATCCGTCGCACGGCTTCTTTTCACGCTTCGCGGGCTTTCTTTACAACGTGGAAAAAATAACAGCACAAGGCATAATATCGTACAGGAAACAATTTAGTCGGTGGTTTCTGAAAGTGCTCTACATCTCAGTGTTCATATTGGGTTTCCAGCCCATAATCAAAAATAGGTAATTGAGAATTATTCAATAATTCGTATGGGGAGAAGTAAAAAATATCCTGAGTACCTACAGGCTAGTGCAAGTTGGCTTTCACTTTCAAATTCTTGGCTCAAGGTATGTCGGACACCCTGTGTATGTGTGCGTCTGCATATATATATATATATATATATATATATATATATATATATATATATATATATGTGTGTGTGTGTGTGTGTGTGTGAAGGAATGAAAAAAAACTGTATTCGCACAAATATCGAGAGATCTAATGGCCCCCCTGTCTCTTTCTCTTTATTTACAGTCTGTTGTAACGAGCCACGATGGATGTGTTTGGTTGGTGGGAGATCGCTAGAAATCCGCGTTCGTATTCCTATAAATTATAATCTGTCATGAAAAACGACTGGCCCGGTAGATCATGAGAGAGGCAGTGATTTATGATCGATGCGTGACCTCTGTGTCTAGCCATATATCCTCGCGAAGATGAAGTCTAGGCGACAAAAGGAAACTAATGGTCGGGTCACGAAGCGTATGGATGTCGCTAGGGGTCGCAAGGTAGGGAGACCGCGATTTACAGACCTGACTTGCTGGTAGGCAATACGTCTCCCAAGATTCGGCCTCGGTTGAAAGGGCGAAATAGACAACAAACGCTTTGCGCAGCCAGTGATCACGAAACATAAACCCCGTGAAGTGAAATAGCCCGCATCAACGGGCCGTCAAGACACTGACTTAAACAGACTGTAAGGAAATCAGATCAACCGCACCTCAATGTCCAGAAAACATCGGACCTCTGACGACGCTGTAAGATACAAACAATCTAGGTGGGGACATCCCTGAGATGCGAGCGACCAAATAAAGTAAAAGCAACACACGTCCGTCAGAAAGCTGCCGTCAGCGCCCACCTGTCGGCGAGTAGACGCAACTTGAAGACAGAAAAAGACGTTGCTACAACAACCATCTCTTCACGGTAAATTTCATTTCAATAACACCCTAGCGTTGTTCCCGCCAAAGAGTGAAAAATCATTACTGTTCTCTCGAAGCATGACGCGGTTTTCATACACACGGAGAGCGTGATCTCCATGTTTCTCCAAGGAACGCATGCCGGTATTTGAAGGTAGTTCTCGCACATCCTGTATGCTCAATACTCCTTGAGGCGTTGCAGATGTATACATAAGTGACATATTTTTCAATAGTTTGTATGAAGTGGCTGTTCATTTGAATGCGCAAGTTTTCATGCATTCACTGATGATAGGCGGTGCACTCGGATCGGCAAGCTGGATCTGCGGGAGCACGCGAATAGCGTGGGGGGACGCACATGCTATTGATGACCAGCAAAGGAGTTCGATAGGCTTCAGCGTGATTTACACGAAGATCATGGGAGACACACAGGAAACAGAGGACTGCTGTGTATGTCTCCTATAGTCTTCGTCTAAATCGCGCTGAAGATATGCAGTTATGTACCAACTCGTCCAAGTCAAATTGCTTTCGGAACAGCAATAAAGAACTTCAATAAGACCGCGAAATCGCTCGTGCATGGCTCGAATGGCGTTCCTAGAAAAGTACGGCGATTGTTCAAAGCTAAAAGGAAATTATTATGCATTTCCTGGGATCAATTTTTTGCGCTAACAATAACTTTATGACTTCGAACAATCAGCGTATTTTCTAAGAACGCTCTTAGAGCCATACCCCCCCCCCCCCCCTATAAAAAAAACAGTGAATGCACAACACGATAGAGGGAAAAAATTCCATTGCACCTGTAAAAAAACACTATTTATTGCCATGTCTCATTGTGTTGTATGAACATAAAACAAGCATTCGTGTTCCGTAGTAAACGACTAAGTTTTCGTGGTCCCCGAAGAAGAGCATAAAGGAGAACACCAAAAAACACAGGGATTTGCATCTTTAGAAAGGACATTTTTTTTGTCGCATCGATCAAGATCTTAGCTCTCCGAAGTACCTTTTTTTTCTTCAGAATCAAATCATTAGTGAAATGCTTGCTGCAGACTGCATCTTTTTTGCTGAGCGTGCGGTCCTTCCTGGGTGGCGCTTTAATTAATGCTTTGAGGCGTTCCGGATCAAAAGTAACACTGAATGATATGTTCCTTTTTCTTGGTGCGTAGGGCAACCCGAACAACAACCGCTAACGGACCACTTAGAAAACAAAGCTCCTAAAGCCGAGGGTCTGTCCATGCATGCTTTCGTGACCGGTTCGTAACCACCTAGTTGTATGACTCACTTAGCAGATGGCGCTAGTGTGAGTGACAGACAGACAGACAGACAGACAGACAGACAGACAGACAGACAGACAGACAGACAGACAGACAGACAGACAGACAGACAGACAGACAGACAGACAGACAGACAGACAGACAGACAGATAGATAGATAGATAGATAGATAGATAGATAGATAGATAGATAGATAGATAGATAGATAGATAGATAGATAGATAGATAGATAGATAGATAGATAGATAGATAGATAGATAGATAGATAGATAGATAGATAGATAGATAGACAGACAGACAGACAGACAGACAGACAGACAGACAGACAGACAGACAGACAGACAGACGAACGAACGGACAGACAGACAGACAAACGGACACTTCGCCCTACTCATAATCGTTCTCTGCGTGGATATTCTGTGAAACCCACTAACATCATCCAGTTATAATAATTCCAAGAACATGTACACACAATGCCATCTATTGAGCAACTTATAAACTAGAAGTGTGGCAGCTTATGCTAGTGGGTACGACATGACGGCAGTTATAGCGCGAGAACCGAACGACGACACAGAGACAAGAAGGACATGAAGGACACGAGTGCTAACTTTCAACTGAGTTTATTGCGCATAGCGCGAAAATATATAGAGGAAACAGTAAACCATATGACAAAAACCATGTGGCACAAAGAGCAAAACATGAGTAAGGGGAAAAACAAAAGCACTGAAAAAGGCCGAGAAAAGTCTATAGAAAAATGAAACTGAAAAGTAAAGGTAATATAACTACTTGCGCGCACCGAAACCTTCGAGGAACCTTATTTCCTTCTCGGACAGAGACACGGAGGGCTTACTAACGCATGACACCTGTTCGCGTGCCATCTGCGCGGCCTCGACTATGACTCGGGTGCGCTCATCCCTTTGCTTGTACAGCGTCGCTGTGTCCTTGAAAAGGGGCACACAGTTGCACTCAGTGTAGTGCTGAGCAAAAAAACCATCTTTCCCGTTTCTAGCATTGTTAGCGTGTTTTCTCAGTCGATCGTTCAGACACCTTCCAGTCGTTCCGACACAACAAGCACAGCATGAAAGGGGGGTCCTACAGACAACTTCCCGGGAGCATGCCGCATACCTGTTTCTATGCTGAACTCTACATTCTGTTGACGACTGCGTTTTCAGGGGGTTTGTAGATTTGGTGAGGCTAACTAATTTGAACGGTGTAGAGAACAGGGCATGAACTCAAACTCGTTTTCCGATTTTCTTGAGCCTGTGTGATATCTGGCGTTTGTATGGAATCACAGCTATCCTTTCACGCTCTGTATTCGTGTTGCTCAGATCCTGTCGCTTCCTCTGCTCTGCCTTATTAGTCCTCAGGATAGTCCGCGGGATCCTCACCAGAGGATTCGGATAGATGCATCTCAGAAGGCGTCGACGTGCTCCTACGGGGCAACCCTACCAGCACCAGCCTTCCGTTGCGGTAGACGGTCAAGTTTCTGAGAGACAATAAACTTTGTGTTGGGCCGTCAGATAAGGAGGGTGGTTTCGCTGTTCTTCCTAATTGCTTCTACCTAGAATAGGCGGTCACAGCTATTAGCTCTGTTTTCAAGTGTTGTACCGACATTTGTCCAGATAAAGTAAAAACGCATGCCACGGAAATGTGTCGTATACTAGAGTTGAAACAGTCAGCACAGCATATCACCAGAGCGACAAAAATGGGCTCAGCATGTTATTTTTCTACCTAAACGCACAAGCTCGCCATGCCCTTCCGAGTCATTGTGACAGAAAGTGGAGCGTGGAAAAAACAACTCGGTTTGTTTATTCAGACCCATCTAAAGTGTCTAAAGATTGATGACCCATTTCTGATCAAAAACTCGCAGGCACTGATAAAATTTTTCAAACAGTAAAATCAATCTAATGTTTTCGCTTTTTCCATTGCCATAAAAGACCTATTCTACTCACTGGCTCACGATGAGGTATTAGAATGCATAAGGGATAACATCGAAGTCTTCGGGGAACTGAACTACCAATTAAAAACTTGCATCAGTGCGCGAGATTTTCTTGACCTTGTTTTGCTGTACCTTACCTCTACTTTCGTTCAATGGAATGATTGAACTTATCTGCAGAAAAAAACGTGTTTCAATCGGTTCATGCACAGCACCTCTACTCAGTGATCTACTATTGGCAAAAATGAGCAATAAAGTGCAGAAAACGTTAGAGGGCACGCATGCCGTCAAAGTATTCGGGTGTTTGCCCCGCCGCGGTGGTCTAGTGGCTAAGGTACTCGGCTGCTGACCCGCAGGTCGCGGGTTCAAATCCCGGCTGAGGCGGCTGCATTTCCGATGGAGGCGGAAATGTCGAGGCCCGTGTGCTCAGATTTGGGTGCACGTTAAAGAACCCCAGGTGGTCAAAATTTCCGGAGCCCTTCACTACGGCGTCTCTCATAATCATATGGTGGTTTTGGGACGTTAAACCCCACAAATCAATCAAAGTATTCGGGTACGTGGATGATATCTTGGTTATATATTTAGAAAAAGTGTTTGACGATTTCGCGCACTTCGTACTCAACTATAGGAGAGCTGTGCGCCGTCCCTATGAAGTCGACTTCTAAATTGTAACCCTTCTATGTTCTACTCGATTGCGGCTCAAACGATAGGTGTGTTTGAAGATTGTTTAAAGCCTCTTGTGCTGACACACGAAATGCCCGAGAATGACAAGTTACGATTTTTGGATTTAAGGCTGTTGTTTTAGCTCACAGCACATTTGTTGGTGTTATGAACCACGTGCGCAGAAACGCTTAATTCCTTTTTATTCCGCTCACAGCAAGTTAATTGAGCACATAGCACGAATCTGTCTTGAGAATACCTTAAATAGGTCGTGCGTTCACAACATCTCTGCGAGCTTCAAAGCTCAAGTTTAACGGCTTAAGGCATCGGGTTTAACGGCTTAAGGCATCCTGCAGACTAATAAGGCAGAGCAGAGGCAGCGACAGGATCTGAGCAACACGAATACAGAGCGTGAAAGGATAGCTGTGATTCCATACAAACGCCAGATATCACACAGGCTCAAGAAAATCGAAAAACAAGTTTGAGTTCATGTCCTGTTCTCTACACCGTTCAAATTAATTAGCCTCACCAAATCTACAAACCCCCTGAAAACGCTGTCATCAACAGAATGTAGAGTTCAGCATAGAAACAGGTATGCGGCATGCTCCCGGGAAGTTGTCTGTAGGACCCCCCTTTCATGCGCTGCTTGTTATGTCGGAACGACCAGAAGGTCGTGAGAAAACACGCTAACAATGCTAGAAACGGGAAAGATGGTTTTCTTGCTCAGCACTACACTGAGTGCAACTGTGTGCCCCTTTTCATGGACACAGCGACGCTGTACAAGCACAGGGATGAGCGCACAAGAGTCATCGTCGAGGCCGCGCAGATGGCACGCGAACAGGTGTCATGCGTTAGTAAGCCCTCCGTGTCTCTGTCCGAGAATGAACTAAGGTTCTTCGAAGGTTTCGGTGCGCGCAAGTAGTTATATTACCTTTACTTTTCTGTTTCGTTTACCTATAGACTTTTCTCGGCCTTTTTAAGTGCTTTTGTTTTTTCCCTTACTCATGTTTTGCTCTTTGTGCCACATGGTTTTTGTCATATGGTTTACTGTCTCCTCTATATATTTTCGCGCTAGGCGCAATAAACTCAGTTGGAAGTTAGCACTCGTGTCCATCTTGTCTCTGTGTCGTTGTTCTGTTCTCGCACTATAACTATCGTTATCTCATAAACTAAACGTGGCTACCTACTATACTACTACTACTACTACTACTACTACTACTACTACTACTACTACTATTACTACTACTACTACTACTACTACTAGTACTAATACTACTAATTCTAATTCTACTACAGAGGAGGAAACGACCCACGGCTCAGGAGCTTCGCCCCTAAAACTTGTGGGTTGTCGTCGCAACGCCAATGTTATGAGCGGATGAGAGATCACAGTTTGAAATTGGCAAATACAAACGGCGGAGACGATGAACTGTTTACGAAGTTAAATGGTTTCGCAGCAGGTTTCCGTTGGAGATTGCTTCAACGAAATGGGCCACCAGTACTAAACGGCAAACAACTTAAGCTAGGATAGAAGTGACCCTGGATCCGTCCGAGCACTTAGCGGCGACAGCTGGATGGTTGAGTACCGAGGTGAGAAGTGTGAGCAAGGCGTGCTCGAAGAAGGCATCAGCTGAAGATAGGGCAGCTGGCAGACAAGTTCCGAGAAAATTAAGGCTTGACAGCGATCCCCCAGAGTACGCAGTTACATTATTTGTTTTGAGTCTAGCTACATTTGCAAGCCCATCAAGTGCTTTCAACTTTTCATGGCCGAGCAAGACATGTTAGAGGAGAGAAGTTCATCGAGAAGTAAATTAGATTGAATTAGTTCGTTAACTGTGACACGTTGCTGCTACGAAAAACCATGAGAAGCCTGACAAGAACAAAAACGAATAAACCAAGAGCACTTAGGCAAAAAGAAAAGCTTTGAAATATGACCAAAATATTATCGAAAAACGATAAGTTGTACGTTAAAAAAAGAAACTACGAAGCAAGTATGCATTTTTATTCTTATATTTTTAAATCTCTTTAATCTATGTTGTGAGTTTGTAACACTGATCAACATATTTTTTTCTCGCGAACATTAAAAGTAGGACTGCAAAACGATAGTTAGCTTAGCTTTCACAATCTCCCTTTTCTCGTTCTCACGATAAAAATTTCGCGCCAGCAAAAAGAACGCACTACAAGCCACATGGTGCTTGTGTGACAAAAGAAGTTTTTCGTGGATTTGCCCTGCCGCGGTGGTCCAGTGGCTAAGGTACTCGGCTGCTGACCCACAGGTCGCGGGATTGAATCCCGGCTGTGGCGGCTGCATTTCCGATGGAGGCGAAAATGTTGTAGGCCCATGTGCTCAGATTTGGGTGCACGTTAAAGAACCCCAGATGCTCGAAATTTCCGGAGCCCTCCACTACGGCGTCTCTCAGAATCATATCGTCGTTTGGGATGTTAAGCCCTACAAATCAGTCAATCAAATCATTCCTGGATTTGACGCTTATGTTTAAGGTTTTAAATTTATATTTCAGATATGTTGATTGTGTGGTTTTTTATGGTCTTTTCTAAGCTACGCCGCGCACAAACGATGCACAAACACGGACAGTATACACTCTGTGCGGGACCTATATGGGGTGCCTTGAAAGGCGTGCGCAGCGCCACTTGTGGCGTGGCGGGCGCGCAACGTTGAGAGCGGCAGCAGACAGCAGCGCCTAATTGCTTTGATAGCTATGGTGGCACAAGCACCCGTGGCCGGCGGGTTAGTGCGTGTTTCGAGCAGAATCTATAGATATCGCCCGGGGACAATCTTCCGCGATGCCACCACGAATAAATGGGAAAACCTTCACGAAATCGGCCATGTTTTTTGCGTTAGTGAGCGCTTTGCTGCCCGTCGCCAGGAATGACGGCTAAGCGCGTGTGTCAGGTGTGCGTAACGCATGAGGCTTGCTGCATAACCATCGCGGCAAGCTGGCATTCTTTCGAACTTAGATTATTATCGGTGCTTGCCCGCTGACCGCGCACTCGCAAAATACTCGGGGCGTTTAGAAATATCGATAGCTCCACGGCCACTCGCCGTGGAAACTGGTGCGCTCATTTGTTGCAGCGTCGTGCCACGGCGATTTTCAGCCACCGAGTCTCGCGAAGTGCTTTGCATGAAATTGTCGTGGCATCATCGTCGCTCATCATGATCATAGTCTTTACCTCGCCGCTCGCGCATGCTAAGAGGTTGAGGCGCGGGCAAGAAAGAGAATGCGAGAAGATTTAGTCCCGAGAGGACGACGCATGCACCGTTCCGTTTTTCGCTTCACCCTGCAGAGTGCTGACGACGACGGTACGGTCACTTCGGCCACCATCACGTGTCTCTCATTCACTATAACCTTTTTGAGTTGTTTATGTTGCTTTTGAAACAAACACCGCCATGCGCATCCGTCGCTACAGCATTCGCAAAGCATCGTTTCTTACCATGTATAGTTCTGCTATACTCTACGCCCTGCATCATTTCAGTCAAAGAAAAAGGCTTTTTAATGACCCACATCCAAAAGATGGGATTAAATTCATGTCTTCTGGCGGTTATTTACTTTAGAGCTATATACAGAACTTGGTTTTAGACACAGAAGTGTTTGCGATGCCATATGCGATTTGCTACGCGAGGCGGAACGAATTGAATTGTAAGGTTATGTAAGTGAATTTTATTCTTCAACGACATTACACCTTCTTTCGTGAATTAAGCTAATTAGTTATTTAGAAATTGATCTACAGTTAAAGATTTTGAGATTTATAAACAAAATCATTTATATTACAAGGCACCGCCCATTTCGTGGCTGATCCCTTATGGTGTCTTGCGCAAGTTTAATAAGGACCAACCAACCAACTGACTTACTAGCTTGATTTTATCGAGTGCGCCTACGCTGCTGGGTGGCTGCTTGTGTTTACGGTAAAATGCTACGTAATTCAGTTCACCCCTTCACTGATGGACCCATCAACTCAGGAAAGCACTAATTGACCTTGCTTTGTATTCTTCAAAACTGCGAACGGTACACGGCGAGGTAGTAATTATCGAGGCCCATTAAAACGTCCAATCAGCCTCAGAGAGAGAGAGAGAAGTAAACGTTTATTTTGAAACAGTGCTCCGAGCAAAGCCCGATGTCACCCTGAGATGGGAGGGCTCCTTTGTCCAGGAACCCTCTGGCTTCTACTGCCCTCTTGGCCCTAACGACGAGTTGTTATTGCTCTTCCAGGTCCTCGAGGGCGAGCTTCGCCTCCCACGTTTCGGTTAGGTCTTCGGTCGTCCGTCCTGCTTCGTTATCAGTCGTGTGTTGTTGCAGATCACGTCTGGCAATACACTGGCATGCAAGAAGCAAGTGCGCCAGGGTGTCCGGTACGTTGCAAAGCGGGCACATAGAGCTATATCTCGTTGGGTAGAGACGGTGCATTAGGGCCCCATGTGTGTATGTGCTGCTTTGCAGGCGTCTCAGTATTACACTTTCTTCTTTTGTCAGTTTTGGGTGTGGTGGAGGGTATACTCGTCGCTCCAGCCTGCAATGCTGGAGTAACGACGAGTAGGTGTTTTGAACAACTTCCGTCTCTTCAACGACGGGTTGAATGTCCTGTGGGCAGGGGGCAGCCCGGCTGACGTGCTCGCGGGCAGCGGCGTGGGCCGCTTCATTTCCCTGCAGACCCTCGTGTCCTGGCATCCATAATACACAAGTGTATGGGAGTGGAGTGCTTCGCCGTTTCAAAATATTGATGGCATTGGCTGAGATACGGCCCTTAGCAAAATTCCTGCAGGCGGCTTGTGAGTCGGTGAAAATCACCGCGGTGTCTGTACATGTTGTGGTTGCTAGAGCAATTGCCGATTCTTCTGCAGCGTCTGAATTGAGTGCGTTGACCGTGGCTGACGCTAATTCTCGGCCTTGAGAATCGACGACGCTGACAGCGTACGCGTTTCTATGCGGATACTTGGCTGCGTCAGTGTAGCGGGCGTCCGGGTCTTGCTTGAACTTTCGTCGAATAGCGTTAGCTCTAGCCTTGCGTCTACTTTTGTGAAAAGTAGGATGCATGTTGCGTGGAATAGGTGCGATGGACAGCGACTCTCTAATGTACAGTGGGATGCGCTTTTTCCGGTCTGCATCGGCGATGAACGTGTCGCTGTAGTTGAGGTGCCGGAGCACCGACCTCCCCGTGGGCGTCAGCTTGAGCCTCTCCAGCTGACTATTCCTATGCGCTTCAATGAGCTCTTGCCACATGTTGTGGACGCCCATCTTTAGGAGACGTGTGGTAGAGGCCATTGGCGGAAGTCCCAGGGCTACTTTAGTGGCCTTTCTTATCATGATATTAAGTTTTTCAATTTCAGCGGTTTTCAAATTTAGGTACGGCGTGCCGTACGTAATGCGGCTGATGAACAGAGCTTGCATTATACGTAGCGTGTCGTGCTCTTTGAGTCCGTTTCGCTGATTCGCGATCCTCTTGACGAGGTGCGTGAGTTGTGATAGCGTTCGTTGGAGTCTCGGTATGGTGGCAGCTCCCGATCCATCCTTGTAGATGTGAACTCCAAGCACTCGCAGGGTCTCGACTTTTGGAATTAAGGTCCCTTTCAGCGTTACGCTAGGGTCGGGCTCGTCGTATAGAGGGGGTCTGCCTCTTGTTCTCGCTTTGAGGACGAGGTGCTCGGATTTTTCGGGGGCACAGCAGAGACCGCAGTCTCTGAGATACCGTTCGATGGCATCTACGGCGGTTTGTAGGCAGGTCTCTTGTCTCCCAGTGTTCGAAGCCCTGGTCCAGAGCGTGATGCCATCAGCGTAAATCGCGTGCCGTAAATCAGGTATTTTGTCGAGAAAATTTTGGCAGATTGATCATAGCCACATTGAAAAGTAACGGCGAGATGACCAAACCCTGCGGCGTTCCTTTTTTCGGTAGTTGGAAGCCTTTGCTGCGGATGTTGCATATGCCCACAGTTGCTGTACGGTCTGTCAGGAAGTTTCTGACATACGTGTAGGTTCTAATGCCGCAGCCAACGCCTTCGAGGTTGTTGAGGATGGCGTCGTGACTGACGTTATCGAAGGCCGCCTTGACGTCAACTCCGAGTATGGAGTACTTTCTTCGATGGGTTAGGTGATCAAGGAGGTCTTCTTTGAGTAGTAAGAGCACGTCGTGCGTCGAAAGATGCTGCCTGAAGCCAAAAATGGTGTCCAGTAGGTGTCCACTATCTTCCAGGTACTGGGTTAAGCGGTCGTGCACCATGTGTTCGAACAGCTTTCCCACGCACGAGGTGAGAGAAATCGGGCGTAGGTTCTCGATGCCGACTGGTTTGTTAGGCTTAGGGATCATGGTGATTTCCGAGTGCTTCCATGCCGCAGGTAGCTCTCCTTTATCCCAGCAGTCGTTGTAATAACGGAGAAGAGCCGTGGTGGCCTGGTGCGGTAGGTTGCGTAAGTGCTTGTTGACAATCCTGTCTATTCCGGGGCAGGTATTTCTTGTCAGCTTCGTTAGGGCTGTGTGCAGCTCAGCCAGGCTGAAGGGCCGGTCGAGTTCAGTGTTTGGTGTGCCAGCGTATTCTTTGGTGTGAATTGAAGCCCTATTGGGTGCATCGCCACAGAGCTTCTTTTGTAATTCTTCTAGGAGGTGTTCTTCTGTACCAGCGTAATTTCGAATAAGCCTCTGAGGGTGCTGCTTCTGTGCTGTTTTGGAGGGTTGCGTGGCTAGAAGTGTGCGTAGCAGATGCCAGGTTTTCTTGGTGCTCAGAGTCCCCTGCAGCTTGTCACAGAAAGCATGCCAGTTCTGCCTGGCCAATCGGTTCGCATAATCTTAAGCTTGCTCGGTGAGGAAAGAAATGCGTTTCCGTAACTTTCTGTTTAGTTTTTGCCGCTTCCACCGCTTTAGAAGTCCTCTTCTAGCCTCCCAAAAGTGGAGGAGATGTGCGTCGACGGCGGGTGTATCGACGTCAAGCTGTATGTCTTTAGTGTAGCGTTCGGCTATTTTGAGCACATTCTTGAACCAGTCTTCAATGTCGATTATGATGGTTTCAACGTCGAGGTCATTCCTAAAGGATTGCCATTCCGCTAACTGCACTATTCCAGTCTTGGTCTGTTTACGAGTGTGCGCTACGGAGAGTTGGATAATGTGATGATCACTACCTAAAGTTTCCGGTAGCACACTCCACTCTGCCCTAGTGACGTTCGCCGTAAATGTAAGATCTGGATTTGTATCCCTGGAGACGCTGTTCCCGATTCTCGTCTTCTGAAGAGGGTCGTTCCACAGGGTGAGTCTGTGATGTTGAGCAGTATCGTGCACCATAGAACCCTTCCTCGTGGTGATATGATAGCCCCATGCCGTGTGAGAGGCGTTAAGGTCTCCCATTATTATGATCTGGTGGCCTTTCGTGCGCTTCCTGATTTCTCGTATGAAGTGATCGAAGTCTGGTAGTTGGTCTCGTGGGGGGCTGTATATATTGGTTATGAAAAGACTTTGCTGCGTCTTTAGTTCCGGCAGAATCTCTATTAGGGTATGCTCTATTTGAGTGTCCTCGATTTCGTGTTTTTGCGTTGAAAGTGCTTTCTTGACAAGCATGGCAGTTCGTTGGGTTTGTGCGCAGGTCGTGTAGCCTTGCAGTCGTACGTTCTGCGTGTTGGTTTCCTGAATTGCAATGATGTCTGGTTGGTTGAGCTTGATGAATTCTTGTAGGCTTGCGTATCGAGGGCGGTATGACCAACAGTTCCATTGCCATATGCGTAAAGTTGAATGCTGGTTCTTATACTTATGGTTAGGGACTGCCATCTTGAATCAATTCGATGTCACGCCTGCCATCGCGACTCGGCGAGACTGAGCGAGAGGCATTGTGACTGTTCGCTCGTGCCTTTTTCCGAGTCATTTGGCGTGGGTTGTTCAAGCTGTCGAACTGTGCCATGGTTACGTAAGTTTTCTTCACGTGCGCGATGAAATTGTTGACTTGCGCAGCAATCCCATCAATTTTGGCATTAAGCGTAGTGATCTTGTGTTCAAACATTGAAGCAGTTTTTTCTATTGCAGACTGGACAATCTTTTCCATCGTGGCGTGCTTGTTATTCATGAAAGATTCTTCGAATATCGTGCACCTTGCGTTCACTAGGGCTTGGACGCCTACCTTGGTCAGCGTCGTTGCCGGCTCTGTGCTTGAGTTTGCTTGTTCTTGATAGTGTTGTTCTGCATTGTCCGAATGTCCTTGCTGATGCGTGCACTTTTCAAGTAGTTTGTCAATGAGCTCTTGTTGTCGTTTTTGACTTTGAAGCAGTTTATTTATGAGACTTTGTTGGCTTTGCAGTTGGCTGTGCTGATTCTGGAGCTTTTCTTGCTGGTTTTTCAGTCTATCTTCGAGACCCTGTATGCATGAGGTGTCCGACTTCGAGGAGGTTAAGCAGCTGTGGTCATTAGATCCACTTGCCATGGCAGCGTAGCTCGCACGTTTAACGGAACGCGAGCGCGTGCGAGAGCGGGAGCGCGAACTGGAACGCAGTATTGATTTGAATCTACTGCGCGCAGAGACAGAACGCGTCCGAGAGTGGGAGCGCGAACTCGAACGCAATTTTGACTTGGAACTGCTGCGCGTGGAGACGCGGCCCTCATTGTTACTGTTAGAGGTAGCGGCCGATATGCTAACCTCAGGGAACTCTTCTCCGCTGGCGTTCCAGTTGTTGTCTATTTCTTGAAGCCTGTTGAGGCGCTGTTGTCTTACGTTGAAGGGTGGTGGACTTGGCTTTAGTCTCCTTTTGCATTCTTTACTTGCTGTTTCGTGTCCTTCCCCGCAGATCTTGCAGATGGGTGCGCATTCATGTTCCTGCGTTTGTCCGGCCTTGCCACATTTATAGCAGAAATCCGGGATAGGTTTCGGACAGACGTCCTGGCGGTGACCCGTATTGCCACAAGCTCGGCAATACTGCACTGACTTACGATATGGTCTACAGCGGAAGTCTACGCTCTGAAAAATTATGTAGTAGGGAACGTGTGGCCCTTCAAAGAAGACGACTGCCGCGGTCGATTGACCTAGCATTCGGGCGTGAAGAACTGTGTATCTTGCTGGTGCGCGAATTCCAGCCATGAGTTCTGTGGTGCTCGTACCGGGTATCAAGCCACTGATGACGCCTCTGGAGACATCGTCCGGTGTTGTGATGTTGCCGTTCACAGTGTAAAAATTTCCTCCAAGCTGTATTTTCTGGATGCTTACCAGCTTCTCGGCGTCTTCTTTGGCGACGGTGCTTGCGATGATTAGGTTTTCTATTCTTTGGACTTGTACGCGTACCTTGTTGTTAAAGTCTTGCTGGGATAGTCCACTCACTCTGCCGATGGCATGCGTGACAGCGACGGTGTTCCATTTGGCGAGGTCAAGACCTGCTTGCGGGCGGTAGACGATCTTGAAGTCATCGAGCGGCAGAGGTGGCATCTTGGGCTTGCGTAGTTGCTGCGTTGGTGATGACTTTAGCGTCTGCTCATTGATAGGTGGCTGCTCTGTGGGTTGGTTGGCCGGGGACCTTGGATTGGCGACAGCCTTCTTGTCTTTCTTATTTCTCGTGATCCAAGCGCTTTCCGTTGCAATTGTTCTGCCACTGCCAGCGTCATAGGTCCACGAATTTTCTGTGGTTTTGTTTGCCTCCACTGGGTCAGTTTGCATTGTATTTTTTTCGTCTTGCTGATTTCTTTGCATTTCGCTTGCTGCGGCTGCGTCTCTGCTTATTCTAAGCTTTTCGCCACGGTGAGCGCGAGCGCTCGTGCCGTGTTGTGAGGAACGCT
This sequence comes from Rhipicephalus microplus, assembly GCF_013339725.1. NCBI lineage: Eukaryota > Metazoa > Arthropoda > Arachnida > Ixodida > Ixodidae > Rhipicephalus > Rhipicephalus microplus. The sequence continues at coordinate 128,262,082 of NC_051170.1, read as the reverse complement.
TGAGCGCGTTGTGCACGCGCCGCGCGGCTTTGCTTAGGAACCAACTTGGCGTTAGGCTTAATAAACTCGACGCGCGCTTGTCGGGAATTAAGTCTTATATCTTGAGACAGGATGCACTCACCCAAAAGAAGCTGGTGCCGCCGATTCCTCGTGTCTTGGCGGCTGAGGCTGTGAGGCTCTTGGGTTCGTCACTGGCCTTGTTTCGGGTTAAAAAGCACGAAAAGCAGGAGCCCATGCGAGACGCGTCTGGTATATACGGCCCCCTAGCGGTGCTCCCCCCAATCAGCCTTAATCCTAAATGAAAAAAATTTACATGCGTTTTTTTCTTCTCACCAGCTCTATGGCAGCAAGAACGTCAAGCAAGCTCATCGCACCTGCAGAGGTGTCTAAGACAAATTCAAGCATGTGCACCCACCGGCAGAATGCGAGACGGCAGCGGAAAATGTTAACTAAACAGTTTCACGTCCCACAGCCGTGATCCACTTATTTTGCTGACTACGCAGCAGTTCATGATTCAGATAAACTACGTGCTAGCGCACGCTGGGGGACTGTTTCGTTATGCTAGGGCTCTCAACGTTTGTCTTCTCTGACGGCCGCACGGCGGCGTGCGAGTCTCAGTGCACGAAGTCCATAGCGGTTACCTAGCCTGAGCGTACATGCTGGACGCCACTTGCAATATCTCGTCCAAATGCTTTCGTTAGAGGTCTGCTGGTGCTGGCACGCACTCACGTTTTGATTGGCTTTGCTCAAACAGCCGGCTCGTCCACGCGGAATTCATCGGCCTTGGCTAAAAAAATATTGCAGAGCTTGTAGGCATGGTCTACATCGGTACAAACGCGGCCACATACATTTATCCCCTGGGCTGCTATTCTGGACACTGTTGAATTCCGCCATATTGCCAAATTTTGTAATGGCGGCATTTTAAGCCAGTCAGAGGGGTCGTAGCAGCTTACTTGGCCAATTGGTATCGACCAATGGCGGAATTTGACAACAAGGCGGAATTCGACAATGTGCAGAATAGCACCCCTGCCCTCCCAAGCGAATATCTCCAAGTGTCCTTCTTTTTATCTATCTATCTATCTATCTATCTATCTATCTATCTATCTATCTATCTATCTATCTATCTATCTATCTATCTATCTATCCGCTTACGTTTGGGTGCTCTCGTGGTCAGCCCCTTCACTTGCCGTGAACCCAAATTAGCCTGGGAGGTCAAGATGGTTTGATGAATGTGACGTGCTAGTCAATACATAAATATTGTCACAATCCAGTCCCGTACGTTATCAAACCCTTGATCAAACAGACAGTGGCACATACCCAAGGGGGGGTATGTGCCGTTGGTAGGCGGGTATGTGCCACAGGTGATTGACACTTAGTATCTACCCAGCAACGACGAGAACATGCATGGAAAATTTTAACGCGCGAGCGTTAAGATATGCCCGACATCGATAGCGTTGACCCGACGATTGCAAAGAATAAATGTCAGGGTTACAGCTGGAACAAATCCAAGCATTCTGCATGGCAATGAAGCATTTTACCGCAGAGCTGCACCAGGTCTCGGAACTACTTTTCAAATAGACGCTAATCTTTGAAACGCCAATAGTGGTTGCATTGCTGCCTACCCAATTTTATAAACATTACATATGTACTCCTTTGATACAGCCGTCACGTCGGGTTAACGTCAATTGTGGTTAGTTGTCATGTGCTGAAGTTGATTTATGTAGCAGTGTCCAGGGCCAGCATCCTCGGGAGCATCAGCGTTTCATACATGCTTCTGGTGTTGCTAATGCGTATGTTCCAGTTGACATCGTTGCGCATGTGCGAAAAACTGGTTATATAAACGTGTGCAACTCTTCAGCACATGTCTGTTCATGCAACATTTGTACATATATTTAGCGTCATTTTATGACGGGTCACGCAATAAAAAAAATTACAACCTTCCCTGCACATGATTCGCATAACGTCGATTCCCAGGTGCGTGGGATCTGCGGAATGTTTCAGAGCATACTTTGGAGCTAGAACGGTACTGTTTTGGAGCAGCCACAAGTGTTTTTGGAGCGAAAAAAATATTAGTTTGGAGCAGTTACAGGGGTTTTAAGAGCAGATAAAAAAATTGTCATACACAAATTGGAGTACAAAGTATCACCGAAGCATTCCTTAAATATTAATATTTATTTTAAAGTAACTTAGCAGGAAATATTCAATAGATCTTTGAAGGAGGGAACAATTAAAGATGGGTGGTTATGAAAATGTGCTGTGAAAAGATTTATGTAATCAAAATACACGCAATTTTAGCAGAGATTAAATCAAACCGATAAAGCTAAGCACCACATTTTAAAAGTCACTACAGTCCCACATAGCTTGTTAATTGAGCAGTATATAATCAGTTTGATTTAAAAGTAATCCTGCTCATTTTCACCCCACACTAGCCTGCAAGTCTAGCTGAAAAAAAAACAGCCAATTGAACTTAATAAAAAGGTTCTTGTTACGCAAACGAATGAATGATTGGATGGATGACTGAATGAATGAACGATTGAATGAATGAACGAATGTAACCTTTTATTCGAAGACAAATAAGACCAAAGCTGATATTTCTGCACACTAGTAGCACACTGGCATGATTTGTTTAAGACCTATCATCTGTATGACCAGGTTAAACAGTAGAAATTTGTCATTTTCATATTCATTCTCACAGTGCCATTTCAGAGCAGGTTTAGAGCCTTTCCTAAGACAATGGATGTTCATAGCATTATGACGTAGCGTTTTTTTTTCTTTTTGAGTAGTTTGGAGCGAATAAATCAGCATTTCCATTATACCCTCCGCTCCCCCTCATTTCGTAACGGATAAGAATACGTTGAATTTCTGACGAAGAATGTGGGCTTTTTCTGAAGGCCACCCGGTTCTAACCTCCCAGCTGCCATAGCTATGTTACAATATTTCTAGACACTGCAATATCACGAGGATGGGGGTTGTCGTAACCCGGGGGTCGTTAGCACTGACTTGAGTAGGCTGATATTGGCTAAGGATGTCTAAGTGACTGCTCATGCTAACTGGTGAGGTAGAATCGACTCAATGACGGTGGATATTGCCTGGTGTTGATGAATGCTCGCCAATGCTTGTTCTCTACTTCTGCAACAATAAAGTTGTATTAATTCTATCTGAATGGAATGATCAAGCTGTACCTACTTCCTTTTTTTTTGCATATTCTTGATCGGGATCTGAGGGAAGCACAATACATGGCATGCGGCATTCCCAAAATAACCGCTCAAGAAAAGCGCACGCGTCCCTCCCTGCGTTGAATCTGGTCGATAGACGGTATTTCACGCACACCCATCCCTTCCTGCCGAGCCTCCTCCTCTATCAATGCAATATTCGCTCGATAAAGGCACGCGCTTGCTCCGTATCATTGCGCCATTGTCCGTGGCCGCTCGATAGAACTGCTTCCTATTACAATACTGGCTCGCATCGATAAGACACATCGAGCTACTATAGTAACACTATCGAGCTTTTTGGCGAGGACAGATGGAAGTAATGAAGCGGCGTACCAGCAGCCGTGTTTGTAATCTGGGCCGCCTTTCTTTGACAGTGGAAACACGTTTTTTTCAAACAAGCTCGTTATGAGGATACAGTTTTTAATGATTAACTAGAGCGGACTCTGGCGCGTTCATTGAGCACAGAAATAATGGGTAGTACGCAAGTTTCCCTGGTCTTCGTACTTTCGGGTGGTGAATCACACTTGTGCCTTCGTTTACGGAAGGAACAAACTATTTTGAAATTCGTGACCCGATTTGAAATTGTAAGCCTAAAAGATTAAGGTCACGAAGCGCAACTTCTTAACATTTGTCGATTGTTGTTTTGTGAGAAAGCAGCTTCAAAGCCACGCAAAGCCAAAAGGAATGCAAAGTACTAAATTTAGGCAGATCCGTGTACTACCTAGAATAGACCTCTCCCTGTTTGTAAACAATGTGAAGTAACTGCGGGCACCCCGCCCCCTACACCCTCTCTCGGAGCAGGTGCTGTTGGCAAGAAAGTTCCTTCGGCGGCACCTTCATGCATAGCAGAGCTGCGTGTCTGCATTCTTTTGACAGAAATTTCTACATTGCTATGTTCTAAAGTCACAGCTTTTTAAAGAAGGAAGTCACGGAAGGGTCACTGCTCATAGTGTGGGAATTTGCTAGTGGTAGTTGGATGGATGGAGACACTTTGTTTAGAGTACTGAGAGATGCGATTAGCACGCAGTGGGCTTCACCCACGTAGATGGCAGCCATAAAAAAAAAAATTGATCTTTTTCGACAGCGAACGTTTTGAATGTACACGATTACTGGCAAGTTGAGAAATATTTGCATGGCATGGATTTGCACTTACTCAATTTCCATCGTGGCATGTGCAATAAAGTTTTAAACGAGGTACAGCATTGGCGGCAGCATGGTTTTTAGCTGCTGTGCGCAACGTCACGAATAAGATTATCACTCATTGGCCAAGAGTCTCGTCGGAGATGAGTGAAAAAAAAAAACCACTTCTTGCCGTGGGTTAGGCTGAGGTTAACATATCCTCGTGAAAATCAAAGTGAAGTTCTGCCGCTGCGTTTCTCAATAACCCAGTGAAAGTTCATGTGATGTAAAACCCAACATCGTAATAATATATAATATTATCTGGCACAGTTGCCTTGCTGCATTTGACACATATAACGTGTTTTCGTACCTATCGCTCCTTTAGGCCTGATACACAAACTTCTAACGCGCATTGTCACTTCATAAGGATTGAGCCGTAAAAGTACAAAGTAGATAAGAAACCGAAATCTCCGCAGTTTCCATTAACACGTATCAGGTATCCGATATTACGAGTTATAGCATATGTGCAGATGCGACAACGCTACAACATGCTTATAGCTCATGCCTAGTCGTATATATATCACCAGGAGATCATTCACTTTTATTTTTCTCCACGCCGCGCATACGCTGAGATGTACCCACTCGCCGATGATCGAGTTGAATGTATTTCTACCTTGACTACAATGTCAGATCGTAAAGTTCCATCGACAATCGGTTACTTAAACCGGCCCACAACGAATAGCAGTGTTTTCGCAAACAGGACGCATCGCATTATTCACACTTCACACACCACGCACAATATTCCCAGTTTCACCGTCCGTAAAGATGAACCAATATTGTCGATGCCTTTCAACGCACACTATACGCCACATTTAACACTGCACATTATCGAGGAAGATACCGCCATTCCTCGCACAGGCCGCCACGTGTGTTCACTTCTCGTAGATAAACAGCCAGCCAGCGCGGCGAATATTTAATCACGCACTTTATCACACACCTAGATGTTCTCTGACACATACCATAGCTAATGTTCCAACTGTGAGATGAAAATTAAGCTTTCAAAAAGAAAAAAAAATGCGCCAAGCCCCGAGCGACTGCACCCAACTCAGCCAACTGGCGGGAGTGTTTTGCCAACCGCCGCCTTGCACGTGCACCGGTGACGTCACGCTGTGACGTACCCCGGTAGAGGTCTATTGCCATGCTCGCTGAAGCGCCATTCGTTGCCACTCGCATAAACACTAGCGCCAGAATTCCCTCGAGTGTATATGTAGGAAACTATGTAGTTATGAGCAACAGGTTTTTAACGGTGGCGTTGCTCACTGAAAACCAGGCGCCAGCGAGCCTGTAAAAACTATGAATCATCTCCCCGAAGGGAACCCTGATTGAATGCGAAGCAGTAACGGTGCACACGGCGTTGACCTGGTTGAAACGGGCGTCGACGCGGGTGCTGGAAGAACGGTTTGAAGCGAAACCCGGTGTAGCGTTTACTCGAGTAAACGCTTGTTTGAAACACAAAGACACGGAAGGCGGGATGCGCTGAAGACACTCGCGCTAGGGGAGGCTCGCAATGGCGTGAGACGCGGCTCCGCGTCGGCTCCGTGAAGTGACCACTTTTTCACGCGGGAAGGACAACAGCCAGCTGATAAAGTGCTGTGTGTGGTTGCGGACGTGCTCAGGATCCTGTGGCCACCATTCTGAGAACTGTAAGTAGATTTTAAAGGATTTTATTGCGCCTTCGGTGTTCGGCTACGTTGTGCGTCTCGCCAACTCCACCGTTCGGCCTAGCGCCGAGGCGGTCGGATCGGCGTTCGAGGCTCCAGGCGTCGGCTCGTAGAGTGTCTGCGGGGGCACTATGACGATGGAAGTGACTGTTAATGGTAGAGATGCCGATCAAGAAGAATTGGAAAGCTCGGACTGGGTGACGAAAGTGTCGAAACGTGTGGCGGAGCTCCAGGAGAGTCAACAACGGGAACGCGATGGCGCCACCAGGGCGGTGTCTACCAGCAGTGGATGCGGAAAAGAAGGCAGGACGATGCCGGCCGGCTTCAATGGCGACAAGCATGGTGTAAGCGGGAGACGCTCATATAAAGCGGCGGGAAAAAAGTTCGCGGAGCGGTCAGTAGCGTCGCATCTACCGCGTCTTCCGAACGCCGATCACAAGGTTATTATCAGGCCCAATGAAGGACTGACGCTCACCAGACACTCGGCACCTGTGATTGGTGGAGCAGTAAGAATGGCAGCAGGCAATTTATGGCAGAAAGGTCGGGAGGAGGACAGGATCGTTGTCAACGACAAGCAAGGAACATTGATATACAGCACGCCCAGGGAGGATGATGCCAAGAAAATGTTGGACCTGAAAGTCATAAAGCTCGACGGCAAGGAGTACGAGGTGAAGACATACATGGCTGTGCCTAAAAGCTGTGGCAAAGGTGTGGTACGTGGACTTGATATCAGACTCTCTGAGAGAGAATTGGAACTGGCTTTCTCACACGAAGAGAATCGTCCTATTCTTGGTGTGCGAAGGATGGGCAACTCCACTTCGGTAATCATCACCTTTGTTGACGACTACGTGTCGAGATGGATGATCTGCTTTGGGACGCCGATGAAATATTTTCTCTACAAGAAGCGATATGAAGTGTGTTACAAGTGTGGCGAGCTGGGACATCGATCCGACGTATGTGACAGCCCGCACGAAAAATGCAGAGGTTGTGGGGTGGCCTCACCACCCAGGGACCTTGAATGTACGCCGAGGTGCCGTCTGTGTGGCAAGGAGCACGTGACCGGAGACAAAAGGTGCAAAGAACTTTTTCGGACACCTTATATAGTGAAGAAGCGACAGTGGGAAATAAAGCTTGAAGAAGCGCGGGAGCAAGAAGAACGACGCAAGGCCGAAGAGGGCACGCAGCGGCACAGCAGGACAGACGGGGTTCAAGATCGTTCGAGGCGCAAATCCAAGCATCGAAGTAGATCGAGAGGGCGCTCGGAATCCTTCCCCCGATTGCCACCGCAGGAGAAGCCGGGAGTTTCTCACAAGGCATCCCATCATGGTGGTGATTGTGCCCAGGAGAAGTCACAATCCACAGGACCACAGGTGGGTTGGGTAACTAAGGTCTCCCAGGATGCTAATACAGAGATGATTAATGCTCTTAAAGAGCAAAACAGGATATTACAGGAGCAAAATGTGGAATTGCGCAAACAGCTTGATGAGATTAAGGCTCATCTAACTAGTAAACCAGGGAAGGCGTTGGAAACACCCCAGGTAGCAAACCAACCGCCTTTAAAGAAGAAGAGGGCTAAAGAAACCGAAATTGAAGAAAATCACGAAGCGAGAATTGAAGCACTTGAGGTGGAAACAAAGTCATTACAAGGTATGCTCCAAGCTGTACTAGAACAGATGAAACAACTAGGCAACGCTATTGAGCAAATTAAGGCTGAGTTTGCTAGCAGGGACCGACAGATAGAATGGCTATGCAAAGCGCTCAAGCTAAGCCATGATGGCTCTGCACCCTTACAGTAATACGATTTGGCAGTGGAACTGTAGAGGTTTCTCGCGCAAACGTGCGGTTTTACAAATTTTTCTTACCAACGCCGATCGACCGGAGGTTATTGCGATTCAGGAGTGTGGGAAAAATGCAAAATTAGCAGGTTACAAATCTTTTGCCGGGTCGGGTAATGATACCCAAGTTACAACCTTCGTAAAGAGAAACATTACGACATTGCAGCACGAGACAGGGAACTCGCAGATCGATCATGTTTTAGTCGAACTCGTGCCTCGCAAGCGCAAAAACAAGATTCTTTTTATCCTGAATGTGTATAGTTCCCCCAGGCAGCGCAAAATACTTTGGTGATCATTTCACGAAAACAAAGGTTATTTCAGCAAACGGTCTACTATTGATTTTGGGCGACTTTAATGCGCATCATACGGCATGGGGTTATAAATTCACCCAGGTTAAGGGCAGAAGTTTGTGGAACGAAATTCAACAACATGAGCTCATACTTATAACAGACCCAATGCAGCCAACGAGGAAAGGAAATAGCGTATCTCAAGACACGACGCCAGATCTTACCCTGGTCAGCAGTGCCACCGCCGCCACGTGGTGCAATACCGGCGAAGACCTAGGTAGTGATCATAAAATTCTAGAGATTATCGTTGCCAATGGCCCGCTGGTGATCAATAAGAGAAAAGTTAAAACTACAGATTGGGTGACCTTTCGAAATATCAGGTCGGAACAAGACCCCATAAATGATATTAACGATTGGAGTAAAGGGGTGATCCAGTCAGTTCAGCACGCTACCGAAGAGATTGACGCTGGCGATGAGGAAATTGTTGATAGAAATCTTGTAAGCATGTGGAAGAAAAAGAAAAACCTAGAGTGAAAAATCAGTCAGAAGAGAGGAGACAGGAATCTCCGAAAGGAAGTTGCTGCACTGAATAGAGAGATCGAAGATTATGCATTGGAACTTACCAAGCAAAAGTGGGGTAGTATCTGTGATCAGATGGATAGAGAGATTGGCAGTGCTAAAACATGGCAGCTACTACGGCATCTATTAGACCCAGAGAAAACCAAGTCGGAGGCCCGACAGCAACTTCAAAAGTTTGTGTATAAATATGGAGGTCAGACGACGGAATTATTAACGGAGGTTAGGGATCGATACCTGTTCTGCGCAGAATCTCAAAAACTGCCTGACTACGCTGGTTCAGAAAACCCGGACCTAGACAGCCCCATCACTGTTGGAGAAGTCAGGACTGAAATTAACCGACTTAAAACAAAAACGGCTGCCGGTCCGGACAAAATCAACAACAGAATGCTCAGGAATATTGACGACGGCTCCATTCGTCAACTTGCAGCTTATATGCAAGAATGCTGGGACAAGGGAGAAATACCGCAAGCTTGGAAAACGGCCAATGTAGTCTTCATTCCTAAGCCAGGGAAAAAGCTCAGTCTTGAACATCTCAGACCCATTTCCATCACATCTTGCGTAGGAAAATTGATGGAGCACGTCATCCAAACAAGACTGACTAGGTTCATGGAAGATGAAAACCTGTACCCTGATACTATGATAGGCTTCAGATCCCACCTATCGACGTGCGATATTATGCTACAGCTAAAGGAGGTAATAATAGTCAAAAAGACTATTGACACCAAAGTAATTGTGGGTCTGGACGTCTCCAAGGCGTTTGACAATGTCAAACATGAAGCCTTACTTAAGAACCTTAGTGCGCTAAACGTAGGCGTCAAGACATACAACTACGTGAGGGGCTTTCTCTCAAATCATACAGCCACTATCAGCATGGGAGGGCAGTCGCTTGAAAACATTAAATTGGGGAATAAAGGGACGCCACAAGGGTCTGTACACTCTCCGACTCTTTTTAATATAGCGATGATTGTACTTCCTAAGAAGTAGGAAGGAATCGAAAATCTGCATCACACAATATACGCAGACGATGTGACGCTGTGGATAAACAGGAGTAGTGACGGACATATTGAAAGCGCACTTCAGGCGGCTATAGATACCATCGAACAATATCTCGAACCACTAGGGTTAAAATGCTCGGCAGAAAAATCAGAGGCTCTTTTTCTACCATCGCAAAAAAGGAAAACACACAATCCCCTCGGAAGGGGTTGTGACATCGCTTTACGAGTGAATGGTAATGCTATTCCAACCGTAGACAGTATTAGAATTCTAGGGATGCGCATACAAGCAAATGGAAAAACACTGAAACTATCCGGAGACTCGAAGCTAGGGCGAACCAGACGTGCCGCCTGCTTAAGCGCATTTCTAACAAGAATGCGGGGATGACGGAAGCCAATCTTTTAAGATTAGTTCAAGCTTTCGTGATAAGCCGTGTACTATACGTTGCCCCTTATCTTAAATTAAGTAGAGCAGAAAAAGATAAAATGGAAGCCATTATAAGAAAAGGCATCAAGACTGCGCTAGGGCTTCCCCCGAACACCTCTACGGTTAAACTTCTTGGGCTGGGTGTCTCCAACACTTTATATGAACTAATAGAAGCTGCCATGATGTCACAGCACCAAAGACTTCTGAGAAGTAGAACAGGGAGGAAAATCATGGAGCGCTTGGGGTTCGAGCCCACGAAGTGTTCCAGGCAGACCGCTAGCATACCTAAATCAACTAGGGCAAGACTGAAAATTATACCGCTGCCGAAAAACATGCATCCGGCGTTTCATGAAGGCAGACGCAAAGCTAGAGCTGTAGCCCTGCAGGCGAAACTTGAAGGTCGATCTGGCGTGCTTTACACGGACGCTGCAGAATACGAAGGTAAGGGAGCACACACAGCGGTAGTGGTTCACGAGAACGGGGACCTGGTCTCGTGCTGCACCTCTAAGAACACAACCACCACAGAGGCAGAATAACTTGCGATTGCTTTGGCAATAGCTCAAAAAGGCACTCGAGTGATTGTTAGCGACTCTAAGTCAGCCATTAAAAACTACGATATGGGCAGGATCTCTGCTACAGCCGCCAAAATTCTAAGACAAGGACCAGTACCCGCAGAGCTAATCTCACTAGTATGGTCCCCGGCCCATGAAGGGGAATGAGAAGGCGCACGCGATCGCCCGAGGGCTCACTTTCTGGTCGATCGACGCTGACCCGCCGCCTTCGCACGAGCAGCCCCTCTCCACAAGAGACGAACTACGAACGTTTCAGGAAATCACCGCACACTATAAACTCCACCGTAAGATATATCCAGAGGCAGCTAAACAGCTGAGCAAAAAGGAGGAAATTCTGTGGCGAAAATTGCAAACCGGGGTGTTTCCAAACCCTCACCTGTACAGTAAATAGCACCCGGAAGTGTTCCACTCCAGATGCGCGCACTGCAACAGCACTGCGGGTTTAGTGCACATGGTATGGACCTGCCCATCCTACAATGATCCAAGTAGAAACGTAGAATCCTGGGAGGCCTTATTACACAGCCGTGGCGCCGAAGATCAGCGTCAAGTCATCGGTCTCGCCCTGACCGCCGCCGAGTCCCAAGGGATTCCGGCCGATGGTGGTGGTAGTGGTTAGAAGATGAGAAAAGGCACCTAATTTCTGCAACCCGGTCGGGAGCACGGCGCAGTGCTCCCGACTCATCCCCCTAGCCGATGGCTAGGGGGATGATTGGGGGCAGAGGCCGAAGCCTCCTCCCCCGTCATTCTAGACGGGTGCAATAAACGTTATTTCTCTCTCTCGCGCGCGCGCTCGGCTTTCTTCGCTCGCGTCTCGTCGGTGTTATCTGCGCGCCGTCTGTATTCTCGGACGCGGTAGGTGTTCTTGACTCGCACCTCGTCAATGTAGCTGGTCTCCCCCTGCCGACGCTTGCATTTGACTTCCCTGGCTCCTGCCTCGTCGGTGTTGATGTCGCCATTCGCGAACGCGATCGGCTTCGCTAACCCTCACAACGCTGGCAACAGCCGGGAATGGTACGCGCACATTAGCGGGCAGCATATCGCGACGGTATGCCGCCCGTCGGTCCGATCGCGCGGCAAGAAGCGGCGCGCTGTCCACATTATGGACGCCGCGAGATTCTCGAGGGGCGCGCAGCGCGCGCATCTGCCGGCTCACGGCTTCTTCTCGCCGACAGATGGAGATTGTGTCGTTGGTGAGATCAAGTGGCTTTAGGGGAGATGATGCCCCCGTGAGGAGTGAGCACGGAGCAAGAAAGACAGCATGGGAAACTCCGGGCCGGCGCCAGCGCGAACACGCGCGGCGATCTTTCCGGCGACGCACATATCTATTCGTTTTCCGCCGCGGGTGGAGAGCGCGCGCACCCACGCGCCCGCGGTCTCCGACGGCAATTGAGTGTCGTCTGCTACATCTGCTTTTCGCCTGTGCTGGCAGCTAAGAAAGTTTTCCGCTGGCGCAGTCTCCCAAAACAAAATGAAGCAAGTAGAACGTCTTAGTGCCAAAACTTTAAATGCGAAGCATTTCTTAGTGAACTTCAGCGACTTTCAGCGTATCTATCTATCTATCTATCTATCTATCTATCTATATCTATCTATCTATCTATCTATCTATCTATCTATCTATCTATCTATCTATCTATCTATCTATCTATCTATCTATCTATCTAGCTATCTGTCTGTCTGTCTGTCTGTCTGTCTGTCTGTCTGTCTGTCTGTCTGTCTGTCTGTCTATCTATCTATCTATCTATCTATCTATCTATCTATCTATCTATCTATCTATCTATCTATCTATCTATCTATCTATCTATATATCTATCTATCTATCTATCTAGCCGCATACGACATTTAGCTCTCTTGGCCGTTCCGATAATGGTATCAATACCAAACTTGGTATGGCATAATATGACTGCATGAAGCCTATATTTGACAAGTCATAATATGAAAATCATGATATGTGTGTCATGAATGTCATGATTTACATTTTATGGTCCTGCATCTCTTGCGGTAGTTTCGTTGATATGGCATGTTACAAAACTGGTATGGTATGGCATGATTGCATGGCAAACACAAGCGGCAGACCCAAACATGATAATCATCATATGCATGCCATGCAACAACATGACTACATGCCACGCTCATATTGCGCTGGCGGCCGTTTCTCTTAGCGTCACATATACCCAATTTGATATTGTAGTACGTGGATGGATGACGAAGGTATGCGACTAATGCAAACATGATAATCATGACATGCGTGTCATGTGACAACATAAATACACGCCACTCTCATGATGCGCTGGCGGCTGTTTCGCTTGCTTCACTTGTACCAAACTCGGTATTACGCGACGCGAACAGAGGACATAGGTAAATGACACATCCAAACATAATAATCACGAAATGCGTGTCATGCAACAAAATGACTTGATGCCACACTGATGATGCGCTCGCAGCCGTTTTGCTAGCTCCACATATACCAAATTTGGTGTTACATGACGTCAACGGATGACAAAATCTATAACTGGTGCAAACATCATAATCCTTACACGCGTGTGATGCAAGAACATGACAGCATACCACGCTCATAGCGTGCTCGCGGCCATTTCGCTAGCTCCACATATACTAAATACATATACTAAATTTGGTATCACGTGACGTGAATAGATGGCGAAAGTAATCGACACATCCAAACATGATATTCATGGCAGGGAAGCCATGTACGGCATCATTTACCTCCACCTCGTAACGCTATGGTGATTTTAAAGTGACAAATTAACATTTATCAATCGTGCTTCACATATTTACGATTCCCACTGTGCGTGGGATCTGCCGATTTTTAAAATTATACAAGTTGGATCGGATGCTCAGCGGACAACGAAAGAAATGAAGTGGTAGAATTGAAAATAATACACGTGATACGCAATTGTGGTTAGGCGCGTGCCTAAACTCACTCATTGTGTTGCTTGAGGATAGATTTTGCGCCCCGCCGCGGTGGTCTAGTGGCTAAGGTACTCGGCTGCTGACTCGCAGATCGCGGGACTGAATCCCGGCTGGGGCAGCTGCATTTTCGATAGAGAAAAAAATGCGGTAGGCCCGTGTGCTCAGATTTGGATGCACGTTAAAAAAACCCTGGTGGTCGAAATTTCTGGAACCCTCCACTACGGAATCTTTCATAATCAAGTGGTGGTTTGGGGACTTTAAACCCCACATATCAAACCAAGGATAGATTTCGCACATTCTTCGATATAACAGTGTGATACAAAACTACTGCGCGCGAAAGAAAGACAGTCATTGATGAAGCACGTTTGAGTAGACGGGGAACGATTTGAACAGAAGAGCGGAGAGCGCCTCGAGCTGTGAATCAATTCTGCGTGAAAAAAAAAAAGTTTGACCGTTCAACGCTCCGTCTGACCAGGAACAGTAGCAAGAATGAGCGAGGGCTATATTAAGCCAGATATATTAGGATAGGTATAATAAGGGCGGCTATATTAAGAAAGACAATGGAAGGGAAGCGACTGCGTCCAGAAAAATTGTTTTCGCAGTGGAACGGTGGTGGTGGTGGTGGTGGTGGTGGTGGTTAGAAGAGGAGAAAGGCACCTAATTTCTGCAGCCTGACCGGGAGCACGGCGCAGTCCCTAAAGTGGTCGGCAGGCGCGACACTACCCTAAGTTTAAATTTACAGACGTCTCTGGGCAGCCAAAGATCTCGTGACTCACTGAAGTGGCACGTTAAGTTTTTGAGCGGAGGTTTTACTTACTCGTGCCAAGAAATGAAGCCAGGAACTGGCCGGAGTATTGCTGAAATCAGGGATAAAAGCAGCGCCAAAGGAGCGAAGGTAGAGGATACGTGTCACGAGTCAGAAGTCTTAGGCGAATATTTCACCGACCTCCAAACTTCCAGGTAAGCTACATCGCGAAAAAAGCGTGGTTCTCAGATTTACGTGTTTGGTTGATTTTCTGCTGACCGGGCGAGTCGGTGCAATATAAAATGGTATTGCTTTAGCGCAACTACGTTTGAGCGTGAAGAAAAGATGTTATGCATTAAAGAAAAAAAACAGACGACAGTGTGAGCGCTATGAACGATTGGTTCTCAGGAAGTTCCAACATAAAACAAGCTTCGGAAGGGAGCAAAAAGATCAGAAAAATTTTTTTTTCTGTTTTTTTGGTTCTATATTTAAAATTCTTCTTTAATATGAAAAGCTCCCCCGGTATGTTTTTTTTTAATTAGCGCATATTGTATGCCATTTTTCCACGGATAACATTTTTACCCTTGCATGCGAAGGTAAAAGAGTGAAAGCGAACATGTTTAGTGTTTGTGGACAGCTTTGCGAAACTATCGCTTGATTGATTGATTGATTTGTGGGGTTTAACGTCCCAAAACCACCATATGATTATGAGAGACGCCGTAGTGGAGGGCTCCGGAAATTTTGACCACCTGGGGTTCTTTACCGTGCACCCAAATCTGAGTACACGGGCCTACAACATTTCCGCCTCCATCGGAAATGCAGCCGCCGCAGCCGGGATTTGAACCCGCGACCTGCGGGTCAGCAGCCGAGTACCTTAACCACTAGACCACCGCGGCGGGGCTTGCGAAACTATCGCGTATCAGTTTTGATACCGCGATGAGATGAGTTTTTTTCACCCGCCTTTCGAAATTCGCATCGTTTAGGTCCTGATGAAGGTAAACGTGCTATGAATGAAACTCGTGCTTTCTTAAAAGGGCCCTACAACACTTTTTGAGCATGGTCAGACAACGCTGCCGATCGGTAGTAGAAGCTCCGGCTACACGCGAGCCAAATATAGCACAGCACGTGGCCTGGGATTCAAAATAAATTATCAAAGTCAGCTAAAAATTGCTTTCTCTTCTCTCGACAAATGGCGGAATATGCCCAAAAGTCACGCGTGCATTACCCATCCATGAGTCATTGGCTGATTTGAATATGGCGTGCTCGCTCGTTACAGAGATCGCCCTGGGAGGCCACATCTTGTCGACACGTGTGCGCGTGATCTCACCAAAAAAGTGGCACATTCGAAGAAAAAAAATGTGCTCAAGGCCACGAGGTGCGTGTGACGTTTTGCTGTGGCGCTGCCATCTCTCCCTGCTCAGCTTCGAGCGCTTTCGTCGGGACGAGAGAAGAGAGAATGCAATTGCAGTATGCGACAAAGCTTTGTAACTTCATTCGCACTGGACGGATTCTTAAAATTTTGCGGCGTTGAATTTGTGAGTCGATAAGCTTTTTCAGTGAATTCATTTTGTGGTTACTTGAAAAAGCGTTTCAAGGCCCCTTTAAAACATATGTGACTGTTCTGACGCTGCAACCGTACTGATCGGCAATCTGTCAGGTGCTGAGCTCTGGCATCGAGGTTACGCATGCGGCAACGTCAATTTCAAAGTATTCATCGACGATTGCCTTTGTGGTCCGTCTTGAAAAGTGGACCGAACCGGTTGTGCAAAAGCATCAACATTGTTAAACGGGGGTGATGTGTGTGGGGTGGAAGAGGTCATGGCAGACCAGCAGCCAGATCCAAACTCCTGGAAATTATTTTTAAGAAGGTTATATCTTTCTGACCTCTCCTATAGGTTATTGATTAACTAAATGTTTCTAATGAAATTTAACATACGACTTGATTCTCTATTAGAGCGCAAAGTCATGCTTGAACGTCAACGCAGGCGCATAGGCAACACTCCCACCGCTTATCACATGCCTCCTTAATACTTGGCTGCGTTGCTGAATAAAAGGCAATTTCTTCCCTGCTGCTCGTATAGAGTACAGTTTCCAGTAAGCCCAGAAGTGAGAGGTGGGGACGACGACGACATAGATCGAGCGTGCTTTTAGTGCTAAGCTTTAAGCAGCCTGTCACTTTTTGAGTGATCGCTCCGGCGCTTGTGTTCCTTTCCGCTTATACGTTCACGACCACGGACGCGAAACTCAATAAGAGTCTAGTCCTTGCATGGGCGTGACCTTTCGTTCCGTCACCAAATGGACGTGTCTTACGTCGAAGGCCGTTAGGAGCACTCACGGGCAGATGGTCTGGATATAACAGAAAGAAAGGTTGACACCATCGCAATCGCAGCTCTCGTGAATGCTGTCCATCGAAGCGCGTAAACTTCTCGGTGGTCTTTCCATCACTTGGGACAGGTGGTGCTACTGGAGCCAGACCCTTAAAACTCCGAATCCGTATTGTTGGCATTGAAAATAATATAGCAGAATGACAGTTGCAAAATAGAAGAAGAACAAAATAGTTCGTTATTGGGAAACGCCCGAATCTTGTAGTCATGGCCTGCGATGTCACGTTCGTGGTTATACAGCTTCCTATTGCTCAACAAAATATTTGTTGCGCAACTGAGACAAAACAAAAATTAGGCTTCCCTAAAGCTTCACCTTTAAGAGTTGAACGCCGTAGCGGTATCCTATCCCTTGTGCGTATTCGGAACACTACGCGCGTGAACCCTTTTCAAAGTTGCTATGCACCCAATAAGTGGCTTTACGGGAACCGGTGCAGTAGTATATGTGCCTTCTTTAGTGGGTGACCGGCTTTAAACGATGAAATCATTATGATATTCACCAAATATCGCCATTTATTATATCACTGGTGAAGAGAATTTTGCCGCACTCGTAAACAAGAAGTAGCTATCACAAGGCTGCGTTACCGGGTGCCAAATCTAAATTTCTATAAACACAGGTCTGCTCAGGCACCTTCGCCACTGTGCGCGTTTTGTGATGAACTGGAAACAATAGATCATTTGTTTTTGACCTGCAGGCGGTTAAACAAATTACGAAAAACCCTTTTAGAAACACCTTTACGTGGTATTGGCATGGACTTATCTGTGCCTGTCATTTTGTTTTTTGGAGCTTCCATTTCTGGTTTCTCTAATGCGACAGTATGCACGGCCGTCTGGGACTATATTGATGAAACTAATAGGTTGACTAATTAACCTGTTTCATTGTCCTAACATGTCCACAAAATTATATACGTATAAAAATCAGATTATTGCTCTATTCTAAAACTAAATTCGTTTCTTTATTTAAATAATTATATGCATTAGATGAAGCACCACACTTTCCTAGGTCATCGGTAATCTTTCTAATATGTCTCTATTATTCTAAATCTGAACAATAATTTTTAAACCACGCAATTCTTGTCAAATCCCTTATATAGTGGGTATGCGCCATGGACAATAGGTAAACAAGAACAAGGACCTGTTCGGACGGCCGATCACAATAGACGCTTGTACCATGCATAATTATTGAAAGAATCCATCTTGCGTTGTGAAGCATGTATACAGGACGTGCGCATTTGTAAAGCATGTGTTACTTTCACTGCATATCAAAGCAGAGGAAGTTATTTTCACTGTATTGGAAAACAGAAGTGTGGCCGTGGGGTATAACATCCGCTTTCCCCGCCAACGACCCCAGTGCCATACCCGCTCTGGCTCGGGATTTCTTAATAATTTTATTTGCATCTTTCCCGATTTTCTCAGTCACGCATAAGATGATGATTTTTCACTCACATCCAATGGCACCGAAGCCGGCGCCAAAATTTATGCAAAACGAGCTTCTTAACGCTGTCGCGTTAATAACGGGAGGGTACAGGTTGGATGGCAGTATCCTGCGCCCTACCCCGTGTTCGCCCGTTCCTTTTTTACTATCTTAGTTGCGCCACAACTAATTTGTAAAGCTATATGCACCAATTACTCAACGTCACACGGCACTAATGCCTCCCGTGAACCTGAACCACGGTGTAAAAGTGTTGCGGGCACGGCACGAACGCAAGCATGGTGTCCAACGTGTTCGTATTATAAAGTGTATATCTCACACCGTGGCCTGAACGCTGAGCTCTGACTCTGTAGCCTTCGACTTTTGCACGCATTGCGCAAAACAGCCTATAGCTCAAACGAAAAGCTGGTTTAAGGCCGGGCTGAGGCATGCCATGGTTAAGGTTGCCGTGTATGCCACAGGTGCGAGCTTGCGACGGAAACTTTCGCTCATGTACGCTTTAACGCTGCACGCTTTTCGAAGATATAGCACGTGTTCCTAATATGTGGCGCAAAAATATGTCGTCTATACGAAATACCAAGTGCGCCTCGTTAGCTTTTACTTACAGCCAACCGATAAAAAAATGAGCACCTCGTTTCTTTCATAGGCACATCGACATATGGACCAAACATCGCCCTAAAAAAAGAACGAAAACCACAAAATCAGCATGTTGCGACATTCTATTTGTTTAAGGAATAAAAAGTGCACACGTTTTTGTAGTAAAACTAATAAATTTTTTGATATATAAAACGAGAAATTCAAACGCGGTATCGGATTTCGATATATAGTAGTCCACAAAGTTAAAACACTTTTGAACAAGAAAACGGAGCTATTTTTCTGAGTGCGCTAGGTATAGGTATCTGTTGTGGTAGAGGCGCTAGAAGCTCACAACGTCTAGGAAAGGGTAAACAAAATTGACGTGCCATAAATAAATAAAATGCTTGTACAGCTGTGATATAGCTAGCGCGAAAAAAAAATGTTTTACCTCCTCGACGGTGAAGACCACTTTATTAGAACACCTGTATCAAAGCTAGAGAAGAAAAGAGAAACATCTTCGGGCGTAGTATATACGTTTGACGTTGGCTATATCAGGTTAGATAGTTTACGATAAATCGTGCACGTGGTTTACAGCACAACACTAGAAACGCAGACACAAGAAAGGAGCGAAAGAGAAAGAATATACGGCACTGCTTTTTTTTTCTCTCTCTCTGTTGCTCCTTCCTTGTGTCTGTTTTTCTAGTGATGCGCTCAAACCATGTTCACAATGAATCGTGACCAACTGGCTCAACTTGCTGTCCCACTGCGAGATAGTTTACGGTTGTAGAAATTTTAGGAACGGACGAAATATGAGAGGACTCTCGTTCGTCTCTGTCAAGAAGAACGGACGCAAGAGGTAGAATGAATCGCGAATTTTCCTCTTATGAAAGGAACCTTCATAGTAAGTATGATGGAGGGTGCGTATGTCTTTTTGCGAGATTCCAATGGAGACAAAATAATGTATTTTCTTTCGAAAAAAAAAAGACGTCGAGAAAGATGCCAGAAGCGAGACGTGTCTCGCAATGACCCTTCACGGTCACCGGTCGGGAAGGCGACATTATCGCGCTACTTTTCACGCCGAGTCTCTCGAAGGAAACCTAAATAAATACAAACGTATATAAATACATATTCGAAAAGCTCTCTGTTGCTTCGGAGGAGGAAGACAGCCGTTTGTCCTCGCGTAGATGAAGAAATACGATCCTCTCTGCGAACGGCTCGGGTAAAACCCTTTATGGACTATATCGCAAATACAAGCACTGCAACAAGAATCCTTCATATCCGCCACGCCGTCCCAACTCCTGTTTCAGACCATCCATGCGTACTTCTTCCACACTTTCTCTTTCTTTTTTCGAAAAGAATAGACACGCCGAGGTGACACGTCGTAGGAGAACCCCGTTGAGGAAGGAAAAAAAAAACGCTCTTTGCAGACATTATACAAATTTAAAACGTGCGTACGCTGTGCCGGTAAAGTATCCGTAAAAACGCGTGCCGAGTTTAGACATTGACGAAGAAGGACAATGTCCAGCGCGTTCGTTTAAATTATTCGAGACCTCCCGCGTAGACAAAAATAGATGTCAACAGAAAAGCGTATCTGTGGTTCCGTGCATTTCGTTCGACTCTCCTGCTTTCATTAATGACTAATGATGAAAAACGAACTCGCGCAGCAATCAGTGTCAATACCCGGGAGAGTTCACCAGTAAATAATGCAAGAACTACGACCGGATGTTATGAGGTTGTGCAGTTAATATGCACTACATGTGTTGTCGCACTGCTCTGATTCCAGGGTTGTTGTGGATCAGTGGTTCCCAGCGACGTTGTATTTCGTGGACCCCCTATACACCGGTAGAAGTGACCAGTGACATCTTGCAATGGGGAAAAGGCGAAGGCACGATTCATCAATTAACACAACGTGCGTGAAATATATTCCCTCAATTACAGCGAAAGCTGTTATCAGATCACAACTCGGGTCACGCAGAGCGCCGTAGTTGTCCGCCGTCGTCACCGCCACCGCTGGTGTCCGCAACCACTTCGCACGTAATAAGGAAACAAAAAAAATTGTTCCTAATCTGGATGTTACACCGCGAATGTAATCGAAAGACGATAGTCTTGCGTCTGTAGAGTGTAAACAAAACGTTTATTTGATGTTCTGCGCAATAAAATCAGTGAATGGTATTCCGGAGGCGCTGTGTTCGAGTGCCTCGAGCGTGTAGCGGAGACGAACGAGCGCATCGAGGCACGTTAGACACAAGCGCCATCTGGCAGTTACCTTCAAAAACAAAGACGTGCACCCCGCGGAGAAAGGTGCTCGCCAGTCTCGGAGGTGATAAGGTGTAAAACGCAAAGCGACGGGCAGGTGCCACCACCGTGACGTCGTAGCAAAGCGTTGGAAACAACTTTTGATCATCGCGTCGCACTGTCAGCGCCGTGCCATAAACGCTACATTCCTTAAAGCTACTTGTGTGTGCCTCTTCTAGTATAAAGGCAGACATAAAAAACTTCGAAGTGTTGGTATGGCGCCTCAGATATGCACAATAATTGCTTTTTAATTGACAATCTCACAACAATGAAAGCTAAACCTTGAGCAATATTGGTGGGCGCTGCGAATGGTGTTGGCGGTTTGGTGCCGTTCGAGGTATTGTTAGGGTAGAAAAACAGACAAATGTACAGATAGACAGACAGACAGACCAAAATTTTTCCGTCGAAGGTCCCCAAGAAAGACTATCGTCTTAAAAAGCCTAGCATCAAGGACACCGTGGGGCTCAAACCCGGGTCCGCTGCGGCCAGCCCAGTATTCTACCACTGAGGCACCCTAGTGCTTGGGACTTGTTCGCAAACTTGTGTTAAGAACGCTTGATATCGGGAAAGAAATAGCGTTAATATGAGTAATAAAGCATATTAGAACAGCATAAATACAACCAGGCGTCACATTATGCGAAAAGCGTAACGAGAGTGTCATCCAATGAACCTACCCATTACAAAGGCTTTTTCACGATCACCTATTAACTGTGCTTTACACCCACTTAAGGCATAATTCGTCATCATTGTTAGCCACTGCATGAACAATTGGCACAAAATTACTTGCAAGTGTTTAGCGGATACCACACTTCTGAGAATGGTTACGAAGGATAGCTTAGTGAATGCCAGCCTACTACCCAAAAATTATTATTAATATTAATTATGTAGTGGGTACCCAGCAAGTGTGCTTGCAGCAGTTACCCAATGAGTGTTTTGAAAACGCTCTGAAAGGCCGCTCTTATAAATGGCGCTTTGACTGTGCTGCGCCTGCCACGCAGGCCTGACTTTTTTTCTTATAGGCACAGAATGGTCAGTCTAACCTACTTGACTGCATTACTTTATAGATAATACCACCAGCCATTATTTCCTCATTATATGTTTTATCCTTACTATAGTGTTGTTGACTACTTTTTGTTAGCAGTACTGCATTAAGTAATTATTCCATTTGTATCACGCTGCCCACTGTGTCACTTGTTTCAAAAATGCTGTTCATGCATATTTTATTATGAGAGTGCAACTGAAGTTCGCTTTTTGTATACATCCCCACTTACCCGATGCTTTTACCAAGGCAGTGTTCTAGTGAAAGGCACTCGGCTGCTGACCCACAGGTCACGGATAAATTACCGAAGCACTCGACTACGACATCTCTCAAAATCATACGGTGGTTTTAGGAAGTGAAACCCCACTAATTAATTCATATACAAAGGCCTCTAAGGTATTTAAAGTAAAAAAATAATAAATAAATAACACACAGCACCATCCTTTCAATCACAACAGCGTGTCAAAAAGTTGTGCGACCTGCACTCTCATCTATGCTTTTTCTAGCTATGCTTCCTCTTCAAGTGCGCATGCCTTGAGAAGGTGTTGTCACGCTTTCGTCCCGTTGACGAAGGCA
Source organism: Rhipicephalus microplus (assembly GCF_013339725.1). Classification (NCBI taxonomy): domain Eukaryota; kingdom Metazoa; phylum Arthropoda; class Arachnida; order Ixodida; family Ixodidae; genus Rhipicephalus; species Rhipicephalus microplus. The sequence goes on along the minus strand of NC_051170.1, from coordinate 128,239,366 downwards.
GCAGTCGGGGCGTCCAAGATAAGACTCTTTATTCAGCCGAGTTCGTGGCCGGTCAGCTGAATCTCAAACTACAGCAAGAAATGCACGCTGTACACTGATAGCGGCGAACAGAGCAACGGCCGTCGATGAAAACTGACCCACGGCAAAGTGCGTCGGCATTTTTACATTCGCCATTGAACAATATACCGTTATTGCTCGCAAAAAGAGTGGCACATCGGGCTAGGTGGCATTCCATGATCAGAAACGTTATAGCGTGGACACAAACACAAGGTACGAGAAAAGAAGGGGCGCAGACAATCGCAAACTTTCGACTGAGCAGTATTGTGAAACGAGATACAAATGTATCCTAGCAAAGGGACACACGTGTCCAACCCACATCGACAGAAAGAATAGCATAATTCTTTATCACAGAGTGAAATCGACGACTTGCTGAAATCAACACGTGAAATCGACAGGGGCGTCCCTCCCGCTTTATCTGGTCGGTTCCACTCTGTGATAAAGAATTTCATTTTTGGCAGGTGCGGGTGCACGCCCGCAGTGACATCGGCCGCGTTACTTTCGGCTTTCTGGATTTTTTTTACTTTGTTTTTTTGTTCACTTGCCAAATTCGTACACCTGCTGGTCTTTCTATTAAAGCGGATGGGCACGTGTGTGTCTTTACTCGCATATATTTTCCTCTAGTTTCACAGTAAAGCTCGGTTGAAAGTTAGCGCTTGTCTGCGTCCTTTTTTTACTTGTCCCTTGCCTTCGTTTTCGCGCCATGAGGTTTCCGATTAAATTTGGTGGCAGCGTCTTTTCGAGAACTAACTCAGGTATTCGCGTTTGCACGCTTGAACCTATCCGACGATCCTAATAGAAGCCGGAATGCTTTGGAACATTTTGAACAAGGCAGCATCGACATGTGTGGGCCGTTTAACATAAAACGTGATAAAGGAGTGTGACAGCACGCTCATGATTGAGCAAGATGTTAAGCTTGTTCCGGAAATGGTGAATGAAGTGTCGTTTTTGGGCACGATATCGAACTATCTCGAATGTGTGCACCTATGCAAGGTTCATGCTCGTGTACCGGACAAAAATTGAAGGATTCTCAAGGACTTTCAAGGCAATGTCTGTGAATTTTCAAGGACCTCATCGTCAGTCGAAAACCGAATGAACGTATTACGGGGCAGGTTGGAAACTTCAAGTACTAGAATCCTTCTAAAAGGGGTAACGTCACTGGAGCAGACATCGAAACAGACATGTTTTCATATCTTTTGGGACAGGACATTTAAAGACGATAGTATTTCTTGGGATAAATCAACGGAAAAAATTTCGTCTATCTATCTGTCTGTCTGTCTATCGTTCGGTTTGTCTGTCTGTCAGGCGAAACGATTCAGTTACTAGGCTGAACTTAAACCACTTCCTGAATGCCCAACAATGTTGATCGTGTTTCTGCGTCCTACCTATGCGCATTGTTGATTAAAAAGAAAATACTCAGCATATCTGACGCACAATATCAACATGCCAATATTCTGTGGTGTGTTTCTTAGACTTACATAAAAGGATCGTAGGCCCGTAATGTTGATTAGGCTGCGCTGACGGTGCGACACCATGCAAGAAAAGGTGGCTATTTCCTACGCTTTGCTCAGACAATATAGTGGCCTTGCATTCTACAAATTATGGCCTCCGAGATGGCGCGCGCACACCGTGTGCTCGCTATATTTGAAGCCATCCTTTCGTTTTCCAAGATTACTGCCATATGACACTCGTGAATCACGCAGTGCCTCCAGAATACCATTCACCGATATTCCTGCGAATAACATGAAATAAACGTTTTACTCACTATCTCCAAACGGAAGACTATCGCCTGTAAATGGTATTTAAATGGAAACGTGCTGATGCGGGGCCAATGTTATTTTTATGGCTCCGCAGACTTGACGAAATTTTCAGTCAGAACGTAGTAATGCCACGTCACCTGTGGGATCATCATCTACTGCTCACCGATTTCAGGATCGAAACAACACGGATTTATTGATTGATATGTCGGGTTTATCGTCCCAAAACCACCATATGATTATGAGAGACGCCGTAGTGGAGGGCTCCAGAAATTTCGACCACCTGGGGTTCTTTAACGTGCACCCAAATCTGAGCACACGGGCCTACAACAATTCCGCCTCCATCGGAAATGCAGCCGCCGCAGCCGGGATTTCAACCCGCGACCTGCGGGTTAGTAGCCGAGTACCTTAGCCACTAGACCACCACGGCGGGGCGAAACAACACGGAAGTATCTTATGCATCAAGCCTCGCTCACAGCTGGGTGTCAGAAGCGTCCATAATGATCGACATTGGAGAAGCTTCAGGAGAGCCCTCTCCAATCATAGCGCTCAACCAACAATTTCCGGCAAGCAAAACAACAGCGCGAACCACCTACCTTACAATTTTCGGAGAAAATGAACGTCCCGTTTTTAAAGGGGCTCTACTACAGCATTGTAATAAGCAACATCAGATGAACAACAACAGCTAAGTCGACTAGCTTTGACGACAACTACCACTCCCCCGAAAAGTACATCAACCGACAAAATCTTCCTCGGATGTACAGTCACGGTTGAAAGGATGACGCCGTAAAAAAAAAAAAAAAACCTTTTGAAGCAAAGACAACTTCAAGGTGAGAAACATCGGCGTAGAAAGAAGCTTCGACCGAGCATCCTTCGCCACGATTGGTAATGACGGTGCCTTCGACCAAAACAACTGAGACAACAGCACAGAAGACGACGAAAAAATTCCGATATCACTCCTTGTATTCCAGCGGAACATAGACTTCGCACCTTATGCCATATGCCAAAACAAAGTGGAAGTGACGTGTTTGCTGTGGCCACGACACAGAAACAGACACCTAGAACATTCGACTATGTAGGTTTCCTATAAGTACACTAGAGGGAACTATCGCGCTAGTGTCAATGGGAGCTGAAACGCATGGCGCTTCAGCGAGCATGGAAATTCGTAGTACACAGATTTACCTAATCTTCGTACTCTATGCTCTGTCGATCTTCGCATTGCTTGAAGCTGATTTGTCACGAAACAACCACCAGCAATAGTTAGGCTTCGCCACCTTTACTTTTTAGGCTCACCAGTTCCAATCGGTACACGGAGCTCCAAACGGTTTGTTTATTCAAAACAAAACTGAAACACTGCAATAAATGAAGCCACAAATGCGTTCAAAGCCCACAAGCACGAATACTAGGCAAATCCATATACTACTCATAATTATCCAGGTCGCTGAACGATTGAAGCGCCCGTGTTCTTTCTAGTTTTTTTTTTTTTCAGGAAACCTGATGCATTCAATCTTTCAGTGCTACTGTGACTCCAAAGCTTGTGCATTCTTCACAAGAACTCAAACCATGTCATCATCGGAGTCCATGCACAGAACATGCTTACTTATTTCGATGTGCAACAGCCAGCCACGCGCATCAGAGCTGTCCGGGACACCACCACACGTGTAAACTGTTTGAAAGTTGAAGTGCGATTACTGAACTTCCCTAGCACGTGGAACCAAGAATAATGTTTGTCTGTTTCAACATTTTACGTCTTTAAAACTCTGCTACCACGAGAAGCTCACGAAGAAGCGAAATAGAATAAACGCATGGCGAATGACCTAAGCTACTTCTCTAATATCTATAAGCACACACACACACACACACACACACACACACACACACACACACACACACACGCACACGCACACGCACACACACACACACACACACACACACACACGCACACGCACACGCACACGCACACGCACACGCACACACACACACACACACACACACACACACACACACACACCGCGGTCCCGCCCGTTTGGCCTGAGACTTGTTTTCACCCTGTACTGCCATCGCACTGGTCTGAAATCGCTGACCAACACACAACGCACACCACCAGGCGAGAGCATGAACATATTACGTTTCTAACCCCACTCATTCCGTCTACGAATCCTGCCAATGAGGTCACAAAGATTATTAAGTCAAATATTGACCCCATTAGGGAAAACATTGGCGAACTGACTATCAGAAAGACACGTCATGGATTAACAATAATAACAAACGACCATAGAATAAACGCATGGCGAATGAGCTAAGCTACTTCTCTAATATCTATAAGCACACACACACACACACACACACACACACACACACACACACACGCACACACACACACACACACACACACACACACACACACACACACACACACACACACACACACACACACACACTAGGTTAAAGAATGCACTTGAAAAGAACGCAATCACAAGCATGTCATTGTCAGTCCGATTGCCCCAAAAGCGAAAACCTCGCGTCAAACTCACTGGTGTAGACTCCGATATTCCAGCCGCCAACATCATCTCACAGCTCAACATGCGCAATCTGAACCTACATTTAGACCCGACCACATGCCGAGTGGCGGTATCGTACAAGGAACGATCGGGCAACTTCACACATGTGCTCGAAGTGGATCCTTCCACCTGTCGCTCACTGCTTGCTCAGGAACGAGTTCTTCTCGGTTGGATAGCATGTAGCGTGAGTGAGGACTTTCATGTGCCATTGTGCACATATTGTGCAACGTACGGCCATACAAGAAAGTCCTGTCCTGTCGCCAACGAACCTGACAAAGTGGTGTGTACGAAGTGCACGGGTACACATCTTGGCGAAGCATGCACTCTTAGAATGAACAATCCAGGAATTGTTTGCAACGAATGCCAAAAGGTCGCAAGACCTAGTTCTCATTCAACTGGACACGAAATGTGTCCTATATTACGAGAACGTGCCGCCCGCATGAGGGCCAGAACAGACTATGGATAATCTAGGAGGCGTGTACATCAAAGAAGGACGCAGTGGCCTCTATAACGTGCAGTTTTATTTACGGTTTCTTGCATTAGTGCTCGCATCCTTTTCGACTCATTTATATGGACCACATGGAGGTCGCTGCTTTTGCCGCTATTCTTCTGAATATGGCATATTCATACACGAAATTACACCATATGACACACACTTACAAGTAACTACACATCCCACAAAATTACACGATATTTCTTTCCTCAAGATATTTGCTGGTTGCGCGGGTCACACTGCAATACATGAAAAAAGGCTCCTTACAGCTTTTCGCATTTTTGTTTTAGGAAAGGCGTTGCGCTTGTTATTTAAAATTGATCAGAACTATCATGACTCACAGCAATAACTTAAAATTTTTACAGGCTAATCTAGACCATACACGTGATGCCACAAAATTATTGATAGAACACATGACGCAACAACACTTCAATTTCGCCTTCGTGCGTGACCCGCACATCCGCGAAGGCACTGTTCAAGGCATACCACACACCATAACAAAGTTCCACGCACCAAACAATCCTCGCGTCATGCTTCTAGTACACAACACTAATTTTGACTTCTTCCCATTACACGTAACAGATTTGGTTGTTGCAGTAAAGTGTGAAAGCCTTGACCAAACATTAATACTGATAGCTGTGTATGCACCGCCGCAAATACCTATTGACCCAGTTCTGGATGAGTTGCAATGTGTAGTTTCATTGATTACAGATTGTACTGTCATCATAGCCGGAGATTTCAATTCTAGACATAGAATGTGGGGGCCAGCTATAGGGGATGTTCGAGGCTCTCAAGTAGTCCAATTCGTGACGGCGAATGACTTAGTCATATGGAACAACCCCAACTCCCCTCCAACTTTCACAACTCCGTATGCAGATTCATGGATAGATTTAACCATGGTTTCGCATGACCTCACTCGCGATGCTTACCATTGGAAGGTTCTCCAAATTCCTACCCTCTCGGACCACAACTACATTGAATTCTCGTTTTCGCAAGCACATACCAGCAGTGCTAAACGATTAACTAATCTAGGAAGAGCGAAAATTCTTAACAAATTAAAGGACGACACTTGGTTCACAAAGATACTCGGCTGCAACATTGGGTCACCTGAAGCCCTAAGCATGGTTATAGACAAGTTTTATGCCATATACTCCGCTTTAAGCCAACGTTACTCACGACGCATAACATCGCGTAGTAAATTAGGTAATGGTTGGTGGACACCAGAATTGACTATTGAACGTAAGCGTGTTCGGGCTATGCGACGACGATACCAGCGAACAGCTGACCCCCTCCTTCGAGACATGTATCGCAAATTGTACGTTGATGCATTCTCAACCTACAAGGACAAAATCAGGAAAGCAAAATCATCGTTTGATAAAGACATTTGTGACTCTCTCACTAAGAAATGTTTATATGGTGATGTTTTCAAAACCGCATTTCAAAAACACCACCAAGTAGGCTTTTCTTCCTCCTCTAGATTTACCTAACGGCACTCGCACAGCTTCTGTAATTGAGTCCGCCCGGCTACTACTCGATACATTGGTGGTAGTGGACAGCTGTTCTGAAGACAACATGCACCACACTATCATGCGTAACATTGTGGCTAGTCCTTACCCGTGGCATACTTCTGACCCTCCTTTTACAATATCTGAGATAGAGTGCGCGATGAAACAGGGTAATTCACACTCTGCTCCTGGACACGACGAATTAACCAACTCGTTCATTAAAGCATTATTTGAATACCATCCTCCATTTTTCTATTTTATCTTCAATACCGCCTTAAGAATCGGACACTTCCCGCAGGCTTGGAGAAGAGGGAAAGTAATATTCATACCAAAGCCAAGACGTCCGCTCAATTCGCCTAATGCATATAGACCAATAGTTATGAACTCTGTATTCAGTAAAGTATTAGAAAGACTCTTAAATGCTCGTCTGTATTATTTCCTGCACAATAATAATCTTCTTCACAATAATCAATACGGTTTTACGCAAAATAAAAGTGCTACTTTAGCACTATACACACTGCGAAGCAAAGTGGCTGCATACAAGGCAGCCAAACTTCCTACTATACTCATATCTCTTGATTTTGTAGGAGCATTCGATAGTGTTTGGCATCCTGCAGTCTTGAACTTTTTACGCAAGCACACGTGTCCACAAAACTTGTACTTTCTACTCAAATCCTTTTTATCGAACCGCACTGTAACTTTTTCAACCAACGTCGCAGAAGAGAGAGTTCGTACGACAATTGGCAGCCCGCAAGGATCCCCTATCAGTCCGCTACTGTGGAACATAGTAATGCACAGCTTACTCAATCTTCCCGTGCCACCAGACGTACACATACAGGCGTACGCGCACGATACCATCATTGTTATCACAGATAAGTCAAGATTCCGATTACAAGCAAAGGCTGAGCATGTCCTGGCTTTGGTATCTGGTTGGGCACGAGAACAAAAAGTTACCGTAAGCGCCGAAAAGTCGTTCTTCGTGTTCTTTAATAACGGACACATGGGTACATCCAAACGCTGCCCATCTATCCGCATGGATGGCATTTTTTTCAAACACAAGAAAGAAATGAAGACTCTAGGCGTATTATTTGACCCCTCTTTAAATTTTCATGCCCACATTGATCGCATTAAAGGAAAGGCTGAAGTGTGCACGTCCCGGCTCCTCGTATTTGTTAAATCACACCGTTCATTAAGAAGTACACTCATTAGACGACTCTACCGTCAAGTGATATTGCCCTCTCTCACGTATGCATCTCCGGTATGGTGGCATATGTTCCCATCAAAATTCATTAGGGCGCGAGTTTTATCAGTTCAGCGAACCGTCTTAGTTTCCTTAACAGGTGCATTTTACACCACACGTACGTCATCCCTACAGATTCTCGCTAACGCGCCTCCGTTACCACTAGAGTTGGACAGACAATCTGCAGAATTTTCCTTATTTATACTTCGGAACGTAACCTATTATGGTGTAAAAACATTCAAACCGGCTGACATACTATATCCATGCAGTCCGTGGACTCATCATTCCCGTAAAAAATATAAATTTACTTTCACTAAACTCTCACCATTACAAGAAGCGGTTATTTTCAAAACAAAAGCCATTCACGTATACACTGACGGCTCATACACGTCCTACGCGGCGGGTGCAGCATATATTGCTTTGACAAAGGATGGAAAAATCATAACTGTTAGAAGATTTCAGATCCGCAACGCTTCAAGCGCATACGACACGGAATTAATAGCATTCCAAGAAGCCCTTCATTTCGTTTTTACAAACAGCTTTAACACGCCAGCCCACATTTACACAGACTGTCTATCGCTTCTAATGAAACTTTCAAGTCTCACTGATAACGATGAAAGAATTCGGAACATTAAGCTGCTTCTTAACCATATAATCTCGTCAGGCAAAATTATAAAATTGTATCATGTACCTGGCCATATGGGAATTTCGGGAAATGAGCTAGCTGACGTTGCAGCTGCATTAGGAGGGAAGTCAGGCTTCGTGCGTTACGCCAAAATATCAATTCGGTCAGTACGAACTCAGTTTCATAAAATCTTGAATTCATATTGGCACACCCATTGGCAGACTGAGGGACCTGAGACAACGCTATTTCATTGGATCACAAGTCCGTACGAAATTCCTCAATGGTTCCCCCCTCCTAAAAATCTAACGCACTTATTATCTGGTCACGGACACTTTCAGTATTATCTTCATCGATTCAATATAACTGCATCGGACAGGTGTATGTGTGGTGCACCTTGCTTGAGCGAACAACACTACTTTAATGAATGCCCAAACACGCAACACAATGTGACCCGTTTACGTGTGCCCAAAAGTGATACAGCACCACCTGCGCATTATTATGGGTCATTGACCAATAGAAAATCTCGCGCGTATCTACTTCAGTTAGTGACTGTCATGCGCAACTCTGTTTCTATGACATCCACATGACACGCATTAGCTACCAACACTTTATCAGGACGGCGCTTCATACTCCGAATCACCTCCCTATCACAACTTTTGCGTGAATGCTCTCGATTACAGTCGCAGTTATGCCAAGAAAGTGGGGGGAAAACCTCAGCGACTGATAACGATAGCATCACTGCTCCATTTTCCCTAAGTACTCGAACCATAGCATTCGCAACGCTTGCGCAAGTACCTAATCCTGCCCTCCCCCCCCCCTCTTTTTTTTTAAAGCTTGTTACTATTGCGAATGGCGCCTTGTCTAAGTTCGCAGCGGCAAACAGGCTGCCCAAGGTTCCCTGCTCCATCGCTGGTTGGAACGACAGCCCGACGTGCCTGGCTACATGACTCCTGGTGAAGAAATGGGCTTCGACATCACAGAGGCCACTGCTATCATCCTCGTCAACGTTTACCCATCCTCAAGACCACTGGCTCGCATCCCACTTCGTTGTTTGTTTTTGGACTTTCTGCATTCAACGACAATGCATTTAAAATAAACACACACACACACACACACACACACACACACAAACACACACACACGAACTCCAAAAACTCAAGTGGGGGAAATACACTGCTGCTGCATATCGACCTGCTCATCCCTGAGAAGCTAACTAGTTTATTTATTACAGTTTCATGCCGCACTCACTAGGTTTTACCCATGTTATTTTTTTAACTAATTGGCTTTTTCAAAAAAAAAAATGGGAAGCTTTCCCTCTTCATTTATGTTAGATTGGCTTGAGCCCGTTATACCTACTGGTGGTACGGGCTACCCCCCTTTTTTCTTTTAGTTATTTTCACATATAGGGGGCAGAAAACACACACACTCATATATATATATATATATATATATATATTGGCTCGAGCGGACAAACGTACGAAGACTTTTATTACTCCTACGTACGTTTCGGCCGGGGTAAACGTCGGAGTAATAAATGTTTTCGTACATTTGTCCGCTCAAGCAAATTTCTATTTATTACTGGATTCACAAAAGACACTCGCTTGATATATATATATATATATATATATATATATATATATATATATATATATATATATATATATATATATATAGATATATATCCTTTTGTGGCATTTTTGAGAGAAGTATTATTTCCACTAATCCCGTCAGTGCTCATCCGGGGGTGCCTACAGGCAGGTTTTTGTTGCAGACTGTGCATGTAGTTTCCTTGATGATGCCGGGAAACAGAGGCCTGTTTGCCAGCCGAAACTGTTGTGATATTTGATTATTGCCTTTACTTTCTGTTCTTTGCTATCCCACCCCCCTTATTTTGTCGTTTTCTCCTGTTTACTTTCACGAAGCGCGTACACTCTCACGCACGCACAAGCCAAAAAAGAACAATGGTGTAGGTGCATAGCACTATACAAACCTGCTTCGTATAAGGCCAAGAAGAACAAGAAGGGTGGTTTGCTTCGTAAAACGGCAGGTGTAAACGAGAACAAAGTGTCCTCTCGAAGATTTCTTTACAACGTTGACGTCATCAGCGGACTAACGCATCAAACACAACAAAAAGTTTAAGGAATATCCCGCAATCTACCTGTACACCATACGTAGCCGAAGAAAAATACAAGCAAATAATTTGTAGGAATTTTTTCGTTGATCTTGAGACTACGACTACAATTCTTCCCAGCGTACTCCGATGAGATATCCATGTCAGAACTACGTGACTAGAGCACCGATGTGGAAGAACCTCTCTTCTGACGGCGAAGGCACGCGTCTACTCAGTCGCCCAATGTATCAGCCACGTCACGGCTTGCGTAGTCAGTTAACCAAAAAAGGAAGAAAAGTCACAATTCTGTGCAAAAGAGGAGCAACAAAAATACAATAGCAACGAAGTGGGTTGTCTAGAACAACGGCAAGCAGCTCGCAACATGCAGGGCGTTGCCCAGGCGCTGAGGGCGCACGAAAAGAACACATACCGGACGAGCGTGACCTAACAACGTTCAGAGTTCGACCAAGGTTCGACAATAAAACGTGCTGCTCAGATATAAAGAAAGACGCACGAAACGAACGCACATGTACAGATGGGTTCAGTGTTAACAAACAAATAGCGCTAGCCTATCATAGTTTGCCCTATTGAAACTTCCGGCAAGGGAGCTAGGAGCACTTCCGGCTATGTTGTTTGAAGGCAGGCGCGATGTGGTGTGCCGATGTTTGTAGAGCTTGGTGGTATTTGTGACGAGTTGATTCTCCATCGTAAATATTTCACAGCGAAAGCTGTTATGAGACCACAACTTGGTGCACGTGCACTTGCCCGCCGCCGCCACCGCCACCAGTGTCCATAACCACATCGCGCGAAATTAGAAAAAAAAAAGACGAACCTAGCACCTATCACACAGTTGGGCTCGAACCCGGGTCCGCTAGGTTCTAGCGTAACCTTCTACCACTGAAAAACACCGCTGCTTGTGACTTGCTCGTAAGCTTGCCGTAGGCAGGCTTGATGTCGGGAAAGCAATCGCGTAAATACGACTGATAAAGCGTTTTGAAACACCGAAAGAACAACCAGTCGTCGCACAATGAGAATAGCGTAACGAGTGGGTCGTTCAATGCTCCAACCCATTATAAAAGCTTCTTCCCGTTTCCCTATTAACTGTGGCGCGTACCCACTTCAACCATAATTCCTCATCGTCGTCAGCAACTGTATGAACAATTGGCACAAAATTCCTTGCAAGTGTTCAACGAATAACACGCTTGTCCTCTCTTCTTTTCTGTTTATTCGTGCGCTTGAACTGACAGTTATACCATGCATATCCAACTAGCCCAACTTTCGATTCTGTTGCAGCATTTGTCATTCGTGCTTTGCATATCACTTACTCCCACTGTACATGGGATCTGCCAATTTTTTGTAGGGGTGAAGCTCCCTCTAGCGGCACCCGTTCGTCCCTCGTAGTCGTAGTCGTAGTCGTAGTCGTAGTCATAGTCGTAGTCGTAGTCGTAGTCGTAGTGTGTAACCAGTCTTGCGCTTTGACCTCCAAAGTGGTGCTGGTGGGAGATTTCTCCTGTGCGTTGTTGAACAATAAAAAAATTTGCAGCATGCGCGTTAACTCAAAGCCGAATTCTTCTGTCTCTCATTCCCTATTAGCAGCCATTGGCATGTTTCAGTAGGAAACGTTAGTAGGAGTGTTAAAGCCGAGTTCTGCTGTCTCTCATTCCCAGTAGCAGCCATTGTATACCTACAAGGTAGTGCCTGGTGAGATTTCTCCTGTGCGTGATGAAACAATAAATTTTTTTTTGTTGAAAACACCATTGATTGATGAAATAAACCAACGAAAGACGCCAGATGTTTTCTGAAAGCAAAACGAAAAGACGCCATGTGTTTCTAAAGCAAAACAAATAAAGACGCCAGCTGCTTAACGAAAGACGCCAGGTGTTTTCTAAAGCAATGGTTTTATAATCAAAACCATATGGATACAGGTTTGTAGTTGCCGATGCTCGTTGCCGTCGGTGTGTGCTCGTATGGATAAGGATGCCGAAAGGCGGGCGTGCAGGGCAGCGGCGGCGCGCGCTCGCAGACAGGACCCTGAAGTGAGAGCACGCGAGGCAGAAGCGCGCCGGGAAGCTCCGCGACATCACCGCCAAGATCCTTCTGTACGGGAACAAGAAGCCACATCAGCAAGGCAGCGTCGGCAAGATCCCGCCGTACGTGAACAATAAGCTGCAGCGGCACGTCTGCGTCGGCAAGATCCTTCCGTACAGGAACGAGAGGCCACATCAGCAAGGCAGCGTCGGCAAGATCCTGCTGTACGGGAACAAGAAGCCACATCAGCAAGGCAGCGTCGGCAAGATCCCGCCGTACGTGAACAAGAAGCTGCAGCGGCACGTCAGCGTCGGCAAGATCCTTCCGTACAGGAACGAGAGGCCACATCAGCAAGGCAGCGTCGGCAAGATCCTGCTGTACGGGAACAAGAAGCCACATCAGCAAGGCAGCGTCGGCAAGATCCCGCCGTACGTGAACAAGAAGCTGCAGCGGCACGTCAGCGTCGGCAAGATCCTTCCGTACAGGAACGAGAGGCCACATCAGCAAGGCAGCGTCGGCAAGATCCTGCTGTACGGGAACAAGAAGGCACATCAGCAAGGCAGCGTCGGCAAGATCCCGCCGTACGTGAACAAGAAGCTGCAGCGGCACGTCAGCGTCGGCAAGATCCTTCCGTACAGGAACGAGAGGCCACATCAGCAAGGCAGCGTCGGCAAGATCCTGCTGTACGGGAACAAGAAGCCACATCAGCAAGGCAGCGTCGGCAAGATCCCGCCGTACGTGAACAAGAAGCTGCAGCGGCACGTCAGCGTCGGCAAGATCCTTCCGTACAGGAACGAGAGGCCACATCAGCAAGGCAGCGTCGGCAAGATCCTGCTGTACGGGAACAAGAAGCCACATCAGCAAGGCAGCGTCGGCAAGATCCCGCCGTACGTGAACAATAAGCTGCAGCGGCACGTCTGCGTCGGCAAGATCCTTCCGTACAGGAACGAGAGGCCACATCAGCAAGGCAGCGTCGGCAAGATCCTGCTGTACGAGAACAAGAAGCCACATCAGCAAGGCAGCGTCGGCAAGATCCCGCCGTACGTGAACAAGAAGCTGCAGCGGCACGTCAGCGTCGGCAAGATCCTTCCGTACAGGAACGAGAGGCCACATCAGCAAGGCAGCGTCGGCAAGATCCTGCTGTACGGGAACAAGAAGCCACATCAGCAAGGCAGCGTCGGCAAGATCCCGCCGTGCGTGAACAAGAAGCTGCCGCGGCACGTCAGCGTCGGCAAGATCCTGCTGTACGGGAACGAGAGGCCGAGGCAGCACGTCAACGTCGCGAAGCAGATCTTGAAAACGTTCAACAATGGGAAGCGGCGAGGAAGCGCGCATATAGCCAGGCGAATTAACGGAAGAAAATTTCACGGTATTACTTCCAGGACCTCCGCCCAATCTCATCATCATTCACCTCGTGGGTCTGCCATCAATGTCTTAAGTGCGAAGCATTTCTTAGCGAACTTCGGCGACTTTGAGCGTATCTATCTATCTATCTATCTATCTATCTATCTATCTATCTATCTATCTATCTATCTATCTATCTATCTATCTATCTATCTATCTATCTATCTATCTATCTATCTATCTATCTATCTATCTATCTATCTATCTATCTATCTATCTATCTATCTATCTATCTATCTATCTATCTATCTATCTATCTATCTATCTATCTATCTATCTATCTACGACTTTTAGCTCTCCTGGCCATTTCGATAATGGTATCGATACCAAACTTAGTACGGCATAATATGACTCTATGAAAAATATATTTGACTAGTCGTGACATGAAAATGATGACAAGTATGTCATGAATGTTATGATTTACATTTCATGGTCTTGCAGCTCTTGCGGTGGTTTTGTTCACATGGCATGTTGCGAAACTGGTATGGTATGACATGATTGCACGACGAACACAAGCGACAGACCCTAACATGAAAATCATGACATGCGCGTCATGTAACAACATGACTACACGCCACGCTCATGATGCGCTCACGGCCGTTTCGCTAGCGTCGCATATACCAAATTTGGTATTACAGTACGTGATAGGATGACGAAGGTATATGACTGGTGCAAACATAATAATGATGAGATGCGTGTCATGTGATAACATGACTACACGTCATAGCCAAGACACCAATACATTTCGACGTGACGCAGTGTGCGTACTCGCCGGCGTTCATTTAGTCGCTTCACGCTGGCGTTGCCGCGGCAGGCACCATTCCTGCCATATGCTCGCAGGCACGCGCTGCGCTGCGTTTCTTTAACGCATGCCCGTTTCAGCACGTCCAGCGTCCCTCCGTCACGAAAAGAGGGAGACGCAGTGTTGCCTGGGTAACGCATCAGCGCGAATTTCGCGCCGGTTGCCGTCAGGCCACGCCGACGGACGCTGGTCGCGTCGGTCGCGCCTGGCGTCAGACGCTCGTGTTTTGCTAACGTAGCGTCGCTGAGCCCTGCTTGCGCGCGTGTCAACGCTATATTCGAGTATATTGAGCCTTTCATGATGCTCTCGTGGCTGTTTTGCTAGCTGCACATATACAAAATTTGGTGTTACATGACGTCAATGGATGACGAAATATATGACTGGTGCAAAAATGATCATCCTGAGACGCGTGTCATGTAAGAACATGACAAAATACCACGGTCATAGCGTGCTCTTGGCCGTTTCGCTAGCTTCACATATGCTAAAGGTGGTATCGCGGGACGTGAATAGATGACAAAGGTAAACGACACATCCAACCATTATAATCATGATACGGAAGTCTCTTTCGAGCCCCTACAGTCCACCGCTCTACCAACTGAGCTATCGACGGAACGGATGATACGGAAGTCGTGTACGGCATCATTTACCTCCACCTCGTAACATTGTGCTGATTTTAAAGTGACATATTAAGCTTTCTTAATCGTGCTTCGCATATCATCGATTCCCACTGTACGTGGGATGTGCCAATTTTTTTTTCTAATTTCGCGCGATCTGTTTACGGACACCGGTGGCGGCAGCGGCGGCGAACAACATGAAACTGCGCCTGACCCGAGTTGTGATCTCATACCAGCTTTCGCTGTAAAAAAAAAAAAAAAAAAAAAAACTAGCGGCTTATAAGTTTTTTTAGTTGCTGTTGCCACTCAACCTGAGGCGCACTCATGCTATTATGCCTGCTTCTGTAATGATGCGTGTCAGGTAATAAATACATTATAAGAAATAAATAAAATTAGAAGCTGCTATCTTGAATCGCAATAAATCTGCCAGAGGAGGAATGGATATGAGAATCACTTAAAAATGATGGAGTCCGAGATCACATTTCACGCCGCGAAAAACCGATGTAGGTCCCTTCCTTGCCATGTTTCTTTACCTTTCGTATTGCTGGAATGGTCTGTAGTGATAGCATCGTTGGGCTAAGCCCATGTCCCTGATGTCAGGGGTTCTAGGCGTGAATTACCATTTCGAGTACAGACCCATGGTAACTACGAAATTCGTCACTACCAGCTACGCTTCTCTTTCATTAACAGTGCCTTGATTTCACAATGTGACGAATCGTCCATACTTTTATTTTGCCATTTGCACGTGAGTTCAATTTGCTAGGTGCTTCTATGATACCCCACTACCTCCGGAGCCTTAGGCGGGTTTTCTCGTAGATCGGGAGCTGCACCGTATAGGTGAAAATAGTGCTACATAAGAACCCACTGTTTTGAACACATCTTCTCCATCTCTGTACTCATTCGTCAAACCGCCATATAAATTTAACTCGTTTTGTATATCTTGAAATTGAGCCAAAGCCTCGCGAAATGCAGGACGGTGCTATACCATTTCATCATCATTGTGGCCAGGATGATTGCGGTGAAGTAGTAGTAGTAAACAACTTTATTAAGGCAGCTGACGGTTTCCTAAGTGGCGAGGGCTGTCAGGCCATGCCTGGTCGCCACCTCGTCAGCGCGTTTGATGGCCCGGAGCTGGGTGTCCAGGCTTGTGGTCGTGAGGATTCTCTCCCAGGCCTCACTTGAAGGTGACTGTCCTAGGAGGTTTGGTGGGGGAGGGTCCTTGCTGCATCCCCAGATGATGTGATCCAAGGTTGCGGTCTGGGTCTTGCAAAGGGTGCACGTAGATGTGAATAAGGCAGGGTATATGTGCCTGTATATGTACGGGGAAGGGAATGAGTTCGTTTGAAGCCGCCGCCAAGTGATTTGTTGAGCTTTGTTTAGTTCCGGGTGCGGGGGTGGTCTGGTTTGCCTTGATAGCTTGTAGTACTGTGTGATGTCGTGAAAGGTGATGAGTGCTTCAGTTGCTTCGATATCGTGGTCCGAAGTCTGGCCCACCGCTCGGCATACGAGTCCTCGAGCTTGTCTGTGGGCGGCTTCGTTGCCCGGGTTTCCTGCGTGCGCTGGGACCCAGATGAGTTGGATTAAACGAGGATCGTCATCGTCGGTGCTGCTGGCAGTAGTGTCGCCTGAGGCGTTGCGTGCCGCTCGGGGCAGAGGACGGAGGATGCGCGCCGTGGTTGGGGAAACAGTGCCCCGGGCAAATCGGATGATAGCAGATTTGGAGTCACTGATAATTGTTTCAAAACCGGCCATTGCGGCGAGTGCTATGGCAGCTTCTTCGGCCTCGGTTGGGTCTTGTGTGCGTATGGAGCCGGCGCACCTCGTGGTAGGCTCTATATCGACTGGGGTACGTTTCGACGAGACGTTGATTGCAAAGGCTTGTTTGGGGGTTGGGTAGCTTGCCGCGTCGACGTGAGCCACTTTTGTGTTCGTACCATAGGTATTGTGAAGGTTTCTGGCGCGGGCTGATCGTCTACCGTCATGAATGCCGGCCAGCATGTTTTTCGGCAGCGGCTGCACAATGAAGCGCTGTCTGAGGAGAGGCGGTAGCGAGATCAAGTCTTGTCCGCTTGGTGACGAGGGAATTCCGATTCGTTGAAGTATCCATCTTCCGGTTTTACTACCACGCAATCGTTCAATTTGTGCAGTTCGGTGAGCCTCGATAAGTTCATCTATTGTATTGTGAATTCCAAGGCTGAGGAGGTGCATGGTCGATGTGGTGCGGGAGAGGCCCAAAGCGATCTTGTGGACTGTGCGAATAAGTCTGTCTACTTTTTCTTTTTCAGCCTGGAGGAGTCGTAGGTACGGTAAGGCATAAGTTATTCTTGTGGTTACGAAGGCGTTTAACAGCTGGAGAAGTTCCTTTTCTTTCATGCCGTGTTTCCGCGCGGAGATTCTTCCTAACAGACGGGCAGTCTGAGTGACGGTGACCGCAAGCCTCTCTAGTGCGACGGTATTGCCCCTGCCGGCTTGTACGTGAAGGCCGAGTACCCGCATGTGCTGCACTATCGGTATTTCGGATCCGGCCATTCTGAGAGTGATGGTTGGTAGTGGCGGGTGTTTAACCTTACGGTAGTCAGGAGGACGAAGAAGGAGGAGTTCAGATTTCTCCACTGAGCATTCGAGACCTGCACACGCGACGTATCCGGCCACTGTGTCCACAGCACGTTGCAGTGCCTCCTCGATCTGTCCGTCGGAGCCAGTAGTGGTCCATACCGTCACGTCGTCCGCGTATAGGGTGTGTCGGATATTGGGTATGCAGTCTAGTAACTGTGGGAGTTGGCTCATTACAAGGTTGAAGAGGAAAGGTGAAAGAACAGCTCCCTGTGGCGTGCCTTTGTTGGATAGGGCAAGTCTCTTCGTGGCGTTGCTGTCAATCAGGGAAAGTTCCACAGTACGGCCTTGGAGGAAAGAGCACACGTAGTTGTAAATGCGTTCCCCAGGGTTTGTTGAAGCCAAGTGCTGGGCTATCGCTTCATGTGTTACGTTATCGAACGCCTTGCGTAGGTCTATGCCTAGCATTGCTCGCGTGCCCGCGCGTACGGGGTCTTTCAACAAATCGTGGTAGATTTGTACGAGGGCGTCTTGAGTAGATAAGTGGGCGCGAAAACCGAGCATGGTTGGGGGGAAAAGGTCTTGCTCTTCTGCAAGTGTTTCTAGCCGAGCCAAGACCACGTGCTCAAATAGTTTGCCAAGGCATGAAGTTAACGAGATGGGGCGAAGATTTGATAAGTCTGCCTTTTTTCCGGGCTTTGGTATAAACACTATTTTCGCGTGCTTCCATTCTTCTGGTATATTTCCGGCATGCCAGCAGTCATTGAAATATTCAGTAAGGGCAGTTACTGACCTTGCGTCTAGGTTGCGGATTGTTTTGTTCGAGACGCCGTCTGGACCTGGTGCCGAAGTTGTGCGAAGCTTTAGAATGGCTGCATACACTTCGGCTTCTGTGATGTCGGCATCAAGAGTTGGATTTGGTTTACCTTCATAGGGTGGTAGCGGTGTCGCTGGTTGATGGGCTTGGTTGATGTATTTGTCCGCCAGTTCAATTAGTAGATCTTCGTCTGATCCGGGGTGTTGGTGGACAAGTCGCTTAAGTCTGTGCCGTGCGGCTGTTTTCGAGTCGTCGGGATCCAGTAAGTGGCGTAACAGGTGCCACGTCTTCTTGTTGCCTAGCTGTCCGTTGAGTCCGCTGCACAGCTGGCCCCATTGTTGGCGGGCGAGGTAGGTACTGTGTCGCTCAATTTCTTCAGAGAGGGCCTGTATGCGGCGACGCAATTTCTTATTGTAGCGCTGCTTCTGCCATCTGCGCAGCAGGCTGGCGTGTGCGTCCCACATGTGGAGAAGACGAGAGTCTGTGGCAGGCGTTTCCTCTGCTGCTTTACTTTCGCGCGTTGTGCGTCGCACGTGGTCGTTTAGGGAGGCTGTCCATTCCTTGAGGTTTGTTATGCGTTCTGGGGCTTCACTTTCACGGATGTCTCTAAATTTTGGCCACTCCGTGATTTGAGCGAGGGCGTTGTGTACTCTCTTGCCAGCGGACGTCTGTACCTGGATGGCAATGATGTAGTGGTCACTACCAGCGAGTTGACAGGTGTTCTCCCATCTGGCCTGCGCAATATTCTTGCAGTATGTGAGATCGGGTGACGTGTCCCTACACACGCTGTTTCCTATGCGGGTTGGTGACTGCTGCAGGTCATTTAGTAGAGTGAGCCGGAGGTCCTGACCGAGTTGCCATAGCTTCTTGCCTCGTTTGTTCGCCTGCAGGTAGCCCCAGTCAGGGTGCCTGGCGTTGAAATCGCCCAGTATAAGCAGTTGTGCGCCTCGAGAAAGCGATGTGGTTTTCTGGAAGAGCAGGTTGAAGTCGTCGGCGCGTGCCCGGGGTGCGCAATATACGTTGAGGATGAAGACTGATTGGTGCGAGCGTTTTCGCGGAAGAATTTCAACGACCGTGTGTGGAATGTCCGAGAATTCTAAGTCGTGTTGTTTCGCCGTGAGGCTCTTGTGGACGAGCGTGCCTGTACTTGGGGCTTCTTGGTTGTGCGAGTCGGTGAATTGTTGGAAAGCGATGTATCCAGGGAGTGAGACAGAAGCCATTGTTTCTTGTAGTGCGATGACGTCTGGAGGCGTTTGGCAATTGGGCAGTTGTGTTTCTTGTACGAGTAGCTGCAGGTGGGCTTTCTTTTTACGAAAGCCCCTGCAGTTCCACTGCCATATAGTCAAGTGGGTGCTGGCCATGATGCAGCAGCTGGAGCATTACTTGAGGCCGTCGTGGGTTCGCTGTGCTGGGTGGAAGAGTGAGAGGTCACTCGGTTGCGTGTGATAGCTGGTGCTCTGGCCATGCTTTGCTTGATTACTGCAAAACTGGTGTCTGTGGCAGTTCTGAGTGCTTCTAATCCGGCTACGGTGTTGTTTACGGTGGCTTCCATGTTTGAGAACCGTGTCTCTATGTTCGTTAGGCGTGAGTCTACGGTTGCGAAGGCTTCTGTTACGGCGGCACGAACGGCGTTGACGACCGTGGTTTGGACTGTCGTGCGGAGGGCTTCAGCAACGGATGCGTTGACCATTTCAATAATTCGCGCCGTCATGTCCTCTTCGGATTGCAGCGTTTCCGTGGAAGTCGTTGCTTTGCGTTTGGCTGCTGCGGGTGGTTGGGGCTGTTGAGTTGAATTATGCACGGACTGGCTGGCCTTTGCCAGTTTACTTTCTAGGGAGCGGTTCTGCGCAAGGAGCACTTCGATCTGAGCTTGTTGCGTCGCCATTTGGGATTTTAACGCATTGATTGTTTGCGTAAGTTCCTTGACGAGCGGGTCATGCGTTGAGGCGCACGGTTTCGATGGCTGCGGGGGAGATGATGGCAGCGGAGACGCTGCGCTTGGCGCCCATGCTACACTAGGGTTGCTTGGTGGTGCTTTGGATATATCAGCATGTGGGATGCGACTTGATGATCGGGTTCTTGATTTGGACCTAGAGTGGGAGGCTGCTTGACCCTGGCGAGATCGTGACTTCGATCGGCTGTCGCGTTTCGTCGGCGTTTGTGATGTCCCGAAACTGGGGTAGTTACGCTCGTCCAAGGCAGGCGGGCTATCGTCATTTGAGGTTTGCTGCGTCGCTGGTGACTCGGTTTGTAGCGTCTTTCCTGCTTGTGCTGCGTTAAGTGGTTCAGACTTTTTGGCGAAGCGGTACTCGCATCTTGAGCTGTTCGTCATGTGTCCTCCTTGACAGACGATACAGCGTGCTTGGCATGTTGGTGGCGTTCCTTGCGGCGGTGGCTCGTGGTCTTCTCCGCAACGCGGGCAGCGTCGGCGCCTAGGTTGAGGGCACACATCGGAGCGGTGCCCGGTCTTCCGGCAGTTGAAGCATGCGTCTACTTTGGGATGGAAAGGGTATACTCGAATGAGACCTCCACGGTGTAGAAGCCATCTAGGTAGGTGGTCCCCGAGCAGCGTTATAAGTAAATTCTTCGTTTTTCCCATGCGTCGGCCACCTACTATTTGGTAGTCAGGGTTGCTGTCTTGAAGGTCCTTCAGCGTCTCATCATCGGTGGGGAACGTGTGGGCGTAGAAAGAAATGCCTCGTATCGCGTCGTCTGGTGGCGGGGCGTACATGTGTAGCTCAATCTGCCGGTCTTCTCCGAGGAGGATTGATGTGATGCGTTGGTACGCGATTGCTCGGTCGGTGGTTGCCACACTAACGGTGAAAGTGTTATTCCTTGGGTGTATGCGTAGTTGATCACGCTTGGCTGGGTCCAGGTCACACAGAGATGCCGCTTTAAGCAGTGCTCTCTGCAAGTCTCCGGGTGATGTGCGCGTGAGGTCAATGGGTGTCTTGGGGCGTCCCACGATGTGGTACGTGTGCGACGGCAGTCTTGGCAAGGGATGGCGTTTCAGTTCCGGCGGCGGCCGGGGGGTTGGTGGAGTTTTGGGGGCTTTGCTTACTTGCGCGTCGTTCATTTGGGCTTGTTGCTTAAGTGCCTGGTGACGTTTCGCCTGGGCTCGGAAACCTTGAGGTGGTGTCCAGGAATCGTCTGACCATTCTTCGAGAGAGATTTCGACGCCGTCGACCTCGATTTCCATGTCGGCTAGTGTCCCAGCGGCCGCGACAGCGGCGTTCGGTGTAGCGTCGCTAGGCTTAGGCGTCCAGTGGCGGATCTTGCCGGCGTGGCGTGAAAAGATGAAAAGCTTACTTGAAAATTGTGACCAATATCTGTCGGAAAGTTGTATCCTCGGGACCGGTATGATTTGCAGAAACCATTCGTACAAGAAATCTTGAGCTATGGCACGTCTTCCTACTGAAACATCGGAAAACTCCGGAGCTCGGTGCAGACGCGTCCGATCGCGTCGATTCTCCCCTCTCGCACCAGCATTGCGGTGAACTTGTTCTTGTTCTTGTTGCCCTTTACTTGTGGCTCATGCCCGTTGTGGGGGATCGGCCAATAATTGAGTGGTCTTATAAAGTAATATTTTATTTTAGAGTAAAGGAACTTACAAATTGAAAACGTTACAACTTTTAGAATGAAAGTTTGATGATCAGTGATCTGTACTTACTATAAAGTTTTTGAATTAGTAATAGATAATAACTTAGATCAGACCCTAGCTTAAAAGAAGGAATAAAAAGGAAGAAGTTCCCTGCCTGTGCTTCCTTTATTTCTCCTCTTCATACTTCTCCTCCTTCTCATTCTCGATTTATGCCGTTTCATTAGACAGGGAACGAGCTGTATCCATAATTGCAACTGTCATCACCCACGAAAGTATTCGGTTCGAGGACATTGACAAAGCGTGAAACCTACAAACGTCGACGATGTGAATAACACCGACATCTTATGTATAGTACATGCAGAAAGGGGAGCGAGCGTGTCTTCTAAATAGCGGCACATATTAGCTACCTGATGTATCATACCGGCTACACCAATGAGACATTAGGTATTCCATTTCGAGAGAGCACCTACTTTCGCTCGAATTCCTATACACGCATGACGGCGCACAGAAATCCGCACGCGACGGCACCGAGAGAAGTGTATAGCTAGCAATAATAGCTATCTACCTATACCTACCTGCTCATTGCTTCAATGCGCGTTGGGAATGAACATGGTCGCAATGCATGCTCCGATGCTTACGCAGCCCGACTCGAACACACTTAAGTACACGAAGATGCGTTTTACGTTCCTCTGAACTTTGTTCCAACACAGCGTTCTCGTATCACCCCGCGGGATGCTTCCCTTGTGAACTTGAGCGCTGGATTCGAAAAAGCACTCCCGCTCTTTCAGAAGGCCACGTGAGAAAACGCGGTGCGGATACTTTGTACGACGTATTTAGTGTGATTACACGTTGATCTTTTTGCTAAGTACAGTAAGGAAACTTTCGAACTATGGAGTGGGGGAGGGCAACGGGAGGAAGAAGAATTCTGTAGGCGAATGAAGAAGGGATAAAAATAATCATTTCCTATATCTTCTAATGGACTCTTGAGTGCCTCCGCACCACGGCGCGTAAATTCTACTTTTTTTTTTTAGACGAAGTATTCGAGCTGCAAATCGTGTTCTCTGGTAAAGGGTGAACAAAACACAAAGACACAATACAACCAAACCGCGAATGAAGCAATCCAAGCGAGAGGGGAAACGATTTTGCTCCTCTCCTCCCCTTTCCCTTAGCCGGAGAAAACAACCCGCACCCACACTCGTCGAAAAAAAATACAAGAAACGAAGCAGAGAAATCAAAGCCGCCATCGCATAACATGGCACCGGTGGTAATTCCATTAGCGTATCTAGATGGGATCAAAATTTGCCGCCGGAAGAAAACCCCATGTCACGGAAGGGAATCTCGTCGTTACTTCATACTTTGCCGAACGTCGGACTTAATCTTCAGGAAAAGGGCGACCGACAAGAGGACAGCAAACCGGTGCCGGCAGTCGAAAGACAGTGACAGTCGAGAGAAGGAAATCGAATGAGATGGAGCCAGCCGTTGATGGACATTATGGAAAAGTGAGCGTCCCACAAGGTAAATGAACGCGCAGACGCACAACCGGTGCGAACGTAAGCACTCAGTTAAATCCTACAAATACAATTTAACTCTGCAAAGTAAGAGCTAATGTCTCTGTTGCGATGCGAATGTTCCTGAATACATTTTTAATGACCAAAGAAAGTGGGATTAAAGTGACTTTATGAGTCGCGGTCGTCAGCCCTGAGCTGGCCGTGCAGTCTTGTCTGTAGTCCGAATTCACTGACGTTTAATCTCTCTTCAACGCGCCAGTGTTCGCAAATTCGTTACTCTTTTGTTTCTTTTTGAAATAGACAGTAATGGGGAACCATAACTCAGTCTCAAAAAGGCAGGCCGCGCAAACACGGGCGCAACAAAAAAAAATAAACACGCCGTGTCTTTTTACAATGAATACTTAGAAACGAACTAAGCTCTCTGTTATTCTGAGCCGTTACTCACAGTCGAAGACGCAGCGTTTTTGTCCCGTGGCTTTTCTTGCGCACACAGAACTTCTTATATGTACTCATTATTATTAATGTTGGGTGGCATTAGTGCTGAGTTTGCGCAGAATTACGAAACTCTTGCGGCAAAAATGCGTAACTTCGGATTGCCTCACAGTGGCTAAGGTACTCGGCTGCTGACCCGCAGGTTGCGGGATTGAATCCTGGCTGGGGCGGCTGCCTTTCCAAAGGAGGCGAAAATGCTGTCGGCCCGCGTGCTTAGCTTTAGGTGCACGTTAAGAAACATGAAATGGTCGAAATTTTCGAAACTCTCCACTACAGCGTCTCTCATAATCATATGGTTGTTTTGGGACGTTAAATCTCAACAATTAACATTATACTTTGTAAGAGTGAGAGAGAAAACTGTTGAAAAGCAGAGAACTTAGCCGGTATATGCAAATAGCTGACTTGCTTCTCTGCGATGGGTAGGGGATTGGGGACTGAAGGTAAGGATAAGGAGAGAGAGAGAAAGAAAAAAGACATGATTTGTAATATAAAAGATAAAACAGAATTATAGCATAAAAGGCCATATTTCTTCACCATCGGACGAGGACATGCAATAATAGTTTCTCCATGGTTTCAAGGTTCCACCAGAGTTTCTCCATCTGACAGATACTGTCCAACTGCGTGAACAAAAGTTTCATAGCACGCCCTGTAGCGTGAGTCAGGCTAAAGGTCCCAATACACTTTGTCAGCACAAGTAACTAAACTAACCGACAAGATAGCCACAAGGAAACAAGTGGGTGCATTATCTGTGTTTTCTTCAACTGCAATGCAATGATTCTCCTTTCAATCGAAGTGAATAAAGTGGACGAAAGATCATCCTTTTCGTCGGTGAGATGCGAACACCCAACCTTCACATTACGTGTCCGGTGCTCTACCAAGTGAGCTACGATGGAGGGCGCTCGCTCTCTCAGCCACTTTTCTTTAAGGTAAATATGTGTCCCTAATACCTGGGAACGTTAGCCAGGGGCACCCTAAGCCCTGGCGGTGAGGGTAGAACACACGTTTTTTTTTTGTTTTTCTTTTTTTTGTCAGAGGGCGTCATGGGCAAGGGATTTTCACACGAGGTGGCCGCTTACTAATAAAACCTCGCACAGCACCTGTGGCGTCAAGTCTATGTGGACGAAGTCCTCGCTATGAAATTCAAAGGTTGTGGGTTCGGATCTCACCGATACAAAAAGTGACGTTTTCTTCCCCTAAATTTCTTTCAGTTTAAAAGGTAATTATTGAATTACAGTTAACTGCAAATATTGTTTCATATACTTCCCTTAGCTAAATTGTCAGCCGATATGATTAGTTGTACATAATAGAGAAAAACGAGCTCCTCGGTCAATGTCCGCTGTTAACATGGAAACGTTTTATACTTAGGTCTACTACGGCTCGACTGGCGTAGTTCCGTCACGGATATGACGTTGTGGAATATACACAAACCGATGGCAAAGAGAAATATAGAGGATAAAATTCCGCCGCTGGGGGTCGAACCTACGACTCCTCGCTCCTCATCACGTGGTGCGAGACAACTAGACCATAAAAAGATTTTATGACATTTTTTTTCAATAAACAGGGTTAAACAGATCAAGTACAAAAAAGTAGAATACATCAGCTAGTCTGAAGCGTGATGTAATTTTAAAAGGGCTAGTGATATAGTTATGCTGATATGTATGCATCATGCATGCCCTGTGAAAGACTCGCATGGCAGCCCGACATGACGGGTTTAATGCACGTTCAGCGACACTTTACCCATATGAAAGATGTGTTGAAACACGCAGAAGACATCCTTGAATGCATAACAACTCTTACTGGCTTCACTGAGGCTACAAAGGACACGTTCTTCAGCGTACTAACAGCGAGAAATCTATGTACATCATTGGTCCTTGGGGACTCTCAGAGCTAGTTGGCTTCAGCGTATTTTCATCATCACTAGCGAGACGGTGCGACGAGATTGAATGGCGTGCTTTAAAGATCGTCGCCGCCCGCGTTGCGATGCGCCTGCGCATATATCGTGATGGGAGCGGTTTGAATGTAGAGTACGGTCCACTGTTAGAGGGAACACGCGCGCTCGTTGCCAGCGGTCCGCGCGGCGCTAACTGGCGGCGAGATTTGTGAATGCAGCGCATGCGCAGCGAGTCAAAATGGTGGTGCGCACCTAGTTTCGTCTGCTATTTCTCCGCCTGCGTGCACGAAAGCGTAGGAAAGGGCTTGCTTATTTTTGCGAAGCAATTGCAATTTGCGATGGCTGCTGCTCGTCGGACTTCCAGCAAGAAGAAAAAAATGTATGGTTTTATATTTATTGCTGCAGTTTCTCGCAAGCTCTCACTGTTCAGGCCATCATATTTCTCACGTACTGCTCGCTCCAACATGCTGCTTTAGATAACATATAATGTTATGGAAGACTGACGAATCAGAGGTTCTAGGCTCGCATTCACCGTCATGAAATATCAGCCTATTAAGGATCGAGATGCCAAGTTGGCATTGGTTAATTTGCAGTTCGAAAGCGAGAAGCGCGAAGGGTCAAGGCTTGCTAGCACATGCCGAGTAGATGGGCGGCGAAGTAGCAAACGACGTGAGGCACTCACCAACTAGGTGAACCAATGCGCATGCGCCACATTTTGAAATCTCGTAAGCAGTTAGCGCTCCGCGAACCGCCGGCCACGTACTGGCGTGTTCCCTCTAAAAGTGGACCACATATACTGAGCGTTCGTGCTCGCACCGCAAGTTAAGAGAGAGCTTGACGGTCACTTTGCTCACTGCAGTGGCTGTTTTTGCCAAAGGAGCGTGCTGCTCATACACAAAGAATTCGCAACGATGACAGTTCTTAGTTCACGCTCGTCTTGCATTGTTTGAGGAGCGCGCTTTAAGTGTTCAGCTGTGACAGTTAAATCGCGGTCATCCAGTGTGGGTTCTTACCTTGCGCCCTTTCTAACCGAGCAGAGTGTTTCAACTTTGGTGCTGCTTGTCCTACTGCACGTGATACTACACTTCGTTGCGATAGCATTCATTCGTTCGCCCTTGTGGCAAAAGAATGAACGGTAAACGCTCAACTACTTCTGTGATGGTACGCTTCACTTTCTTGTTATACGGATTTATATGACAGAAGTAGCAGCTGTGTTTTTAAATTTTTTTGTTAGCATCAATAGTGTGGGTCTCGACGCAAACGGACTCGAACCGCTGCAGCGATTGCCAGTGTGAACATTACTGCATCGACTGCTACCGCAATGACAGCCAAGCGCTCCTGAAACTGGAGCTGCTGGGGTGGAGCAGTGGATGTGGTGCTCGGCTGATGACCAGAAGGTCACGGTTTCTTACCCGACTGCTGTTTCACCTGGATGAAAGTGCCCGTTTACTGAGATATAAAACACACGTTCAAAGGACACTGTGGTAAAATATCAATTTATGTGAGAGTGAGAGCTCAATATATGACAGCGTCTAAACCGAAAATATTATCAACAGCGGTGCCCTACTTACCTAGCAAATAATGCAAATGCATTAGAACACATGCGCCATGAGTAGAACATATGAAGTTATCCCGATGACGTCAGAGCTACCGCTTATAATTATTGACTCTTAATCAAGGTAGCTGCACTAATGAAGAACGTTCCGTGCATCAGGAGACGTAATAAAGAGCTGCTTGTTGGTTTTGGTTTCATTCATAAAAAAAGGAACCACTGGACACTACTTTGGGAAACCACGGGGGTGGTTCAAAAGTTCGACATTTCCTCGGTTAAACTGGATCGGTCGTGCCATCCAGCGGGGCCCAATTGAACCACGTACGCCCGCCATCTAAGAGGCCAATGCAAGAAATTGTTCAATGGTTGGAATTATCGGTAACGAACGAGCTGATCAAGCTGCCGTTCAGCCCATACAGAAGACAACGACCAGTCAATACCTCTCTCAAGCACGGACACTGCTAGGAGGCTCCGCATTCTTGCTCGCCAACGCTCCATGGCTCTTTGGAATGAGCCTCTCTTTACGCATGCAAGATTACGATCCCTTGATCCAACGTTAAGCATGCAGCTTCCAACAAAAATTCGACGAGGCGACGCTACTGCTCTGTGCAGACTATGGTTGGGAGTCGCGTTTACCCGTGCGTACGCGTTCCGCATAGGTATGGCCGACACCGCCGACTGTGCACACTGCGGAGACGAAGAAACAATGCAACATATCCTGTGTGACTGCCCGAAATACAACCTGGAAAGACAACACCTTTAAGATAAACTAAACAGGTTAGATGACCAGCCGCTGTCAGAAGAAAGTATACTGCGCCATCGTCATGACTCGTCACAGAAGAAAGCCGTGCAAGCGCTACTGGGCTTCTTACGAACTACTGGCCTGTCGGAACGCCTCTGAGTGGACTGATTTTGTGTGTGCGTGTGTGTCGGTGTTTTTCTCTCATTTATTTTTTAACTCTCCCTTTCTCTTTCAACCCCATATTCCCCAACCTCAGTGTAGGGTAGCATACCGGATACTAGCATCTGGTTAACCTCCCTGCCTTCCTTTTTTCTCGTTTCTCTCTCTCTCTCTTGTTCAATGGCCGTTGTTGCTGCTGCTACTAGTGTCGGCGACCGCACAGTAAAAGCAGACAACGTTGGGCATGACAACAGTGACTTGATAGTTTTTCTTTGAGGTGGCTAATTCAAAGTAATTAAAACCCGGAACCATGGCGATAGGTTCCATTGATATCAACAAGAACGCCTTTCATCGTAGGTATTGTTAATTATGGAATTGATGTGTAAATTGATAGCCTATCACTCAGTTTGAATTCTTCCAAGACATTCACCGTGTAGCACCGAAGGCACCAGTTAGTTATGTCTCATGCGCGCCAGTGACAGGGATAACTGACGCCCAAATCGTGCTCTTTGCCACTAGCTACTGACTCTGTATCGGACACTGTATATGACTGCCAGCATTGGTGGCACCCTTTCCGGCTACTGTCACCATCATTTCCTATAACAGAAACCCGATGTCGCCTTAGGGAGGCGTGTTGGGGTCGTTAGCCAACCATAAAAGAGTACTGTACAATATCTATTTATCCTCAACGCGTCTCCCAAGGGCTACATCGGGCTCCTACAACGTGAAATAATTGTGACAGTAGCAGAAAAAGCTGCTGCGAACGTAAACAGATGATAAAGAGGAAGAAGGGGGCGTAGGGTGACACGGCCGAATAAGCGGTGATTGCGTCCGGTTGGTGCAGAGGTTCTTTGTGCGGTTTTGCAGGTTCGATTGGTATCCACCTTCCGAGCGACGGGCGATCCATAAACGCATCAATGGCACAGATGACAAACACGAAGAGTGTAACCATATAACCACGGCCGCGCTTCTACCGAGTACACAGCAGCTTCATATGGCCCAAGGCATCACATGCATATATGCAGTGCGGCATTCCATGTGCTGACGAAGGAGGCATGTGATTTGTCACTCGTGTGGAAACCCGTAATTTGTCACTGACGCGCCAAATTACGGGTTTCCTGTTCAGCTGAATTGTTTTTTTTTTCAGCACATTTGGGAGTCGGGAACTTAGCAAGGATGGATTTTTGGCACTGTGGGTGTGGCATATTCGTATTGCTGAGCGCGGAACTGCAATGACAAAGACGGGAATGAGTGAAACATCCACACATGCGCTAGTGTGTGTGTTACTCTCTGCCCCATCCTCGTCGTCTCAGTTCCGTGCTTTTAAGAAAAACAAGTCTGACTTATTCGAACCTGAGCGGAAAACATAAGGCAAGGGATAGCAGTACGAGAAAGCAGCGTTCGTTCTAACTATTATTGAAAAGTTGCACACAATTATAAGAATATGTACAGAGAATAAGATGAAAACGAAGAGGAAAACAAATTTGATTTGGCACTTTTTGGCTGATATGGCACTTTTTTGGCTGATATTGCACTTTTTTTTTTTTTTTTGTCACCATGCTCCCAGACGACGTGTGCTGATTTGTCCGTCGTGGTATAACTCCGCCTGGCGAGAGAATGAGTACAAAAAGAGAGAGAGAAAAAGAAAGAGAAATGAACAGAAATGAAAATACTTGCCCCCCCCCCCCCCAAAAAAAAAAAAATCTCTTGGTATGGCGGATTTTCAACCCGCATGCCCGCGATCCGAAGGCGAGCGCCCTAGCTACTCGGCTACCCAGGCACTCTAGTGGAGCGTCACATACACGTATACTTTTATAGTACTTAGCAAGGACGTGGTAGATGGGAGTTGAGGGCCAGGAGGAAGAAAGGAAGGAGTCAGAGAGTAGACATAGTATGCAAAAAGGAGAACGACAGAAATAGAGAGAAAGAAAGAGATTGAAATAGAGGGAAATACATAGACAGGAACAAAGAGGAAACAAGAGATAAAGAAAAGCAGCAAACAGAGAGAAAGAACGAGTTACAAAGATAAAAAAACGCGGGAGGAGAGAAAAAAAGAATAAAAATAAAGCTAGACAGAAGCGACATGAAAAAAAAAAAAGCAGGGATTTGACAGCAAAGACAAAAACAAAGAAAGGGGGAGTGGAAAGAACAAAAAATACATACAAGAAAAGCCGCCAAACTGCGTACTTCTTTCAGATTTTATTTTATTTGATTTTCCTCATTCGTTGTACTATGTACTGTATCCCCCCCCCCCCCTCTGTAATGCCCATTCTTGGGCCCTTAGGGTCAAATAAATGAAATGAAATTTGGAAGCATTTCTTTTGGAAGCAAGTTTTCAATTCCATTTCAGGTGCTAAACTGACGCCCTGAAAGAACTAAACCGTGAAGGGTGAGGAAACACTTCTTTTTGCACATCGGGTGATAACATGGTGGATGAGAGGATTAGTGTCGAGCGCAGTAGAACATATTTCAAACAAACGAAAAAAATTCGGCAGACCCCACTGTGGGAATCGATGTCATGCGAGGCATGCGAATTGAAGGTGAATGTGTTTTATTTTTTTGTATTTAGCGAGACGTTATGAAGTGGCGCTAAATACAAGATCGGGATGAACCGTTCCAAATTGAAGTATTGCTTTGGGAGTTTACAACTGTGTCTTTGAGGTTGCGCGTTCATCAGTAAACGACGCCAGGAGCCGATGGGAAGGTGCTTTTCAGACGTTCACTTTGTTCCAGTATGCTGTTATGTCGTTCAAGGATTCTGTTAACGATGCGAAAGTTGGGGCTGTAAGTTAAACACAGGATTGTTTGTTGCAGGTCGTGTTGTAGTGGCCGCTTCATAAAAAAGCCATCAATTAAGCTTCAGGTTTCTAGATTTTTAATAGCGTCATCAACTACATGCGGAGGATATTTCTCGTTATCGAGCAAGAGCTTTAGCCTTTGTGAGCTTGTGTGGAGTTAGGCGTCTTTTGAGCGAATTTGCTTAAAACGGCGGGCCTGGCTGTATGGAACGCTGTTTTTACGTAAAAATGATATGGATAATCACTTTGGTAATGAAGGTACTGTTGTCGATCCGTCGGTTTGCGGTAGGCGGTTGTGGAAAGTTTGTCATCTTCCATTGTTATGATAACGTCAAGAACATTTATGGTTACTTTTGAGTAGGTGTGTGTGAAGTGTATGTTTGGATGCACAGCATTGTGAGTATCGCTAAAGCTTAGCAGTTCATTGTCGCTGTGAGTCCAAATAACAAAAATGCCGTCAATATATATCTTCTGTATAGGAGTGGTTCCAAGGGAGTTTGGGAGTGAAATTTTGATTTTAGTTTTCCCATAGGTTTGGTACCCATTACAGTTCAGCTGATATGTCGAATGTACCTTTCTTCAAATTCAAAAGAGGTCAATTCCAAAACCGACCTTGTCAGGCTTGCGATGGCAGAGAAATCACGGGTGTCAGGTTGTTTATGGTGTGTGTATCTGTTTTTAATGCCGCTATGTCATCATCTGGGGATTGTTTGTGTACAATGAGGACACATGAAAAGTGAGTATAAGTACGAGTGTTTCAGAACGCCGACGTCTGAAATATCTTCAATAAAATGTGTGGTGTCTTTTACATAAGAGTCGAGAGTGCAAAAAATATGGCTTATTGATTTGTCTACGCACCCGGATATGGGTTCGGTTACTTTAAATAACTGGTATAAGTGGTCGACCTGGGTTACTGGGCTTATGAATTTTTGGGAGTACGTAGAAGCGACCTAGACGACGGTGTACTGGTCGCAATAATTTTTGCTCATTGCGTGCTATTGTTCCTTCGTCTGACAGCTTCTTCAGTGCTTTTGTTACACTCCGCGCGAATATTTGTCGGATCCCCCAGAGAGGTGTTCGTGAAATGTTTCGTCTTGTAGTTGAAGGTATGCTTCTTGTAAGTAGTCAGCTGTATTCGAGACTACAATTGCCTCTTCTTTGTCATCGGGTTTCATATATATATATATATATATATATATATATATATATATATATATATATATATATATATATATATATATATATATATATACTAATCCTAGATGTTAGGCTTCGCATACTCTTTATCTCAGATTTTGTCGTTTTCTGGCTTTCCTTTTTGTCTGTGGTACTTCTGTAATATATATTTCTACACCGCGTTAATTTCTAAGTGCAGGCACTTGACTATGTGACTACTTGGTGCCCAATCATTTGTTCGGTGGCTGGGACTCTTCGGAATGTTAGAAGACTTGTCTGAAAAATATTCACGCAGCTTTTAGTTTATAGCGAAGTTGTCGAGGTCTCGGAGTAAGTGAAACTCATCCAAAGATTTTAGTTAGGCAGAAATTTAGTTCTCTAGATGATATTTTCACTTCATTGGTTGACAAACTCGTGTGCGATTGGTTTACAATCCCAGTGTCGTAGTGAGTGTTAATAGGCGTGTTCTTGATCGTTCCATGAGTGGCCTCGTGGGTGGACCTGTTGTAGTCATATGTCATAACGTCTCGTAGTGTGGAGTTGCGAATGTTGTCTCTTTTAAGTTTGTGTATTTTAGTTTTCATAATCTCTTGATATTTATTCTGTTTTAAACTCTGTTCGAAACACTATTTCCTCGTTTGAGAAGTGGTTGTTGTCACGAAGAATAATGTTGGTCGTGGTGGCAAGTTTCTTTGCTTGTTTTTCACTGTGGTTGACTGCAATTTCCGTTAAGTTGAGTAATGCGTCTAGGAGGTCATTTTGCCATGATACTTGATCCTTTTTGTCGACATTTGTGTCGGCTGGTTCGTGGAGAATGTCATTCGTTTGGGGGCTATTCTAGCACATAGGTATACATATATTGTAAGGTGGACGAAGCGACGCTCCGGCACGGGTGCGCGCTCGGCTAGCAGAACACGAGAAAGACAAAGCAGAATTCAAGAAGCGGCCAACGACCAGGCGTTGTATCTATTTATCTCGTTACAATGGCGCAGTCAAAAAGGCTGCCTTAAAGTGGACACCAGCGGGGCTCGTGCGTCCTCGGCGTTCCGAAGCTACCACACCAGGAAAGCCGTCCACACTTCTGGCCCATGGAAGCCATCTACCAACCACAACACCAAGCCTAGTCACGCGACGGCGTCTATGCCTTCTCGTCACGTCAAAACCACCCGGCGCTGCGAACGCAGTCCGAAGACGGCGTCCAGGCCTCCTCGGCGGCTCAACTTTCGTTCGTCGGAGCGGTGACACCAGTTCATGCCAGGGCACAGGACCGGGCTCCTCTCGCGTGGGCCCGCGGCTAACGCTTCCATATTCGTGGATATATGAATTGGATTCGATCATCACATCAGCCTCCCATGGAACCATCCATGCATCCTTGGCTATGGGTTGTGTCAGCGTGAGTACAGAGGTCGCTTTACCCTCCGCAGATCGCGGTTTTGGCTTTCCCTTTGGATCACCCTACAGCGCCACGGAGCTGCGGCGTACGATTTCGCAACTTAGCGTCACAACTAACACGTTGAGTCGAGCTCCAGCGTCACCCCCGGAAGCTTTTCAGGCCTGCGCGTCACGTGACGTGACGTCGACGACGTCACATCGCGCCGGCCGGCCGGCCGCCCTTCGCTGGGTGGCTGCGCCAGCCGCGAGCGCCCTTCACGCCTACCGACTCGGGCGAGGTTCCTTGACACCATGTCCGCACGATTTATCAAGGTATCCATTGATTGTATGGTTTAACGCGCCGACGCAACGCAGGCGATGAAGCGCGCCGTAGGGGAGAGCTCAGGATCAAGTTTTACTACCTGGGAATCTTTATTGTGTGCCGAAATCTCGTACACACGGGCGTTTTTGCTTTTCGCCTCCATCAGAAATGCGGCCGCCGCAGCCGGGTATCGAAACTGCGCCCTAGTGCTCAGCAGCGCTACGCCTTAGCCACTGAGCCACCGTTGCGGGGGAACTTATCAAGGTATCAAGAAATAATGAATATCGTGAATGGAATAATGCGTATTTATTTATCACAGCCAGACGCCGTCTGTACAAATATCACAGTGCACATTGTTCTCGGTCCAGGCAGACGACAGGCAACACAAGATGTTGCCCTTAATGCTGAAAATATGCCAAAAGTACAAAACACAATATCTTGCCACATAAAACTCAGAAAACAAAACAGATTGTAACAGCAAAAACATCCCCGAGCTTTGGAACAGAAAAAGCACACTTTCATTTAAATTGTAGGTTAGAGGAAAACATACCATTCGTTTATCATAGTAGCAGTAGCAACACAAGGTATCAGGTTCAAACACTTGCCAAAAAATACAATACAAAAGAACACTGGTGACTAAATTGTGGTCCACAGCATGATAAATGACAGAAAGAAAAGTAATTGTACTGCCACAGGTAGGTGCATGTCCTAGGAAAAAAATCAAACAAAAATCTAAGAAAAAAACAAATCACAATGCACAACATGTCTGTTCACAGAGTGCACAAGGAAAGTGTACACAGCTTAGGTACCAAAACGGACTGTACAACTGCTACAGTGGGCACCGAGGCAGTTCGAGTTAAAAAAAAAAAGTACAGCACCTTTAAAAGCTAACAACTTGTAAAGAGATACAAAACTGGAAACAAGGCTCAAACAAGGGAATGTATTGCTTGAGCCAGGTGGCAATAAGTGCAGCGCTCCTCAGACAGCATCGACAGGTTGTTCAAAATTTCCAACAAGGAACTTACTTTTTGAACTGAGTCTGGTACAACAGCGCTACCAAGGTTCTTGATTGGTGAACCTTGATAGCAGGCAAAGACTTCAAGGTTTGCAAACACGGTCAATGACGCATTCAAACAAGGTTCACGATAGTCGATAATGTTCAAAAACATGGAGCACTCTTCTTTATGAATCACAGTCCACTTTGGAGACACTGACACCCCTTGCAGGCGAGCCCTTAGTTCTTCGAGGGACGAAAACCGGTCTCGTTTTTGCTCCGCTTCATATGACGCCAGCGACTTTTCTACAGCACGGGCGAGTTGGGAGGCTTCTTGTCGGCTCCTCTTGGCGTCAGGGGTTTCTCTCGTGCTCTGGTCTCGTACTGATAGGTAGGACGGACAGCCGGAAAATACCGTTGGGACAGATCCAGGACGCAACCGTGGTACTGGGAGTGCAACTTCAATAACTCTCCCTGTCCTTGGATCCGTCTACGATGTCGTCTTCTCAATGCATGAAGCGTCGAAATGATTCGCGCACACCTGCAAAAACGTTTCAAGAACGTCTGAGACGCCACTTCTCAAAAGAAAAAAATGCGCTCCCGTTTGCATGACCGCGTTTACAGTCCGTGTAGCTAAAACAAAGTCTACCTACGTTTCGCAAGCATCTAAATAAAAGCGCTGCGCTAAGCGGTACAAGCAACATGAAAGGAAACACGGGAGCGTGATGTCACCGCACTCCACGAAGCGCTTCCACCGAGAGCTTGCAAGAATGGACGACACCACGGCACTGTTAGTGAACAAAGCGCAGCTGACCATCCTTGCTGCGAACGCTGCTGGCGTCAGCGCTTCGCGAGGCCCGGCGGCCACACGCTCAAGTATTTCCCATCATAGGTGATTTCTACCCGAACAAGCAACGACAAGCTAAGAACAGGAGCATCTCAAATTCTTACCTTAGTGCACGAAGTCGGCACGAAGTCCTTCCTAGGAATGGCGCGTAGCCATTGTTTGAGAGCGTCGGCGTCTTTAGGGAAGGAAAACACTTGTATCTTCTTTCCTGTTTTGTAGTTGCCGGTGAATCCGGGTACACAACACTTATTCGGCATTATCGCATCACTACAGCATCACACACGGAAACGAAATTGCCGCAAAACAACAACGGAAAGCAACAAACGTGAAACACCGTCAACACCACGCCGCCGAACCGTCACCACCGCCGCCCGCGCTGCGCTCGCTGCCGCTGCGGCTTCCCCGAGAGTCGGCCGGCCGGAAATGACGTCAAATTGCTAGGCGCAGGCCTGAAAAGATTTTCCGGGGGTGACGGCTCCAGGCTGCCTCCAGTCGCCTTACCAGCATTGTGCTCAAGCGATGCTGGTAAAGAGGATTAACAAAACCAGCAGTCCAACTCACCTGAGAGCCGCCATGCGTTCCGGCGTTCACTCACGGAGCCAGCGGACCAATTGGGCTGCTTAGCCCGCGCCACTTCAGACTTCCGCCGGCCGCCCCGCGAACGCTGGCTCCATTCGATTCACCAATGTTCCACGGCATTCAGGATAACGTCGTTGAGCGGCGCGAGACCGTCGATTCACTCGGCATCCTCCATCGCATGGGATGGACAGAAATGGGCAGTTGCCATCGACAACCTTCACGGTGTTGCGAAGGCATGACATGGATACGAAGGTGTCAAACAAAAATTATGGGTGCAATGGTGTGCCTGATTGATTACTGTCTTTCGGCCGCTGTCAAACGCCGAAGCCCTTGCCGACCGAACCATTGTATGCGACTCATAGGAGCTGCGAGACGCACAACCTCGACGGTGCTGCCCCGGCCCTTAAGCACCTTCGCTACCTCGATGACCGAGGTGAAAAGAACAGTCACGACACCGTCACCATACCCTCCACCAAAATCCCTAGCTTTGGACGTCGAGATCCTGAGAAGCCACCACCTGATGGTTATAGCTGTATCCTGCAACTCATTGACGGCACGCAGTGCAGAACACGCCACGACAGACACCGATGGAGACCACGAGGTGGGTTTCGTGGCTGAGGTCCCTAGCTCACTAAACACTCCCCCGCCAGAGCTGGGGAGAAGTTAGATGAGTTAGAGCTGGGGAGGGCTTAGAGGAGTTAGAGGAGCAGACCCCAGTTTCACTTCGCGGAAACAGGCACCGGTGCCAGTGCCTGTGGTGCTCAGCACGCCATCAATGAAGGCACCAAAAGAACTTTTGGCATGCATCGCCGTGCTCAGAGACAAAGTGGAGTCGCTTCCACAGCTTACAGAGCCGTCTCCAGAGCTGTAAGTGGCACGTGCACGTTCCGCTGAGCGATACGGTTCAACCGTGCAAGCACACGAAAGTTTCCGATTCGCTGAAAGTCGAAGAGCCATGCCGACACTGACACGTGCTTTGATGCTGTTCAGGCGCCCTCCTCCGGGCATGGCACACCATCTTTGACGCTACCTCCACCACACAGCAAAAGCCAACCAGCGGAACTATGTTCCAAAACCCATTAAGTCGCTGCGCCTGGCACGCAACAGCCAAGGACGCCCTCCTAGATATCTGAAGGGTTTACAGCGACAGGCAACATGGACCCGGACACATGCCCGTCTAGCCGACTAGCCACGACTCCAGAGGCAAATAAGGCAATAATTTCGCTGAGAGGCCGAGTGTAATCTGGACGAAGCGATGCTCGGGGATGGGCGCACGCTCGGTTAGCAGAATACGAGAAAGACAAAGCAAAATGGAACAACCGGCCAACAATCAAGCGTTGTGACTATTTATCTCGTTCAGATATATATATTGTACCGGAGCATAGTGGCGCCAGCTCTGTGCCAGCGCGAAAGAAGACGTTGACGTCCGTGTGCGGCTCGTGCCTGCCGGGTTCCTGCCTGTACCAGCTTGTTGCGGCTAACGCTAATTATATATATATATATATATATATATATATATATATATATATATATATATATATATATATATATATATATATATATATATATATATATATATATATATATATATATATATATATATATATATATATATATATTGTAGCGATGCTGAGGCAGACAGGCTAAAAAACAAGCAACTTTATTAGGGCGAACTTGTGCCCACAAGTCTAATGACTATGGTCGTCGAGTCCGAGTAGCCGAGAGGCACAGATTCAACTATCTTCTTCTTTCCTCGTTGTTGGAGCGCACGAACGCGTGGCGCATGCCAGCCGGGTCTTGCTGGTGCTCTTGCCATGATGATTGCGGCGGGCTACTTGGACGTGGCCAACCTGTCGCGGCATTATCCCCCTCCTCAGATGCATCGTCCCGATGCTTGAGAGAGTGAAATGATACATGCGCCCTCTCACTCGTTTTCCGACGATCTGTCATGATAGGGCTTCATGCGGACTACGTGTACCACTTCCGTGGTATTGCGGCGTCTTGAGCTCACGTGTCCAGCGGATCTGACTTCATAAGTGACGTCGCTGATACGGTTGAGTACTTCATAAGGGCCGAAGTATCGACAAAGAAGCTTTTCAGAGAGTCCGCGGCGGCGCACTGGGATCCATATCCACACTTTGTCACCGGGATGATAGAGTGCGTCACTGCGTCGCTTGTTGTACCGACTAGAGTCGATGCGCTGTTGACGGCGTATTCGGTACCTTGCCATTTGTCGTGCTTCTTCGGCTCTTTGCAAGAAGTCATCTAAGTCAGGTGGATAGCTGTTTTCGTCCTGTAGTGGTAACATGGCATCCAGTGGGGTGGTCACTCTTCGGCCGAATACTAGTTCGAAAGGGGCAACGTGGGTTGTTTCTTGAACGGCCGTATTATATGCGAATGTTACGTAGGGTAATATTTCATCCCACTGTTTATGCTCAACATCGACATACATTGATAGCATGTCGGTCAGAGTTCGGTTGAGGCGTTCGGTTAAGCCATTTGACTGAGGGTGATACGCCGTTGTTCTTCTGTGATCGGTATTTGTCATGCGCATCAGACATTGCATAAGGTCTGCAGTAAATGCGGTGCCCCGATCCGTAATAACGACGATGGGCGCACCATGTCTGAGCACTATGTTGTTCACAAAGAACTTGGCGACTTCGGCAGCTGTCGCACTGTACAGAGAGTCAGTCTCAGCATAACGGGTCAGATAGTCTGTAGCTACGACAATCCATTTCTTGCCTGCACATGATGTCGGGAAAGGTCCTAGGAAGTCCATGCCGACTTGTTGGAATGGGGCATCCGGAGGCTCTATTGGATGGAGAAGGCCGGCTGGTTTTACGGCTGGAGTTTTGCGCCGTTGACATTGACGACAAGTTTTCACGTAGCGCTGCACTGATGCGAGCAACTTAGGCCAATAGTACTTCAGGCGAATCCTGGCGAATGTTCGGCTCACACCCATGTGGCCAGATGTTGGCTCGTCATGGCATGCATGCAGAATTTCCTGTCGCATGGCTGTGGGCACGACTAGTAAAAACGTTTCGCCATTAGGTTCAAAGTTCCTCCTGTAAAGGACACTTCCTCGAAGGCAGAACGTGGAGAGCCCTCTGGAGAATATGCGAGGAACTTGAACGTCGAGACCCTGCAGGTGTTGTATAAGCGCCAGCAAATCCGGGTCATCTCGTTGTTGTTGAGCGATTTCGGATGCGTCGACAACGCCTAGAAACGGGAAGTCTTCCTCTTCAGGTACACTTGGATCGACGGGAGAGCGTGACAGGCAGTCGGCATCACTGTGTTTCCTTCCAGATTTGTATACGACCGTAATGTCATACTCCTGCAGCCTAAGGCTCCATCTGGCTAGTCGACCTGACGGATCCTTGAGATTTGCTAGCCAGCATAGAGCATGGTGGTCACTGACAGCTCTGAACGGTCTACCATAAAGGTAGGGTCGAAACTTATTTATTGCCCAGATGACTGCGAGGCACTCTTTTTCAGTAGCAGAGTAGTTTGCCTCAGCTTTTGATAGTTTGCGGCTGGCATAGGCTAACACTTTCTCTTGACCATTTTGCCACTGGACCAGGATGGCGCCGAGGCCGACATTGCTGGCATCGGTATGGACTTCAGTGTCGGCTGTCTCATCAAAATGGGCAAGTATTGGTGAACCCTGTAGCCGTTTTCTTAATTCATCAAAAGCTTTCTGTTGTTCGCTTTCCCATGTGAAGGGCACGTCGTCTTTCGTTAGTTTTGTAAGCGGTTCCGCAATCTTTGAGAAGTTTTCCACAAATCGCCTATAGTAGGCACATAAACCCAAAAATCGACGCACTGACTTTTTGTCTTTGGGTGTAGGGAACCTCTGAACAGCGGCTGTCTTTTCGGGATCAGGACGAACACCGTCAGAACTAATGACATGTCCAAGGAATCTCAGCTCTTCGAAGCAGAAGTGGCATTTTTCGGGTTTGATTGTCAAGTTTGCTGACCGGATGGCTTGTAATACAGTGCGCAGTCGCTCTAGGTGTTTGTCGAACGTTGCAGAGAATACCACCACGTCATCCAAATACACTAGGCATGACTGCCATTTCAATCCCGCGAGGACAGTGTCCATCATTCGCTGGAACGTCGCTGGCGCGGAACAGAGGCCGAATGGAAGCGCTTTGAATTCGTAGAGGCCATCTGGTGTTACGAATGCCGTTTTTTCACGGTCCCGCTCGTCTACCTCTATTTGCCAATATCCGCTTTTCAGATCCAAGGAGGAGAAAAACTTTGCGGATCGCAGCCGATCTAGTGTATCGTCAATACGTGGCAAGGGGTAGACATCTCGTTTAGTTACACTGTTGAGTTTTCGGTAGTCGACACAGAATCTAAGCGTATTGTCTTTCTTCTTAACGAGCACTACGGGGGACGCCCATGGACTATTCGAAGGCTGGATGACATCATCCGAAAGCATCTCCTCCACTTGCTTCTTGATAATTTCCCGTTCTTTCTGTGACACCCGATATGGATGCTGGCATATAGGCCTCGTGTCGTCTTGCGTTATAATTCTGTGTTTCGTGATTGACGTGCGCTGGACCTTCGAGGTACTTGAAAAGCAATCAGAGAATTCTTTTACCAAGGCGTAAATCTGCTTCTTTTGACTGTCCGGAAGGCTCTGATTGACGGTCACGGATGTGTCGATGTTGCAGGCCACTGGTCGAGTGGTTGATGTCGTTAAGCTGCATAGTTCAGTCGCCATACAGAAGTCGTGTAAGTAGGCAATAGCCGTGCCTTGAGCGATGTGTTGAAGTTCATTGGAGAAATTTGTGAGTAGGACATCTGCACGGCCTTTTGTCAAGTGAACAAGACCCCTAGCTACGCAGACACCTTTGTTCAAAAACAGCCCTACATTTGTATCCGCTATGCCTTCGCGGTTGTAAAATGCGTCATTCTCTACGAGCACCATTATACTGCAGCGTGGCGGCACAGTTACGTCATCATGAACAACGCGTAGAGCAGTTAGGCGTCGCTCCTCAGATTCCTCTACAGGTATAGCTCGTTCAGTCGAAAACGACACGCTGGACCTACGCAGGTTAATTACGGCGCCATTAGCTCGCAAAAAATCCATTCCTATAATGAGGTCTCTTGAACATTCTGGTAGCACAATGAAATCGGCAACGTAAATAAAGCCCCGTATTTCAAGTCTTGCGGTGCATCTGCCAAGGGGCGTAATAATGTGACCACCTGCCGTGCGTATCTGCGATCCACTCCACTGTGTCACAACTTTGTTTAACTTCTTCACCATCTTGTGACTTATCACTGAATAATCAGCACCGGTGTCGACTAAGGCATTCAGCTCCCATCCTTCCATTCTCAACCGCAAATCTGAAGTAACGCTTTCGTGGCTGCACCCATTTACCGGAAATACACCGTCGTCCCCCTCAAGCCATATTGGAGGATCTTCGTAATTGATGTTATCAGCGGCCTCACCTCCACAGGTCGCTTGCTTCAGTTTTCCGGGAGTGGACTTGGAGAGCGATGACCAGGCTGCCTTGAAGGTGCACGTGGGCTGGATGACCGGTAGCGCATAGGCGATGGTGACCGTGACCGACGTTGGTGTAGAGGTGGCGAGTTCTGGCGCGTGGACAAGTACTCCTCAATCTCTGCTGGTCGTTCGCCGTTTCGGGGGCACGGTGCATACGACGGGAAGCCTCTTAATCCGGCCTGTCGGTAAGGGCAGAATCTGTACAAATGACCCGCTTCGCCACAATGGAAACAAAGAGGCCTGCGCTCGTGATCACGCCAGACGTCACTTTTCCTGGGCCTAGGCTCCACATAGCGATGCGTGCTACGTGCTCCTGGGGGCAGATAGGTAGCCGTTGGTTCCCGTGGACGAGGTGCGCTGCGTGCTGTAGATGGGAGAGGAGTCGCCGCCATCGCAACTGCTGCATTGTTGTGTACTGTGGGTTGTCGGAGAACTTCAGAGTACGTTCGGATAGGTCGAACCGGCTGCAGTTCACGCTCTGGTTCTCGTATGACCTGCCTCAGTTCGTCACGAACAACGTCTGTAACAGATAGTGCAGTTGGAGTCTGGGGCATTTGCAGTCTGCTCAGTTCTTCCCTAATGACTGATCTAATGAGCTCTCGCAGGGCTTCAACGTCGTTTCGCACGCCTCCAGAGAATACCTGTGCAGATGCGCAGTTAAGATTCCGGTTGTACTGCCGAGCGCGTTGTTCTAGTGTTTTTTCGATGGCCGTCGCTTCCGAATAAAACTCAGCAACAGTGCTTGGAGGGTTGCGGACGAGAACGGCGAACAGCTCTTGCTTCACTCCGCGCATTAGATGGCGCACCTTCTTATCCTCAGCCATGTTATAATCCGCACGCTTGAACAGACGGACCATGTCCTCAATGTACATGGCAGCACTCTCGTTTGTGAGCTGGTTCCTGGATTGAAGAGCAGCTTCCGCTTTTTCTTTTCGGTCCATGTTCGCGAACGTAGCCACCGCTTGTCGTCGAAATACCTCCCAGGTAGACAACGAGGTTTCATGGTTCTCAAACCATGTCTTTGCGAAGTCTTCCAGGGCGAAGTATACGCGACGGAGCTTCTCTCTTTCGTCCCATCCATTCAAGCTCGCCACTCTCTCGAACAGGTCCAGCCAATCTTCAACATCCTCGTACGAGTCGCCGTGGAATACTGGCGGCTGGTGCGGTTGGCTAATGAACACTTGTGCCGGTGTTACCTGGGTAGTCATAGTGGTGGCATCCATAGTTTGAATTCCCCTTGGTGTGAAGTGAAGAGGACCGAACTCAGGTGAGTCACCTCGAAGACGGCGACTTGCCCTCTGGTGTACAGGAGTCACTTCCACGGGGTTGATACGCTGGTCGTCGGGGCTACGCTGTCTTGAGCTCGCGGGGCTTCGATTCATAACCCAGCACCTCCACCAGAAATGTAGCGATGCTGAGGCAGACAGGCTAAAAAACAAGCAACTTTATTAGGGCGAACTTGTGCCCACAAGTCTAATGACTATGGTCGTCGAGTCCGAGTAGCCGAGAGGCACAGATTCAACTATCTTCTTCTTTCTCGTTGTTGGAGCGCACGAACGCGTGGCGCATGCCAGCCGGGTCTTGCTGGTGCTCTTGCCATGATGATTGCGGCGGGCTACTTGGACGTGGCCAACCTGTCGCGGCAATATATATATATATATATATATATATATATATATATATATATATATATATATATATATATATATATATATATATATTCATTTCTGTTGTATTTATATTTATGGTATTTATTTCTAGTTTCTACAAGAAAATCTACCGAAAAAACCGGGCGTGGCTTGCAACAAGCTTTAAGCATATCGTAGGGGATCGGTTCCTAGATGACAAGTTATAAGTAGAGATGCCATGTGATGGCAAGATATACGAATACGAAGTAATGCCGAGTGACGCCAAGTTCCAGTCGGGTTGAACAGGGTCGCCACACGCTGTTTCGGCCATACCACGTCGTGGACTAGTTTAACTGATATTATTATTGTGTTTTCGCGCAAGCACATGGAGACAAAGAAGGCAAACACATGGGTAGGCACACGGAAGAAGAAGAACACACGGATTCCTGTTATTCCTTGATTCTTTTT
Source organism: Rhipicephalus microplus (assembly GCF_013339725.1). Taxonomy (NCBI): domain Eukaryota; kingdom Metazoa; phylum Arthropoda; class Arachnida; order Ixodida; family Ixodidae; genus Rhipicephalus; species Rhipicephalus microplus. The sequence continues at coordinate 128,195,157 of NC_051170.1, read as the reverse complement.
ATTGCAACCGTCTGTGCGTTTCCTTTTGTCTCTGTGTGCTTGCGCGAAAAGAATTAGGAGAACTTTTTTCCAACTAGGTTGAATGACCAGTTTTCTATTCAAACGAGCTGAGCCGAGCAGTTTCGCTTAGTTGCACACCATGATTTTTGGTAGCAGGTTCTTCATTGGCAATGCGAAACTTCTCGAGTATTTTTGCCTGTGGTCAACCTTCCTGTCTTTTTCCTAGGTTCTCTCTCTCTTAGGTCTCTTTTTGTCTGCGTCTGGCGCTGGCTTAATACGGAATGAACGGGGGCATGTGCAGTTAGCCATGACGTCACGTCTGGCGCAACCGAGTGGTGGCGCGCCTTGTCCAGGCAAGCTGTATTGTGGTTGAGCAGGATGTAATCTAGCTAAGCAAGCGCACATCTTTGCAACCAGTTGGTAAGCAACGGGGAAGGACGTTACCGTAGCACGAGTGTTTTTTTTTTTGCGTTCAAGCAACCATCACTGTACAAGCGAGTAACATTGACAGGACAACGACGGCGTCGGGTGAACTATTCGATTCTCGAATAATCTAATCATCGGTGTGACACGTCGTTTTTTATACACAGATGGTAAGAAAACGTCCAGCATTATCGCTGGGGCTTGCATTAGCTCTAAAATAAATTCAACGACTCGTGTCGTGGGCGTCTTTTTTTTCATAATAGCGTGAAACAATCGAGATGTATCTCATTGCGGTCCTGCGCCGAACGCTGGTAAGTTTTTGTGGGTGAAACCCGATTCCATCAATATACAATATTAAGCGCGCGTGGCAATATGAATGTTGAAGAAATCAAAGAGAGAAAGAAGTTGACTGGGAAGTGCTCATGTTGGTTATCAAGGACAAGTGCGATGGTAGACGCATGCACAGAACAAGAGGCGACATGGGGGCATGTGATTGGTTGGCGGAAGTGACGGTTCACTGGCGTAAAAGCAGGTGATCTATGCTTCTGCGAAAACGAGATAAACAATGCAGCGTGACTGCAATGCGATCCCTCTATTGGACAATGCGCTACGATTATCCCAGCTGGACTTCGTTATCTGAATGACTGCGAATGTTGCTAACTAGTGCCAGTACACTGCAGTAGTAAATGATATCTCTTGATTTGTCGTGCTGCTTACCTGCATAGGCGTGCTTTGCGCGGACAGCGTAGTGAAGCCGACAATATCACTGAAGTAGATCGTGACGCTCTCGAATGATTCCGCAGTTACAGCGTCCCCTTTGATGAGCTGGCTTGCCACCGGCCTGCGGAATAACGTTGTCAGTGAATGAAACGCTTGCAAATTACGTTTCTGGTTTCGTTATTAACAAAAGCCACAGTTAGTATGCTGAATATACTATGACTAAACAACTCAATCAAGACCACAAAAACACTGCACTCCCTGTACTGTCAAGGCTTAAGGCCCGTATTCACAAACCAACCTCAACCTTACCACTAGTTTTCCTGATCAACTTTAAGCCTTCATTGCACTTGATGAACAATGTAGGCCTGTATGCATGAACCAATCGTGTTGTCGTGTTTTACCCTGTCCCCATTTCTGTGCCTTTATCACGCACGTAGAGAGAGAATACGTGAAGTAAGGCCAAGGTTGGTTTGTGAACAGGGGCCTAAGACAAGTCTCGGCAAACCTCGCACGCATCACAAAGTGGCGAGTGTATGCGCGGTACATCTCGGGCATCCTCACACATCAGCAAGAAGCTGGTGAGGCTAGCAAACGTCAGGTGTTTTAAAACAAACTACAGAAGCTTCGCACAAATGGTGTCAGGCATGAAGGAAAAACGCAGCTGGGTGGCGTTCCATGATTCTTTTTATTCTGCTTTGGTTATTCTCTCTCTTTCTCTATATGTCTCACTTTCTTCTCTTTCACTTCATCGTATCCGTTTCTTTCTATTTCTTCATTTTTTCTCACTCTCTATATCTTCATTTTTTCCATTCCTTTCTTTCTTTCTCTCAGCTTTTTTCTCTGTGTTTGTTTCTTTCATTCTTTGTCGTTATGTCTCGCTCCTCTGCTTTCTTTGTCTTTTTAAAAGCGAAACATTTCTTAGCGAACTTCGGCGACTTTGAGCGTATCTATTTATCTAGCCACCTACGACTTTTAGCTCTCCTGGCCGTTTGATAGTATCGATACCAAACTTTGTATGGCATAACATAACTGTATGACAAACATATTTGACTAGTTATAACATGAAAATCATTACATGTATGTCACAAAAGTCATGATTTACATTTCATGGTCCTGCAGCTCTTGCGGTGGTTTCGTTCACATGGCATGTTGCAAAACTGGTATAGTATGACGTGATTGCATGGCGAACGCAAGCGACAGACCCTAACATGAAAATCATGACATGCGTGTCAGGTAACAACATGATTACATGACACGCTCACGATGCGCTCGCGGCCGTTTCACTAGCGTCACATATACCAAGTTTTGTATTACGATACGTGAATAGTTGACGAAGGTATGTGACTGGTGCAAACATGATAATAATTAGATGCGTGTCATCTAACAACATGACTACATGCCATGCTCATGATGCGCTAGCGGCCGTTTCGCTAGCTTCAGTTATACCAAATTTGAAATTACGGGACGTGAATGGATGACAACGCTATGATAATGGTGTAAACTTGACAAGCATGAGATGCGCGTAATGTAACAACATGACTACACGCTATGCTCATGATGCGCTGGCGGCTGTTTCACTTGCTTCACATGTACCAAACTCGGTATTACGTGACGTGAATGGACGGCATAGGTAAATGACACATTCAAACATGATAATCACGACATACGTGTCGTAACAACATGACTACGTGCCACACTCATGATGCGCTCACGGCCGCTTCGGTAGCTTCACATATGCCAAATCTGGTGTGACGGGACGTCAATGGCTGACGAAGATATGCGACTGGTGCAAACATGATAGCCATGAGATGCGCGTCATATGAGAATATGACTACATGCCACAATCAAGGCGCCAATACATTTCGACGTGACGCGATGCGCGCGCTCACCGGCGTTCATTTTGTCGCGTCACACCCGCGTTGCCACGCCAGGCACCAGTCCTGCCTTATACTCGCAGGCGCGCGCTGCTCTGCGTTGCTTTGACGCATGCGCGTTTCAGCGCGTCCGGCATCCATCCGTCACCAAAAGAGGTGGGCAAGAGACGGAAGGTTAAACAACAGAAGGAAAGAGACGGAAAGTTAGGTGGGCAGATTAGGTTAGGAAGTTTGCGGGTGTAAAGTGGCAGCAGCAAGCACAGGGCCGAGTTGACTGGCATAACATGGGAGAGGCCTTAGTCCTGCAGCGGACGTAGTGAGGCTGATGATGACGGTGATGATGATGATGATGATGATGATGATGATAAGCAATTATAATACGTTTGTAATGTCTATAACTATTTCCAATTTCAAAAAAGGCTCCATAGACTGCATGTACAAATATAAATGAGGCTACAATAGAGTGGGGTGCGTTCAAGGTGTTATGCCATAAAAAAAAATGGCAGACCCCAAGTACAGTGGGAACCGATGATATGCGAAGCACGAATTAGGAAGGTTGATATGCCACTTTCAAATGACCACAACGTTACGAGGTTGAGGTAAATTATGCCGTACACGACTTCTGTGTCATGATTGTCATGTTTGGTTGTGTCATTTACCTTCGTAATCTATTTACGTCACGTGATGCGGAATTGAGTATATGTGGAGCTAGCGAAGCGGCCGCGAGCACGCTGTGAGCGTGGTATGTTGTCATGTTCTTGCATGAGGCGCGTCTCATGATTGTCCTGTTTGCAACAGTCATATACCTTCGTCATCCATTGACGTCATGTAACACCAAATTTGGCATATTTGAAGCTAGCGAAACAACCGCGAGCGCATCATGAGTGTAGCATGTAGTCATGTTATTACATGACACGCACGTCTTGATTGTCATGTTTGGATGTGTTATCTAACTATGCCGTCCGTTCGCATCGCGTAATAGCGAGTGTGCTACATGTGAAGCTAGCGGAATGGCCGTGAGCGCATCATGAGTATAGCATGTAGTCGTGTTGTTACGTGATACGCATCTAATGTTTATCATGTTTGTACCAGTATTACACCTTCGTCATCCATTCATGTTCCATAATACCAAATTTGTATCAGTTAAGCTAGCGAAATGGTCGCCAGGGCATCATAAGCGTAGCATGTAGTCATGTTGTTGCATGACACGCATCTAATGACTATCATGTTTGCTCCAGTCACATACCTTCGTCAACTATTAACGTACCGTAATACCAAATTTGCTATATGTGAGGCTAGCGAAACGGCCGCGAGCACATCATGAGCGTGGCATGTAGTCATGTTGTTACATGACACGCATGTCATGATTTTCATGTTAGGGTCTGTCGCTTGTATTCGCCATGCAATCATATTTTGTCATACCAGTTTTGCAACATGCCATGTGAACAAAACCACTGCAAGAGCTGCAGGACCATGAAATGTAAATCATGACATTTATAACATACATGCTATGATTTTTATGTCATGACTTGTTAAATATGTTCTTCATACAGTCATGTTATGGCATACCAAGTTTGGTAACGGTACCGCTATCGAAACAGCCAGGAGAGCTAAAAGTCGTATGTGGGTGGATAGATAGATAGATAGATAGATAGATAGATAGATAGATAGATAGATAGATAGATAGATAGATAGATAGATAGATAGATAGATAGATAAGATATGCTCAATGTCACCGAAATTCGTGAGGAAATGCTTCGAATTTAGAAGTCAGAACTTTGCCGCAAAGGCGAAGCAATGCACGCGATAGCAACGAATTGGAAGGTCACGCGCAGATGGTAAGCAGATCGAAACGTGCCCCACGTTTATCACGCACGAAAAACGCAGGAAACGTACTGACAGGTACATATTAACTCTAATAAGCGTCTCAGTTGTTACTTCGCTGCGTCTGAAAAGCACGCCATTTTCGCAAAGGGAGGCTGTGCAACGATCGCAGTGACCTTTGTGCGCCCGGTAACTAATGCTGAGAACACGATAGTTCCTCCCCCCCCCCCCGGGATTCCCGTGAACAGCGGTGAGTGGTAGATATGAATAGCTTGCCATTTAAACGTTGAAGGATGTACGTCTCGATGGCTCTCAATAATAATAAAAAACAAACGCCTCGAAGGCTCAGTGATTAACGCCTCGCATTCACGAAGCAGAGGTCCCACGTTCGATTCCGCGCGCCGGAGCCTTTCTTTTGGAATTTTTTTTCCTTTTGCGTTTTCATACATATACAGTGCATGACATTTACGGCGACGCCCATACCGACGCCGGCGACAAAATCCAGTCGGGAGTGTCTATATTATTGCTATAGAAATAATATCTAGATAGAAACATAGATACGCTCAAAGTCCCCGAAGTTCGCTTAGAAAGTCTTCGCATTTAAAAAGTGCTCGCTCACTTGATTAGTGGAGGACTGTAGCTTCCACAGTGCTATACGAAACTACTGAAATTGAGAACAGTACAATGTCTATTGTTGTAAGGCAGATATACCATCGCTTGGCGTGAACTCACCTAGGTTCACAACTCTCGCTGCACCTCCATCCCAATCGACTAACGTTGCTGATCCTACTTTAACCTTTGCCAAAACTGAGGTTGTGGACATATGTGCGGACACCACCTATGGTGAATCCCACACAACAATGACAAGAACAAACACATGATGAACACTAGAAATGGGCATGCGCTGCTTCAAAACGTTGTGGAACTCGAAGAGAAACGTAAAGCGCGTCACTTGTCCCCTCTAGCCCAGCCGCGATTTCACACGGGGCGAGACGCACAACGTCGTGACGCGGTGCGATCGCTGCAGGCAAGCTTCGGAGAGCTATATTGGAGCTATATTAGAGTTGCTATAATTGAAAGAGACCCTGAAACAATTTTTTGAAGTTTAGTCAGCGTTTAGGCTAGAGCATCGTCAAACCATTTGCACCACAAATTTAGTGACACGTCCTGTATGTACCATGGCCGCTGCGGACGGCTATGTCATACCCTCCACCCCCCCTCGGCCTTGCCTTCTCAACTCATGATACACACAGGCATCGCATGCGATCGCAGAGCTCTCATGAGCGCATTCGACAATTTGAGTTTCGCCCAGCCCAGACCTACGAGATTGTACGCCGGCAGGTTGCGCGCAATCTCGGAGGCCATCACACAATGAACCCGGCAGCATGCATTCCATCTGGCAAGAAAGATGAACATCGCGGAGTGGTTAATATCTGCTCTGACACGAGCCACCACACTACCAGCAGATCTTACTTGCGCGCATTCTACCGCCAATCAGATCAGCAGCCTTAGTGACGTCATGTTACAAATGCATGTCGTTCTGTGAAAGAGCGGAGGCGGACATGCTGTAGGCCCGTGAGCTCAGATTTGCGGGCACATTAAAGAACCCCAGGTGGTCAAAATTTCCGGAGTCCTTCACTCCCACGTCTCTCATAATCATATTATGTTTTTGAGACGTTAAACATCAACGATTATTAGAATTAATATATGTGAAAGAGCGGTTGAAAAGGTGCTTGGCTAAGTCGTCTGCAGCGATTGGCAGCTTTGAAACGTTGTAATGAATTGCACACTTTATGCATACAGCTGAAATTCGTCTGTAAATGACCCTTAGGATTTGATTTACAGGCCCAATGTGTTTGTACGAAATTGTCAAAACCGTTTCAGTGTGTCTTTAATATTAATGATTGCTATGAACGAGGCTTGGGTTCAAGACACCTCCTCGTGGTTTGTCAAAACGTTAAAAATTACACTAGTATTGCAAACGCGCTGAATTGGGTAGAATATCAACGCTGCGTTTCATGAGGCAATCACGGAATCCCCCAAAATACTTGAATCGACCGTTTCGAGACGGCAGCACCACCATGCAAAAAAGGGCAGTGCAAGAGAGCCAAAAGGGAAGTCGACGTAGCGTCACTCATGTCTTCGGCTGTAACGTAGTGGGTTAAAACGCCCCACTCCATCGTAGTGGACGAAGAAATTATGAATTCGACTCCCATCGACAATGTATTCTATTTCCGTTTCTGTATTTTTTGCTGTTGTGTTTATGTTGCTGACGAATTTCCGTGACGGAAGTACGTCATGGAAGTCTTGGTATGGTATAGCACGGAGAAATTTATTGAAGTCCTGAGGATCAATCTAGGACTGATGCTGGCTGGTCCCACGTCGGGACAGAGAGGCCAAGCCCCTCTGCCGACACACGGGCCCTCTGGACAGCCCTGAGTTGGTCCGCCAGTGCGTCACTGTGCAGCATTCGCTGCCACCACTGTTCATCGTGAGAAGCCGCACCGGCTATTGCCGAGCAGCGCAGGAGCATGTGTTCAAAATCGAGCGAGCCTTCACACTTACTACAATCAATCGAAAGCCCGCAGTCCGGGTAACTTTATTCATGACGACCGGGTTGGGGTCCGTCCGCGTCTGCAGAAGTCTTAATTTAACCACCTGTGGCCTGTTAAGCCTAGAATGTGGCTAGGTGAATTCCCTGCGCTCTAAGTAATAATGTTTGGTTATACCGTTGTGCATCAACAGCTGGTCCCTAAACTCCGAAGCAGGAGATTCAGCCGCCTCAGGGATTGCACGGCGCACTAATCCTCGTGCTTCCCTGTGCGCCACTTCGTTGGGGTTATGTGGGGCTCTCTCCACTGACCCCATGTGCGCCGGAAACCAAGTAATGGTATGCGGAGTGATGTCCTTACCCTGCAGCAGTCTGTAAGCCGATTCGCTAATAACTACCCTCGAGAAGGCTTTAATTGCAGAGCGAGAGTCACTAAATACTTAAACTCTTTCCGAATCAATGAGTGCTAGGACAATAGCCACCTGCTCAGCGACCCGCGGATCTTTCGTATAAACAGAAGCGGCATTTCGAACTCTCGCTTTCCCATCTACCACCACCCCCGAGTAAGCATCTTTTCCGTTAATCCATGCTGCGTCAACAAACGCCTACTCTTCCTCCTGATCCTTTGCCTCGCGCAACAAAGCCCTCGCTGTCGCCATTCGCCTCCCTACATTATGCACAGGGTGCGCATTTCGCTGAAACGAACGAACCATGATATTAGCCCTGATGTTCACTGGTAACTCGTATAGGCGCGCACCATCACGAGTCGCCACCGATTCTCCGATTGACTGTAAGATATACCTACCAGCTGGCGTACCCCGCAACCGCTTTCTCTGTGCTATACGCCGAGCCTCGGCAATTTCATCAAGGGTATCATGCAAACATAGTCGCAACAACATATAATTTGACGTACTCACAGGCAAACCAAGCACCGCCTTAACGGCTTGTCTAACTAAAGCTTCAAATTTGTCCGCCCCTTTTTTTCCAATTTAGCGTAGCAGCTACGTACGAAAAATGGCACAGAATAAATGCGTGAACCAAGCGCACCACACCTATGAAAGTCTTGGTGGACCCAGGCATAAAACACAGAACACTGTTGCGTTAAAATTGGGTGAAGAAATAGGCGTACATAGTGACACAAGACACACACACACACACACACACACACACACACACACACACACACATATATATATATATATATATATATATATATATATATATATATATATATATATATATATATATATATATATATATATATATATATATATTGTCTATCCTGACATTGGAAATTGCAAATCCGCAGAGAAAGAAGAAAAAAACAAAGCAATACAGCAAACAGAGGTAGACCGTAAACAACGAATATAACACAGAGAAAACCACGTCTGAGAAGTTCTAACTGAAATTTCTCCTCCAGATGCTTCGGCGAACGCACCTTTACTCGTAGTTTCAAAGACGAGAAAAATGACCCAGCCGTATGGCGCCCTCACATAGTTAACGCGACCCGTACAGGCGGTATGAGGAGACGCGAAGCCCCATCAAGTGACAGAAACAGGCGCAGTTAGTTTCTGCGAGAAGAATGCCATTGTTAGCCTGTCACCAACAGAAAACCAAATATTTGTTCCTGGCGCACAAGACAACTGAAGCGTACTACGGTTGTGCCGCGTATATGACGCATATTCTACGTAGTTTGTGCCCATTGTGCGAAATGCTTTCGTGCGGCGCAGAATGATACTTTGATCCCTGTTGCATCAGGAGATTGAGAAACAACATTGGCGTTACCTGATCAAAAAAAGAAAACAAAAAGAAGAAGACAGAAAAAAAGGCCCATTGAAATGTAGTGCCCGGTAATGCGACAAGCTTGCTTTGAACAAACCTGAGCGGATGAGATGTGTTTGCGTAGTCAGCTACGAGTGCAAACTTGAACTCGGAAAACCGAGCTCTTACTGGAGACCGTTCGAGTTGAAAACCGAGGGGTTAGTTTCGTTTTCACGCAATCAGATAGGCGTTGTTCGTGCGCGCTGCCAGCCACATTGATATACTGAAACGCAGAGATTGCCATTTGAAAGACGCTTTGATTGTCGTGAAACGACCTTTCTTTAGATGTATCTCTAATATTGGAGAGGGTGAAATAAACATGTCAGAGCAAGTTGTTCCGATATTTCGCTTTTACACGAAAGTTTCAGCCAGCATCAACGCTCCATCTGGCCGCAGTAGAACAACGATAGGGAATAACAGGGTACATTTTAAGCTTCAAGCGGAAGCGAGGGTATACTGACGGTTGAAGTACAAGTGATGCGGAAGTACTTACGAGCGATATAAGTTAGCCCGTATGAAGAAGGTTACAAAACTTTAATACTCAGCTTTTATTGTTAAGCAGGTAAAGGCTACGCGAAGTCGGCAAACTACAATAGCTTTTTAATCACTATTTGCTTTTGAACAAAACAGAAGAAAAAGTTACAACTGAAGAGTTACAAACGTCAGGAATATGACGCCCAAAAGGAAAGTCGGGGTTAACAAGACCTCTAGTTTCATTAATTCTCCATTTCAATCACTGCGTCATGCCCGAGGCCTTTTTGCAATAAGAGGCCGCGACATGAGCGACGCCAGGTAAAATGTGCATGAATATGTTGCAAAACGCTGTCATAAAGCTTGCAGTGCAAAAAAAGTATATGCAATGACAGTGAAAGTGCATAATAAACAACAATAAAAAATTTGATGATATTTTTTGCATTAATGTACATGAGAATATTATATCGCAATTAATTAGTAATGCAGTGATCATCGCCCCGCCGTGGTGGTCTAGTGGCTAAGGTACTCGGCTGCTGACCTGCAGGTCGCGGGTTTGAATCCCGGCTGCGGCGGCTGCATTTCCGATGGAGGCGGAAATGGTGTAGGCCCATGTGCTCAGATTTGGGTGCACGTTAAAGAACCTTAGATAGTCGAAATTTCCGGAGCCCTCCACTACGGCGTCTCTCATAATCATATGGTGGTATTGGGACGTTAAACCCCACATATCTATCAATCAATGCAGTGATCATCAATACAAAAGTTACACAGATGTCACTGGTGGATATGTTACTGTGTGAAGAGTTCCCAATTATATTCTTTTTTCGTAGAAGATTCCACAAAATACTTGTGGAGCACACTTCCAGCGACACTTGATAGGTTATAATAAGCTTGTTTACGCAATGTCTGTTTTAGGCGCGAAGTTCCTTACGTCATGTGTCGTATGTCCCGTATCGTCGTAGTCGTCGTAGTAGCCTGTCGCATTACATTGCATGTCAATAAAAACGGTGTCACACCATATCCACGGAGTGAACGATGCTGACTGGGACGAAGCGTCCATCGGTCCGTCCGTGCGTCCATCCGTCCGTCCGACCGTGCTTCCGTCTATGCGTCCATCCATTCGTTCATGCGTCCATCCATCCGTGCGCTTCAGCTCACTCGTCATCATTCGCCTCGTGGATATGCTGTGACTTTTTATCCTCCTATAGCTCTCGTTATGTAATTCTCAGCTTATTCCTGACTGATTTCGACTATCAAGTCTATAGTCAGTGTCATACTGGCCCGTACACTATTGACTTGGCGCAAATCTTCTTGGGTGAATATATTTACACGCATGCAAAAGTGGTTGCAGCGCGAAAGAACTCACACAGAAGAAGCGATGCACATCCAATACAACCGTACTTCTGTGCCATTGATTTGCCCAGCTAATGCGAATACGCCGCGACTGGTTAAAAAGTCATAAACGTTACAGCGACGCATCGTGTGGTCCTCTTTGCAGCGGCGCTGCAACTCGTTGTGCCGGCGTTAACGTGCTAGGACAATAAAAATGGGGATAGTTCACGCTCTGTTTGTATCACGCGTGTAACGTGTTATCTGTGTTTTACGCACAACAAAAAATACGTGTTCATAATGAAACTACCATGGGAGGACTCTCTGTTGTTACACTAAGCGTAGTACTACGAACTGTTGAATGAACTTCTGCGGATCAGTTATAACGCGTTGATATGATGGCGACAATTTTACAGTACAGAGTATATATAGACACAGACACCATGAGATGTGAAGTATTTGCCCAGAAAAAGAGATGAACATTGTATACATTGAGGCGCACAATGGTTGAGTTACCGGATCTCTGACATTGTGAATGAAACACCACCGTTTCCGACTGACTCCGGCGCGAAATGTTTCGGCCGCGATAAGGGCGGATCGAAATGGTGACGCGGCTCTGCCTGCCGCCACGCTGTACTAGCTTCCCACTTCCGGCCTGCTGCGGTACCAGCCGTTGCTTTAGTGCTGCTGCGCCCCCCCCCCCCCAAACAAAAAGAGAGAAAGAAAAAAAATACGTGAAGATAGCCACTCTGAAAGCCCTGTAGTTTTAGGTCAGCGCCCCAACAAATAGTCGGTTGAGTCCCGTTCTGTCTACTTTGACTTTAAAAACAGACACACGCGCTATATATATATATATATATATATATATATATATATATATATATATATATATATATATATATATATATATATATATATATATATATATATATATATATATATATATATATATATATATATATAGATGAAATAGATGATCAGAGTTTCTTCCGGCTACCGTAATAAAATTTATAAACTTCGAGAATAGTGCAGTATAGGAAACAAAACATTAAAATATTTATTAAATCCTAACAGTTTCGGCTGGTGGACCAGCCTTCACTTACATCCTCCGAAGAAGGCTGGTCCACCAGCCGAAACTGTTAGGATGAAATAAATATTTTATTGTTTTGTTTCCTATACTGCACTATTCTCCAAGTTTATAACTATATATATATATATATATATATATATATATATATATATATATATTTATATATAGTTATAATATTTGAGAATAGTGCAGTATAGGAAACAAAACAATAAAATATTTATTTAATCCTAACAGTTTCGGCTGGTGGACCAGCCTTCTTCGGAGGATGTAAGTGAAATGATACAAGTTCCCGTAGCAGAGGGTCACCCTCACAGTTTAAAGACCCTCCAAAAAAAAGAGAGAGAGAAAAAGACAAGCGGGCGAACGAGGTAGCAACAGACAACAAGAAGCAGAAGAAGGAGAGGAACTAGAAAGGAGCGACGGAGAGCCGCCGGAAACGAGCGGGTAATTCTGGCATTGTTACTGGGTATAGGTAAGACGCGCCGCCAGCGGAGGCGACCAAGAAAAACGGAAAAATGTGGAACATGTTGCCGCTTACTCACATCCCACACATGGATCGAGTTTAAGTTCACGTGGTTCGGCGGCTGGCCCGCGGCATCGGGCCACACACACACACACACACACACACACACACACACACACACACACACACACACACACACACACACACACACACACACACACACACACACACACACACACACACACACACACACACACACACACACACACACGCACGCACGCACGCACGCACGCACGCACGCACACACACACACACACACACACACACACACACACACACACACACACACACACACACACACACGCACACACACACACACACACACACACACACACACACACTCAAGAAGCATACGACCCGCTCCAGCTTTCGGAAAATAATGGCCACGTTGGAAAGCTAATGTGCCCTCTCCCCCTCCCTCCACCTGCCCTCTCTTGCAGAAAACTGTACAACCAGTAATACTGAAAATAAATGAATGGGTATTCTTGTAAAGGATGAACAAACAAAAACGTAAATAAAAAATATAAAAATAAATAATACTAAAAAAGTACTCAGAAATGAAAATAAAGTCTAATAATACTAACACACGCCGTTCGGTTCACGTAGCATCGAATTCGTTTAGTTTCACGCGCTATATTGACCAACTTACGTGTGCGACTTCCCGTATGTATAAATAAATTAATGAGTAATTCAATTACTGTGTTTCACGAAACGTCGCGGAGGCACGTCAGTCGCCCAGGGCTCTCGTTGATTCCGTGGGTAAGTGATCTGAATTTTTTTATGAAGTATGACTCCCGCTGTTCGCGCTCCCGTGTGTTCTGGAAGCCGCATTGTAGGAGTATGACACTTACGCTTTCGAAAGAGTGACCAGGAAGATTGATATGTTTGGAGAACGGCAAATTGGGGAGGCCCTTTACGTGTGCCCTGTGGTTGTTGAAACGCAAACAGAACGTGGTTTCCGTGTGTCCAATATATTCCTGTTTGCACACCTCACAGCGAATTTTGTATACCACATTGGCTGAGTCACAGTTAAGGTCGTCTTTAATTTTGTACACATAGTCTGAACAGGAGGCTTCGGCCGTATCTGTGGTCACCATGTGTGTGCACACCCTGCAGCGAGGTTTCCCGCACGGTCTACAGCCCTGATGGTGGTCAAATTTGTGTGTTTTCGCCCAGACCAGTAAGTCTCTCAGGTTTTTATTTCTTCGGTAAACCACCTTGGGCGGAGTCTGAAAAACGGCAGAGAGGCGACTACTCTGTTTAAGTATGTTGAAGTGGCGGTTTAGTATAGAATTCACCCGAGGGGCGGCGGCGCAGTATGTGAGGATCAAATTTGACCCTGAAGTTATATCATCTTTATATATATATATATATATATATATATATATATATATATATATATATATATATGCATGAAAGGTGGGGTGAGCAGGGCCCGTGATGCACTGAATCACGTGCCGTCCTGACCCGCGAAAAATGGCTTCTATTGTCCAACAGCATTAACAAATGTAGAGCTGTGTAGCTTGGATTGCCTAATATTTATACAAGGAAGCCATCTGGGAGAGACAACAAAGGCAAAGAAGGCAGTCATTTCAAAATAACCGGTATGCTGACAAAGCAAAGCTGATAAAATGGGCGAAGATTGAAAGTTCAAGGAACAGACTTGCTCGACAGGGTGAAGACTGATAGTCATACCTTACGCCGTACAAAACTGACGATCTTTGAGGCTTTGTATGCGTGTTTCTTATCTCTTTCCACTTTTTATACAAAAATTTTCTCGGTTATGGACGGCACGCAGCTGTTTATCTTGTACTATAGCTGAACGAAAAAAATCGCCAGCTTTCAACCACGCCAATTGTTGCGTACCTGCCACGAGGTGTCTTTGTAGCGGCCTCGTATACCGAGCAGTGGTCACCACATTGCATTTGGCAGGGGTTACAGCTGCCGCCCTTTTGCGCAACTGTTGCAATAGATAGATATGTGGGGTTTAATGTCCCAAAACCACCATCTGATTATGAGAGACGCCGTAGTGAAGGGCTCCGGAAATTTCGACCACCTGAGGTTCTTTAACGTGCACCCAAATCTGAGCACACGGGCCTAAAACATTTCCGCCTCCATCGGAAATGCAGCCGCTGCAGTCGGGATGCGAACCCGCGACCTGCAGGTCAGCAGCCGAGTACCTTAGCCACTAGACCACCGCGGTGGGGCGACTGTCGCAATAAACTACTATGAAAAAAGATTGACGTATTCCGTGTCCATCACCTGGCTTTTCATCTATAGGTAATAGTGAGAACAGTACATCGTGCCAAAAAAGATATAGTATTAGTAAACGACACGATAGGTCTGTTGAAATTTTTGTTGGTGAAAGAGAAGAGCGTGCAATAACGCATGCATTATGGAAGGAATTTAAAAAAATGAACACAAAGGAGGACGAAGGTGCGATAAGGATGGAACACGTGGGACTGTTTGGAACGCAGACCATACATCACCGAGCCCCATCGATTTCAGGCGTTAACGACGCCCATGTGGCACCGCAAGCCTGAGCAGAACAGAACGGTAATGGTACAGGGCCATCTTTCTCGGGAATGGCCTCTGGTTTAGTTCTCTTCACGCGGCTACAATAATATCGCGTTACTGCTGCTGTAATGACGATCTCAGTTGTTCACAATTGGTGCTGGTACTAAATTCCGGACGTGCCAAGAAAAGAAAAGAAAATTGTAAGGTTTCGCCGCGTATACAACTGATTCATAACGTATGGAAATGCACAGTATAGAATACAGAACTAAAGGCGAAGACGCACGCACGGACATCGCTGTCTTTTAGTTCTGCATTCTGCGGTGTACGATTCCATACGTCACAAATAAAGGCCAACTGGCCCGTCTTTCCGTCGTTCTGCTGTGCACAACAGAGTGGCAGCTAACAATGACGGCTTTCACCTCGACTATGCCACATGTCTAAATGTATACATAGGTCTCGAGTCTACTTTGACAGAAATAAGAAATGGAGACAGTAAGACATTTTGAGGCGGTAGCAGATGCGACAAAACAGGAAAAAGCTAGAAGTAAAAAATAGCAATATCAGTTAAAAATGTCCAAGACGGAGGATACTAACACTCAGTAATTGTAGACGTGCTCTTTATTTGTATGACAAGCACCAAGTCACGCTCTCGTATCTTTTTCAACCACTTCCTGTTGATCATTTCTAGTTTCGTGAATATTAACAAAGATGCTGACTAAAAGTTAAGCAGTTGCGAAATTCATGGTTATAGTTATATTTTAAACAAAACGACACACGCGCTATCGGAACATATGTTTCCTCAACTAAAATAAGGGCCGCTTCACTGTCGATATATTTGGTGAAAATTAACTCAGCGATTTCATTAAAAAGCAGGCATTTATCTTGTGAGCAGCCGTGATTGTCACGGCAGCTCGTGGAGCACATCTTATA
This sequence comes from Rhipicephalus microplus, assembly GCF_013339725.1. Taxonomy (NCBI): domain Eukaryota; kingdom Metazoa; phylum Arthropoda; class Arachnida; order Ixodida; family Ixodidae; genus Rhipicephalus; species Rhipicephalus microplus. The sequence continues at coordinate 128,179,084 of NC_051170.1, read as the reverse complement.
GCGACGCGCATCTATCAAGGCGCCCCCTGAGATTCGGTCGGCCACAAGGAAGCGCAGAGTTAACCCGATGAATGCACCACTGAACACAAACGCCGACGGGCGAGTGCTACTGCCCGACCTCCAAGACCAGGATTAGTGGCCCCGTCAGTTGTTTAAGAGATAAAGTTATTGGATTGTGGGTTGTTCGGCTGGTTGGTTCGGTATCAAAAAAACAAATTGCAACTAGGACTCAATATAGAGCAAACGTGACGATACATGAGCGCAAACTACAAGCTCGTTTGTCGTATCGTGTGTTATTTTGTGTCCATTCTAGCCGCGCTACGAGTTGTTACTATCAATAACGTGATAAAATGTTAGCATGTAATAATATTTTTTCGGGTTTAACTTCCCGAAACAGCGGCACGATCGTGAGAGACGCCGTAGCGGAGGGCTCCAGAATTTTCGACCACCTGAGGTTTTTTGACGTCTTGATCGAAAATGCGGCCACGATGGCCGGGATTCGATCCCACGAACTGCGGATCCGCAGTCGAGTACCGAAACTACTAGACCGCCTGCCATGGTGGGTAAAAATTAGCATGTAAGAGGAATGGCAGGCTTCGGGGGAGGGTGCTCACCTCCTAAATACATTTCAAATACGCCTAGAAAACAAAACAAAACGAATGTATAGCTTCAGATGAAGGAACCAGGAAGCAGGAGCTCATGAAAGTCACCTACGCACTTGGCTGAAAGACATTCACCCTCGTTTCAAGGAGAGTAGAAGTACCGGAAGTCATCGAATGAAAGCAGTGGTAACGGCCCGGATGCACTTGAGCGACAAAGCCTACAAAGAGCAGGCACACTATCAGACGAAGCGGATGGAAATGAATAAAATGATTAAAGCAAACTCATTCCTAAGCAGCGGGTCACAAACAGCCGACTCATTCGGAGAGGTTCCGGCGTGTCCAAAGACCCACGTGAGAAATCGATTCAATGCTAACTGGTCGGAACTAAAACCAGGAACATGCAGCGCGAGAAAGAGCGCTTGGCGGAAACCGAAATGTGAAGAAACTTAAGACACCGTCCGTTACGGCTCCGGCGTCTAGGACACTGAATTATCGCAGCTTTATGACCACAGTTTTAAATATTCGTTCCTACCGAAAACAATAGAAGACATGAATGCCCTTCTACAGGCTGCAATTTCCGCAGTCACAGTTAATCAGTTTGAGTCGTACTTGCTTCGTCATTACTCACTTATAAGTGATTAATGGCTGCTGTAACGTTTTATTCGTGTGTTCTTGCATTTCCTTATGCTCCTGTCTTGCGCACGCGCTGTACACGTGTTTCTTGGTGCAGTTCCTGAGCATTCCATTGCAGAACACTTGCCGCGCCGCTTGTATGCGGGGATGTTGTGCGTGGCCGATAAGACTTCGGTTGTTGAACACGTGTTGCTTGTCTTCGTTGTCGCTATAGCTTGCCACTGCGTGCAAATGGTATCTGTGCTTAAATTTGCTCTTGGATTTGTCTACGAAAATGCGTCTTTGTATCGGGCTGAGAAGTTTTGTTAGTGTTATTTCTTTTGTTGTCTACCACCTTGTAACGGCCCCACTGGGGCTAACAGTATCAATAAATAAATAAATAAATAAATAAATAAATAAATAAATAAATAAATAAATAAATAAATAAATAGCTACGGGCGAAACTAGGGTGAGTTGAATAAAAAGGATTGCAATACACCAGTCAGTACACGTGGCAAAGCCACCGGCACCTCTCTGGGCTTTCAGCTCCGTCGCATACATTGACATAATCAAGAAACCCTGCGAAGAACGTTTACCACCGCTGAGGGGGAACCCAGCTCACCCTTATTCTCAACCGCCATAATGACCTAATGAAGCGCGTGCTTCCTTGATTCTGCAAATTGTTCCATACCGCAAAACTCTTGTTCCACTGTTTCACGTTAAATTTTAGACACTGGCTCTTACTTAGGTGTTTCAATAAATCTTCAGGAATGTTCCTGTGCATTAGTTTTCTTTCACGTAGATGTTTTGTTTAGAAAAAAGATCTATGAGAATCAACAATTTGTGTGCATTTTCATTTTTAGCAGCGTAATACAGTCAACGAAACGTAACTTTCCGTCTTAATTGAAGCAAACAAAAAAAGAAGAAGGTTGGGGCACCCACTTTATTTCTTTTTCCTACTAAAATAGTGCCCCCCCCCCCCCCCAAAAGAACAATATTAAGGCAGTGAGGAACCACAGCAGTGGTTCCTGAAGCTCTGTGTGGTAGAGTACGCATGAGTAGACAGGTAGATTACTCACTTGCTTGAGAGCGTCCACTTTGCCCATTCTCTCATCAATTGATGACTTTTCTTTGAGCACATATTGAGTACCACTGCTATGTGCTTGTTTATGCTAGCGTTGCGCAAAATTCACCGAGCATTGTGTCCTGGTTAGCTACCTCATCTATACGAGGTCTTTCGTGGAGCCCACATTGTGCGTACTTGAAGAAGAGACTGCTATCTATTGTGCATATCATGAAATTCTTGTGCGGTAAAGCATGGGGAACTTCTATGGCCTCCATGCTACAGCTGTACATGGCCCTATTTCTGGGTCTATTGCGCTACAGCTTGCCGGTACTGACTACCACTTGCCAATCGAATACTCATTCATTGGAGAGTTTGCAGGGTCAGGCACTGCGTATCTGCCTAGGACTGCCCCGATGCGCTTCTACTTATGCCACAATCATGCTTGCCAAAGACCATCCGGTCAGGACATATATAGTTGTGGATTGCCTCAGAGCGCACATCCGACATGCTAGCCGTGTCCCCGACCACCACTTGGCCCTTCTACCTTCCGGAACACCACGTGCTACGTTTTCAGACGTCACAGACAAGCACATAAACAGCATTCCATCAGGATATACGCCAGCTGCGAGAACGGCATGTCCTTTGTGGTGCCTCGACCAGCCGCAAGTACGTCTAGAAATTCCGGGAATCAAAAAGAAAAGCAGTCACTCCAGAGTAGCATTGAAGCAAGCAACACTGCTATTATTACATGAGTTGTACTTAGACCGAACGCAGATATACACTGATGGGTCCGTCTCATCCAGCAGCTCATCAGGTGCCGCTGTAATTCCGGCTGCAGAAATGACAATCAAGTTTAAGTTGTCGCATATGACTACATCTACGGCATCAGAGCTTGCTGCTATAAGGGCTGCTTTACAATATCTTGTTCAAGAACGTCCAGGAAAATGCGTCATATTCTGTGATTCGAAGGCAGCGCTTCAGAGTTTGCAGTCTGTCATGCGTAGGAGGAGTCATGACCAACTGGTACAAGAAATAAGACATTGCCATCATGAAGCTCTAGCACGAGGGCATGATATTATATATCAATGGCTGCCTGGACATATCGGTATTACCGGAAATCAATTAGCCGATGATGCAGCCCGCTCAGCCCATGAAGAAACCCGTGTAGTCCCGATTCCTCTATCAAGGAATGATGCAGCAAGACAACTTTACCTGCTGGCTCGAGATCTCACACGCACGTTCTGGTCGTCTACCAGCTTCCAACAGTGTCAATTTTATGAACTGGATCCTTCGCTCAAGCTAAAGCTACCATCACAACTTTCCCGCTCCGATGCGACACTGTTATGCCACCTTTGGTTGGGTGTTGCATTTACGAAGGTGTACTCCTTTCGCATTGGTATGGCAGACACTCCTACATGCGACTACTGCGGAGCTGAAGAGACCACCGAACACGTCCTGTGCAGCTGCGCTTGCTACGACACACAGCGATGCCAGCTCCGGATGGTTTTGAATCGACTTGACCCCGGACCATTTTGTGTGCAGAAGATACTAGGACCTTGGGCATCTGCTTCAGTTGCGCAGAAAGCAACTAAAGCACTGCTACTTTACCTTAAGTCAACAAACCTGAGCGACCGCCTGTAGACTGTGTGTGCTCCCCGAGTGTGCTCGTGATTGTGTGTACCTTCTTATCTTTCTGCAACCTGTTTTCTCCCCTTTATTCCTTCCCCAGTGCAGGGTAGCAAACCGGATGTGCGCCTGGTTATTCTCCCTGCCTTTCCTTGCATCTTTATATCTCTCTCTCTCTCATCTATACGAGAAATGTTTAATCGCGGTCATTGACGTTAGTCTTAGCAACCGAGGCGTTTCTCTAGGCGTCCACATATGCTACTTCACATCCAATGGAGCTGTAAACGCCAAACACAAGAAGACATTCCACAATTCCTGGTTTATCGATGTGCAATGAACGTAGAACTACTTTTGTAAAGAGGCGTTTCACTTTCGTGTTATGCTGATTCGTATGACAGAGGGTCAAGGATGTTTTTAGGGAGGAAGCACCTTAGGGTCTAGGCTTATTCGTTGTTCGTTGCACGGCACAGTACACGTAAGGTACCCTGTACGGCCACCACTTCTAGCACCGATTATGCCATTACGCCATTCGTCCTTCTGCTGATAAGCGTGGTACCCGCTACATATCTCCAAGGCATTGTGGGCAACTTGTTTCTGCTGGGGCTGATGACGATGAAGAATAAGCGCGTTTCGTGAGTTTAGATTATTAATCTCCAATGACTAAATAATTCATTTCCAACCCGTTTCCACAATAGGTGAATTAGTTTACAAAGCAACCTAATATTCGAATCATGGCCTCTGCGCCGGAGTGGGTTGCGCCAAGCTATTGAGGAACCAACCAACGAACCAACATTCGCTTTCTGCCATGCACGAGAACGAACGTGAACGCGTTCTTGTCCGCGAAAGATTACGCTGACACAGTAAACAAGCAAGCTTGGAAGCGAGAGTTCGAGAAGTAGCGGCAAAGCGGCTATGCCAACAGAATCTGCTGCTCCGTATAGAGCGTAACATGCAGCGGCTCGACGTCCACGCTGACAGCAAGCTACCCCGGAGAATATAGCTCGGGAAGCAGCAAATAATCGCTCTAAGGTTCCCGTTCATGAGCATCAGGTGTTTAGCGCATGGCAATGGGAAGTACGGTATCAAAGGTCAAGTGGTGAACGTCCTGATAGATGTTCAGAAAGCGGTGCAATGCCTTATTTGAAAAATGCACGTAGAGCAAAAGCTGATAAGCAAGCCCTCGTACAAGTCCAACCCAGTCATGAAACCAAACATTCACGCTTGTTTGAAGTACTTAAAAGACTAACCCCTCTGTAAGTACCTAAATATAAAAAAACGTGCATAGACCCCGGATTGCCAACTTCAGGCTAGATACCACCAAAGAATAATTAGCTTTACTTTTCACGGAGCACAAAGCAGTAATAATGGAGGCCAAACAGAATGCAGAACTTCACACAACAATCGAGTTATGATAAATAAAACAATGTGCACACTTTACACACGCTTTGTCGTTCATTTACATGCACGGATGGGCACGTGATCCAACTTCCCTGCGCTTCGGCCACTTTTCGCTATTCCCTTCGTGAAAATGCGCGAATTTTAAGGACGATGCTCCTTAAGGCGTCACCCGATCGTTTGCTGTAGTAACCACCTCTCGTTAGTTCTTGAACCAGCCATAGAGGGCGCTACTCGTACTATATACCGAATGCATATACGCGAAAAAATGCAAATGGTCCCGCTACATGTGCAAAATATAATAATAAAAGGTGACCTTTATGAAAACAGGATTTACGTCAAACGTACGGAAGGAGAGAGAGAGGTACATAATCATGCGACTGCGATCGCGTGTTCTTCGGTGCGCCGTACACCGGATGGCACTCTATAGTAAAATGAGAGCGCCGCATTGGCGCGCACGCGTTCAGAGGGTCGGCAGATGGACAAGGCCGCTCAGCGGCATGCGCGCAGGGCGGCGGTGGCTCGCACTCAAAGAAGACACCCCGATGTGCGAGCACGCGAGGCAGAAGCGTGCCGTGAAGCCGCGCGGCGACGCCGACAAGCTCTCGATGTAACAGCGCAGGAGGCCGAAGCGGTGCGGCAGCGGCACCAGGCCGCACGAGAAGCTGTACCTGGCGCCCTATCTTCCAATCGAAGACGTCAAAAGGTTCATGACTAGGACATGCGCATATCCGACAGGTCGAGACCGTTCCTACTCGTCGGTGACTTCAACATCGACTTATCAGACCCGAACAGACATTGGTTGGTGCAATACATGAGGAGCAGGTGCGGACTCAGGTGCACCTCTTTAGATTACCCTGATCACAAGATGGCCATTAGGGAAACGTGCATCGACGTCGTGTTTGCAAACTTGCACGTACGACCAGTGCGATAACCGCTTTCAGTGCATTTCACCAACCATAAGGCGGCTATAATGAAGGCAAAACGAAAACCAGAAGTAATAAACGACATTGTTTATTAAACATTGTTTAGGCACATTTTACTCACGAGTTTCATTTTAGGGATCAAGGGGCGAGGTATATTAAATAGCAAGAGCTTCGCCCCCCTCTTCATCATTCACTTCGTGGATATGCCGTCGTTTTTCCATTTTCTCTTACTTTCTTCGTGTTTGCCTTTTTAAATGCGATGCATTTCTTAGCGAACTTCGGCGACTTTGAGCGTGGCTATCTATCTATCTAGCCGTCTACGACTTTAAGCTCTCCTGGCCGTTTCAATAATGGGATCGATACCAAACTTGGTATGTCCTAACATGACTGTATGACGAGCATAAGTGACAAGTCATAACATAAAAATCATGAAGTGTATGTCATGAATGTCATGACTTACATTTGATGGTCTTACTGTTCTTGCGGGGTTGTTCACATGACATGTTGAAAAACTCGTATGGTATCACATGACTGCATGGCGACCATAAGCAACAGATCCTAACATGAAGGTTATGACATCTGTGTCTTATAACAACATGACTACATGCCACGGTCATGATGCGCTCGCGGTCGTTTCGCTTGCTTCACATATACCAAATGTGGTATTACGTACGGGACGTCAATAGATGACGAAGGAATGTGACTGGTGCAAACATGATAATCATTGAATGAGTGTCATGTTACGACATGACTACATGCCACGCTCATGATGCGATCGCGGCTGTTTCGCTAGCTTCACTTATACTGATGTAATCGGGGTCCTGCGCAAAGGACTGGAGCCAGCCAGAGTCTCAGGGAGATGCCCAGGAGAGAAGCCTGGAGCAGCTAACGCTAACTTTTAATTACAATATTTACAAGTAGCGTGTTACGTGATGGTGGTAGCATCATGGAAGCTCTCGACAGAAGCATGATGGGAGCTTCTGCGAGCTTGTGGGAACTTGTCGGGAGCACCTCGGCTCTCGCGTTTTATATCCTGGCCTTCCCAGGATCCTCTGCATGAAAAACAATGGAGGCCAGGACAGTCCAATGAAAATGGCCATATTCATTTCCGCCCCCGAAAAGGGAAGGTGAAACGCCGCCTCCTTTCCGACCAAGGAAAGAAAAAAAAAGTACGCCCAGTTCGTCCTATGGCGAGGGAGAAAACACTGCACACCGCGCACTACACAGCACAGCACGAAGACGTCGAGTCTTACGTGGAAGTCAATTTCGTAGTCTGTTGTAGTGATGGGTATGTGCCACCAGGCAGACCCCTAATTGTGGAAACAGTGGCATAAAGGCGCCATGAAGAACGTGGGAAAGGCGTCCGCAGACGGTTCTCAGACGCTGGGCCCTTTGCCCGGGGTGCACCTAGATGACAAAGCAAGCCGCCTCGATGGCCAACAACTCTTCCTAATCTGTCAGTCGATCAGGCGTGTCCAAAGGGTTTACGAGGGGCGCCGACGAGCTGGGATAACTTGAAGAATGTCTTATTTGTTGTCGCTGCTCTTGGTGCATCTCTGGGAGCGCTGACTCGGAAGAAATCAAAGTAGGCCCAGCCACAATGTCTCATGCATCAAAGCGGCGTCAAGCCAGGCAAGCCAATCCTAACAATACCAAATTAGGTATTACTGGCCGCCAATGAATGACGAAGGTATGTGACAGGTGTAAACATGATAATCATGAGATGCGTGTCGTGTAAGAACATGACTACTTGCCAAGCTCAAGGCGCCAAAACAATTCGAACTGACCCGGCGTGCGCGCGCACCGGCGTTCGTTTCGTCGCGGCACGCCGGTGATGCCTCGCCAGGCGCCGATCTGCCTGTCATATACTCGCAGGCGCGCGCTGCGCTGCGTCGCTCTGACGCATGCGCGTTTGAGTGCACCCGGCGTCCCTCCATCACGAAGAGAGGCAGACGCGGTGCTTTCTGGGTAGAGCTAGGTAACATAATAGGCGCGAAATGCAGCATGTTGAATTTGGCGCCGGGGTCCGCCGGGCCGCGCCGACAGACGCTGGTCACGCCGGTCGCGCCTTGCGTCAGACTATAGAGTGCTCGCGTATTGCTAGCGTAGCGTCACTGCGCCCAGCGTGCGTGCGCGTCAACGTTACGTTGCAGTATATTGGGCCCTTCACGATGCAATCATGGCCGTTTCGCTAGTTCAACATATACCAAATTTTTTGTTACGTAACGTGAATGGATGACGAACGCATTTGACTGGTACAACCTTGATAATCATGATACGCGTGCCATGTAAGAACAGGACAGCATATCACACTCATGACGAGCTCACGGCCATTTCGCTAGATCTACATATACCTAATTTGGTATTACGCGACGTAAATTGACGACGAACGTAAATCACAGGTCCAAACATGACAATCATGATATGCGTGTTACGTAAAATGACTACATGCTACGTTCACAGCACGCTCGCAGCCGTTTCGCTAGCTCAACATGTACTAAATTTACGTGACTTGAATAAACGACGAACGTAAATGACACGCCCAAATGTGATAATCATGACATGAAAGTCATGTGCGGCTCAATTTGCCTCCGCCTCGTTACGTTATACTGATTTTAAAGTGACATCAACTTTCATCATTCGTGCTTCGCATATCCTCGATTCCCACTCTACACGAGATCTGCCTTTTTTTTCTATTTTGCCGTTTCTATTTATCTCAATTTGTTTCTGTATTCTTCCGTATGTTTTTCTTCGTCTCTCCTTATTTGTTTCCTATCTTCCTGTTTTTGTTTTCCTTTATCTTTCTTCATTTCAGTGATTCTATTGATTTCTTCTTTTCATTGTCTGCGTCCATCCCGATTTCTATTTCTATATACTTTTGTGTCTTTCGCGTTTTCATTTCTGTCTAAACCTCTATTTATTTTTTCTCTCTGCCTTACGGTCTCCGTTTTTCAAACTCTTTCTCCTTTACCTGTTGTCGTTCTCTCGCCCATTTGAGTAATTCTATCCCATGCCTGACAAATAGGCGCACCTGTTCTGAGAGCGGAGTAGAAGATGAAGAAAAGAATAGAGGCCTGTTCATAACGATCACAATTTTTTGTTCAATCTACATGGTCGCCTTAAGCTGCTTCGCGGTTAAAGAAATCTCTAGCTACGCCCCCGTGCCTTGTCACGCTAGAGTGACCGTAACATTCATCTGGCAGTACAGCGCTAAATGAGACACTGTGTTGTCAGTTTGCGCCATCACTCGGTACTGTGTCTTTTGTGCCTTGAACAAGGGAGACACTACAAACTTTATATTGGCGGATGGGCAATAAAGGAATGCACTTACTCTGGTGCATGTACGCTTGTGCCCAATCGTTGTAACTGTAAAAGTAACAGAGAAAACGCTTAACTTTTAAAATTAAATGTAGAATTATAGGCGCAGCCTCGAGGAAACACTAATCTCCGCGAAGCACATAAGATTCAACAGGGACAAAACTAATCTGTGTCTTAAAGAAGTGACAGCGAGTGCCTCCTTTTCACAAGGGTCGGAACAAAGAACATAAAAACAAGTGAACGCGGTTTTCACGAGAGAAATACAACGAGCAACATAGGATGACAGCCATGTCTGGTCAAATTGCTGCAGCATTTGAAGGTTGCCTTAGGTGCCTCAAACTTCGTTAGGTGGTTGATAATGTAATATTCATTTACAATGAGCGAACATAATATGCCTTTCTCAAGCGGAACAATTTGAACACTGATAACATACGTCTGAACACTGATTTCGCATGAGAAATACAATTAGCGAACACAAGATGACAGCTGTGCTAAGATAAATTGTTGTGGCACTTGAACAGTGCCTAATTAGCCCCAATCACAGTTACTTAAGCGCTGAAACAGACAGCTACACAAAAAGCGACGGGCAGGTGCCACCACCGTGATGTTGTAGCAAAGCGTAACAAACACCTTTTTCAGCATCGCGTTGCCCTGTCATCGCAGCGCGATTAAACGCTACATTCCTTAGAGTTACTTGCGTGTGCCTCTTCTAGTGTAAAGGCAGACATACAAAACTTCGAAGTGTTGTTTTGGCGCCTCAGATGTGCGCAATAGTTGCTTTTTAATTGACAATCGCACAACTATGAACGCTAAACCTTGAGCAATATTGGTGGGCGCTGCGAATGTGGTTCGCTGTTTGATGCCGTTTGAAGTATCGTTAGGACGGACAAACAGACAAACGTACAGGCAGACAGACAGACCAAAATCGTATTTAATAAGTTCATTTGATTATGAAGAGCTCTCACGCAAGTCCTTATCGCGGACCCGTGGAAACTGCTGGCCATGTCCAAGTCGGGTCAGGGACATCATCATGTTCCCCCCCTTTCTTGGGCCCACTGAATCGTTTGGGCTTCTGTGTAGAGCAATGAGCTCCGGAGGACCTCTTACCAGTCGGCTTCGCCGAATAGAGGCCTGTTAGGTAACGGGGGGCATTGCGAAAAGCATGTGCGCTTAGGAAGAATAAGTTTAATTGCAGTCCGGACAACTTGAATAAATCTCTGTTGAGATACGACTGAGAAAGCCCTGAAATAACCTTTTTTTGTTAAAGCAAGATGAATTTGCTGAAACAACACCAACAATCGGAAAGCTTCGCTGTACTTGTACAAGTTTCGGTGCGTGTAAAACCTGTTTGTGTGGTCAGTTTTTCTCACTTAGCACATATTTAATTGCCAAATTCTCAAACAGCACGCAGCGGCAAGCCCCCGGGTAGACACCGAAGGATATTTCATTGAATACAACGTTAATCTGGCAATGTTTTTTTATTTCATAGCGCTTACTATGTCGCAGTATATTTTAAAGGAATTCTGGTTTTCAAATTTTTCTTTCAGTTTCTTTACAAGTCATCGTACTAGCTTGTTTTTGCAGTTTTTTTTATTATATTTCCTTTTGCCCAGACCCGCAGGTTGCGGGACCAAATCCCGGCTACGGCGGCTGAATTTTCCATTGAGGCGAAAAGGCTGTAGGCCCGTGTGCTTGGATTTAGATGCACGGCAAAGAACCCCAAGTGGTCAAAATTTCCAGAGCCTTTCACTACGGCATTTCTCATAATCATATTGTGGTTTTGGACGTTAAGCCCCGCGTATGTTTATTATTATTAGTGTATTTTTTTGCCTGTTGTATGTTAGTTTTCTTTTATTGCTTTCTCATCAGTCATGTGTATTGGTTCAGCGGGACATGTATTTGGTGAAAATATACAGCTCTCGCTAAATTATTAAGGCAGAAGGCATAAGTGTAAATAAAAAATAACAATACCATTATCTAAATTATTATTATTATTATTATTATTATTATTATTATTATTATTATTATTATTATTATTATTATTATTATTATTATTATTATTATTATTATTATTATTACCACAATACACAATTGTTACATCAGCAACTACCGCGTCAACAAAGTGCTTAGCCATGTAAGTGATCGCATCGCCTCACAAACATGTATGAGTACTTCAATAATGACTGGACACCTATGAAAAAGCCACACAGAGGCGAAACTGCGCGCATCAGGAGTTCAGGCGTTCGATTTACTACAAAACACACGTACTTACTACCTATTCATTCAAATAAGACAGAAGTTCAAGAAAAGAACGCAGCTTTCATAGATTACAAATTATCAGACCGCGGTGTGTCACTGGTGCCGACGTCATGATGTGCGGACATGGCTTCTTCAAGGCTGCAAAAGCAGTTAGAACCTTGAAGAAGACTTTTCTGTTTTTGAGACATCGGGTTCAGTGAAACTCAATGTTCTAAGGATTTTTCAGTATCTCCTCACTGCAGCTGGTCGAACATGAGTGCTGCCAGGCTTGTGCCTGCTTTTATTACAATTGTGTAAAACCTGTACGAGATTGTTTCCTCTAATTAGTTTCCGAATCATATATCACTATGACGCAGCTTTTCACTGTTACAGGAAGACCACAAAAAGTGCAATCCAGTTGGGGAATGAAACAAAGATGAATCTGCAAAGTACCAAAGTACATCGTTTACAAAATAAATATGGCGAAGTCTTCTTCTTACTTGGTAAACCAACGCACGCAAGAACACCATTACAAAATAACGTGGGCATAGTTGAAAATGCCACGCTACGCATTAGGTCTATTTTTTGAGATATTTAGGCGCTGGAATAGCGGAGGAGGGCGGAAAATGCTCGAAAGCGAGCGAGGCAGCCTTATGGGGAGCGTGGCATATCTTCGTTCGAGGGTGCAAAAAGATAGTGAAAGATAGAAGTTAGCAGAAACGAGAGGCCACCTTCTGGAGATACCCACGCCACTGAGCGCCAAGTCAAAGTGCCTCTTCCGGTTACGAAAAACCGTCGAGCCCAGTGCCTCGCACATTAAACGTAAATGCTCCGAAAACTCGGCCCCCACAACGTTCCGAAAGAGGTGGAAGGAAAGCGAGACAGCTGCCTCCCCCAACCTTAGGCAGCCACCCACCAATACTTTTCCTAAATACACTAACAGCTGTACAACCAGACCCTGGAGTCTAAAGAAAGCCACGCTGATTGCCTACGCAAAACCATCCCTATTGCGCACACTACAGCAGTAACGGCCGCAACATCAGCAAGAGAATAAATGCACCATTTTTCGACGGAAGCAGACCAAGGGTGGTGGTAAGGTTACCCGCAATAACAAGGTATAAATGAGGCACGATTACGGAACCACCCGATCATAATGCAGGTGGCCACCATTTTGTCTTTTGCTTCAACTTATGCTCAGCACGTTTCTTATGGCAATTGTACACCTCACACAGACGCCTAAATTTCTTTCATGGTGCTTTCTCGTCTGTAGAATGATACAGTAAAGTGTACACGCTCCAACGCGATAACCGCGCATTCCATTTGGTGAACGGACTCCGGGTGCCGGACTGCTGATGGGTTTCGTGGGAAGACCAGCCACGTGCTTTAAAGACTGAGAACGCATACTGGGAAACGTATAACACGGCAGAGCGTGCCTGCTGAAAAAAAAATAATAAAAAGAAATCCTGCCTCCTGTGCACCTGACTATTTATGAGACAACCCCGCGGATCTGTTTTGTTTGTAAATTCTCACACACTCCTGCCCCCCCCCCCTCCCGTCATTTCACTCAGCCATATATATTTGCCGCAAGCTAGAATTCTAATTGTTTGTCGTAAAACACCACGTTTCTATGCCAGCGACACCACTTCTCTCGTTACTGAAAGAAACTTTCTCCCATTCATCCCTTCCACAGTGCAGGGTAGCAAACCAGATGTGCGTTTGGTAAACCTCCCTGCCTTTCCTTGCATTTTTATCTCTCACTCTTCCTTTGACGTCAATAACTCTTCCCTCATCATTTTATTACTTGAGCTACCTTTGAAATCCCTTCTCTTGATCCACACTCAGAATCCCAAAAGCTACCATTCCGACCATTCGAGAGTGGCTCGTGAAGGCGTCCCGTTCAAGAGTTTCGCACGTGGTCAGTGAAAGAATTTCGCCTCAGACCCACTGAAATAAGCCAGTTTACATTATTGGTACCTTGGCTCTAAATAAACATATATATATATAAGCAGGCATGGTTGAGTGGCCGTAGCGTTGCAAGTAGTCAAGTAGATCTTCCGTGAGCAACAACAACTTGGTTCATTACGACGTTTCAGCCAGAGTCTGGCTGAAACGTCGAAGTAAACCACGTTATGACTGCTCACGAAGGATCCACTTGACTATATATATATATATATATATATATATATATATATATATATATATATATATATATATATATATATATATATATATATATATATATATATATTCTTTTGAGGGTGTCGCTAGGCTCTATGCAATAACCAAAACGACGAAAGAATGAAAGAAAGAAAAGAGAAAAAAATGATAGATCCCACGTGCAGTGAGAATCGGTGATATGTGAAGCACGAATGAAGAAGGTTGAATTGTCTCATTAAAATTGTCTCATTTATTTGTCTCATTAAACATGGCGGACGTAAACTATGCCATGCATGACTTCCATGTCATGTTGATTATGCTTGCGCCAGGCATTTGTGATCAGTCGTCATTTAACGTCGCATAACACAAAATTTGGTATATGTGAAGCTAGCGAAACGGCCGCGAGTGCGATATGTGCGCAGCATGTAGTCATGTTTTACGTGACAAGCATGTCATGTCTTCAAGCCAGCGTTTCCAAACCATCTCGCTGAAAAGGCAGTATACCTTAACACCACGCTGGTCAACAACAACAACAATAAAAAAAAGTGGCAGACCCCACGTACAGTGGGAATCGATGATATACAAAGTACGGATGAGGAATGTTGATATGCCTTTTTCAAATTACCACAACGTTAGGAGGTGGAGGAAAATTATGCCGTACACGACTTCCGTGTCATGATTATCATGTTTGTATGAGTTGTTTACCTTCGTCATCTATTCACGTCACGTGGTGCCAACTTTAGTATAAGTGGAGCTTGTGAAACGGCCGCAAGCACGCTATGAGCGTGGTATGTTGTCATGTTTTTACATGACACGGGTCTCACGATTATCATATTTGCACCAGTCATATAGATACCTTCGTCATCCATTGACGTCACGTAACAGCGAATTTGGTATATGCGGAGCTAGTGAAGCGGCATCGAGTGCATCATGAAAGGCCCAATATACTTCAATGTAACCTTGACGCGCGCACGCTGGGCACAGCTACGCTACGTTAGCAAAACGCGAGCACTCTAAGTCTGACTCCAAGCGCGACCGGCGCGGATGGATGGATGGATGGATATGGCTGTACCCTTTAGATCGGGCGGTGGCTAGCGCCACCAAGCCGTAATACTTAATGAACTCAAAACTATATTTATTTATTTTTTCCTTAAAAAGTGAGTTTGAGGATTCGTACTTTGCAGTGAAGAGTTTAATTTTCACTCGTGCCTTGACTTTGGCCACCAATCAGATAACCTCCTTCTGGTTAAGTCTACTTGCTTAAAGTATATTTTGCCCTCCCGGTCCCTAAACCCCAGTGCATTGAAAAACTCTGCGCCATCATCCTGAACTATAGGGTGAAGCCCTTTACAGAACATTATAGAGTGTTCGGCAGTTTACCTTCTTCCTCTCCACACGCACTGCATACTTTGTCTACCCCTTCGTATTTGGCCCGATATGTCTTGGTTCGCAGTACTCCCGTCCTTGCCTCAAACAGTAGAGAACTACCCCGAGTATTATCATAGATCCTTTCCTTGGCAATTTCCTGCTTAAAAGTTTGATAGATCTCTAGTGCGGACTTCTTAATCATGCCCATTTTTCACATGCCAGTCTCCATTTCCTTCACTTTCTGTTTAACCGATAGTTCTTTTTGGTTTGGCCACCTACTGTTTTCTAAGTATTTACCAGTCAACTTCCTGGTTCGCTTCCTCCATTTTGTATCGACATTCTTCATGTACAAGTAGCTGAAAACCTTCCTAGCCCAACGCTCCTCCTTCATTTCTCTCAATCGCTTCTCAAATCTTATCTTGCTGCTAGCTTCCATGCCTTCAAATGATGTCCATCCCATATCACCTTGTACTCTCTGATTTGGTGTATTCCCGTGAGCTCCTAAAGCAAGCCTACCTATTCGACGTTGCTTAATTTCTAATCTTGCTTGAACTTCTGATCTCATGCACAAGACCGCATTGCCAAACGTCAGCCCAGGAACCATGACCCCTTTCCATATTCCTCTCACAACATCATACCTATTGTAATTCCACAGTGCCCTATTTTTCATCACTGCTGCATTCCTGTTACCTTTAGTCGTTACGTATATTTCGTGTTCCCTCAGGTACTCGGTCCCATTGCTTATCCATACGCCCAGATATTTGTATTTATCTGTATCTGTTATCTCTAGCGTGACGTCCTGTATCCTAAGCTCACTACCTTCGTTGTCATTGAAAATCATGACTGCTGATTTTTCCTTACTGAATCTAAAATCCAACCTATTTCCCTCATTACCACAGATGTCCATCAATCTCTGCAAATCTTCCTTGTTGTTGGCCATTAGCACTATATTATCTGCGTACATTAATGCTGGTAGTGCCTGATCAATAAGTTTTCCTTGTTTGACTAAAGAGAGGTTGAAGCCCAGCCCACTTCCCTCTAATTTTGCCTCTAATCTTTGTAGGTACATCATGAATAATAAGGGTGACAGGGGGCACCCCTGCCTCAGCCCCCGTTTTACCTCTCCAGGCTTGGATACCTGTTTTTCCCACTTTATAACTACCTTGTTACATTTATAGATACCCTTTAAAAGATTAGTGACTACATGTTCCAAGCCTAGTGTGTCCAGTATTCCCCACAATTTCTCTTGAACCACGCTATCGTACGCTCCCTTGATATCAAAGAATGCTAGCCACAGGGGCCTGTGTTCCTTTTCTGCTATTTCGATGCACTGCGTCAGTGAGAACAGACTGTCTTCCTACCTCCTGTGTTTCCGAAATCCATTCTGCAGTTCCCCCAGCACCCCCTCATCTTCTATCCATGCCTGCAGTCTTTCCTTTATAATCTGCATCGCCAGCCTGTAAACCACTCATGTCACTGTTATAGGACGGTAGTTGTTTATGTCAGCTTTGTCCCCCTTTCCTTTATAGATCATGCTCATCCTGCTAAGTTTCCATCCATCGGGAACTTCACCATCGATTATTATTTTGCTTACTGCCTCTCTCAAAGCCTGCTTAGACTTCGGACCTAATGTCTTTATCAGCCTAATTGGAATGCCATCTGGGCCTGTTGATGTACTACTAGGAACCCTTTTCTCAGCCCTTTCCCACTTTGTTGTGAAAATGGAACCGTTGCACCACTTGATTCGTCCTTGTCTATTGTGGTGCATAATGTACTTCTTTGTTGAACTTTTCTGTCACCCTTGCTCTTATATATTCAATAGCTTCGTCCCCTTCTAGTCTGGCACCTTGGGCTGTAGTTAAAAAACTCTGCTCTAGGCTCGTCTCATTTCGTAGGGAGTTTAGATGGTTCCGAAATTTCGCAGCTGCCTTTCTATCTTTTTTATGTACTTCTGCCAGCCACTGAGCTCCTTTTGTTCTAATCTTTTCATTGATCAGAAGGGATACAGCTCTTCTACAGCTTAGAAAGGTTTCCCATTTTCTTTCAACATCATCTGTTGGTTCATCCCGCTGATTAGCATGTCTGTGTTCCTCAGAGGCTTCCTGACGTTTTGCTATGGCTCTCTTAACTTCCTCATCCCACCAACTTTTGGGTTTGTGTCTTCTTTTCCGGGGTGACTTGTTACGCGTCTTAGCAAGCTCTAGCTCAAAGAGTCTAATTAGATTCATATATGTCCACACTGTCTTATTATCCTCTGTGATTACTTTCTCAATTTGTTTAGTGGCTATTTCAATTTGCCTTTCTGAATAAAAATTTTCCTGTAGTTGCTCATCTTGTCGCCTTCTCACTGTCACTGCTCTTCCAAAACTTATCTTGATACGTTAGTGATCACTACCCAGACTTCTGGAGCCACCTTCATCTATATGCATTCCCCTGAGCTTATCCTATGTGACATCCTATGTGACATTCTATGTGACATCAGTGCATAATCTATCGTCGACTGCAGCCTTCCTACCTCCCATGTTATTTGCCCTTCACACTTCTCGGTACTGTTGTAAATGATCAAATCAAGCCTTTTACACATATCCATGATCATTTTGCCTGTCGGCTCGGTATACCCATCTATATCTTCTATGTGCGCATTCATGTCTCCTAGTATAATTATCTCGCACTCTCTTCTTAACTCCTGAATGTCCTTTGATATACACTCTACCATTGCCTGGTTTTTCTCTCTGGCCTTTGCTCCCGTCCACAAGTACACGAAACCAAGGAGTGTCATTTGACCTGTCACTTTGCCTTTTAGCCATAAATGTTCCTTGCACTCCTGCTTGACCCTTTGCCAGTCTGTACTTTTATGAATGAATGCCCCAACACCACCCCCCTTGCTGCTGTCTTCTGTTCTATTACAATATTCCCACGCGTAGTCCGGATTGTTCGGAGGTTGTTCCATGTCCCTGAGATGTGTTTCTACAAAACCGTATACCATCGGCCTCTCTTCCCTTAGCTGTTCTTCTATCTCTTCCCACTTCAGCCTGTTCCTACCACCCTGCATGTTAATATACTTTATGTCTGAATGGGCTCGGCGCTCGTGGCTACGTATATTTATGCCCCGGACTCTACCTATCTTAGACATTGGTGCCACTTTGGAATAGTATCTGTCCATAACACCTGTCGAAGAGTCTCCCTGGTTGTTTTCCTCGTTACTAGCTATCCTGCACCCCGAAGGGCTCGCTTGCCTCCCAAAAAAGCTACTGCGCGTCCTGCAAGTCGCCAACCCACCTCATGACCTAGTCGCCCATCGAAGTGAATTCTGTATCGTTGAAAACCACCCCACCTATGCACCTCTCTGTTTATTTCCAACACCTCAAAGCCTTTCTTTCGACTCATCCGCCATATCTCTTGGTTTGCGTTGACAACCGCTCTTTGCAGGGTGCTATCACGCACCGGTACCTCCGGTATCGTGCATATCACTACCTGTACCTTAGGAGAAGTGGCGCGCATGTCATCGACGCCTTTCGCCAGTGTGGCTGCTAGTCCTGCTGTATCTTCACTTAAGACATCGTTTTAACCGCCTGAAATTATCACGAGGTTTCGTCTATCAGCTGTAGTTTTGAGTTTTGCGCTCGCTTGTTTCATGACTGCTTCAAGCTTGCGTCCTGGGAACGCCCCGACTGCAACCCTATTGTCACCTCTTACCCCCTCTTTGATGGCTTCTGTGCATCGATTTAAATTCGAGTCCCCGGCGATTATCACATGCTGTGACTTTTCAGCTGGAGCGTCCTGCACCTGAGGGCTAGTTGCACCTGTGACGCCGGCTGCTTTGTCCCCTCCCAGCCCCACCACTACCTCGCTGAAGCTGGGCCTTGCGACAGTTGAACCGGCTAAACCTGTTTATTCCAAACTTGCTTGTTCTTCCTTCTCCACCATTCTGGTTGCCGGTTCTCTACTGTTCTATC
Source organism: Rhipicephalus microplus (assembly GCF_013339725.1). NCBI lineage: Eukaryota > Metazoa > Arthropoda > Arachnida > Ixodida > Ixodidae > Rhipicephalus > Rhipicephalus microplus. The sequence continues at coordinate 128,159,820 of NC_051170.1, read as the reverse complement.
CGTAGGCCGCTTCTTTGTTCAGCTTCGCTAGTGCTTCCTCGGTGGACTTCAGTCTTTCTCCCATTGCCCTCGTTTTCTCTTGCTCTGTCGCCAACGCAGTCTCGAGCTCATCGATTCTCACCAGCAGTTCACTTTGGGCAACCGTCATTTTCTCCATTTTTTCTTCGACCTCACATTGCCTACACTTCGCGTCAGCCTATTCTCAATCCACTCCTACGCTTGACTCCACTTTCAAACCCACTCCACATCCTGAACACTTTACAGTCTTTTTAACCATGTCTTGCTGACACCTATTGTCCCTATACTCGACAATTACTGAACTCGAGCCGTGCGCTACGAAAAAGAAAGAAAGTCTAAGCTCTACTACAAAAATTCGCGTGTTCAACATACGCGCACCTCCCCCACGGGGTGGCAAAAGAAAAAACAACAACAAAAAAAATTTCAAACACACACACCCGCACTAACTAATAAATACCTGGTGACTGGCCCCCGAAAAAGCCGTACCATAAAATTAGTGCTACGAAGATTTCAACCGCTGCCTTATAATTATAAATACAAGCTCAAAACATGCAAAAACACTTATCTGCGCAGTCGATCCGGAGCGCTCGAAAAACACGTCCATCCACCGTGACAGCCCGAACAAATCCGCGAACAAATCCGCGACCAGCGTCCATCGGCGCGGCCCGACGGCAACCGGCGCAAAATGCGACAGGCTGCATTTGGCGCCAATGAGTTACCCAGACAGCACTGCGTCTGCCTCTTTTCGAGACGAAGAGACGCCAGACGCGCTGAAACGCGCATGCTTCAAAGCAGTGCAGCGTGGCGCGCGCCTGCGAGAATATGGCAAGACCGGCGCCTGGAGTGGCAACGTCGGCGTGACACGACGAAACGGACACCGGCGCGCACGCGTTCCGAGTCATGTCGAAGTCAATTGGCGCCTTGACTGTGGCATGTAGTCATGTTATCACTTGACGCGCATCTCATGATTATCCAGTTTGTACCATTGACACACCTTGGTCATCTACTGACGTCACGTAATAAGAAATTTGGCATATGCGATTGATTGATATGTGGGGTTTAACGTCCCAAAACCACCATATGTATATGAGGGACGCCGTAGTGGAGGGCTCCGGAAATTTCAACCACCTGGGGTTCTTCAACGTGCACCCAAATCTGAGCACACGGGCCTACATTTCCGCCTTCATCGGAAATGCAGCCGCCGCAGCCGGGATTTGAGCCCGCGACCTGCGGGTCAGCAGCCGAGTACCTCAGCCACTAGACCGTCATGGCGGGGCTACTAGAAGATTAGCCATCCGAAGTGCGAAGCTTCGTCCTAAAGCCACAATTATAAAAAAATCACAGCATATCCATGAAGTGAATGATAATGATTGAGGCGAAGCGTCCATCAATCTGTCCGTGCTTCCACCCGTGCATCCACCTGTACGTGCACCCGTTCGTGCATCCGTGTGTCTGTCTGTCCCTCTGTCCGTCTGCTTGTCTGTCTGTCCATCCATGCATTCGTTCGTCCATCTAGTGAACACTTCATGTACCGCAATCGCGCTTCCTTCTATCATTTATTTATCATAAACAAGTACCGCCATTAGGCGGACAATCGAAGAAATAAACGAGAGTATGTACCACATTTCTGCTGTCAGCGCTTTGTTAACACCGAGAGCGTGATAACGACGCCGTGCTACATTTTTCGTAACATGTGGACATGCGAATATCTGCCCGAGGGTGGGTATATATGTGCCACTGGAGTGCGGGTATGTGCCAAGATTACGCACAACGACAACGGGGAACACACAAGTCAGCCAAAAGGAGCTTCGTCCCTAAAAGAAATCATTATAAACAGCTGTCATGGCTATCATATCATATCTGCAGTAACGTACCATACAATGAAAACTGTCTTCTGTATTGAGTGATCTGCTAGCGAAACTGACAGTATAGCCCGAGGTACATAAGAGGATTGCAGATCATGTTAGTGTGGTAAAAAAGTTTTCTTATCATTCATAAATTTCGCAGATTTTCATCGTCGCAGTCACGATTAGCAGAAACAAAAAAAAACCAACTTCTAAAGCACTGACATTGCACAAAAAGATGCTTTTTTTTAATGGGGTGGTACAAAAAAGCACGCTTGCCACTGCTAACCCGCATGGTGCGTCGAACCGGAAGCCGTCGTAGCCCACAGTTTCCTGCGATTGCCCATATTACCGGTCACCTATTGGCATAGTATTTCACGGACATTATTTCACCTATTTCACGCATAGCATAGTATTTCACGGACATTATTTCTTATTATTTTCACGTTTGTCGGTACCAAATCATGAACGCACTGTACGTATAATACAAGCTTCATTAAAAAAAAAAAACGTCAAAGGCGATTAGCAGTACAAGTACTAAATCCAGCAAGTAAAATAAACCGAGAAAACTGTAAGTCTAATGTGTCTGGCGTTTTTACGTCATTGGCGTGTGAGAAGACAGAGACGACACTTTTTTTTAGCACGTCAGTAGCCGCCATGCGACACAGCATGCTGTTGCTAACGAAAAAAAAAAAGAAAGAGAGAGAGAGAGAGAGAGAGAGATTCAGATTCGAAACAGCTGTATTCTGAATGTGGGTGGTTTGCTTATCAATCTTGAAAAAGGACTTTATTTACTAAGTGTTTAGCCTAATTGGAAGACGGTACAGCATAATCAGAATCCCATGTAACTGAAGGAACGTTGAAGTCGCCACGTAGCATTAGATTCCTCAAGTAACAGCGGCTTATGCAAATAAATTCGTTAAGCTGATCAATGAGTTCTTCGTATGTTCCTGGAGGGCGGTCAAATCCACCGAGTGTGAACTTAAGATCACCATTTAAAAATTAATTTGAGCGCGAACACACGACACATTCACGCAATATGTGCGTGAGTGGGCCGTGCATTTGCGCTCAAATTAATTTCATGAAATGTTACACCAACTAGCCCAACAACAAGTTCTTAAGATCACAGATGTTTTTTTACGCATGATAACACTTTCACTATCTAGTATATCACCCAATCTTCTAAATTGCAACGTTTTCTTAAAACATAAGAGGCTGCCACCTAGAGTATTTTCACGGATGACTTCTTTTCGCTTCCTCCAGCTAGATCCACTCCACGTCAAATGTTAAACTAGAACCTTAATTTAATTTAGTTCACTGGCCCCTAATGCCGCAGCAGACCGAGCCAGCGGAACCAGTTTGCCCCACGTGTAGAGAGATATGTGGAAAGATATTGTGCTCGGCTGCTGAACCGAAAGTTCCGGGTTTCATCCCAGCCACGGCCGTAACATTTCGATGGAGGAGATGTGCTATATACCCGTATACTCTGCGATGTCTGTGCCACGTTAATTAAACCTCAGATGGTATAAATTTTTGGAGTCCTTTCCCGTCCACATGGGTGGAGCAGCGGCTTCCGTAGAAGCTATACATTCCTGGAGCATTGAACACATAATTCGGACGTCGAGGACTGCGATACCAGCATTGGAAAGGGTGCTTTTCTCATCCACTCTTTAACAAAATAACAAATCAAACATATTTTTATTTCCATCCTTCAGTTACACGAGAAAACAAAACAAAGGAGGCAAGAGAAAAAGCTGCCTATATCCCCTTTATACTTCAGTGGCTTCACAGAAAGTCTGTGTAACACAATACGAAATAAAGAAATGAATACAAGCAGTAACAGCAATAAATAAGAACAGTGCTGAAACTACAACGCGATATCTATTTTCTTATAACTATAAATTCTAATGCACCATATTCCCATAATGCCTAGTGTGAAAATGAGTAAGTTCAATGAAACAACAATTATTTATTTCAGGTGAATGGCTTTTTTATGCTATGCGGAGATCCAGGATTTCTTGTTTTCTTTGTGTAAATATATCTATGTCTCGTGCATTGTACGCGTTTAATGTAAGTGGAACTGTGTGTTATAACACTGTCCGTGCGATAACGTGTGCAAGAGGAAGGAATTCAATATGGTGGTTTGTACCTAAAGTGGTACGCCACGATTGTATCTTTTAAGCTTATTAGCTCTAAAAACTTGTCCAGTTTGCCAATTTAGGCACTTTTATACAATATTAGTAATTTGTAGCTGTAGCTTTTATCTCATTTTATAATTCTGTATTTACTAAATAGGCAATTTGTGTGTTCCAAGAACAGGACGTTTTCGACAGATCTTGGGGCTTTTTTTTTCTGAATTAATGCTAGTTTGTGTAGGTTTGTAAGTGCTGTGTGGACCCCACACTGATGCGCATAAGTACAAGTGGAAATTCAGCAAAGTGTAGTATAATATCTGTTTCATATTAGCCGAAAGAATGTAGCGGTAACAACAACGATTCAGCACCGGAAGCATTACTTAATTAAGTCAATAATTTTTATGTGCTCGTTCTATGACACGTGCTCTATAAAGATGACTCTGCAGTTAAAGAGAGCAATTAGGATCACATATGCTTTCCTTAGCCTGCCTCTCTGCTGGATTCATTTTGGTTGTGTCTAACGAAATAAAAAGAGGGCAATGAATGTCCCCTTCTTTCGTTATGACACACATACGCCAATTGTCCTGTACCACCAGTGAAGCCAACGTTATCGCTATCTTAGAAACTACAGCACTAGTCAGCTGCGGGCGGTCTCTTTGGACGTTCAGTGCATACAGAGACGGCGTCTACGGAATCGGTATTAGTTCCACGAGCTACACCACTGCTCAGCGAAGCTATTAGCCTATCCCGGCTTTTGTGCCCACCAGCGCTCTCAATCCGCATTCGAGAATACGGCGCGTCTTGCAGTGGCATGTGTCAGCCGCAGGCGGAAAACAACCGACGCTTCTAAGCCGACGCAGTGCTACGGTTATTCGGCAGCCCGTGCGCAGGACGCGCTTGTATAACAAGTGACTGCAGACGGCGTCCCCCATTCGCAACGCTATTTCGTCTGTCTAGCTACGCTTTTCTTCCAGGGGCGAAGCTCTTCGGGGACTACACTTGTCATCGTCCACGTCGGTCTCGGAGAAATTCGGAAGCAACAGACTGATATCAATCCCACATCGTGACAGAACAATATAAAATGCCTAGGAGTACGAACCCTTCATACTAGTCGGCGCCTTCAACGTGGACATTTTGGGCCTTAGGACTTAGGTTTGTCATCGACTCTTTATGTCACATTATGGCAATAAATTTACGTTTTGTGGAGCGATAGTTGTTAACATGTGTAAGACACAAAAAAAAAAGGTTTAACAATGCACTAATATTAACAATAAGTTTGACATCATAATCATCATCATAATCATCATCATCATCAGCCTGACTACGTCCACTGCAAGACAAAGGCCTCTCCCACGTTCCGCCAGTTAACTCGGTCCTGTGCTCGCTGCTGTCAATTTATACCCGTAAACTTCTTAATCTCACCTGCCCACCTAGCCTTCTGTCTCCTCCTAACCCGCTTGCCTTCTCAGGGAATCCAGTTAGTTACCCTTAATGGCCAGCGGTTATCCTGTCTATACGCTACATGAGCGGCCCAAGTCCATTTCTTCTTCTTGATTTCAGCTATATCCTTAACCCCCGTTTGTTCCCTAATACACTCTGCTCTGTTCTTGTCTCTTAAGGTTACACTTACCCTTTTTCTTTCCATTGCTCGCTGCGTCGTCCTCAATATAAGCTGAACCCTCTTTGTAAGTCTCCAGGTTTCTCCTCCGTAGCTAAGTACCGGCAAGATACAGCTGTTATATACCTTTCTCTTGAGGGATAGTGGCAATCTACCTGTCATAATTTGAAAGCGCTTGCCAAATGTGCTCCACCCCATTCTTATTCTTCTAGTTACTTCAATCTCGTGGTTCGGCTCCGCGGTTATTACCTGCCCTAAGTAGACATAGTCTTTTACAGTTTGAAGTGCACTATTACCTATCTCGAAGCGTTGCTCTTTTCCAATGTTGTTGTACATTACTTTCGCTTTATGAAGATTAATTTTAAGACCCACCTTTGTGCTCTCCTTGTCTAACTCCGTAATCATGAGTTGCGATTCGTCCCCTCAGTTACTCAGCAATGCAATGTCATCCGCGAAGCGCAGGTTACTAAGGTACTCTCCATTAACTCTTATTCCTAACTGTTGTCGTTCTAGGCTTCTGAAAAGCTCTTGTAAGCACGCGGTAAACAGCATTGGGGAGAATGTGTCCCCCTGCCTTACACACTTCTTGATTGGTATTCTGTTGCTTTCCTTATGAAGCGCTATGGTAGCAGTTGATCCCCTGTAGATTTCTTCCAGGATGTTTATATATACTTCATCGACGCCCTGATTCCGCAATGTCTGCATGACGGCTGATATTTCTACTGAATCAAACGCCTTCTCGTAATCTATGAGGGCTATGTATTGTGGTTGGTTATATTCTGAGCATTTCTCTATTACCTGATTGATTGCATGAATGTGGTCGATTGTTGAGTAGCCTATTCGAAATTCTGCTTGTTCCTTTGGTTGATTGAATTCTAATGTTTTCTTTACTATGTTAGCAATTACCTTTGCATATAGCTTATATACTACATAGAACAAGCTGATCGGCCTGTAATTCTTCAAGTCCCTGTCATCTCCTTTCTTATGTATTAAGATGATGTTAGCGTTTTACCAAGACTCTGGTACTCTTCCCGTCAGGAGACACCTCGTAAACAGGGTGGCTAGTTGTTTTAACACGATCTGTCCTCCATCTTTCAGCAGATCTGATGTTACCTGGTCCTCGCCAGCAGCTTTGCCTCTTTGCATGCTTTCCAAAGCTTTTCTGACTTCTTCTATCATTACTGGGGGGGGGGGGGGTGTCATCTGGGTTAGTGCTAGTTCTTATAGTATTAAGGTCGTGGTTGTCCCGGCTACTGTACAGATCTCTGTAAAACTCCTCCGCTATTTTAACTATCCTATCCATATTGGTAGTTATTTTGCCTTCTTTGTCCCTTAGTGCATACATCCAATTTTTGCCTATCCCAAGTTTCCTCTTCACTGCTTTGACACTTCCTCCGTTTTTCAGAGCGTGTTCAATTCTCTCCATGGTATACCTTCTTACATCGCATACCTTACGCCTATGATCAACTTCGAAAGCTCTGCCAGTTCTAATTTGCCTGTTGTACTTGAGACTTTCATGATTTGACGCTTCTTAATGAAATTCTTCGTTTCCTGGGAAAGCTTGTCAGTGTCCTGTCTAATAGCTCAACTCCCACAACTTGCACTGCACACTCCGTAATGATACCCGTGAGATTATCATCCATTGTATCTACGGTACTGTTGGTTTCCTCACTATGAGCCGAGTACCTTTTCTGAAGCGAGAGTCTGAATTCCTGTACTTTCCCTCTCAGTGCTAGCTCATTGATTGACTTCTTGCGTATCAGTTTCTGTCGTTCCTTCTAGGCGATTCGAGACCATACCAATCTATGGTCACTGCATCGTACCTTACCAACCACTTCCACATCCTGCATGATTCCTGGGTGTGCACTCATTATAAAGTCTATTTCGTTCATATTTTCGCCATTAGAGCTCCTCCATGTCCACTTGCGGTTTCCTCATTTTTGGCAGAAGGTATTCAAAATCCATAAATTATTGCGTTCTGCGAATTCTACTAGTAGCTCTCCTCTGGCGTTTCTAGTACCGATGTTACACTCCCAACTAACAATAAGTTTGACAGAACAGCATAAAACATCTACAAACATAAACCCTTTATGTTAGTCGGTGACTTTCACGTGCGATGTATAATGACATTATCTATCTATCTATCTATCTATCTATCTATCTATCTATCTATCTATCTATCTATCTATCTATCTATCTATCTATCTATCTATCTATCTACCCTAGATAGATAGATAGATAGATAGATAGATAGATAGATAGATAGATAGATAGATAGATAGATAGATAGATAGATAGATAGATAGATAGATAGATAGATAGATAGATAGATAGATAGATAGATAGATAGATAGATAGATAGATAGATAGATAGATAGATAGATACGCTCAAGGTCGCTGAAGTTCGCTAAGAAATGCTTCGCTTTTAAAAATAGGTTGGACTAAGTTACACACGGCTTGAAACGGCGTTACTTGACAATTCTAACGGCTAGTCTCGTTGCTTCTAAGTCGATGCTAGGCTTTAGCTAGGTGAGTACAGGCTGTTTTTCAATTGATTTTTAGTGCAGAGATGTTCAAGTGAAACCGCAAACAGTTGCAGGCACGACACGGATATCTAAACACAGAGACAGAACGTCGCACTGAGACCTACCGTTCGCACCTCCCATAGCTCTACAGGCGCGTCATCGCTTGTGAATGTCTTCCATCCATTCGGGATTTTATCGCAGCGTCCGTTGCCTTTCCCGTACCCTAGTAATTTCTCGTTGTGCAAAGAGGTTCAGTGTTAAAGGGAATACTTTCTTGTGCACCATGTCCGAATTTCCCTATCTGGCAAAACCATAGTGGCTTAGGTTTGCGCAAAACTACTGCTGGTTCACTGTTCTGACCCCTTTTGATAGAATAGGGCAGATAACGAACAATGTTTCCACGTCTACTACCAGCCACGGGGCCCTCAGTTTGACAGGTGCTCCTCATTATTGTCTTCCCTTTAGGAGTGGATGGTACTGTGCGTACTTGAGGTCTCATTGGAGCTATTTCTTTGGCTCACTGTTGCCTTCTTCATCTTTATCAGAGCGGTCAATAAGTCGTGGTATTTTTGCAGTCTCTGTGACACTTAACCATTCATGACAATTATAGCTCTAGAGTCAACCATTTCGCATCGAGCTCTAGCGTCTTCGCTGTTAAAAGTCATTTCTCTTGTAAATGAGCATTCGCGGAATCAGGGGCATTTGTACGTGGCGCCACACCTCAGCGAAGCAACGGCACATATTATAACTGAAGGGGAAAAGTGAACAATATCATATATGGGGTGAAATAAAGCTAGTTGCCAAAAAGATTCGCAATTATATGCAGCGGAGACCCAATGAACAGTCTGGCAAATTTGCAGTATCACACTAGAAAGCGTGAGAATTTCCAGGACAATCGAACGGCACTGATTAGAAACATATGCAGACTCATTATAAATTACTACATTATAAATTAGTAGGCATAGTACTTTTTTCGAAATGCTACAGTGGGGCCTGTGCTGCCAGAAGTTGTTTGGTAAGTTGTATAACCAGGAGTTGTTTTTGGTTGCTAGCCCTTTTTTGTCAGGTAAGATTTTGTTTGTTTATTTCCCTTTGAGTTACGGCAGGCCACCACTGTCACTCACTAAAGATGAAGTTACGTGCATATGTTCCCAAATTTTCGTCATACAAAGAGGCGTGGAATGATCAATAAGTATTCCAGTTCAAAAGCTCTGAAATTACTTTCTGACAAGAATTTAAAGATGGATTCTAAGTTGGCTAAGATATCTATTCCCATTGGACTGCTGCTGAGTGGTAGATATATATATATATATATATATATATATATATATATATATATACAGCCCGGCAGTGGAGGCCGGCTGGGAAATTCTTGTAGAGCGTTCTTGTGCGTCATCCTCCAATGGCGCGCTGCCCCCGGAACCAGGTTGTTAACCAAAGAACAAGTCTTGATAACTGCGTTAGTATAACTGCGTTAGTACCTTCTCCAACGGCTTGCAAATCTCGAGGGCTTTCGACAACGGCACCAAGTTCTCGCCTCGCCTCCGAAATTGTGTACACATCGCCACAGCATCAGACTTAAGGTTCAACAAAACGTTTCTTCTTGGACGTCTCGACACACATCTTATGCAATCTCAAAGAGAGAGAGAGAAAGAAAAACGACAAGGAAGATTTCAAAATGACTCAGTTGCTAGAATGCGAAGCTTTCAGAAGTTCTTTCTTCATACCATAAGACCAAGACCTTGAAAAAAGTGTTCTTAGCAAATGATTGCTGCGTTTTCATGTTGTGAAGGCCCTTTATAGCAAAAATCAGCATCTCGAGGAAACTCCGCGTGCTCTGCACAAGAAAGTAGGCGTTATGACTGATGCAGTGAAGTATATATTAGAGCATATGATTTAAATGTAAACATTTCGAAAGGGCTTTGTCTGGCTGAATAGAAGACTTACGAAGTTGAAAGGACCCCTGCCATATTTCACAAGAGCCTGAGGAAATTACGAAACGAACCATATAAACAGCTTGAAAACATCGGGGAGCTAATAAGCGATAATAATATATGCCAAACTAATGACACGACTTAAACTAATGATGCTGAGGTGGATGTTTTGTTACTTATAGGCAACTCTACTCTTGTTCATTTCAGGGACAGCTTTCTGCTCTTCCACAGTGGGAGTAGCGAGTACTCAAATTCGTTAAACACTTCTTAGGGGCGAAGCTCCTTAAGGCGTGGGCTGAACGTCCCGTCGCAATCGTATGTAGCCACCCATAGCCTCCGAGATTGCGGGCGCGCACGCCCGCCTTCTTGGAGGCCATGAGCCACCTCTCATTAGTTTTTAAACCAGCCGTAGAGGGTGGTACTTGTATATATGCCGAAATCACGTGACCGAAATGCATATAAGCTGAAAAATACAAATGGTACGATGCTAGAGGACGTTATTTGTAGTATGATAAATAATAAAATCACAGCATATCCATGCAGTGAATGATGATGAGTGGGGCGAAGCGTTCATCAGTCCGTCCACGCTTCCGTCCATCCGTTCGTTCTTGCTTCCACTCATCCGTACGTCCGTACGTTTACCCATGCGTTCATCCGTGCGTCCATCCGTTCTTCCGCGCGTGCATCTATTTGTCCATCCGTCCATGCGTCCATACATCCGTCCATCTTCTAGTGCATGCATTCATGCGTCCATCTGTGCGTCCGTCCGTGCGTGCGTCAAACAGACAAACATACAGGCAGACAGGCGACGGACGGACGCGGCCAGCGGATGATTCGTGGTATGCCGATAAAATCCTTCGAAGCTTCGCCCTACTCATCATCATTCACTCCGTGGATATGCTGTGATTTTTTTCTTAACACACATCACACCACATCACTTGGAAGGCTTTCTTCGAATTTATCACGTCTCGTACATGACATTAGCACGTCTTTTTCAACAGACAACACTCAAGAAACTCGAAACTCTGGATAAGGGGAATGGCATAGGCACTTCTAAACTGGAAAGGGATGATAAAAATTAAGCGCACCGTCAAGCTGAACAGGTGTATCCCTTACACGCACTCGTTCATTTTTTTTAATGTAATGCACGGCCATGACCAAACAAGCCAGGGTGTTCTCTACTCTTGTCGACATTGGCAAGATTTTTTTTTCACGTTCTTTATTCAGTGTATTTCGTCGAATGTGTAATGCGATGTGCTCTGCGCAAGGCTAGCCAATAAGAAATGCGACGAGCAACGAAAAATCTCTGCCCTGAACCCCGTACGCATCATGTCGACGAAACCAAAAGCTATTCTCTCACTACTGCTGTTTTGAAAACACTGGCCTTCCAGGTTCAAGAAAACAGAGATATTCATGGAAGTTGGTTGGTCTCTTTCATCCGTATTGTGTAACAGCGACCATTGTTTCGATAATAATGTTTGATCAAAATTACCTATCGCATTTATTCGTATGCTACTAGCACAGTTTACTAGCGTCGAAGGTTGGCCTAATATGGCCAAATCATTGCTAATTCATTTCATTTATTGTTTGCTCAAAGCCTCTCAATGCCTTATAGAAATCAATTGGTTGCAGATTATTTCACAAGCGGAACAGCCTTTACAATATTTGACGTGCACAATTTAGGAGGAAGACAATCAGCAAGGGTCGCCGCAGTCGTCTAGTGGTTACAATGCTCAACTGCTGACGCCAAGGTCGCGAGATCAAATCCAGGATGTGGAAACCGCATTTTCATGGAGGCAAAATACTAGGCGAACGTGTGCATCGATTAGGTGCCTGTTGAAAAACCCCAAGAGATCTAAATTTCTGGAGACCTCCAAGAGGCGTCTCATGTTCATGTCATATGGCATCCTAAACTCCAACATTTATTCTTACAACGGGTAAAAAAAATTAAAGACGTTACAACAAGATATTCAGCAAGCCTGAGATACAAGAAACATTCTTGTTAGGGCTGACAGACGTTGGTAACGATTGGATACTGCCGAATTACGCTCGCTAGCATCGGCGGAACAACGATCAAATGCTATAGGTAACGCTGCATAACTGCTCAAATTACAGCACAGCAATCTTCGTTCAATGTCACTCGAGTGCTTTATTTGATCATTTCTTTTAGGAACGATCGACCACACGGAGCGATTGCATTCCGCCCTCCCACCTCCTGGCCCTTATGCACTCCGAGCTAGCACCCATCCTCCGGTTCCTATTCTATCCCCCTTGGTGTTAAGTATACCAAAGCGGACGTTTGCTTGATAGACTCCTTTGCCATTCTTCTCTCCCCCCTCATCTCTCCCCCTCTCCCCCCTCATCACTCATCAGGCTGTCCGTGGGGATGAGTGCATCTTGACGTCTCAATCACGAAACGAACCTCGCCCCTTTTTCGAGCAGCCGTGAGTGGGGGTGCACACCAGCCCGGAACGCGCAGTTCCATTACACACTTTCCCGCGCGTTTTCTTTCGCAAAAAAACAAACATAAGGTCGTAGACAATGTTTTATAAAGAGCACGTTCGCACCTCGTCGAAACGAGGCGCAAGCCTTTCGATGGCGATGGCGGTGGTGCAACCAAAGTGCTCTGCAAACACCGAGATTCGCCGTGAACCCGTTGTCAACAGCCACGTATATGGCGGCGATTGAAGCACTCCCAAGATAGTGTCGATCCCGCCAAGGAGACACCGAGACGAAGCGCGCGAGTGCCGTAGGAAAAGCACGAGTGACACGAGAAAGTCGCCTCCGTGGAATTCAATAAGGATTGGCTGCTGTTGCGAACGCCAAGGATGGCGGCGCTGAGCTGCTGCTCTTCTATCACAGTGCGGTTTACGATGCCCCCATTAGCGGTGCTTTGTGTGCACGTGCCACTCCGTTGGAGACCGCGAGCGTAGAGGGAGAAGTTTAGGTAGCGAACGAAAACACCTGCTTTTTTAGTACTTTTGTCAAGCCAAAGTGCGGGGAAGGGATCGACAGAGTCGGTTTCCCGCTGCTTCGTCTGCCGCTGTTTGTTTATTTTGTCCTTCTTCTTACCATATTATCATTTTCACTTTTATTTTACAAGTAAATTTCTTACAGGAGTCCATTGAGGAATTGTGTAAGAAGAGGCAGCATAAACCAAGCCGAAAACAGCGCGTATTGATGTGAACGGACAGACACAAGGAAAGATCCCGACACCAAGGAACTATAAGCATATGAAGACGGCAGTATAAAGAAGAGAACCTCCGTAGCACTTTTATAACACAATGCGCATGAGCAGTCGTGTATCAGACAACCTACTAAGGAGAAGTGCAGTACAAAGCGATCATTTACTTAACGCAGCATCGGTAAAATTATGTCCACGTAAACAAACACAACATCTAATTGGGACTTCGTGTTTCTGCGTAAATTCGAAACAAAAACTGATAAACAGTGGCCAATAAAATTTTTGATATTTATATTTATGCGGTTAACTCCAATTTTAAAGGGTCGTTTTCATCGTTCAAGAAGCATTTTCAAAGCTGTAAATAATCAGTCGAAATGAGCGCACTTCCATCAGCAGCAGCAACCTCCCAACGTATGCTTGTCTCTATCACAGCAGGTATTCAGGGTTTAATATGAACAAATGTAGGTACTTTGTATTGAAGTACTGGTGCTTATACGTAAATGTGTTCGTGCGTTCAGACCTTCCAGACCTCACGAACAGGCCTAAGGTGTTAGCATGTTTTCGTGCTCAGACATGATTTCATCTATTATTTTGGAGTAGTGAAAATCATCATAATAATAAATCCTTTATGTCTCGTCGTGAAGAGAAAAGCAGAGAGAAGCAGGAGAAAAGTAGCTTGATTTGCTCGTGCATCCCCCCACACACCCCAAAAAATGTACACTTTGGTGAGTTTACAGTACGGTAAATAAACCGCTTTTTTTAACAGTGTATACGAACAGAAAGAGAGAAAAAATGAACAGCTATATAATCAGCAGCAATTGCAAGCATATTCATTGAAAATAAAACTAACACGAACACACAACAAGAACTTATGAAGCAAAATTATTCACCAAACTTCGGAGAAATAGAGATTCACAAGAAATAAGCTACAATAAACAGCGGATTTCCTAAATGATATAAAAAAACCCGCAAAAGACCTTCTGAGTTAAAAAAAAGATTAACTCTGAAAGCACGGAGCCCTACATATGAAAAACACATTAAGATAAACCATAGCTTATGTATTTTGTATTACACCTTCACATATTGTAACTTACTTTTCTAGTATGTATTGCGCTTATACGTTCATCAGTTGATTTGGGTTTTATGTAGTAGCAATGTTTATTTATACATCTCTTAGGTATATTCTGTACCGCACCCCTTACAACAATTCCCCTCAACGGCTCTGTAAGGTACTGTAAATGAAAAAAATTAATACTTTATTTAGGAAATAGCACTTTTATAGAGCTCAAGCTACTCCGTTTAAACAGAATTCATGCAAATTACAGCAATGTTTAGATCTAACATACCGTTTCGCCTATCCGTAATAATGCGCGTGCGGTAGTGCACCATAGATGAGAAACCAGCAGTAATTTTTTATAGTCTCTGAAGTAAAATTTGTGTAACCGACTAACTCTCTAAATTCTGCTTCTATTGAGTCTTTCAATTAAAGGGCAGGCAGGAAAATATGAGCGACATCGGACTGAGCTGTCTCCTGGAAAGTATGCATTAATTGTTGCTTGCCGTACTCCGAAATTCTTGAAGCTTCACATCTTGGCAATTAGACCAAGTGACAATAAGTTTAATCAAACCTAAATAATGAATTAGACGTCAGAAGCACATAATACTGTTGTGCTTTTTTATCGGGCGTTCCAGCTTTGTTCTCGGAGGATGATCTCTCATTGTGCGTGAGGTCGCGTGACGTGTGAGGTCGAGTGAGGCAACCACGGCTAGCGTGCCATGAGGCACTTGAGTAGTTCGCATTTAAAAAAAAAGAAGATGAATGGCACGGAAGAGAGAGAGAGAGCGAAAAAAACGCATGGTCTTTTATACGATTGCCTAAATTATAAGGAAGGGGAAAGCCATCTTATTTTTTCTGTGTCGATTTTGTGGATGCTGCCCTAAATAATTGCGCATCCGACGTCACTTTCCACTGCATACGAGATCACAGGAATCGGAGCATTTTTGCTCCTCAAAGGAGCTTTGTTGTGCCTCCGTGATCAGCCCAGCGTAGCCATAACGATTATGCCACTGTGATGACGTCATTACGTGACGTCACGTGACACGAGATAATTAAAAAATCACGATGACGTCACAAATTATGACAATTTATGACGTCCTTATGATGGCGATAATGATCTTTTTTCGCATCACTCGTGTTGACATCGTCGATGCCGACACCGACGGCCACTTGTGTTTGATGAGGCGTGTAAGGCTCTCACCTTAATGAGGCGCTAAATGCGAGCGGTTATCGATTGTGCATTGATGAGCGTTCGGGGAGCACGAACAACGTCGCCGAAACCATCCGACACTATCCGACTCGCTTCTCGGCCGAGAAATTCCTGTACATACATATATGGCTGCATGGCTGCTGACGTGACACAGCCTAGTGATACGCCTCTGTTAGAAGACGCGGGCGCATTCAATAAACGCTGGCGTGCCACGCTGACTCGAAAAGTCACGGCGCCCCTTCGGAAGCAGAATATTGGACGGTCTGGCGCATGGGTGCCTCCGCGTCAAGGTTCTCCGGCGAGAATGTGACGTCTCCGCCGCGCCGTGCACGACACGCAAAGACGGAAATGAGCTGCACCTCGCCGGATGAGTGGCTGCGTGTGCGCGTATACATACACGACGCGACAGAGTAGCTACTGCTACACTTCGCTGAGGGCAATGACATCGTTCATTACGGTGCGCGTGTGGCTGCCACGAAAAACGTGGGAGTTCAGGGATGCTCGCACCTGTGTATGAGAACCCGCCTGCACTTGTGTGAAAGGCTCGGGAAAAACTGAAAAAGCAAGGAAGTCAGCCATGATCGTGTTCTTCCTGGTCTCGTTTTAACACCATGTGCTAAAGTGTGTTTGTTTAACATGATTAAATACATCCTGTGCAGGGGAAAGTATGATGAAAGATGTGATGTCTGATATTTCTAAATGATATAAGGTGTGGCCTTAGCAAGGGTGGAGAAACACCTATTGCTCATCAAATTTACTTAGTTATTTTTTCTTTGTTTGAACACACTGCAACCCTGATGGGCTGTTGCAGAGGTTGGTATCAATAGAAACTGCGTCAATATAAACACACTATATCGAATAGCAGCTTCTACTATTCAACATTTAGGTAACTAAAAGTTTATTGGAAGAGAAGGAGTGTACCTAGGTAAATATTTCCTGTTTTCAATCACACAACAAAAGAAAAGCTGTGTTTATATGTGCCTGTTCGGCCAAAATGAAGCACGATGATTGGAAGAGGGTGGCTTCTAATTTACGTGGTATTGCGGGGGTTGGGTAATTATCTGAATGCGAGACAAAGTCGATCGCGTTGCATGTTTTATATGAAACAGGTAATAAACTTGCAGTGGCGGTCGTGGAGGATGTGGTGGTCTAGTCGGGCGTCCTCGTGCTTCAGCGCACAAAGCGGTGGGTTGTACAAAAAATCATGCGGAACAAAAGCGCAGTTTGACGGCACATTTTGTCATCGTTTCTCTGGAAACCTGGCATTATCCTCACAATTCCTTCCGGGCCTCACGGATCGATCAGTTACCACGAATATACTTAGATATTGGGGCTGGATGTTATCAGCTGAAAACCTCCGTGAGAAAAATGTACTGTGTAGTGCATAATGCATTTCATGGTCCTGCAGCTCTTGCGGTAGTATTGTTCACATGGAATGTTGCAAAACTTCAATGGTAGGACATGATTGCATGGCAAAAACAAGTGACAGACCTTGACACGAAAATCATAACAAGCGTTTCACGTAACAACATGACTACATGCCACGCTCATGATGCACTCGCGGCCGTTTCGCTAGCGTCACATATACCAAATTTGGTATTGCGGTACGTGAATGAACGACGAAGGTATGTGACTGGTGCAAACATGATAATCATGAGATGCGTGTCATGTAACAACATACCACGCTCATGATGCGCTGGCGGCCGTTTCGCTAGCTTCACTTGTACCAAATTTAGTATTACGGGACGTGAATGGATGACGAAGGTATTATATTGGTGCAAACATGATAAACATGAGATGCGTGTCATGTAACAACGTGACTTCTTGCTACGCTCATGGTGCGCTCGCGGCCGTGTCGCTAGCTTCACATATACCAAACTCGGTATTACGTGACGCGAACGAACGACAGAAGTAAATGACACATCCAAACATGATAATCACTACTTGCGTGTCATGTGTGCCGCATGACTACATGCGGCACTCATTATGCACTGAGTAATGCGGCACTCATTATGCACTCGCGTCCGTTTGGCTAGCTTTACATATGCCAAATTCGGTGTTACGTGACGCCAATTAATGACGAATGTATGTGACTGGTACAAACATGATAATCATGAAATGCGTGTCACGTGAAAACACGGCTACATGCCACAGTCAAGGCGCCAATAAATTTCAATGTGACGCGGTGCGCGCGCTCGCCAACGTTCATTTCATCGCGTCATGCCGGTGATGCCATGCCAGGCGCCCGTCCAGCCATATACTCGCAGGCGCATGCCGCGTCGAGTTGCTTTGACGCATGCGCGTTTCAGCGCGTCCGGCGTCCCTCCATTACGAAAAGAGGGAAATTCAGTGCTGTCTGGGTAACGCATCGGTGAGAATTGAAGCATGTCGCATTTCGCGCCGGTTGCCGTCGGGCCGCGCCAACGGACGCTGGTCGCGCCTGGCGTCAGACTATAGACAAATTTCCCCGAATTCACGTCACGAAAATGCAGTGGCGCTGTCTTGGTAGGCAAAAGACGCCCTGCCTACCGCAGTTTCTGCTGGGTTTTCAATGGTGCGTGTGGTGTTCTCAGTCAAGCAACGAGAAAAAAAATGACGGGATTACGATGACCTGCGTCGAGATTGTATGTGAGTCGCGTGTCACAACTTAGTTTAGTTTGTTGCCGCACATCCCAGCCCTCAGCGCTTATGACTTTCACAACGCTAATGGCGTCTCACAACGTCGTTACGTTGGCGCACATCGCAGCCCTCAGTGCTTATGGCGGTAGTTACGTGCGGACGTCGTTATAATTTTACCCGTAATGTCGACATCGGCGTACCTGTTCTTACAAACATGGAATGGGTCTATATAGTGCTTGCGCTTTGTTAAAGCAGTGTCACTGTGCCAATAGAGCATATTGGGCCCTTCATGATGCGCTCGCGGCCGTTTTGCTAGCTCCACATATTCCAAATTTGGGTGTTACGTTACGTGAATAGATGACGAAGGTAAACGACACATCATAACATGATAATCATGAGACGGTAGTCATTTTCGGCATCAGTTACCTCCACCTCATAACTTTGTGTTAATAAAAGCGACTCAACATTTCTCATTCATGCTCCGCATATAATCGATTTCCACCGTACGTGGGATCTGCATTTTTTTTCTTTTAAAAAAAGTAGGACAGTTTGTTTTAGGCGCAACTTCGTTGCCAGAGCCATTGCTTCCTGAAGGATAAACTATTAATCCCACACAAAACTATTTTCTTGAGAAGGTACTATTACGGTCCCCCGCAGCTTCGCCAAGTCCAACAGCTGCTCCTTTCACTTATTCCTGCAGGTATTACAAGTTTATCCTCGCATTCGCGCTTCTCAGGCAAACTACGCACATGTATACTGCCGTTTTTTTTAGTAGCCTAATTCACAGGATAACCCGCCACATGTGATAAAAAAATTCGTAATCTTCGCATCAACAGCGGTACATCGTCTTGAAGAAGAGGAAAAGAGAACCGAGATACTGAAGATGGGGAAGGTAACTGCAAGACACTCATATTCTGCTGCACTGCCCTGAAGAAGGGCTAAGGGGAGACAATGATGTGAAAAAGAAAATAGCGAGGGAGGCACAAGCAGAGGAGTGACATGCAGAGGTCACCGCAAATTCCTCATTTTTATTATTATAGCTTCTACGTACAGCCGCAAATGATTTGTACACGCAATGACACGTTGATGTGTCCTTGATTACACTTGAATGCGTGGAAAGCAAAAACGAGACGGTACACCAATCACAAAGACTAACGTTTTAATATCACCCTAACTCGTGAAAGAGTGTGTCTGACTAACATAAAAACTCCTATACATCACAGTACAACGCACGTTTGTTAGTTTGCTACCTCAAAACAAGTTCAAACAGTGGGATTTGATGTTCCAGAGCATTACGTGGGCAGTGAGCGTGCTCTAACTGACGTGGGACGTTCCACAATAATTTCGGCAAATTAGAGCCTCTCTGTGAGCCCTCGAAAACACGATGCACGAGATTATTTGCGTCTCCACCCTCAGTCTGAAGTAGCAACCACTGCCACTAATAGAACCCGCAGCCCTAAGCTCAGTAGCAAAATGGCGCTACCACTGAGCTTCCTCGGCTGCACTTTAATATAGATCGGAGCAATAAAACAATTGGCAAAATCATTTATTGCTTCCCGAGCAGCTTTATTTGCATTTATAGCCTGATATATCCGGCTACACGTAATATAATTATTTTGGCAATTTTTTTTCGCTGAAAAGACAAGGGCAACATTAAAGCCGCAGGCACAGCGGGCACCCATTACAACTTTCTGCAACGTCTTCTACACCACGCCACCCGCAGCGTTGCAATGACGATGCACAACCCGCTGTTTAAATATGAAACGACTGGCGGCGGGTGCTTCTGCCAAACGAGCAAGGAGATTCGCGTTCTGCCGCATTTGCTGAATCGAAAATTACCCTATGAAGAAACTCAGCCAGCAAGTATTCCGTGTTTCGTGCGACCATCCTCGAGCACAAACATGCGTACTTATTATTAAAGGGACAATCTACGCATACCGAATTTGTAACTTATTAGGTAGAGGACGAGTTGCCCTTGATGCTTGTTCGTGTCTACGCTGATGCCTTGTATTGCATCACTGTGTGAGTATTAAGACCATGAGGTAAGAAATGTCGTCAAGAGAGTCTCTTAGAAACCGGTGGTTTGTTCGAAGTCACTACATCACGTCACAGTGAACCGTAGAGCATTCGCTCCGCAACAGGCGAAGCTAACCTGTGAGGTCATTGGTTCCAGCTCCAAACTTGCATTCCCCAACTTTGAATACCGCTACACTTTCAACGGCGGAACTGTTAATAGTGTGGCGCAAGCTTTCAAGTTTGTCCGTATCACGTATGCAAGCAACAACGTCTCGCTATGATTTGAACATAAGTTGCCTAGCAACCACTTGGCACAGCTGTGTCTTGTATGGTATTGCAAGTGAGTGGGAATCAGAAGTGAGGACGACGAGTATGTGGGGTTGAGGGCGAGAGAAAGCGGAATGGCGGAGGACGAAGCATAGGATAGTCAAATATACATAGTGTAACATATAGCAAGGTGTGCGAATGGAAGCAAGAGAAGTCGCAAGGTACAGAGGAGGAGACAGGGTGATGAATAGCCTATCCTTGTATTGTATAGTAGAGCAGCGGTAAGAAAGGGAATGGGGAGTGAGTAGGAGGCAAAAGCGGAGAGTATCACCACCCGTGCGACTGTTTCTTCACTCATTGCTCCACTAGGGCGCAGCTGTACTAATTATTTTACCCAGCATAGTGCTCTAACCTGTTCTTTCTGCGGAGAACATACAACCCGCTATGGTGGTGCCCTGGTAATGGTTCTCGGTTGCTGACTCGCAGGTGACGGGATCAAATCAAGACCGCAGCGGTGGCGTTGCTCGAAACCCGTGTACTAAGATTCGCGTGCAAGTTGAAGAACCACAGGTGGTCAAAATTTTTGGAGCGCTCCACTGCGGTGTTCCTCAAAATTATATCATAGTTTTGGGAAAGTTAAACTCTATCATTTGTTATGCGGAGAAGAACCAAACTTGCACCGTATTCAGTTTCAGTTTCAGTTCAGTTCCAGTTTTATTGAGCATTTTCTTCACATGGGGATGGCCCAATTATGCAACTGGCCAACCTCGAATACCAAACACTTTCCATTTACTCTTCCCAATGAAGATGCGATGCTTCTTTGCACTGATTTGGACTGCCTGTGAAGTGTGTTTGACCAGGCCAGCCGGATCACAGCAGCAAATGGGGCCATGGACTGAAGGCTCCACACTCTGAGGCTTCACGTGCGAGAAATAAGAAATAATATTTTAAGTGTGAATACAATTTATAAGCGACCCCAAACCATCCACCGCCGTCGGCGGCGTCCGCAGTCTTCTCTCTATCTTTAAAAGAAAGAGGACTTGGCGGGCCGTAGCGCGACGCTCTACAGAATAAGCCAGGGACGCGACGCTGATATCGGTGTCAGTAACGCGCCCTATACCCCCTCCCCCTTCGCTCGTTCCTCCGCTCTCCACGCTCGCTGCAGCTGCGCGCGCACCCCTCTCTCTCGCGCACCCACCTTCTCTCTCAGTCTCCCGTCGAGAGCGGGTCGTGAGGGGGAGTAAAGTTAAAATCCGTTGGCATTCGCCAGTGAGTTAACGTAAACTCCCCCGTGTGATCAAATTGCGATTCCCAGGAACCATTACACCATAAAGGCACCATAGTGGGATTAGTAAATATAATAGTGCGAATCAATAAATACCCCTCATAGCATCACCCCGTGTATTCGCACTTAACCATGTTCACCCTCGGGGAAATTCTTGGGAGTTTTAGAATACTACTACCGCTACATTTACTACTACTACTACTACTACTACTACTACTACAATACTACTGCTTCTGCCACTGCTACTACTAGTTTTGATACTACTACTGCTACTACTACGCTACTACTGTAACCATGAAACTGTGGTATACGAAAAGGGTGGTGACCGGTGGTTAAGGCGACAGTGTACGTGGGATTACCTTGTAAGTCACCATCATTTATGGGGAACTGAAACTCAAGTTTGCGGAGCGACGACAACGCCGCGCCTGGCCCTGGCGGCGAGCTCTGGAAAACTTGAGGAGAGACGCCGGAGAGGTCGCAGGCGAGTGAGCGTGTTTCGCCGAAACAGGAGCGCGTGCGACACGGGCGCAACGGGTTCTGCTGTCGGTGCCGGGAACTTCAGGTGCCGTGCCGTCAACTTGGCGCACTAAAACGAGATGCTCACTGTGCGAAGTTCCCTTTCTCGGCGATGGAAGAAGCGGGCCCACGAAAGCGTCGGCGAGGTCCGCAGCATTGTTGTGTTGTTGGCTGCCACAACAATGCAGACCAACGTAGTCCAATGGATGCTCTCCACCTGTAAAACTGTATCAGTTTAGATTCTCCGCGGCTGCACACGCGACGGTGTTGAATTCAACATTCTTCCTCCTCTTTCCTCCTCTTTCCTCCTCTGAGAAGACAGAGCGCTCTGTCTTCTCAGTCTATACTTTCCTGTGTTCGTTTTTTCGCCTCGTGCTACATAAATTTCTTTCAAATGTTTCACCAACAAGCCCACATCGCCACTCTTGTCGGCTAGCGAAACGGCCGCGAGCACATCATCAGCGTGGAATGTAGTCATGTTGTTACATGACACGCGTGTGATGATTTTTATGTTGGAGTCTTTCGCTTTTGTCCGCAATGCATTCATGTCATATCATACCAGTTTTGCAGCATGGCATGTGAACGAAACCACCGCAAGAGCTGCTGGGCCATGAAATTTAAATCATGACATTCATGACACATATGTCATAATTTATATGTTATGACTAGTCAAATATGTTCTTCATGCAGTCATGTTATGCGATACCACGTTTGATAGCAATACCATTATCGAAACGGACAGGAGAGCTAAAAGTCATAGGCTCCTAGATAGATAGATAGATAGATAGATAGATAGATAGATAGATAGATAGATAGATAGATAGATAGATAGATAGATAGATAGATAGATAGATAGATAGATAGATAGATAGATAGATAGATAGATAGATAGATAGATAGATAGATAGATAGATAGATAGATAGATAGATAGATACGCTCAAAGTCGCTGAAGTTCGCCAAGAAATGCTTCGCAATTAAAAGGTGTTGGATTCGTCCACAATAGGCATGGGCGTACTTATTTCACGAACTTCACAGCTCAAAGTGTCTTACCTACTGCAAATCATCGAAATCCTGCGTGTCATGTAAACTCTTTTTGTCACTATTGAAAGGTCAGCATAAAACATGGACAGGTCACGCCTTCTTGTTTGCATATTCCAGGCACTGCAGACACTCACTAGCTGTAACTCAATTCGCGACACGTGTCAACTGTTTCAAGTATTTTTTTTTTCTTTTTTAGGACGACAGTGAATTAGATCAAATTGCCCGATAAAACTGTGACAGAGAGTTTACTATCACAATTTGAATAACACCTTCAGTAGGAAGCATTTTCTTGTCTGGCTGAGATGTCTCGTGCGTTTATTTTAGGGGCAAAGCTTTTTAAGATCTAGGCTTATTTTATGTTGTGGTCATGGCACAAGATAATTGCTATGGTTGAAACATATGCAAGGCACACACACACACACACACAAAAGATTTTACAATAAACTTCAACGTTGACACAGTCATTGTAAGGTTAAAAATCGCTGTTCCTGACGAAAAATAACCTATTGAAAAGAATATGGCGGCGTTGATCTCTACAAAAATGTGCCTAGATGTTAATGCTCCTCAAGCAAACCTTTAACATAAAGGTACACATCTAGCTCTATATTTGCCCCAACAAATTGCTCATACTAAATGGTATCCTTAAACCGGTGAGACTGCAAATTTTTTGATTCAATTTCGAAGCATATCCTCAACTTCAGCAATTTTTAAAGTCATCTTTAAATGGCCTAAGACCACTGGCAGGCTAAAAAAATTAATTTCTATATACCCTTTACGTCCCTCAATTTGAACTGTAAGGGTAAGGTATGGTAAGTCATCAACACAATGTACCCAAAGCTTCGCCCACTTGTCATGAATCCTTTCGTAGCGCAAACTAATTGCCTGTTTGTCTTTATTTTAATTTCAGCACAGAGCACAAATTCAAACAGCGTGCAATAGCCAACTGTTTGCTGACTTCCTCGACCTCCACAGTGCTGAAATCTACCAGAATGTTTTCTGAGCCCAGCGGTAGCGAGCATTTTAGTTACATCGTGTCAGCCTATTCAAAACTTCAAGATAAAGGACGCAGCAAAAGCTTAATGATATGTGATCATCCAATATTTATATTAACGTTAGACAGACAATGTTTATATTAACGTTCTTAAGGCGTGAGCCTGGTTCATAACTAGAGCAAGCTTGCAGGTTCCGCCAGATCATGCATGTTAGGAAAACTCTTTTTCGATTTGGTTACATCGGAAAGCCAGTCGTTAGCTGTATCGTGGTCGCGGTTAAAAGTGCATAGCTTTGCTGCTGGTTAGTGGGACGGCTCACTGCTCTCCCATAGTGTAGTACGAAGTACTCGAAAGCCTTACACACTTTTCCTAAACGCTTTTGTACACAAGCCTTATAAAGTGTGAGGCACACGGGACGGCTTTAAGCTCTCCCATAGCGGAGTACCAAGTGTACTCCAAATCGTTAACCACTTTTTCTAAACACAAAAACGCCATGTGAGCCATTTTCTTTCGCATGGCCTCATCAAGTGTGAGGCCTGCGGGCACTGATGTTGCATGCAGAAAATGTTCCCTTTCTTTCGAAAATTTTCGCTTGTCCTTTTGAGCCAAAGGGAAAAAGGGAATATTCGTAAAAATGTAGGGATTGATTGATATGTGGGGTTTAACGTCGCAAAACCACCATATGATTATGAGAGACGCCGTAGTGTAGGGCTCCGGAAATTTCGACCACCTGGGGTTCTATAACGTGCGCCCAAATCTGAGCACACGGGCCTACAACATTTCCGCCTCCATCCGAAACGCAGCCGCCGCAGCCGGGATTTGATCCCGCGACCTGCGGGTCAGCAGCCGAGTACCTTAGCCACTAGACCACCGCGGCGGGGCAATTGGAATAATCTGGATACTACTTTGAAACAACTACAGCATGCGCTGTTTGTTGAAAAAGTGTCCAATTATGTAATTTGATGTTCTTAATTTTGCTGTTGTTCCTTTTGTTTGATCATTTATTGCTTGTTGAAGAAGTGTTTATTTATGTAATTTCATGTTTTTTATTTCTGCTGTTTTTGTTCGTTTATTGTAACCACTCCTGCAATGTCTCAAACATGAGACAGCAGTATATGTAAATAAAAAAAATTGCTGTTAGAGTTGAAGCCCACAATGTGCAGTGTACTAACAGTATATGAATTATTAAAGTCATGCTTTTCTTGTGCACAGTAGAGGGGCTAGTCATGAACTCATTATTTCAAGTCGTCAGTATGTCCGACAAGTGTAATTATAGTATGGGTCTGCGTGGATGTGGACGGAAATTAGTATTGTTGTGCAGAGAAATATGCTGAGAATTTCGTCGACGTTAGCAGGAAAAAAATCCACGAAATAGGTAATTTTTATGTATCTGAATGGGAATTCTTCAGCGTAGTACGGAACATCACTGCCCACGGGACGGCTTCATGCTCTCCCGTAATAGAATAATAAGTACCCTAAATTGTTAACTACTTGTTTTAAAAGCCCTTATCTTCTGGTTATGTCAGTCGTCATTGTTATCTAGAACGACCGTCTGCTCTCCCATAGTAAAGTAACAAGGGCTCTAAATCGTTAAACAATTTTTTTCTACACACAAAGGTGTAATGTTACATCTGGAAGGCTCATCGCTCTGCATAGTATAGTATACATTCGTCGAACATTTTTTCTAAGCAGGAAGGGAAAGCTGCAGTTTCCAATTGTTCTATACTAGCCAAGCGGCCACTCTAGTACGGGTTTATGCATGACGTTTTCACAAATGAGAATAACTAGATACACTTAAATTTTTTTAACTTGTAGCGTTCAGATACGCAAAGATTACTTGGTGTTTTAGTGCTCACTTGTAAGAAGATTACACTGATTTCACTTGTTTTCGTTGTTTAGTTTGTGTATGTACAAGTTACGTGTGCAATAAAACTTGCCTTCTTTAATATTCCTTTTCTTCACACATCGTATGTGATTCTGTTCACACTCTCTGCTTTCTGTGCTTACTTTTCTATTTGTTTTTTTTTTTGTGATTTGTGGTATAGTATTGTAGTGCTGTAAGTGACAGCGTGCATACGCTCCCTTGTTTGTGCGTCTTACGGAAGTAATTTTGTTACTCCGAACAGTTTTGATTAATATGTGTGGTTAAGCGTCCCAAAACCACGATATGATTATAAAAGACGTCGTAGTAGAGGGCTCCGGAAATTTCGACCACCTGGGGTTCTTTACAGTGCAGCCAAATCTGAGCACACGGGCCTAGAGCATTTTCGCCTTCATCGAAAATGCAGCTGCCGCAGACGGGATTTGCTCCAGCGACAGGCGGCTCAGCAGCCGAGTACCTCAGCCACTGGAACACCGCAGTGGGGCTACTCCGGACAGTTTTACTCACCTGAAGTACTGTTACTAAGTATGGAATAAACTTCCTTGTTGAGCATTTCACAATCCATTCTGAACGCATTCAAACGTAATGAACAGCTTGCGGCTTTCCTGTAGTAGTATCGCGGTCACTCGGTGAAACAAAAAGGCCGCCCGCATCTTCCCACGGCGGTAACTCGAGTAATTGTGTCACAGTAGTAAAGGTAACGTGTGAATGTGGCGTAATTGCCCATGGTTTGGGAATGCATAATTGTCATTTTGTCTTTTTTATTTCTAATTATTGAATGAAGAGAAGTGTTGCCTTCCTTCAACGAGTGAGGGGATGGTGATATTCGTTTGTACCCCACTACTGGTTGAAGGTACCGTTGTTTCCATCGCATCTATTCGAGTCGAGCAAAGCGTCGAGTCAAACGAAAGCCAAGTAAAGACCCCCTTGACTGAATTCCGACTGCGCCATTCAATGCCTACATATAAGGGGTGGCCAGTGAACGGTTGTGCAGCGCGAGCAGTTGCTTTTTACTAGCAGACGCTGCCTGCATCGGCCTTGTGAGGCGAGAGATGGAGAAGGGGGGCGACAGTTGGCACGAGGCGCGAGCATGCGCAGCGGGAGTATGAGTGGTGCCACCGACGCCGCGTCCGCGACATCGTGCGACCAAGATATGCTCCACATTTAAAAGAATGACAGCAATATCCACAGAGTGAATGATGATGAGTGGGTTGAAGTGGGTCTGTCTGTCTGTCTGTCTGTCTGTCTGTCTGTCTGTCTGTCTGTCTGTCTGTCTGTCTGTCTGTCTGTCTGTCTGTCTGTCTGTCTGTCGGTCGGTCGGTCGGTCGGTCGGTCGGTCGGTCGGTCGGTCGGTCGGTCGGTCGGTCGGTCGGTCGGTCGGTCGGTCCATTCGTCCATCTATTCGTGCACCAGCTATATATAACGACGACTATAGGAAAACTACTAACGTCATCTAGTCATATTATTTCCAAGCATGGATGGATGGAAGGATGCTATGGCCTTTCTTTTTATAACGGGGTGGTGACATGTGTGCTGCCAGGCTCGCAAGAAAAAAAAGAACGAAAGCTATCTTTTTATCTTGTCCTAATGCCTTATCTGCTTCGAATAAATCAATCTTAAGTGAACTCATGTTCCCACTATGTCTGTCCTCCATCTCTTCTTTTCTACCACTCTAACAGCCTCTTAGTTGCTTCTATCGCGAACGTGTTCAGCTTTCCATGCTTGTCTCTAAAACCGAAAGCCTCATGTAGGCTTGTGTCACACCGGTCCCGTTAATTAGGGAGGCGATCGCCGGGCTAATTCCAAGGGCCGAAGTATTGGCCCTCCAAACCGCACCACGAAAGCGTGGACAATTTAGAAGTGGTCCTTTTTGGCGTGCCAGCGGACGCCGGCTGTGGCCCAAAGAACAAGTCAGAGCCGAAAGTTGATAAACAAAACAAATATTATATTCTCAGAAATGGCAGATCGAAACCAATACACAAGAATGCACACTCCACAATAGTTACATACAATACGTCACCAATCAAACAACGTACTACACAGTACAATCAGCCACACTCAAAACAACGGACACAGACAACAATACGCACTACAATGCAGTCGCATGCATTGAACAACCAAGACACTTAAAGACTAAAGAGATACAAAACCTATTCAGTCCAAAGTTCTTGGAACCAAAGTCTGGATGATACTCTTCCGAGAATCACTCACTCAAAGTCCAGCGTTGTTGTCGTTCCGCAGCCCTCGAAGTTTCTCTTCCAGGAAACCTCGCGCCTTCAATTGGCCACTCTCCAAGCTCCAAACTTCTTCGCCCGAACACGTCGGCTTCACACACGCAGCTGTTGCCACGCGTCCTCGCTCGATAGCGGTAGACACACGCTCTTGCCTGTAGCTCGAGCCTTCACCCCTCAGGTGGAAATCCTCTTCATCTCCTGCTTCGTCCCTACGGACAAAACATTCACCGACTACACGGCGGGATCCCTTCGCACTCTGGCGCAACTTCCGTCTTCTCCTGATCTCTCATCTCGGCTGCTCGGTTAAATACCTTGCGCGCGACATTCCAGACGGTTCTCGTCATTTCGTCGGCGCGATACGCAGCGAAGGCTGAGAAGAGGGAGAGACGGTTGGAATGCCCTCCGCGGCCGATGACTCAACTCGGTATGACCACGCCCCTTTCGTTCTGGAACTTTCGCGGGCTATCTCGGCCGCCGATGTGGGGCGAGGAGGTTCGTCGGCGAAGCCACGCTTCCGAGGGGAGAGCGCGCGCCCCGGGGGGGGGGAGCCTTTAGATGTTGTTTTCTTTTTTTCTTTTGACCTCGCGGCGCGGCGGCGCGCCCATTTTTAGCGCTCGTTCTGTGACACTGCCCCCCACTTTAAGAATATTATCTCATAATATTCAAAACAACACAAACGAGCGCGACCAGTCACCACACACTCTGAAAGACTGTAACACAAACCGTCGCACATGACACTTCACATTCGGAATAGATCCTCAATACAACTGTACATTGTATTTCGATTCCACGACACATGAAATATAGCAACAGGTACATGACTACAACACTTCATCACACATTCCAAACAATACAAACGTACAAAGTTCTCTCATTACCACAATTATACAACACTATACATCACATCACAGCACAGACACTTCGACACTTGTGACACAGGATAACACAACATTAACACAACATATGGCACTCAGCACTGCCAAACACATGCTGATTCGACCTCAGCACCTATCCTGTGTATTTCGAGCTGCGCTTGCGTCCTTTCTTGTGGTGCTCGCTTGATCTCTTCTTGTTTTTCCTTGTTCTTTTTCGCCGAGCCTTTTCCAACGACGATATCTGAGGCGGCGTCTCAGCCATCGTTGTCACTTCCGACACCGTTAACGGGTCATGACGTTCGACGGGTCCTGTCTGTTTATTTACCAGCTTGTTCATGTCTCTACATTTGGCCTGGCTGGCCGACTCCGTCTCCTTTACACTGTCGGTCAGTTGGGGTCGTGCCGACGTACGTCCAGCTGCCCAGCGCGTGAACTCATTCAACACGATCGTCTTCTCATTCGCTGTCTCTTGCGCCGCGGCTTCACCTTGGGCTCTAGTGAGATCCGTCTCGGGATGCTCCTCCACTGTATCTCGCGGTCGCTGGGTTGGCAAGGGCTTCGAATAAATCTTAGGGTCTTCTCCCAAACATTCCGGATCATTCGGTTCTCGCGCTCCGTCGATGTTTCCGATGACAAGGTCGTAAAGGGGGGTCGTCATACATAGAGCGGTAACCTTCCCGCTGAAGTACGGGGTTTCCACCTCAATCTCCGCTTCGGGAAGCATCCGAACTGTACGGTCAATTAAGCAAACCGGTTTCGTTTTGCCTGTCAACTCACTTTCCCGTACCAAATTTCTCCGCACGATAACCGTGGAGCTGCCGGTATCTCTTAACACCGTAATCTTTTTGTCCGCAACTTTTCCTGGCAGCGTCGGCATTCCTTTCGTAACACCGGTTGGCTGTTTTGACATTACAGCACCCACAATAGGAATTTTCTCCCCATTCTTCAACTCTACGAATCCATCGGTGACGGCATTATTATCAGATTTGGGTGCCGCTTGCACACAAGATACCTGGTGAGTTTGACTCACTCCGTTCCGACAAGCGTCTGCTTTGTGCCCAGTCTGACCACACTTGAAACATTTTACTGCCGTAGGGCTCGTAAAGATTGTTGGACAGTTTTTCGCGCGATGACCCACTCGGTTGCACAGAAAACATCGCGGAATGCTCTCTGGTGCACGCTTCTTTTCTTCGGGAGCCAATTTCTTCGAATCATTGGGACAATCCTTCTTGACCTTGGCCAAATTAGTGCCACCTTGCGCTTCCAAGAATTGGTCAGCCAATTCAAGCATTCCTTCAAGTGACTCAGCCTTCCTCTCTTTCAAGTACAGCGACAGGCTTGGGTGGCAACTAGTAAGAAATTGTTCTCTAATTAGGAGCTCTCTAAGTTCATCGTACTCCTGCGCTGCCCCTGAAAGTTCAATCCATCTGTCGAAATAATGGCAAAGTCGGGCGGCATACTGCGTAGCCGTCTCACCATCAGCTGGCTTTCCTGTCCGAAATCTGTCCCGGAATCCTTCTACAGTAAATCTAAATCGCTTCAGCAAAGCAGCTTTCACCTTTGCATAGTTGGCTGCATCGGTCGGCGTCAGCCTACCGTACACACTGAGCGCTTCACCACTCAAGCAAGTACTCAAAGCAGTTGCCCATTGATGTTCCGGCCAATTCTGGCTCTTCGCAATCGTCTCAAATCGGTGAAGGTACGCGTCAAGGTCGTCCTTCCTTTCATAAAACGCCACGAGCAGCTTGCTTGGGTTCAAGCGGAAGCTATGATCTTCCCGTTCACTGCTTTCAACTCTAGGTTGGACGGGAGTTTCACTTCGCTGTTGCAAACGGAGTCGCTCGAGTTCTATCTCGTGCTGTCGCTGCCGTTCCCTTTCCTCTCTTTCTTCTTTCGCCCTCTCAGCTGCCAGTCTTTCTCTCTCCAGCTCCAACTTCAATTGCTGCTCTCTTTCTTCTTTCAGCTGTCGCTCCTTTGCCTCTCTTTCTTCTCTCGCCCTTTCGGCTGCCAACTTTTCTCTCTCCAACTCCAACTTCAATTGCTGCTCTCTTTCTTCTTTCAGCTGTCGCTCCTTTGCCTCTCTTTCTTCTTTGAGCTGTCGCTCCTTTGCTTCTCTTTCTTCTCTCGCCATTTCAGCGGCCAGCCTTTCTCTCTCCAACTCAGCTGCTTTTTCTTCCTTGGCTCTCTCAGCTGCCAACCTCTCTCGTTCCAACTCAGCCTCTTTTTCCGCTTTGGCTCTTTCGACCGCCAGCCTCTCTTTTTCCAGCTCAGCTGCCTTTTCTTCTTTGGCCCTCTCTTTTTCTT
The DNA here is from genome assembly GCF_013339725.1 of Rhipicephalus microplus. NCBI lineage: Eukaryota > Metazoa > Arthropoda > Arachnida > Ixodida > Ixodidae > Rhipicephalus > Rhipicephalus microplus. The sequence continues at coordinate 128,128,263 of NC_051170.1, read as the reverse complement.
CTTTTTCCTTCTCGGTGACCCACTTCCGTAGTTCGGCGCCAGAAAGACCCATCTTCTCACCAAGAGCGACTAACTTTTCGAGATCCATTTTGTCTCGCAACTCGCAAATAAAACCTTGCCGCGTGCAAAAAGTATCTGCCTAAATCAGTCTATCGGAACACTCCCCTGCACTCGTTAACGAGAACACTGAGCAACACACAAAATCGTTCCGATAGCAGTATCACCAACTCGAGGCTCTTTCTCACTACTTTGGACACTGTGCACCAAAAGGTCCTGTGTCGCGGACGCCAGATTAATTGTCACACCGGTCCCGTTAATTAGGGAGGCGATCGCCGAGCTAATTCCAAGGGCCGAAGTATTGGCCCTCCGAACCGCACCACGAAAGCGTGGACAATTTAGAAGTGGTCCTTTTTGGCGCGCCAGCGGACGCCGGCTGTGGCCCAAAGAACAAGTCAGAGCCGAAAGTTGATAAACAAAACAAATATTATATTCTCAGAAATGGCAGATCGAAACCAATACACAAAAATGCACACTCCACAATAGTTACATACAATACGTCACCAATCAAACAACGTACTACACAGTACAATCAGCCACACTCAAAACAACGGACACAGACAACAATACACACTACAATGCAGTCGCATGCATTGAACAACCAAGACACTTAAAGACTAAAGAGATAGAAAACCTATTCAGTCCAAAGTTCTTGGAACCAAAGTCTGGATGATACTCTTCCGAGAATCACTCACTCAAAGTCCAGCGTTGTTGTCGTTCCGCAGCGCTCGAAGTTTCTCTTCCAGGAAACCTCGCGCCTTCAATTGGCCACTCTCCAAGCTCCAAACTTCTTCGCCCGAACACGTCGGCTTCACACACGCAGCTGTTGCCACGCGTCCTCACTCGATAGCGGTAGACACACGCTCTTGCCTGTAGCTCGAGCCTTCACCCCTCAGGTGGAAATCCTCTTCATCTCCTGCTTCGTCCCTACGGACAAAACATTCGCCGACTACACGGCGGGATCCCTTCGCACTCTGGCGCAACTTCCGTCTTCTCCTGATCTTTCATCTCGGCTGTTCGGTTAAATACCTTGCGCGCGAAATTCCAGACGGTTCTCGTCATTTCGTCGGCGCGATACGCAGCGAAGGCTGAGAAGAGGGCGAGACGGTTGGAATGCCCTCCGCAGCCGATGACTCAACTTGGTATGACCACGCCCCTTTCGTTCTGAAACTTTCGCGGGCTATCTCGGCCGCCGATGTGGGGCGAGGAGGTTCGTCGGCGAAGCCACGCTTCCGAGGGGAGAGCGCGCGCCCCGGGGGGGGGGGGGGGGGGAGCCTTTAGATGTTTGTTTTCTTTTTTCCTTTTGACCTCGCGGCGCGGCGGCGCGCCCATTTTTAGCGCTCGTTCTGTGACAGCTTGTACCCATACGTATACCTACGTATTGCGACATTCGATCAGAACATGTTCCATCATTTTCTTAGCTCCCCAACAGCATGTAAATTGTTCTTCTTCTTTATTGAATTTCGCTTTATGACTACGCGTTTTAAGGCAACCCGACCTCTCTTCAAACAGTAGAGGGCTTCCACTTGAATTGTCGTAAAACGTCTCCCTCCTTATTTTGTTTTCGCCCTTTCACAAGTTACTGAGCGCTCGATTCTTTCCTATCGCTGTCATCTAGTATATCCTCTCTACCTCTCTCACTTTTCGCATATGCTCAAAGGACACATACACACAGCGCCATCTATCGAGCATTTCATAACGTAAAGATGGCTAGATACTACTACTATGACGGCCACTAACTACTACTGCAAAGGAGGGAACAACCCACGCCCTAAGAAGCTTTGCCTCTAAAATTTTCCTGCGGCTCAGCTCGGCTTTTCCAGGATTACGAGCGCGTAACGTGAGCTCAGACGGCGCCGCTAAATTGAACGTTTAATGCGTGGCATGACCACACTACTTACCGAAGTCAAATATTTCATGCACACACGTCGCACACATATCGAAAAAGATTGCTTAACAAGTCAGTCTCGAAGGTCCGACTCACACCGGTGCTTTTGGCTACGTTTCACCGCGTATATAATCCGTCCAAGAGCCTCCTGGCGACGCCACTTCGCGAGACGTTCCTCGTTTTGCTCCGGCGTTTCCGCAGCATGTTTATTCTTCTTGTGTTCGTTCTTTCTACGTTCAACCACTGATTGCCAGGCAACTACTTCGGTATCTAATGAGTTAAGCTTTTCCACGTTTCCGCAGACAGCATCGCATAGATGTTTTACAGGTGCAAAACATATGTGCGCCGAATTGTCTACAGAGCACACATATGATTGAAAAATAGACCAACTGTTCATCTTTTCGTGTCTCTGTCCGTGCTTTAGGCTAGTCGGTGACTTCAACGCAGACAATATTGACCTTAGAATCTAGCTTCACTCCGTCATCAAAATGCACTTCAAGGATACGTGTTTTTTGTTTAAATTTTTCTTGTTACAAATGCGTGGGACTGTGCACGTACAAGCAGCGCCCACGCGAACAGAACCGTGAACACAGCATTCCCGCTTGTGTCCGTGTGTTCCAGAGACAATTAACAGCCCACACGTTTAAAGACGATAGTCTTTCTTGGGGACCTTCGACGGAAAAATGTTGGTCTGTCTGTCTGTCTGTCTGTCTGTCAGTCTGTCTGTCTGTACATTTGTCTGTTTGTCCGCCCTAACGATTCCTCAAACGGCATTAAACGGCCAACCCCATCCGCAGTGCCCACAAATATTGCTCAAGGTTTAGCGTTCATCGTTGTGCGTTTGTCAATTAAAAAAAGCAAATATTGTGCATACATGAGGCGCCATAACAACATGTATATGTTTTGTATGTCTTCCTTTATACTAGAAGAGGCACGCACAAGTAACTCTAATGACTGTAGCGTTTATCGCGCTGCGCTGACAGTGCAACGCGATGCTAAACAAGGCGTTTCCAACGCTTTGCTACGACGGCACGGTGGCGGCACCTGCCCGTCGCTTTGCATTCTACACCATATCACCCCCGAGACAGGCGCACATCTTTATCCGCGGTCCCGCACGCCTTTGTTTTCAAAAATAACTTCCAGATGGCGCTCATGCCTAACGTGCCTAGATGCGCTTGTTCGCTCCGTTACCCGCTCAAAGCACTCTAACGGAGCGCCTTCAGAATACCATTCACCGATTTTCTTGCGCAGAAAATGAAATAAACGTTTTTCACTCTCTCCAGATGCAAGACTATCGTCTTTCGACGACATTTACAGTGTAACATGCAGATTCTGGCCACTTTTTTTTCCTTATCAATCGGCAGTGATAAAAGAAACAGCACTCTAAATAATCTACATTTTAATTGAGCAGAAGATGCTTTTAGCTGCCACCATTTTTTATCTTCAAATTACTTTGATGTATAGGCCAGAGTAGTTGTCCGGGCAATCAGACAAGTATGTGTGCGCTCAAACGAGCATCTCTGGACAAGCAGCCAAAAAGAAAAGAAAATGTTGTATATGGTTACAGAATCTTCAGGCAGAATTCATCGTCATCACCATCAATTCTCGGTACATGTCCGCGATGTATACTCTAGTTGGTGAGCAGACAGTGATTCAATAACTTTATTTCGCTCATGCAGGTTTCCGAGCTCTCTCCACCCTGCGCCTCAGGGAGCTCGAGGGAGGGGGGGGCAATTTTTTTTACATTGTCTCGTGTTTCGCCACAGGTTGGCGCAAAATGAGACACCTCGTCCTTTTTTTATTTCTTTTTGTAATGAACTTTCGAGCTATGGCAATATGGTCATATTTATGAAGCACATATACCGAAAAAAAAAAGCTTTCTGCATTGACGTTCAACAGTAACGAGTGGAATAAAAGTAGATATTCACTATTTTGAAATCTTTGTCTCATTTCACCCCACCCTACCCTAAGTCTGCTGTGGACTGCGGGGAAGGCAGCCATTTTATTTTTATGTATCCAGCTAGAGTTCCTGTGGATGCTTCCTTCGGGTAGTAGAACTGCGCATTTGGTTACGAACACCGCCAGCAACCATACGCTGCGACGAAGCTGACGCTCGGGCTTGTTTTCGTACTTTTCGACGACGCCGCTGCAGTGCGCTGAATTGACAGTCGTCATTTATTGTCAAAGTTATTAACCAGTCTTCGACGCGCCAAGCATGTTGATCGACGAGACGAAAGGGATGCGTCGCTCTCAAGAATGGAGTGCGGCTTCGCCGCATAGCTGTAGCTGCAACGCGCCACAAACTGCAGATCCATCCACACGTTTACGTCCTTTGGACTCAAGGACTATAGCTAACGGCTCTCTAATAGTAGAACATGTAACGATTGGAATTATGACTTTTCTTCAAACATTCAACTACTGGTTGATCGGTCAGAAATGTGGTAACCGTCAAATATTTCCTCTAAACACGCATGTTGCAATATCGTCTAATTTTGCGCAATAAATTACCCGTTCTTTTAACAGCGAAGATTTTCTTCGTTGAGCCTTTCATCTCTGGAATCCGCGGTAAAGCTCGTGGGCGGCATAAACGTGTGTGCGACGAAGACGTTGGGTACACCCCACTATACGCATTACTGGTCCACCAAAAATGACGAAGGCAACAGGTGGTCAAACAAACGGGTGGCTGCCACCAAAATTGGGTAAATATCGCTACGCATAACTCCCAATAAAAAGGAAGAACAGAACAGTAGCGTGATACCTCGTGGTTAAAAATGCTCAAAGCCTAACAGAGAGTGTTTATTAAAGGGCCGTTATACAACGTGTCTGAACGACTTGCGGAACCAAGAAGTGCGTTAGCCTGACGAAGAGAATGCCATTCGCTTCCCTGTTTTATCGGTGCCCGTGAAATAGAGTTGGTTTTTTTAATGAAATCGTCATATCACTGACTTACTGACCGACTCACTCACTCACTCACTCACTCACTCACTCACTCAATAACTTACCGCAGAGTAGACACTGAATAGTATTCTACGCAGCTAAGAGTCTTTCGGGAACTTAAAGTGTGCTGTTACGTTTCCTTTACAGTCGTTTTCATCTTCTGCGTCGCTCCCTCGAACGTGCACCTTCAGCAATAAGCGATGCGGTGAAGCTTCGCGTCGATCACTATTTATTTATTTATAATATGAATATGCAGGACTCCTATACTATCTAGCTATCGGTGTAAACAGGGGTGGGGTAACAAATACAAAACTAAGCGAAAATTTAAAATGCAGCAGTCTTGTCACATTTATCGACAATGACAAAGTTAAAAAGGAGACATGCATATGAAGTAACACACAAGCCCTTAAGTGAGAGCAAGATTGGCGAACACTTGTCACAACAAAGGCACAAACGAACAGCGCATCATTCGCACTGGCTACCATGCTTTTGAAGGCAGGTCATTCGCACAACCAGCGATCGAACAGTATCTTGACAAACTTATGACTGGCAGAAGTAGCTTGCTGGAGTGACCGCTGGTATATCCCGACGACCTGACTACGGGAGATATCGAGAGTGGCAGCGTGTACTTGTTCACACGTGGACTGAAGGGATTTAGCGGATTAATGCTGTTGTTCTGCGGCACAAAGCCCAGCAGTTTTACTTCCCCCCTTCTATCAAACCCCGCAATCACAGCACACAAAAGAAATGGGAGGAGGCCTCGTGGGAGGCTCACGCTCGCCTCTGCCAAAACACGGAGCTCTCCACGATATTACTTCCCATTTATATAAAGCACACAGCTCGCATCTGCCGCAGCTGCCCCCTCTCTCCTAAAGAAAAAAAAAGCACACCAACTCGAACAAGATCGTCTCCCCTCCACCGGCGCGCACTTCCCACATCTGATACTTGGATAAAGTTACATCCACTTTTCGTTTTTTTCCACTCTCCCTGCTTCCTCCGATCCCGTCTATCTGTACCGTTCGTGTCGTTCGTTTTCCCCGAATCCTTTGAAAAATTGCGCCAGAAGCCGATGATCGAATTGTCTGGAAAGCCGCTTCGTGTACGTTAGACAGCCGCAAACGTTCAGCTGCAGAAGGGGGAGCCATGCCGGGAAACCCAAGTGCGAGATTGCTTTTTGCGCGTTGCTCTCTGCGGAATCTCCGCGGCACGCTTGTCCCACATTCCTCTTTCGAACCTGCTACAACCACGTTCGGTATCCTCTTTCACAGGTGATCAAATTCTGCTGCTTTTTTTTTCATCCACTACTTGTCCTTCTTTTTCTGCTCTTTTTCTTTTCCGCGGCTTTTTTCTTTTTAATGGCAAAAAAAGTCGCTGGTACTTGGCGCACGTCGCCATGTATACAGCACTTCAGGCGTTCCTTGAATGCCAGTTGTTCAGAAAAAGTATCTGCAGATATGACCTATCAATCACCCGATCGTTTTTATTGCGCACCGAAAGCATGGTACACAGAGGTTTTTGCACTTGGCCACGTCAGAATGAGAGCTCCGTTGACAGGATTATTGCATAATAAGTAAAGTCTGTCGATTGCTAATAATAAAAAAAATGTCTACCCAGCGCTCAGCAACATTGACTTATAGCCATTCAGCTACCACGGTAGATACAAATTATTCATTTATTTTCGACTCATAGTAGGCCTCTGCATAGGCAGCAAAGTGAAAACAAAGACAAGATGCGTATAGAAAAGACATTTGAAACAATTCGGCAGATCCCACGTGCCTTGGTAATCGACGGTGGGCGAAGCACTGAGAGGGAAGGTGACCGTGTTGTACTATTTTTTAATCGAGCGATACGTCATGAAATGACGCTAGATATATGTACAAGTGTTGCACGTACAGACATATGTTGAACGGTTGCACATGTTTATATAACCAGTTCTTTGCACTTGCGCCGCGATGCCAAGAGCAACATGAGTATTAGAAACACCAAAAGCGATAAGCTGATATGAAGTGTGCTGGTGCTCACGAGCATGTATGGTAGCCATTGACAGTGCTACATAAATCATTTCCAGTGGATGACACCCAACTAAAATTGAGCTTAACCCAATACGATGACTGTATCATATGAGTTTACATAGGTTATGTATACAAAATTGATTGATTTATTGATTTGTGTGGTTGATCATCCCAAAACCACCATTTCATTATGAAACACGCCATAGTGGAGGGCTCCGGAAATTTTGACCACCTAGGGTTCTTTAACGTGCACCCAAATCTGATTACACGGGCCTGCAGCATTTCCGCCTCCATCGGAAATGCAGCCGCCGCTGCCGGGATTCGATCCCGCGACCTGCGGGTCAGCAGCCGAGTACCTTAGCCACTAGACCACCGCGCGGGGCATACATGTGGACGTTGCTTTCGTCGATCTGCTTGCTCACTGCCAGTGTTTTGATTCCAGTTTGAGGGCTTCGCCGACACTGACGGAGACCTTGAGCTGTGTGCGGAAGTGACTGATGATGAAATCAATCGTCAACTTGCCGAGAACTCGGACAACTCCGGCACCAAGATCGAACAGAGAGTGCCTGCCTACACAGCCAGCGAGCTCTTTATTGAAGCGAGCACTGACACCGTCGTCGGTGTACAGGGACAGCACGACGTTGACTGAAATTGAAGCAGACATCATCCCGGGCAAGTGGAACATCGTGCAAACGAAAATAACCGACTTGTTTTTTTGCGCATAATTGTTAAACAAATGCCGTAGCACCGGCCACATCGGATTTTTTTTTCTTTTCATTCTCTCTTTTGGCTATTATCAGAGCCACCAAAGGGATGCATTTGCCGAATTGCAATGAGAACCTTGTACTCCTGCCGCGAATCTCTCCATCAGCAAAAAATGCCTATTAAAAAGTGTTTTTTCACTTGCATTCGGTTTTCCGGACTGTCATTTTCCGGACGTTTTCGCTGTCCCTTGAGGGTCCGGGAAATCGTACGTCAACTGTGTCTGCTAGCGAAACGGTCTCTCCCGCCAAATTAGGGGCAGAATTTAGGCCTGCCATGATTTGGAGCAGAAAGCCTGGCCGCGATGTGCATGGCCGCAGCGCCCAATGTTTCAATGTACTTCATGCTCAATCGCGAGTGCAAAGATGTGTTCCACTGTGATACTCATCTCAAGGTCCAAAGCGCTGATACGCTGAACTATTCTGCCGTCGAGTCAACGCTATGACAGTCGGTACAAGACGCACGTGTGCGATGTTCGCAATGAGTGCGGTGCTCAATCGTAATTTGACGACTGAAGTTCGGCTTGCAGCTTTAACAAAGGTGTAATTGTATCCTGAATTATCATTGACACGTGAACACAGAATGAGTGGAAAAACGCCATTAAGTAGCACGATTTTAGACAGCCACAACCTCACGATGCACAAGAAGCAGACGAGGATTCTGGATGGAGTTGTATATCCCGTAGGAATGCATGTGCGATATGACAAAACTGTTTGGCAAAAGTAGGCATGATGTCGGTCTTCTGGCAGTGAAGCTAGATGATGGGCAGGGGCGTGAGTAAGATGCCTCACATGTGCTCTTAGCACTTCCATTATGATATGCGTCTTGAGCGGGTAGTCATTAGCAATCTCGATTGTATCAGCTGTTGATGAACATCGCGGTAGCCCCAGACAAACTCGCAGAGCCATAGCCTGGATGCTTTCGAGAGTCCGAGTGCTCGTTCTACAGGTATTGCTCAACACAGGCAAACTGTAGCGCAAATAGCCAAGAAAAAGTGTCTTGTACAATTGCATCGTTGCATGTACTGAAGTCCTCCAGGTTTTTCCTCCAAGATACTTGAATAAGTTAGCAATTTCTGTCAGCCTCTTCTTCAAGTGGGCCACATGTGGGCCCCAGCAGAGGTCTCTATCAATGAATACGCCTAGAAATCTGTGCGTCCTGACATGTGGTATGACTTGGCCGTCGATAGATATAGCGTATGGTCTCATTGGCTTTTGACTAAAAGCAATGAATGCGCATTTCGCTGGCGAGATTTTCAGACTCTGTTTCTTGAGGTACACTGATACCAACGTCACAGCTTTTTGAAGTCTTGCGCGTACCTGAGGTCTTCTCACGCCAGATGCCCAGTCACAGATGTCGTCAGCGTACATGGATAACTTGACCACAGTTGGTAGTCGTTCTACAAAACCAATGAGAACGAGGTTGAAGAGGGTTAGACTCAAGACGCCTCCTTGTGGAACTCCACGATGCGTTGGGTGTTGGGAGGTTGGACCATCTGCAGTGTTCACAAATAAGGTCCGCCCTTGTAAATAACGACGTGTCCAACAATACAGTTGTCCGCCTTGGCCCACTGACTCAATGGCTTCGAGGATGGCGTTATGAAGAACGTTGTCGTATGCTCCTTTTACGTCAAGGAACATGGCAGCAGATAGTCGTTTACATGCCTTTTGATGCTGGACATATGTGACGATATCTATAACATTGTCGATCGAACATCGGTGATGGCGAAAACCAGCCATGGTGTTCGAATATATCTCATAGTATTCCAGGTAACATTCAAGCCTGGCCAAGATCATTCTCTCCATTACCTTTCCTACACAACTTGAAAGTGCAATCGGTCGGTAAGAGGTAATGTCCAGGGGAGATTTGCCAGGCTTAATAATCAGTACCAAGCGGCTAATCTGCCACTCTTGCGGAACGACGCCAGCTTGCCAGCAATCGTTGAAGATGTTAAGGAGTGCTTCTCGTGCCTGTTTACAAGGTTGCACAGCATCCTGTATGAAATGTCATCCGGGCCAGTCGACGACGACTTCTTTATTACACAAGACGAGCGCTGCATCGAGCTCCTGTGATGTAAACGGTAGATACATGCGCGGGTCCCGTGAGTGAGGAACATGGTTCACTGTATGTAGGCTTGTGTACGTTGTCTGGCCCACGGTCATAGCGCAGAAATATTCTGCTACCTCAATTTCGTGCCAGCGATGAAAAAGTGCAAGGGCTTTGAAGGGAAGGCGCTGCTCTGGAACAGAACGTAGGGCTCACACAATTCTCCATATCTGAGGCAGTGGGTTATGAGGATCTAGCGACGCACAAAATTTCCTCCATCGTTGGGTGTCTAATTTGTCGAGGCGCCGTTGTATCTTGTTTTGGATGCGCCGGGCTGTTCGTAGATCGTCTGTGGAATTGGTGCGTTGGTATCGTCCTTGGGCATGACGGCGGATCGCACGAAGTCGCTCCAGCTCGAGGTCAAATTCAGAGTACTTCGAAGAGCATATTATTGTGCGCATAGCAGCATGTGCAGTTTCCTTAATAGCTTGCTGAAGACCATTGGACAGGCCTTCTTCACAAGCAACCTCAAGTTCAGTTTTGAACACAGTCCAATCTATTCTTCGTGTTGTGGTAGAGGAGTACGTGTTCGAAATACCTTTAATCTTCAGGTAAGTGGGGATGTGGTCGCTTCCGTGTGTTTTAATGTCCAAAAACCAATTTACCCGTGTAGTAAATCGGCGTGAAACAAAGGACAAATCAAGTCAGCTGCTATATGCAGTGCCTCGCAAAAACGTAGGACTGGCGTCATTCAGAAGGACGAGACCATGGCTGGAAACCAATGATGCTAGACGTCGTCCCGTTGAATTAAGCCTTGAGCTTTCCCAGATGCGATGATGCGCATTGAAATCCCCAGTGATAACCCACGGACCCGGATGTGCCCTCAATATGCCGTCTAGTTTGTTGGCGTCGAATTGACTTCATGGGGATATATACAAACCCAGAAGTGCGAATGTCACCTTTCTTTTTTTAACAGACAAGCACACATACTGATTGCCGTTGTGAGGTTGCCCTGGCTGGACGACGTAAGCTCCCGGCGAATAAATGCAACAACCTTGCTACTTTCGATGTCACTTGAGGAGAAAAATGACTCGTATCCTGATAGTCTGATCGGGTGCGATATTTTCGGTTCACATATAATCATGATAGGAAATCGGTACAGATGAACGAACTGGCGAAAATCAGATTTTCGAAATCTCAGACCTCTTGCGTTCCACTGAAAAATCGACGATTATCTGACCTTCTGTCGGAACGACTTGTGATTGTCGGCCATGGCTTTACTGGAGGCTTGCAAGGACCGCGCTCAACGCGTCCAGCACTTGTAGGCCACTCCTAGCAGTTGGCGCATTGATGCTTGTCAGAAGACTTCTGATGACACTCACAATAGATCACAGCATAGGAATAATATGACGATCTGCTGTTGGAGCCTCGTCAACAGCAGCATTTGCTTTCACTGGGAGCATAGAGCGCTAAGGCTGCTCGGAGGGCCGTGCGTTCGCAAGCTGTGTCTGAAAAGCGCGCTTTTTGCGAACGGGGACTGCAATGATTGCAGTGACCTTAGTGCACCCAGTAACTACAACAGAATCGTTCAACGTAAAGCCCAAGGCCAGCCAAGCCACACGATCTTCCCCGGGAGATAAGGGCGCGCGAGGAAGCGTCGACGCCCATCCTCTAAGCGGGGCAAAGTACGCGTGGGGACTAGAGCGCGCGCCACCGCGCGATGTGGTGACGCGCGCTCTTTGAGCCATCTTGCAGGTAATGCTAAAAACACGATAATTCCCCCGAGTCCCGTCAGTTGAGGCAATGCCTCCTAGAAAAATTTATGCCTGGAACGTGAGCCACGAACGTGCTACCGTATCCTCGGATTTTACCCTTCCCCTCCGGTACGGAGGCGAACGCCTTTGGCAGCCGCCCCTTGGGAACGCAGCAATGCTCTCACAGTTGCCTCCGAGCAGTTGTGATGTCACGTGACAGAGCGGTAGGGTGATACCATGTGACCGAGCGGTACGGAAGCGAGTGGTCACACGCGGTGTATGGTCGCAACACGCTGCAAGAGGCATGGCCTCTGAAATTTTGCGCTGGCAGGAAGCTCCCGATTGAAAAGAGAGCGACATTCCAGGCATAGTTTTTCTAGGAGGCGTTGGCTGAGGTAAGTGGTATATATAAATAGCTCGCCGTTTGAATGATGGAGGACGTGCTTCTCGGGGGTTGAGTGGTTAACGCCTCGCACACACGGTTCAGAGGACCCAAGTTCGATTCCGCGTACCGGAATCTTGTGAAATTTTAAAGACGATAGTCTTTCTTAGGGACCTTCGACGCAAAAAGTTTTGGTCTGTCTGTCACTGTACTTGCATGTTTGTCCGTTGAAACTATATCTGAACCGGTCAAAAATCAAACCCCATACGCAGCGCCCACCAATATTGCTCTAGTTTCAGGGTTCATACATGTGCGATTGTCAATTTTAAAAACAACCATTGCGCAGCATATATGAGACACGGTAACAACACGTCAGTATTTTGTATGTCTTTTTATACACGAAAAAGCATTCATAAGTAATTGTATGGACCGTAGTATTTATCGCACTTCGCTGACAACGCAACGCTTGCACGAAAAGGCAAGTGTTTCCAACGTTTTGCTAAGACTAAACGGTGGTGGCACCTACGCGCCGTATTGCGTTCTACACCTTATTGCCTCCGAAACGGGCGCGCACGCCACGCGCTTTGTTTTCCAAAATACCTGCCAGATAGCGCTAATGTCTCAAGTGTGACGTGCCTCGATGCGCTCGTTCGCCTCCGCTCCATGCATCGGGCACTAACGCAGCGCCTCCAGAATACCATTCACCAATTTTCTCGCACAAAATATCGAATAAACGTTCTGATCACTCCCTACAGGCGCAAGACTATCGTCCTTCGACGACATTTGCAGCGAAACATGCAGATACGGGGCCATTTTTTTCTTTCTTGCATTTTTAATATATATATATATATATGTGACGCTTCACAAGTGAATGTGGGGAAGAAAGAGGAGGAAGACGAAGGGTCAGAATAACAGAATAAACTGGTGTTCTGACTGACGCCATGTCTCATCCGTTACACTAAGTCGACAGGATCTACCGCAGCAACATCATGAGCCCACCAAAGAAGATGATCAGCCTGCCGAAATACACCGGAGCTGAAGACGACGTCCCTGTTGACAAGTGGTTGCACCTCTTCGAAACGAAGGTGAGCAACGTCAGCTGGTCCGAACGAAATCGCATCGACTGCATCAGCGAGTACCTGGAAGGTGAGGCATTCCGCTGGTACCTCACCGAGATTTTTGACGCAGAAGATACGTGGGAAGGCATCAAAACAAGCATGATATCACGATTTTCTACACCTGTTAGCGAGCCTTTCCGCCAATTCATACACTGCAGGCTCAAAAGAGAACAGCGCATCAGGCACTACTACGAAGAGAAGATACACCTTGGTCGCCTCGCAGACTTAAAAGACGTTCACATAGTATCAGGATTGACTGATGGCGTACCTGAAGAGATCGAAAGGCGCCTCGCTGGATTGACGCTCACCACCCCAGCCAAGTGGCTTACTGCTGCGCTTCAAGCGGAAGACTCTGTCCACAGAGATGCTTCCCAACGCTCGTCAAAACGGCAGCTCATGCGTCGAGGGCCTCATTCTACGCGACCATGGCTCCCTACAAGATTGATGCGCACCCCTCACAGTGAGTGCCGACATTGCGCATCTGCTGGTTTGCCGAATCAGTTTCACTGGCACAATGAGTGCCCTCGTCGTGAAATGGTGTCTGCTCTAACTGACAACCAGGGAAACGAAGAGGGCGGCCCAAAGGCTCATTAATACGTTTTGGTGCACTTGTGAACGGACACATGGTGAACGCAACTCTGGATACAGGAGCGACTATTACCTGTATCAATGAAGTTGTGTTAAAAAAACTCAAGCTGCAGTTGCTCAAGGATTCATGCATTAGTGTCCAACAAGTCACCTCAACCACAAAAACTTTGGGCCGCGTACGCATACAGTTGGAAATAGGGAAGTTAAAGCGGGCAGTCCAAGCACAGGTTCTACCAGGCATGAAGACTGAATTCTTGCTAGGCCTGGACAACGCCTCCTTTTTCAACCTATCACTGGATTTCTTTCTTTCTTTCTTTATTCAATACTGCAGACCTTGTACAGATCCAAGCAGGGTGGGGGAAGAATAAAACAACAACAAAACGGAGCAAACAAGTATAGTCATGCAATTACAATGAGCAATGATCCCAATGCGCTTAAATGCTACAATGAATCATTCCAGTCTGTTACGGTGCGGGGAAAAAAAGAAAATTTGAATAAATCTGTTCTCGAAAAATAAGGTGTCAAAGAATTAGGATGATGGTGGCGAGTAAGTCTTGATGTAGAAGATGAAAGATATGGTGAGGGGTTAATCGCTAGTTTATGATTCCAAAGGAGGTAAAGAAATTCCAAACGTGCAGCTTTCCGTCTCAGTGCAAGGTATGGAATGTTGTTAGCCTGCATCAGTTCAGTGGGTGAGTCATACGGTGAAAATTTGGAATAAATAAACCTGACTGCTTTTCTTTGCACATTTTCTAGGTGATTAATGTTGGTTTTAGTAAAGGGGTCCCATACTACACATGCATATTCGAGTTTTGGCCTAATTAGTGTGTTATAAGCAAGTAATTTAACAGCTGGAGGAGACTGTTTGAGCTTATGTCTTAAAAAATATAACTTGCGGTATGCAGAGTTATATTTATGCAGAGATATGCAGAGTGGGCACGAAGGACGCGGCTTGGCCATGACGCTAACCAGATCTCTGTTCTGCGTTCTGCAGGGCATTTTCCAGTTTAGCGCATCTTCAGCTGTGAGAGGCCACACGTGCTGGGAAAACGACGGCATCATCGACAAGTATCAACTTCCTCCAGATATCGCCGCCGGACAAATTCCGCTGTGGTTCCGCCCTGGCAATTTGACTCCGCTGGCGACACCAATCGGCAGTTGCTGCGTGACGTCATTCGAAGAAAATGCTATAAAAGAAACGCCTCACCGATTTGCCTTTTGTGGGCACGAAGGACGCGGCTTGGCCATGACGCTAACCAGATCTCTGTTCTGCGTTCTGCAGGGCATTTTCCAGTTTAGCGCATCTTCAGCTGTGAGAGGCCACACGTGCTGGGAAAACGACGGCATCATCGACAAGTATCAACTTCCTCCAGATATCGCCGCCGGACAAATTCCGCTGTGGTTCCGCCCTGGCAATTTGACTCCGCTGGCGACACCAATCGGCAGTTGCTGCGTGACGTCATTCGAAGAAAATGCTATAAAAGAAACGCCTCACCGATTTGCCTTTTGTGGGCACGAAGGACGCGGCTTGGCCATGACGCTAACCAGATCTCTGTTCTGCGTTCTGCAGGTCAGTTATAACAATTATTCTCTTCGTAGTGATTGTCGTGGTATTGTTGTCCTGCCGTGCCCACGGAAGTGCCTTAACCTTGCCTATGAATGTCTTTTCGTCTGCAAGTTGCTTCTATGCGGGGACATTGAAACTAACCCAGGTCCCACGCAGAAAGAATTGTTTGAGCAGTTGCTTGAAGGTCAAACTGTAATCCGCAATGACATTGCAGAAATGAAAGCGCAATTACTTAATGTCGAAGGGCAGATCAGTAGCCTTCAGCAGATGGTCAGTCATATTGAAAAAAGGCTGTCTGAACTACCTTCATCACCGGAAGACGGAGTTCAAAATACGCTTAAATCCATAGAACACGTTATCACATTCCAGTCAAAGAAACTAACTGATCTTGAGGACAGAAACAGGCGGTCAAACATAATAATTCATGGCGTTTCTGAATGCCCCGAGGAAACGGAAGCGCTTCTTAAAGAAAAAGTTCTAACGACAACTTGCGGTATGCAGAAGAACAAATGCTATTTATATGTGTATTCCATTTTAAACACAATGACTTTGTTTCAAGACAACAAAGCTTTGCATAATTCCTTTCAAACACAAAAGTGTGTCTTCAGCACCGATACAACCCCTCTCCAAGCCGTTGATGTCACGCACCTTCCACCATCGCAACAAGCTGCTTTGAGAGAGGTGCTTCACAATTACGAAGACATTTTCTCAAAGTCTCAGGTGGACTTCGGATGTATCGCGGAGGAACGACACTGCATTGCCCTCAGCAACAACGTGCCTATCCACAGACCACCGTATCGATGCTCCCTGGCAGACAAAGAGGAAATTGTCAAGCAAGTGGACTTACTTCTCAAGCAAGGTGTAGTGCGTCCATCTTTTTCCCCATACGCGGCTCCAGTCATTCTTGCAGAGAAAAAAGGTGAAGGACGCACACGTTTATGCATTGATTATCGAAAGCTTAACTCTGTCACTGTGCCTGACTACCAACCTATTCCGCGTATAGACGATGTTCTAGACTACCTGGGAAAATCGAAATATTTTTCGACATTGGATATCACATCAGGCTATTGGCATGTCAAAATGAACCCAGAGGACATCCCAAAAACAGCTTTTGTCACGCCG
This sequence comes from Rhipicephalus microplus, assembly GCF_013339725.1. NCBI lineage: Eukaryota > Metazoa > Arthropoda > Arachnida > Ixodida > Ixodidae > Rhipicephalus > Rhipicephalus microplus. The sequence goes on along the minus strand of NC_051170.1, from coordinate 128,112,030 downwards.
AATGGCCATTATGAGTGGCTTGTTATGCCTTTCGGTTTGAGAAATGCTCCTGCTACATTCGAAAGAGCTGTGAAATCAGTTATCAGAAAACATAACTTAAAGAATGTCGTTAATTATTTTGATGATATTCTAGTCTTCTCCGACACATTTACTGAGCACCTACAGCACCTCCAAGCTCTCTTGCATGCCCTAAAATGGAGAATATAAAACTTAAATTGAAGAAATGCCATTTTGCCCAAGATTCTATTGAATATCTGGGTCACAGAGTGTCGCACGGTACAGTGTCGCCTATACGAAGAAACATAGAAGCTGTTTTGCGATTCCCAAGACCGAAATCACTGAAAGAGCTTCAGCGTTTTTTAGGCACCACCAACGTTTACCGTCAGTTTATACCGCACTTCAGTGACATAGTTTTCCCACTTACGAAGCTGTTGAAGAAGGACACATCATGGGAATGGGATTCCTCATGTGAACAAGCCTTTGAGAACATGAAATACTGTCTGACCAAAGAACCCATTTTACGAATTTTTTCTTGCGAGAAACCATGCATTCTTTATTGCGACGCATCTAACGTAGGCGTAGGTGCGTCGGGTGTAGTTTGTAACCGGTCTATCAAGGTGTAGTTTGTAACCGGTACCAACTTTCAGGGGGAGGGGGAATCCTGTGACGTAAGAAGGCCGGGATGGTTAGGAGAGGTAGATGAGGAAGAAGTGCTTTTGGAATAAACATGGCGTATGAGCCAGGCCACGTCTCTCATTCATTATAGCGTCACACACACACACACACACACACACACACACACACACACACACACACACACACACACACACACACACACACACACACACACACACACACACACACACACACACACACACACACACACGCACACACACACACACACACACACACACACATATTTATATATATATATATATATATATATATATATTGTCACGAGCAGAACAAGACCTACAGCCAGGAGTTCACCTGAACCAGAGCAACGAAAATGTTCTCTTCTCCTTCGCAGCCCTAAACGAGTATGAACGAGTATGAACCACAGCGCTCGTTCATCAATGGTGGCATTACTCCCTCTCTCAAGAAGCTTCGTCTCGATGCGGTACATGAAGGGAAAAAACAGAAATGAGACGAAAATTACCATGCAAGCAAAATGAATGGCGTAAGGCGGAATAACGTAGTTGGTTGTTGAGTCAAGAGTCCAATGAGAAATAAGGAAATTAGGAAAGAATGTAAGGAAAAGACGAAACAAAAAGAAAGACGCGAAGTTACTAACAAAGTCAGTCACTCACTGGTGATTCACAGCGCTAAAAGTATGGTTTGAGCCCTGAAACGTCAATGACTTCAGTTCGCAGGGTGAAACGGGAACGTGTCGAAGTGCCTTCTGGAAGAACCTCATAAGTGACGTCGTTGAGACGTCGTGCGACCTTGTAAGGGCCGAAGTAGCGGCGAAGAAGCTTTTCTGAACGGCCACGCTGTCGGATAGGGGTCCAAACCCAGACTTCAACACCAGGCTTGAAATCAACTTCACGGTGACGAAGACTGTAGCGGCACGCGTCTGCGGTTTGGTGATGTTGAATACGGTGACGAGCAAGCTGACGGGCCTCTTCTGCGCACTGCGCGAATTTGGCGGCATCCGTGTGGTATATTCCTAAGTTGTCGGGCACGAGCATGGTGTCGAGCGTCGTCGTGACCTCGCTACCGTGAACTAAGCGAAAAGGTGTGAAACCGGTACTTTCTTGAACAGCAGTGTTATACGCAAAATTTATGTATGGAAGTATGGCGTCTCAGTTCTTGTGATCGATGTCCACATACATTGACAGCATGTCTGCAATTGTCTTATTGAGTCGTTCATTCAGCCCGTTTGCTTGTGGGTGGTAAGCCCTTGATTTACGATGTTCCGTGTTACTTAATTGCAAAACCTCCTGCAGCATCTCTGCGGTGAAAGCTGTCCCACCATCAGTTATGACGACAGCTGGCGCACCATGACATAAGACGATGCTGCTAACAAAAAATTGGGCGACGTCTACTGCGGTGGCTTTTGGAAGTGCCTTTGTTTCCCAGTAGCGTGTTAAGTAGTCGGTAGCGACCACAATCTACCGGTTTCCAGACGAAGACTTGGGGAATGACCCCAGCAAGTCCATGCCAATCTGATGAAAGGGAACCATTGGAGGCCCTATTGGTTGCAGTAGTCCGGCTGGTCGTAAAGGTGGAATCTTACGTCGCTGACCGTCGCGACATGTGCGAACGTAGTGCTTCACAGTCTTTGCTAGACGTGGCCAGTAGTAGGAGCGTTAAATCTGTTTCAGCATGCGCGTATAGCCGAGGTGTCCGGACGATGGCTCATCATGACACGCACGTAAAGTGTCACCACGAGGCGTAGTTGGCGTAACAAGCAGATACATAGCTTGTGTAGGATGAAAGTTCTTTTTATAGAGCACTCCATCGCGGAAACAAAAGGAGGATAGTGAGCGTGCAAAGCTTCGAGGAGGGTGGGAATTGCGTCCTTCCAGGTAGTCAATGAGCGGGATGAGCTCCGAGTCATGACGCTGTTGCTCAGTCAAGTGGGTTGCTGATACGGCAGAATGAAAAGTATCGTCGTCTTCAAGGTCAGTGTTGGCATTTTCGACCGGTGCACATGAGATACAGTCGGAGTCGGTGGGTTTCCACCCAGATTTGTGGACGATGGTGACATCGAAATCTTGTAGCCGAAGGCTCCATCGTACTACACGACCTGAGGGATCTTTGAGATTAGCGAGCCAGCAAAGGGAATGTTGGTTGCTAACTACCCTGAATGGGCGGCCATACAAGTATGGGCGGAACTTTGTTATGGCCCAGACAACAGCGAGGCATTCCTTTTCGGTTGCACAATAGTTTTTCTCCGCCGAGGATAACGTTTTGCTCGCATAAGCGATCACGTGCTCTACGCCATTCTGACACTGAACTAATGCCGCTCCTAGTCCAACGTTGCTGGCGTCAGTGTGTAATTCCGTGTGGGCGCTTTCATCAAAATGACCCAGTACAGGCGGAACCTGAAGGAGGTTTCGGAGGGTATCGAACGCATGGCACTGATTGGGACCCCAAACAAACGAGACACCGTCTTTTGTAAGCTTGTTGAGGGGTTCAGCAATCTTCGAAAAGTTTTTGACAAAGCGCCTTTAATACGCACAGAGCCCCAGAAATTGGCGTAGGTCGCGCTTATTTGTGGGCTGGGAAAGCGGCAACTGCGTGGGTTTTTTCCGGATCTAGGCGGATGCCGGTATGGCTCACAACGTGACCAAGGAACTTCAGTTCTTCATATTCATAATGACATTTCTCGGGTTTGAGAGAAAGCCCCGCTGTTCTGATTGCCTGAAGAACTGCCTGAAGGCGTTGGACGAGTTGTTCAAACGTGTCTGCAAAGACCACGACGTCATCAAGGTAAACAAGACATGATTGCCATTTGAGCCCCGTCAGAACCGTATCCATCATTCTTTAAAGAGTGGCTGGCGTTGAGCACAGACCAAAAGGCAACACTTTAAACTCGTACTGGCCATCGGGAGTAACAAACGCCGTATTTTCACGGTCGCGCTCATCCACTGCGATTTACCAGTAGCCGATGCAAATCCACGGAGGAAAAAGATTTAGGGTCGCGTATACGGTCCAACGAGTCATCTATCAGGGGTAGAAGATAAACGTTCTTTTTGGTGACCTTGTTCAGTTTACGGTAATCAACGCAAAAACGCAACGTACCGTCCTTCTTCTTTACTAGCACAACTGGCGAAGCCCAGGAACTGGTCGATGGCTGGATGACGTCGTCCTGAAGCATCTGCTGGATTTGGCCACGTATAGCGTCTTGCTCTTTTTGCAACACCCTATAGGCATGTTGTCGGATGGGTCTCTCGGTGAGTTCCGTGATGATACGATGCTGAGCAAGTGGTGTCTGTTTAACCTTTGACGTAGTGGCAAAGCAGCCTTGAAATGAGCCGAGTATAAGCAAAAGGCTTTCTCGTTGAGCCGAAGGTAGTCTCTCGTTTACGTCGAGAGTGCTCGCGGTGGCCTCGTCAGGGTGGTCATTCGATAAAATGAAGCTAACGTGGACGAACCATCGGCATCGGCGAATTCTTCACAATATGCAATGGCAGTGTGTCTCGTTAGGAGGCGATATTCGTCGCGGAAGTTCGTGACCAGCAGGTGAACATGCATGTTGCTAGGCTGAATGATTCCTCGGGTGACACAGATTTGTCGTGAAATAAGGAGAGACAAATTGGCCTCTGCAATTACTGCGTCAGATACGTCCTGTCCCAATTCTACTGTGACAAATAGGCTGCTTCGATGTGGGAGAGTCAGAGAATCATCGGTAACACAGAGGGCTCTTTTCCGGAATTGTGTAGTGTCAGTTGCAGCGCAAAAAGCATCCTCTAACGACACAAGTAATTCACGGAGGTCGATGACGGTGCCGTATTCACGAAGGAAGTTCATTCCTAGAATGACTTTCCAAGAGCACACGCGCAATACGAGGAAAGAGCCCGCATATGTCGACGTATGCATTTGAATGTGTGCAGCGCACATACCAGTAGGCATCACCGGATGGCCACCTGCCATGCGTAACTGGGGTCCTTGCGACGGTGTGGTAACCTTCCTCAGTTCAGATGCCAGTGTGACGCTTATTACGGAATAGTCGGCACCAGTGTCGACGAGGGCGTTGACAGCATGATTGTCGACGAAGACCGCGATTTCGGCAGAAACGATCTTTCTGTCGTCAGAGAACACTGCAAAACCGGAATGGTCCTCGTCCGGTCGTTGCGTCAAAGGAGCGCCTTTTACAGTTCACTGGGCCACGACTTCACCCCCAGAAGTCGCCATTCCTAGTTTCCCCTGCGGGGATTTGGTGACTGGCACCTGAAAGGAGCGGAAGACGATGAGGGCAAACTGGGTGACGTAGACCGACGAGGCGATGGTGATCTCGACTGATGGTGCTGAGTAGTCGAAGGAGTTCGCTGGCCCGTGAGATAGGCTTCGATTTCGCGGGGGCGCTCGTGGGCATCGAGCATCAGGATGGAAGCCGCGGAGACCTAGTTGTCGGTATTGACAGTTCCGGTATACGTGACCCGCTTCACCGCAGTGATGGCAGAGCGGAAGGTTATCCGAGGTGCGCCACGTGCTTGCCTTGCTACCACTTTGTCTTGAGGCAGACGGCAGATAGGTGGGTATGCTCGGAAACCTTGAGCCGAGAGGCTGGCTCGAAGCAGTGTCGTGGATAGGCTGCATAGCTTGGCACCTTGGCCGCCTAGCAGGATTTGTAGCCCGTGGCGCAATCGCAATGCCGCTGCGTATGTCAGGACTGGGGCTTCGGAAATTGGTGGTGCGATTGGGCCCAGGGGTGTGACGGCCTGCCCGACTTTTGTCTGATTACATCCGCGAGGGCTGACACAGGTGGATGGGATCCCACTGCCTGACTGTCGCAATTCATCCCGAACGATACTTCGAATGAAGTCGGCGAGGGCTAGTGTCTCGCCGTCTGAGACAGTAGAGCATGCGGTGGCCGGAATCTGGTGTTCGTATTGTGACGACCGCTGTTGCAGAGTACATTCCATCGTGGTTGCCTCACTGATGAACTGGGCGACTGTCGTCGGTGGATTGCGCATGAGCCCAGCGAAAAGCTGTTCTTTTACTCCGCGCATCAAATGCCGCACCTTCTTTTCCTCCGGCTTGGCAGGGTCCGCGCGCTTGTAGAGCCGAAGCATGTCCTCGACAAACATATATACTCGTTCGGTCGGCCGCTGGTTTCTGCAGGATATGGCTTGTTTAGTCCTCTCCTTCCTCTCAGTGTTGCGATAGGCGTCACGGAGCTGTCGACTAAACTCTTGCCAGGTTGCAAAGGAGCCCTCGTGTTTCTCGTACCACGTCTTCACAGGATCCTCCAAGTAGAAGTACTCGGCGTAGCTTGCGAACACCGTCCCATTCGTTGATACTGCCAACCCGATCAAAGTGGTCGAGCCAGTCATTAACATCCTCGAAGATGTCTACATGGAACGGCTTTGGTGTCTGTGGCGGATGAAAAACACGCGTGAGAAGAGAACCATGGGCATCGTTCGTTTGGACCGCCTGGCTTATCATCGGAGTTGCCATCTTTCTTGGTGTCGATGCCGAGGGATGAAATTCAGGGGGTAACCCACGCAGGCGGCGGCTACTTCTTGCTCTGGGAGATGTAGCCGTCTCCAAGATGGCTGACACAGCTGAACTACTCGTACCCAGCATCTCCACGAGTAATATATATATGAGATCTAACAGACAATAATGCCAAGGAATGTATAGACGTTATTAGAACAAATGTAATGTAAGTAAGAAAGAAATGTGGGTGAAAAAATAACCAGCCAAGAGCAGAAATCGAACCCACGACCTTCGAAAAACGCGTTCGATACTCTAACCACTGAGCTATCACAGCGGCCTTTCCCCAACCCACTTTTGTGGGTTTATATGTGAAATAAACGTGGGAGTGTCAGTCAGCGTCATCTGTAGCCAAGCGGCAAGGATATATATATATATATATATATATATATATATATATATATATATATATATATATATATATATATATATATATATATAATATATATATATAATATATATATATATATATATATATATATATATATATATATATATATATATATATATAATATATATATATATATATATATATATATATATATATATAATATATATATATTATATATATATATATATATATATATATATATATATATATATATAGTCCAGTAGATCCTCCGTGAGCGGCCACAACGTGGTTTATTTCGACGTTTCGGCCTAGAGTCTGGCCTTCATCAGGATTAAAGATACAGTTTGTTGGTCCTCAGCTTTATACAATCTCAAATCAGAGAGCAAGAAAAGAGGAAAAAAGACAGAAAAGAAAAAAGAAAAAGAAAAGAAAAAGAAGAAGAAAGAGAAGAAGAAGAGAAAAATAATATACGGTGGACTCCCCTCGGGCGCCCGCCTTCCACTCTTCCTTCCACTTTCCCCCTCCACTCTTCCCTCCACTTCCACCTTCATCTCCCTCCCCCTTCTCCCCTTCACCTTTCCCCTTCACCTTCACCTTTGTCAGCGGTCTGTGTATGTTTCCTTTCACTAACGCATTCCTCCCGACCAGACGGCGCTTCCTGGCACTGGCGGTTCGGTGTGGGGCAAAAACGAGCTTTTTTAGGAAGTTCTAAGCCTTTAACTACTCGGAGTCCCGTGAACAATTCGTCGTAGAAGGAGGGGTGCCGCATATTGTGGCAGAGGCTGGTAAGCGGGCATTTTAGGAAGTTCTAAGCCTTTAACTACTCGGCGCCCTGTCAACATTACGTCGTAAAAAGAGGGGTGCCCCGTATTGCGGTAGAGGCTGGTAAGCGGGCGCAATGGGAATTCCTTGCCCGCTTCTGGATTACGCGTGTAGTGGGGGTCTCCCGGCTGTGCACAGGGTTGCTGTTGGGCATGTCATGCATGGCACAATTGATTGGGTAGTAAAATAAAACAGAAAACAGACGACAGCTGCACTTAGGAAAAGTAGTTACACTTGGAATTGTTTTGGGTTGTCCAGTGCCCTTCGCAGCTGCAGTACCGTGAACTCCGTTACTATTTTCATTGTTGCCGTTATTGTTTTCTAATGCTTTAATTGCTGCAAGTGTACCAGAATTCTCATTTATTCCTCTATCGATAGAGGAATAAATGAGGTATGCGACGTATGCGATGAGACAAGTAAAGATAACACACAAGCTACGGCGTTTTCCCTACACAATAATGTCGTGCCTCTATAGGAGGCGGGGAGGGCTGACTTGTAGGAAGAGAGGAAGCAGCCCCGGTATCGACGAGGCGAGGTGAAAGTTCAAATTAAAATGGTTTCACGGCGTCTCCCCGCATGGAAGTGTCGCGCCTCGTTAGGAGGCAGGTGGCGTCGTGATCGGTATTGATGTACAACGCCCAATGTCACAGTTGCACAGGACAGCATATACGCTACGTTCTCAGCCAATCCGAACACGCAATTCGCGTAGAAGATCCCTTTCCCTCACCGACAGGTGCAGCAGAGGCCGGGCAGGAGCTGGTATGTGAGGGTAATTCAGTGTTGCTGCCTGTATGACCGATGTTCTTCCGCCATCCAGCTTTTCGTTTGGTTTGAAATGTTCGATAAGGTCTTAAACTTTTGTGCATGCGTGGAATGAAAACGTATTGAAATGTGTGTATCCTCTGTTCGGTTGTACCGAGAGTGGACAATGCAGGCGAAGTGTGTGATGTGCTCGCATGGTAGTGAACCTTCCGCATTCATGACTGAACGCTGCGTGCCAAACCATCCGACGAGCAGCTGTGACCAGTGTGCGTTTTGTCCACGCGTCGTCCACAAGTTTCTGCAGTGATTCTGAAGGTTTCAATTGTGTTGATAGCGGTAGAAATACGGAATCAAACTGCGTCGTGGTGGGTGATGATTCAGCGACAATCACAGATTGGTTACTCTAAGCGACGCGCTGCCGCCAGGGCTGAATCACAAGTATGCTGTGTTCGCTTACCGTATTCCTAGGACTGCCACAGTGTCTCAATTTCACTGCGCAACCCGAAGGTGCTATGCGCCCGCATTTCTCGTGTTTGAATTTCCCTACTGGGAAAATTCTTCTGCAAGATGAAGGGATTGTGACGTCCCCGCAAACACGGACATAGATCAGACCTCGACTCCAAGAACCAACCTTCGGCCCCGACTCGCGCAGCCAACTCCGAGGCTCCGACTACACGGACATTCTGTGAGACGAACTTCACCTCCTTTACTTAAACGAGCTTTGCGGGAAGGAATGCGGCATATTGAGACATTGCGCGGTTTTATAAATTTATCACTTTATTATTTGTGTCGTTGTGTGTTTACTCTATATTGAGGCACTTTTGTATTGTCACCGTTACTCGCTTATGAATCCTGTGTCGCGTGTCGCGAGTATTTGCTGATGTGTTACAATTTGGTGTAATAGAGATGTCGTTCACGGACAATATGTGTGTACGCCATTTGCGCTTGCTATTGAATTAAATGCGTCCATGAATAAGAAAAGATCGTGACGTCTCTTACTTCCCGGCCCCAGCACGAATCACTGTATGTGGAAAGTGATTGAGACACGTAGCCAAGAGGAAACCGGATAAAAAGGGGGTTGAGGGCTCTTCCCTCTCTTTGGCAATCGGTGGCGTAGTGGGGACGTCTCACCGCCTTAGGAAAGTTTTAATGCCACCCACAGTGCCACTGATCTAGGTCGCCGATGGCGGCACGTTTTCTGTGCTTGGAATGTGCTCCGCGCGTATAAGTGTGGCTGTTCGCTCCACGACAGTGCTATTTGCTGTGCTCGAGCAATGTTCCAATGAACTTATCCTCGAAATGGGCTTTTTATCCGCCCACTCTGCCCTTATTGATTGTGGAACCGGCATGCTTCAACTTGATTTACCGTGTTACCATGACGACCCAACACCAGCTCAACCCCGTCTGTGTTCTGCAGATCACATTCGCCTAGCACCTCAAGTCGTTACTTACGTGAACCTGACATATGTCCCACCTGTTCCCGATGGTTACTACATGTTGACACCTATTGCTGACGTTCTGTTGGCCAAAAATGTTGCCGTGCCTCACACACTTTTGACAGTCGCGGGAAATACAGCATCTCTACCGATCCTAAACTTCAGCTGGTGCGTTCAAGTTATCTCAGATGGTATGACTTTGGCATAAGTTTTTTCTATAGATGCTGCCACTTCGACGTTCGTTGCCAAATCTTCTTCGTCTTCGGCTCTGTTTTCATCCTCGAAGAGCGCAGCGGATGCCACAATCAACAAGATGATCGCTCCGGACCTTCTTTCAGCACAGACAGCTGACATCCGGCACCTGCTGAAATGCTACCGCGACATCTTTATTTTGATGACCACCCTTTGGGTCAGACATCCTTTGTAACTCATAGGATTAACACCGGAGACGCCAGCCCCATCCGACGACGTCCTTATCGCGTGTCTAATGCTGAGCGACAAGTTATCCAGCACGAAGTTGAAGAAATGCTCACAAAAGACGTCATCGAACCTTCCTGCAATCCAGGGCATCGCTGGTCGTGCTAGTCAAGAAGAAGGATGGCAGTTGGCGCTTCTGCGTAGACTACCGTCACTTAAACAAAGTAACAGTAAGGACGTGTATCCACTGCCACGGATTGACGATGCTCTCGACTGCCTACATGGTTCTGCATACTTTTCGTCTATCGACTTGCAATCAGGATACTGGCAGATTTCTGTCGATCATCGAGACCGTGAGAAAACCGCATTCATCACACCGGATAGACTTTTCCAGTTCAAGGTTATGCCATTCGGATTGTGTAATGCGCCAGCTACATTTGAAAGGATGGTGGACTCTCTCCTGCGTGAATACAAATGGACCACGTGCCTGTGCTATCTCGATGACGTCATCGTATTTTCACCTACATTCGAAAGCCAGCTTAGCCGCCCAACGGGTGTTCTTGAGGTTTTCCGGAAAACGGGACTTCAGCTCAACTCTTCCAAATGTCGCTTTGGCCGTCGGGAAATCACTGTGCTCGGCCACCTTGTCAGTGCACGAGGCGTGCAACCTGATCCTGACAAAATTCGAGTTGTCAAAGATTTTCCCATACCACGTTCCGCAAAAGATGTACGGAGTTTTATCGGCCTTTGTTCTTACTTTCGACGTTTCGTGAAGAATTTTGCTGACATTGCCCGACCACTTACCGAGCTACTGAAGGAGGACATGCCTTTTTATTGGGGTACTGACCAAGCAACTGCCTTCAGCACCCTTACAACATTACTTACTTCCCCACCCATCTTGGCCCATTTCGACCCGTCAGCCCATACTGAAGTTCGTACCGATGCCAGCGGACATGGAATTTGTGCTGTTCTCGCCCAGCGGCAACGAGGACAGGATCGCGTCATTGCTTATGCTAGTCGTCTCCTTTCTCCTTCGGAGAGCAAGTTTTCCATAACAGAGCGTGAGTGCCTCGCACTAGTCTGGGCAGTTGGAAAATTTCGACCATACTTGTATGGCCGCACCTTTTCGGTAATTACAGATCACCATGCCTTGTGCTGGCTGTCGTCCCTTAAAGATCCAACAGGACGACTTGGCCGTTGGGCCTTGAAACTACAAGAATACAGCTTCGACGTGGCATACAAATCTGGCCTAATGCACCAGGATGCCGACTGTCTATCCCGTCACCCCGTGACTCACCTGACCTTTCAGCACATGATTCTGACCCTTGTGTCTTCGCAATGTCAGCTTTCACTGACATACGCAAGGAACAGCTCAGCGATGTCCACTTGCGGTCTATCATGCAGAGTCTACGCTTGCCCCACGTAGACCCGTCGCTACACTTGTTCATTCTACGTGATGACATTCTTTACCGATGCAACACCAGCGCCGAAGGACCAGAGCTACTACTCGTAGTTCCTGCGACACTCCGTTCCGCTGTACTTGAACACCTTCACGACGCCCCAACCGCGGGACATCTCGGGGTCACACGCACGTACGATCGCGTGCGGCGTAGATTCTTCTGGCCAGGCCTTTACCGTTCTGTGCGCCGATACGTTGCTGCATGTGAGTCCTGCCAGCGCTCCAAACATTCCACCTTGCCACCAGCTGGTCCGCTCCAACCAATAGACATACCCACCGTTCCCTTCTACCGCGTCGGTCTTGATCTCGTTGGACCATTTCCTACTTCTCTCACTGGAAACAAGTGGATAGCTGTAGCCACAGATTACGCCACAAGATACGCTATCACACGAGCGCTACCGACAAGCTGTGCCACTGACGTCGCGGACTTCTTGCTTCATGACGTAATTCTTCACCATGGCGCTCCTCGACAGCTGCTGACTGATCGTGGTCGCTCATTTCTTTCAAAAGTAGTAAGTGACATCCTTCGCTCGTGTACGACGCGTCACAAGCTCACTACGGCCTATCACCCACAAACAAATGGTCTTACCGAGCGCCTAAATCGAACATTGACAACGATGCTCTCCATGTACGTTTCCAAAGATCACCTTGATTGGGATAGTACTTTGCCTTATGTGACATTCGCGTACAATTCGTCACGCCACGACACCGCTGGCTTCTCCCCCTTCTATTTATTGTTCGGCCGCCATCCAGCGTTACCCTTCGAGACTCTTCTCCCATCAACTACGCAAACGGTTACAGAGTACGCCCGGGATGCCACTGCTCGGGCTCAAGTGGCCCGCCAAATCGCACGGAAACGTCTTCTTGGCACGCAGCTCTCTCAGAAGGCCCGCTGCGATAGCCATCACAGAGTAGTTTCCTACTCTCCAGGTTCATTTGTTCTCCTTTGGACACCATGCGGCCACGTTGGCTTCTCTTCGAAGCTCCTGTCTCGCTACTCGGGGCCTTACAAGGTTTTACGCCGGCTTACCGATGTCACATACGAGATTGCTCCATTAGAGTGTCAGTCATCGTCGTCCGCACCCACTACTGACGTCGTCCACGTGACCCGCCTCAAACCGTACATATCCGCATATGATCCTACTCTCCTTCAGGCACCGAGACGGCGCTGCCAGCAGCGGGGTGTTATATGCTAGACGACATCGGCAACGAAAGAGCATCATAGACGACGAAGACGATGAGAGCGACTGTGCTCGTATTGTTGTTGCTGCTGTTCTTCCATCTTGGCTGCAGCTGCCTCTGACTCTCCCTGTATATTTTGTAAATATATTTATTTCATTCATTCTCTCACCCCCGTGACAATATAATTGCTACTGCAAGAAAATGCACACACATAAAAGACACCCACGAGTTCGCTGAATGCTGTAAGTGATACATTAGCCAGGTGGTGGGTGCTATAGGCTGTTCCATAATTCGCTGCTGTTTATGCAGGTAAAAAAAATAATAGGGAGAATGTTTGTTCCGGTGAGATAGCGCATTAACAATTCAGTGAGCTGATTCCCTTTGCTTGGCCTTACTTCAAGTCCTTTTATGCACGTGTGCGACGCGAAAAAGAAGTGAGTGCTTCTCGGGTACCAAAACACACCTGCGCGGTAGGCGCAGCACAGTCACAGCGAAAGCTAGAAGAGCAGCCTTTCAGAGACTTTCAAAACCCCGCCTGCTGCAACACCACCACCACCACCACCACCACCCACCATCTTTCAAAACACTCATAGGGTAACTACTGCAATCACACTTGCTTGATACCCAGTAGAGCATTAACAATAAAAAAAATTTTGTAGTGGACTAGCATTTGCTAAGCTATTTTTCGTCACTCTTCTGAGAAGCGTGGTACCCGCTAAGCACTTGCAAGGGATTTTGTGCCAATTGTTCATGCAGTGACTGACGACGATGAGGAATTATGGCTGAAGTGGGTATGCGCTACAGTTAATAGGGGAGTAAGAACGAGCTTTTGTAGTAGGTTGGAGAATCGGACGATCCACTCGTTACGCCATTCACATTGTACGATGACTGGTTGTCCTTTCAGTATTTTAAAACGCTTTATAAGTCATATTGACGTGACTGCTTTCCAGACATCAAGCCTGCCTAAGGCGAGTTTGCCAACAAGTCTCAAGCAGCGGTGTGGCTCAGTGGTAGATACTTGGCTGGCACCCAGCGGACCCGGTTCGAGCTCCACTGTGTCATTGGTGCTAGGCTTTTGCTCTAATTCTGCGCGATTTGGTTACGGACACCGGCGGCGGCGGCTGCGGCGGAGAACTGCGCGTGACCCGAGTTGTGATCTCATAACAGCTTTCGCTTAAAAAAAAAAGGGGGGGGGGGTGAGGCCTGGAACATTTTGTTCTTCGCTACTTTAATGTTTGAACGTTACATGCTTCTGCAAGATTGGTTGGGAAATGCGTAACACGGTATCTGCAAAAAAATAAAAAAATAGAGAAAAGCAAACTGTTAGAACATTGCTCGGAATAATTTCCGAATGGTTGGTGCTAGCTTTTGAACTAAGTATGAAAAGCAGCTCATGTAAGATGAATGAACAGACAAATTTTATTCGAGTGTAACATGGAGAGAGCTTTTGATCGTGCCGCAGAAAAAAAATCCTCAAAGCCCTATCGACTTCTATTTGTTAGAATAATGAATGTCCCAGACAAATTTTTTTATCATTTAGTGGTTGGAAGGTCATGAGTAACGTAGCAAACAAAGAAAAGCTTGGTAACTTTATCCATTAATTATTTCCCTGAATACTATATTGCGAGTATTTACACTTATGTTCTGCTTTTTGTTCGAGAATACAGCGATTGCCAATACCTAGTGATCATCTGACCCCTCGCGAAACATAAGGCTTGATATGAATTCACAGATTTACACTACATCTGACATATAAAACTGATTTTTTTTGTGTGTGTGTAGAGGTTACATCACTACAGCTATTTAATTATTCACTCAGATTGAGCTATAGTTCACACCACGTAAATTAAAAACGACGCGGCTTATTTTAGATGTTAAGAAGGCCGTTCATCACAAGTCTGTAAATTGGTTGCACTAGCCTGCACGTCTGGAAACATCACCGCTGTAGCTCACAAGACGTCTAAAGTCTTGCCGCTGTTTCCAGCCTATTGCGTACCGCAAGCGCACAAGGCAGCGAGTGATAAGTGACGCTGGCCACCACTGCTGGTGCAAGCTCTCAGCGCTGTACAGTGCCATGTTTGTCCGTATCGACCTAAACCAGCTGCTGCGGCAAGAAAAAAAAAGCAATTCTCGAGGCGGCATGCCTCCCGCCTGACGTCTAGTCTCCGCTGGTATTCGTTTATTAGCACTGCTTTCCTTTTTTGCGAGAACGCATAGAGGGAGGCAGCGTCCCCAACGTTGCTCGTATCCTTCTCAGAGGAGCCGTAAGAGGCTCTCAGGAAAGTGCGTGTCGTTTCTTTCTTTCTTTCTTTCTTTCTTTCTTTCTTTCTTTCTTTCTTTCTTTCTTTCTTTCTTTCTTTCTTTCTTTCTTTCTTTCTTTCTTTCTTTCTTTCTTTCTTTCTTTCTTTCTTTCTTTCTTTCTTTCTTTCTTGCTTGCTTGCTTGCTTGCTTGCTTGCTTGCTTGCTTGCTTGCTTGCTTGCTTGCTTGCTTGCTTCATAACCAGCTTCTGAACGCAGGTTTATCATTGCTGACGTTACTGCGGTCCCCGACTGTCCCCTGTATGCGGCAACCACGCTTTGGCAAGTAATCAAACAGTACCAAGATCGCGGACAAGTTCCAGCATTCGGGTTTGGGAGGTGCCCTTCCCCGTTGAGCGAAACCAGCACTCGCCGGACGGTGAAGCGAAGGTGGCTGCATGACTCAAGCTGCGGAGCTGACATCCATATATAGCAGTAAGTATTGACCGACATTGACCGTCCACATATAGGCCTAGTGACAACGTGTTCCATGAACGACGTGGAAGTACGGGCTAGAAATAGACGGATGATAAAATGATTAGCTGTAGCAAAACTCCGAGGCACAAGAACTGGATCACAGAGAAGTTTGTGCACCACGCACACGTACCCAGACGCTATATAGGAAAGCTACGTAACATTATACGTATGAACTCAATATAAACGATTCTAGAGCAAATTTTAAGTAAGTTTTATGACACACACGAACTGCTTTTATAATCTAGTAGGAACTAGCAGGGCCAAGGCGTAACAATTGGTAATCAGCCGGGTTGTACTTAAATAACAGCAGCTAAACTACACATCGTAGTTGCGTATAATGCATTCAAGCAACAGCAACTTCTCAAGAATTGCCAAATGACGCGGTAAAAAAAATTTGGGCTGCGGCGCCTGCCTTGAGAGACGACAACTTTCGTGAGCAGAGCATGAGAATAGTGCCTCCGCTAACGTGTCGTGATGGCCTCGGTTGCTTTACAGCATGAGCCATTCTGTATGCTGGAGAACCCTTCGCTGTCCTTCGACGACCAGTGACATGCCTTTGAGTGGCTTAGTACGAAATGTTTTAGGGGCGAAGCTCCTTAAAGCGGCACCCGTTCGTCCCTCGTCGTAGTACGTAACATGTCTTGCGCTCTGACCTGCAAGGTGGTGGCGGTGGGAGATTTCTCCTGTGCGTTGTTGAAGAATACAAAAATTCGCAGCATGCGCGTTGCCTAAAAGCCGAATTCTCCAGTTTCTCATTTCCCATTAGCAGCCATTCGTATGTACATTGAGCACTATCTGACAAGAAAGGGTTGCTACGTTATACTCGCTGGGCGTAACCTCCTTGGTTTTAGAAAGGTTTAGCGAGTGTTGAGCCGCAGTGCCATGAATACAGTGAACTAGTATATACCATGAACTCGAGGTGGTTAAAGGTGGGAAGTAGACACGAAGGGCAAGCAGTAAGAAAGTGTGCGTGTGCCACCTCTCGTTTAGTCCTTGGAATGTCCGCTGGATGGCGGTGCTTCTATGCGAGGAATATATGATGAAAAGATGCGAGATGGTGGTACTTGGAGTGTTGAATAGGTGGACGAACGGACACACAGACAGATGCATGGACGGACGCACGGATGGCTGCACGGACGAATGGACGCATGGACGGGCGGATGAGCAGATACACGAACGAACGCAGGGACAGACGCACAGATGGACGTGCGGACGCACGAACAGACGCACGCATGGACGAGCGTACGGACGCACGGGCGGCCACACGGCCGCATGGACGGACGGAAGCAAGAACGAATGGACGGACGGATGCTTCGCGCCACTGTCCATCATTCACCCCGTGAATAAGCTGCCATTTTTTTTTGTTTCACGCTAGAAAAAAGCCAGATGATTTCCAGAAAAACAAAAAAAAATTGCAAATAAATAAAAAGCAAACAAATAAACAAAATTAGGATACCCGTGTCCTGCACTATATTGTAATATGATCGGCACATCTGGAAGGTATTTTAATGCCGAGATACGCCAATACTTTTCATTATATCTCGGCACATAATTACAAATACTAAAAATTGTCGAAGGCGTGCAAGCCTTGAAACAGCGAAGCTAGACGATTCTGAAGACCAAACTTCTAGGCTGTTTCTAGGCCCTATCTGGGTGGTAAGGGTTCTTTCTAGATTGCTTCTAGGACAGAAACTGGAGCCGGAACCAAGCGTTCGCTCCTCTCGCACATTCACAGACGTGACATGGATGTCCAAACCGAGACATACTCGCGCTGAAACGAAGCGTCCGCACCTCTCTCTCATAGATCGGGGCTGGCGTGGGCCTCGCTTCGGCGTCTTCTCGCCGCCACCGTTGTCTATCTGGTCCCCTAGTGTTGGACTGACTGTTGCCTCTTTCTCTTCGAACGAAACAGATAATGTCCTTCACTTTCGATTATTTAGATTTCAATTCCAAACTTTTAAAAAACACATCGCATAGTATTTGCTTGATCTTAACAGCCTTGTTTTTCTAATTGCTAACAACTTATCACATCTACAATGACTGTCGCATAGCCAAAATCATATATATCTTCAATTCAGGTGATCGCACCTCTCCTCTTGATTATCCTCCCATCTCATTAACCAGCACGATCTGTAAATACATATATGTATGTATGCGTATCATGTATTGGTGTAGTATACAGTATGTATACTACAGTGTAGCAAGGAGTGAGAGAGGGACGCGAAGAGTTAGGAGAAATTTGGAGGAACATTCTACCAGCTCTACCTTTTTATCAGTCTACGCATCGCTATGCGTAGCTGCCCCAACTTTATTTTATGAGCGTACAGGAGGTGTTGCAAGTAAAAAAAGAAACGAAGAAGCACCAAGTACGAGCATCAGCCGAGAGCACTGGGTTTTTCACTTGTTCCAATCGTTCGATATAGCCAGACGTGTGGGCTCGCTTACTATCTTCGTACGTTCGCCATAGAAGGATCGTGCCGTTCAAAGAGGCACAAAATAGAAAAGCATCTTTAAAAGCAGGCACTCTGCACCGCCATTGCTGAAATTTTATAGCTGCGTTGGTACTGCCGAATGAAATAGGTGTCATTCACTCTATGGGATGCAAGTCACATTTTTTGTTCTCAGATGTAAACACGTGGAAAGCAATGAAGGCTGAAGTATATAGAGTCTGCTATGGAAGAATTGGGAATTCAAATACAAGGAATAAAAGAAAAGGCAATGATCCAAAGTGCTAGGTACACATACGAAGCGGTAGCCTTTCGTATGAGGTGAGATACTGGACGGCCGAGTACGGTACGAGTTTAGTGCACGTTAACAAATCGCTGACTCTTTTTAAATTATGCGGGGCAATTCACTGCGGCCTCTCTGACAGCTTTACTCGTTTTGTATATTTAAATTTCATAAGCCGAACTAAACCAAACCGAGGAATGCCTGTTTAAATAAAATAAGAAAAACATGGGGTGGTCGCGGATAGCACTGTGATAAAGCTCCCTACAAACAAGATGATGAGATTGGCATTTCAAATACTCGTAGAAAATAATCAACAAGAAACAGCTAAAGCTTTTTTCTCCCTTACTGCTATGGCGTGAACGTAACACATTCAAATAATCGCCGAAGCATGTTTATGACTTACGACAAAAATCCGCGTGCACGTCTGCGTATAGCACGCGAGCAGCCGGTTTCCGTATAGCCAGAGTAGCGCAAGGAAGGCTACACGCGGGCAACATTGGGCAGCGACAGCCATTTCCCTTCCCGTACTTCGAGAGCGTTGCAGGCGTGTGTGGACAAGACACAAATCTTTCCACCTCGATGCCGCGTTAAGCTCATCGGTACTGGAATATATGCGCGCGTGTTGCTTCAAGAGGATATCAGAAGGGATTTCCCGTCATCGATGGTTATGAATGAACTACGCGGTAAGCGGCACGATTGGGAATGTAATGTGCGGCGAATGTCACCATGTGCTCGCGGACGCTCTTAATGACTTCATAAGTCTCATTTCGTGTCGTGGGTGTGTTCACAAGGTACGGCTCCGTAAACACAGGTGCATGTGCTCAGTGACTTCATACAAGACGCCATTAACTTGGACAGTAGTCAGTTGATCTTGCGTGTTCTCGCTCGCTTTGCAGTCCGCTGTATGTGCAGTCTACGTTCAAGTTAACTATACAGCGCTTAAATGCATCCGTTGACTGATCGTTGCAGCATGCCTTGCTTGTGCATCTTACATGCTGTTCAGCGTATTCATTCATGTAATAGGAGTCATGTCTCAATGAATTCAGATGGGGGGGGGGGGGGGGAGCGAAGGTTCGTCGCAGCACCGCTCTCCCTAGCAAGTCAATGTATAGGGGAGACTTCGTGCCCCCTCCTACTGGGTCACTAAGAGGGACGCCCACTACCTTGGCCCTCCCCCGTACGTTCTACGCCTGTATGAGTACGGTAACTGGAAGGTGCGCACGACTTTTTTGTCTCGGTTCGGAACGACAGCAGTCCAACGTACGTGTAACATGACGCGCGGTAGTTCCTATACGTACACCGTATCCTGTTTGTGAAGGCGTTGACGTTTCATAATTGATTAGTAGAACAATAGTTCATTAGGAAGTGACTGGCAGCACTTCACTGACTCGATTCGTGGCGTGTTCTTGAGATTTGTTTGTGTTCTGAGAAAGCTTTCTTCTTGACGTTAGCAGTGCGTAAGCATTGATGTGTGGCCTACTGCATTTATTTTAACTTCAACTTTTTTATACGCGTACCCTTATTAATGCTTTCTCGGCAAAGTACTTGATAGCTTTTTCGTCAAAATTATATATATATATATATAGGCATGGTGGTTGAGTGGCCGTAGCGTTGCATATAGTCCAGTACATCCTCCGTGAGCGGTCACAACGTGGTTTATTTCGACGTTTCGGCCTAGAGTCTGGCCTTCATCAGTCTGATAAAGGCCGAACTCTAGGCCGAAACGTCGAAATAAACCACGTTGTGACCACTCACGGAAAATTATACTGGACTATATATATATATATATATATATATTATATATTATATATATATATATATATATGCCTCGAAAATTGTAAAACAAAACGGCATCTATGTTGAAACACATTATATACTGAAATTGTCTAGAACAAGCAAACCAAGCAACTGATTTTCCTCTACTTCTACTTCGTTATTTCTTTTAGTACAGACTAAAATGTCTTCCGGGGCTAAAAACTGCAATAAGTTAAGAAACATGGGAAGTGGTAGCTGTTTGACGTTTATTCGACCAGTTGAAGGACCCGAGAAAACTATACAAAAATAGGACGATAAAAAAAAACTCGGACCATGAAGCTCGCATTTTAAATTCATGTTGTACACTTAACAGCTGAAATTGGCCCAAGAACGACCCTAATCAGCAGTCAACATACATAATAACTCTTTCTTGCGATCATTTCTCACTGGCTAAACCACATTGTAGGCGCACGCTCGGCGGAATGCGTCGTGTTATATGATTTCCTATTTGAAATAAGTATGCTTAACATCGCAGTGATATTATAGTATATCACCAGAGATCATGCGCAATCTATAAGTAATGCTTGAGCTATGTGCCATGGCGACTGGTATGTGCGTATGTTCCACAGGTGATTGACACTTCATATCTACCCAGTAACGGCGGGAACATGCATTGGTTATTTTAACGCGTGCGCAATAAAAACGCTGACATCAGTTATGTTGACGCAACATATGTAAAAAAAAATTCAGGGTCCCAGCAGGAATCGAACCACAGCATTCGGCGTGGCAACCAACCATTCTACCACACAGTCACGCCAGGTCTCGTGACTGCTTTTCGAATGCACCGTAATGTTTATGAACCGTCAATCGGGGATGCAGTGATGTCAATCCAATGTTATAGACATTACATATGCATTCCTACAATACAGTCGTCAGGTCGGGTTAAAATATCAACTATAGTTAAGGCTAATGCACTCAAGGTAATTGACAGTTTATATTAACCAAGGAGCTGCGCGAACAGACATTGGTAATTTGAATTTGATAACGTTAAAAAAATCAGCGCATCTGAAGGAAGCGAATGACGACGAGGGGATGAATACACAGGTGCTAAGGTCCATATTGTCTGCGTTGAAGTCACCGGGTAATATAAGGGATAGACAGATGGACTGATGGACACGTGGACGTATGCATGGACAGACGGACAGACGGGCGGACGCAGCCACGGACGACGCGGGTAATCATGCATTGTGTTGTCGTGTAGTTGATTATACATAAAGTCGGTTGGTTTAAACATATGTTCTCGTTCTTTTGTTGTGCAGGTGAACAGCTTCGGTTTGAGTTTTGTGGGGCGTGACGAACGCCAACTAGGCCGGCCTTAAAGAGCTTCACCTCTAAAAGCTGGTATCGAAAGCGTTAACCAAACGAGCGCATATAATAAATATTCTGGTTCCAGCACAAATCGAACCCCAGCATTCTGCGTGGCAGTCAAGTATTCTACCACAAAGCCACGGCAGGTCTCCAAACTGCTTTTCAATTAGAGCGCGTAATGTTCGTGAAAAGTCACTTGTGCTTGCACTGCTGGCTATACAATCTAAAAAAAAACAATATATACGTACTCCTATCACAGCTGTCACGACCACTTAAAGAAATTTGCAGGGAAGCGCCATCTACTGGAGCTGATTTCTCTAGCAATGTCTAAGGCCGCCATCCTCGCTTGCACAAGCGCTACAAATCAACTTACCGCATCTCGTGTTGCTAATACCTATGTTGCTGCTGCCCCGCCGCGGTGGTCTAGTGGCTAAGGTACTCGGCTGCTGACCCGCAAGTCGCGGGTTCGAATCCAGGCTGCGGCGGCTGCATTACCGATGGAGGCGGATATGTTGTAGGCCCGTGTGCTCAGATTTGGGTGCACGTTAAAGAACCCCAGGTGGTCGAAAATTCCGGAGCCCTTCACTACGGCGTCTCTCATAATCATATGGTGGTTTCGGGACGTTAAACCCCACATATCAATCAATTATGTTGCTCTTGACGTCGTCACAAAACAGCAAACATGCGACTGTTTAACATAACATTTGTTCATGCCTTCAGCGTCATTTCGTAACGTATCGCTCAACAAAAAAATTACTGCACAGTCATCTTCCCTCCGCATGCTTCACATAACATCGATTCCCAAGGCACTTGCAATCTGCTGAATTTTATATGCGCAGCGCTTCTTAGCGAACTTCAGCTACTTTGGCCGTATCTGTCTCTCTATTTATCTACCTATCTATCTAGCCATCTACGACCTTTAGCTCTCATGTCCGTTTTAATGATGGGATGTGTACCGAAATTTGTATGACATAACATGACTGCATAACGAGTATAAGTGACCAGTCGGCACTAAAATCATCACATGCATGTCGTTAATGTCAAGACTTACCTGTGATGATCTTGTGTTGGTTTCGTTCACATGGCACATTGCAAAACTGGTACCTATGGTATGACATAACTGCATAGCAAACGGGACAGGCCCTAACACGGAAATAAGAACATGCAGGTCATGTAAGTCATTACTACACGCCACACTCACAGTGCGCTCAAGCCGTTTGGCTAGCTTCACATATACCAAATTCAGCGTTACATAACATAAATAGATGACGAAGGTACATGAGTGGATCAAACATGATAATCATCATACGTGTGTCATGTAAGAACCTGAATACATACCACGCTCATGATGGACTCGCATCTATTTCACTAGCTTCACATATATCAAATTTGGTATTATGTGACATGAATGAAAGGTGAACGTAAATGACACGTCCAAACATGATAATAACCAGATGTGTTCCATGTAAAACAAGACTATACCCGCTACGTTCATAGTCTGCTCGTGTCTGTTTCGCTAGTTTCACATATACCGAATTTGGTGTTACGTGACGTAAATGAAAGACGATGGTATGTGACTGGTGCAAACATGATAATCACGACATGCGTGTCATGTCAGACAATATGACACACCGCGCTCATGAGGCGCTTGCAGCCGTTTTGCTAGTTTCACATATAGCAAATTTGGTATTACATTACGTGAATAAATTGCGAAGGTAAATGACACGCCCAAACATGATAATCATGACATTCATTCATATAAAACATAAGCACATGCTACGCTCATATGCGCTCTCGGCAGTTTGTCTAGCTTCACATATGCAAAATTTGGTGATAACTGACGTGAATGGATGACGAACAGAAATATCAGGCGCAACCATGATAAGTATGACGTAGAAGTTATGTATGGCATAATTTACGCCCGCCTCGAAACGCTGTGCTGATTTTGAAGTGACATATCAACCTTCCCTATTCGTGCTTGGCATATCATTCATTCCCACTGTACGGGGGATATGCCAATTTTTTTAATTTAAAAAATATTCGCTTTATCTTTCATGCGTGCCACGTTTACTCGAAATGCACGCACAATCAGTTCAAAAGACACAGGTGTAAAGAGCCGAGCAGCCAGAAAGGCACGTAGCACGTTCTTTCCAATCGATGACCAGACTGAACGGGTAAGCTGAAATATATTTTCGGATAAGAGCTTTTTCATCAATCTTTTCGTAGATTATTGCCAAAAAGGTGTTCTTCGACGGGGCAAATTCTTCGCAGCCAAGTCTATGCAGCGACGTAGAACGTCATTCGTTGGCGTTTTTGCAGTACGGAATGAAGAAAAAAAATGGCAGCATGTCCACCAAGTGAATGATGGAGAGTGGGGCGAAGCATTCGTCCGTCCATTCGTTCTTGCTTCCGTCCGCCCATGCGTCCGTCTTTGTGACCGTCCATACGTCCGTCTGCTCGTCCGTGCGTGCGTCTGTTCGTGCGTTCGTCCCTGCGTTCGTCCATGCATCCGCCCCTGCGCCCGTTCATGCGTCCATCCATGCATCTGTCTGTTTGTCTATTCGTCTATCTATTCAACACTCCAAGTACCACCATCTCGAATCTTTTCATAATTTATTCCCTATATAGAAGCACCGCCATCCAGCGGACATTCCAAGGACTAAACGAGAAGTGGCACACGCACACTTTCTTACGGCTTGCGCTTCGGGTCTACTTCCCACCTTTAACCACCTCAAGTTCATGGTATATACTAGTTCACTGTATTCATGACACTGCGGCCCAACGCTCGCTCAACCTTTCTAAAACCAAGGAGGTTACGCCCAGCGAGTATAACGTAGAAACCTTTTGCTGTGAGATAGTGCTCAATGTACTTGGCAATGGCTGCTAATGGGAAACGAGAGGCAGGAGAATTCGGCTTTTGCTTTCTTACGGCTTGCGCTTTGTATCTACTTCCCACCTTTAACCACCGCGAGTTCATGGTATACACTAGTTCACTGCATTCATGACACTGCGGCCCAACGCTCGCTAAACCTTTCTAAAACTAAGGAGGTTACACCCAGCGAGTATAACGTAGTAATCCTTCCCCGTCAGATAGTGCTCAATGTACACGCCAGTGGCTGCTAATGGGGATCGCAGCGTGCGCGTTGACCAGAAGCCGAATGCTCCTGTCTCTCATTCCACTTAGCAGCCATTGGTATGTACATTGAGCTTGACCTTTATTGTTCAACAATGCACAGAAGAACTTTCTCACCGGCACCACCTTGGAGGTCAAAATGTTATACTTGTTACACACTACAACCGCTATGAGGGACGAACAGGTGCCGCTATAAAAAGCTTCGCCCCCTAATAAAGCGACATTCCATGATAATCTTTGGTTGCTGCTAAGATAAACTTTCACGCATCTG
This sequence comes from Rhipicephalus microplus, assembly GCF_013339725.1. Taxonomy (NCBI): domain Eukaryota; kingdom Metazoa; phylum Arthropoda; class Arachnida; order Ixodida; family Ixodidae; genus Rhipicephalus; species Rhipicephalus microplus. The sequence goes on along the minus strand of NC_051170.1, from coordinate 128,087,400 downwards.
CATGGCGCGTTAAGAACGCGACGAAGTACTCCTAGAGACTGTGGCACTGCCCGGTCACGCTGTGTTTTTAACGTGCGCGCGCTGAAAGTGCCCGGAAGGGATATGCGGTGGGAGGTTACGTGATGCGAGCAAGCTGATCGCATTGGTGGCGGCGTGCAGCAATCAGATGTGATACTTTGAAAAAAGTTATTTGGAGAGGCTAGTTTTCTGAAGGGTGCGTCGATGCTATCGAGGCACCCTCATTTTGTGCTATGCGGGTCGGCATTTTGTGGCAGTTTCCTGCTCTGACAGGCTGTGTCAAGTGCTTGCGTGGCCTAGTTGTCAGGCTGACGACGTCAGAGCCCGCGACTGCTTCAAGTTGTAGCCTGCCTTCTCCCCCCCCCCCCCCCTTTCTCCGCATCCTCCTCGGAGCAAAACCTGACTGCTCGTGCACTCTACAATACGGCTGTACACCTGTGGAACAAAAAATACACCATGTTCGATGTGTTTTGTAAAAAAAAAATTGTTTACAGAAAGTGACTTCGTAAATATACCACGACATTTATTTTAATACCCACGCACTTCTATGGAGAGTATAGCATACTGCAGTTAACTAACTGGCATGTACGTGCAAATGAAAATTGTGCAACTTTTCCTTTTGGAAGAACTTGCCGCCACTACACATGTACATCCTCCAGAAGCTGCATCAATGCGCCTGCCAACTGATTGTCTTTCATCCAACGGGGGCAGCGTTGCAGCAAATCTGGCTTCCATTTATCTCTACGCAGGAAACCTCACCATTTCGTCGGTGGCGTTTGCTTAAGAATGCCCATTCATTCCTCATTCGAATGGTGTAGGGTGTGAGGTGAAACACAGGCTTCGTGGAAGAACCCGTGTAAGTACGCTCGGTGTGGCTGCACGTCAAGAGATTGACTGTTTTAGGGTAATTAGATTACATGCCTTTCACAAAATGCAAACTACTGGGATTATGGCTTCCTGCATATGCAACGCGCCAAGCCACAAAAGTTCTACTCTGTTTATTGAAATGCGCGAACTTGCATGACCACTTCTCGCGAGCTGAATATTGACAACATCATTGTGTACGTGTGTCTACTCATACTGCCTCTCCACCTCATCACCATTCAGTCTACTTCTCTCTAAGTGCACTTGAGTAGATAACGAGAATAGCAGAGAACACAACACGAGCGCCAAATATCAATAAGTGACCTCACATAATTGAATACCAAATTACATATGTATGGTAATTAAAAACCTCTCAATTGCCGCAGCATGACTAATCACAACATTACTAATCTCCAACTCACCCAAATGCGCATCCTTCTGCAGTAACCGCCATTCGCAGTGGCCGAGTAAAACAAGACAGTTAGTCAGCCTGCTTTATTAATCGCACCCTTCTTCTCGCAAAATCCCGCGCCCGTCCCATTAACAGCACCCCACTGGGCCACTCACTCACTTGGGAAGCAACTGGTACAGCAGGTCCTCGGCTTTCCGCTTTTGTTCGAGGTAGTCCGCTGTGCGTTCCTCCACCAGAGACTCGAGGCTGCTGGCGTACTGCTCCAACCGGCCCACCAGTGCCTCCAACAGCGCCTCGCTAGCACTGCACGGAAGGCTGCAAAACAAGCAACCCGCAAGCCTTATTACAGAGCAGATGGCACGACAAACTTCGCATTTCGGGAGAATGCATGTACTGGTATTCAGCAAGGATGGCAATCTTAGTAGCCGGTGCCTCAGGGAGTGCGGTGACCGTCCCACCAAGCACAATCTCATAGAATTTGTTTGCATCGAATTCTTGTGAATATAGTCGCGTCGAATTGCAGTGACGTATCGAGTTTAAATGCGGATCATATCTGAGACAATTCCGAAACTGTGTTTCGTTGGGAAAATTATAAAACATGGTGAAATGCAAAACATGCTGCTAACTAGAAGAGGCGAACAAAGGAATAACAGTCAGGACGAGCGCTGACTAACAATTCTTAGCGAACCAAAGGTACTATAAGCAATTTTATCTATCTATCTATCTATCTATCTATCTATCTATCTATCTATCTATCTATCTATCTATTTATCTATCTATCTATCTATCTATCTATCTATCTATCTATCTATCTATCTATCTATCTATCTATCTATCTATCTATCTATCTATCTATCTATCTATCTATCTATCTATCTATCTATCTATCTACCTGCCTGCCTATCTATCTATCTATCTATCTATCTATCTATCTATCTATCTATCTATCTATCTATCTATCTATCTATCTATCTATCTATCTATCTATCTATCTATCTATCTATCTATCAGAAAATCTGCTCAGGAACTGCCAGAACAGATACGGATAACATATATGGGAAAGTGTCGACATCTCCAGCATTGACCAGACAAATGCAAATTATGAAAATTTGAATCCCAAAGGGAATCGAACACAAGAGTTCTGTGTGGCCGTCAGGAATGCTAGCACAGAGTCATGCCAAGTCTAGAAAATCCAATGGAAAAATATTCTATTCAGGCGTGATGTCAGTGCAAAAGCAGTTGTGGTTGTGGTTCTGACTACCTAATTTTATAACAAAGCAACAATTACTACAAAGTTGCAACAAAGACGTTCTCAAAAAAACAGCACCAATGCATTACACTGTTTACCACACAAGTCGTCTCGACGAATATGAATCGAGAGCACAGTGCAAAATGTTGCAGGAATTTCACCGTCTTTCTGGCGTTTTCCAGCTTTTCAGAAAGCTTCTGATTGTTTTCTTTGCAAAAAAAAGGGGGGGGGGGGGGGGACGTTCTCATCAAAGTGTAAAACATCACTATTCTAGCCATCACGTTTTCATCATGAGCGGTATAACTCAAAAGATGCAGTAGCAACCACTCCAACTTTTCAAGCACAATTCAAAAGAGGTCACCAGGTATGGGATTTTCACGAAATGCCTCTAGGCATCTTTTTCAATTGCTTTTAATGTAGAAAGAAGGCCGCGTAAAGGATCATGCAAGCAGCCTTTTTGGAAACACATAACCTGAGTGAGTGCACTTTCGTGTGATTGTGGCACGGCTGCCCCCTGAAGGGGTACTTGTGAGCGGTGCAGGTACTATTTGGACGTTGTCATTTATTCCTTTTTTTTTTTTGCGAACGCACCCTCACCTTCTCGCACACTCACGGTGTGGTACTTCCTGGTGCACTACGCTGTACCGGGAACAAATTACACCGACATATGCAACACCCCGTTACGTGTAACGTAAAGAAATGAGAACACTGCGTTTGAAAAAAAAATATTCTGCTGTAATATGAAGGAAATGCAACGAAGCTTGGTCACCAGTAAATAATGACCAGTTGTCTACGTTTGTGTTGGTTCATAAGGGAAATATTACTACACACATGCAGAGTGACAAACTATGCATGCATAAGAATATATATTACCGCAACAATATCCACTGCTTCGAAAGCAGCGAGACAGTTGACAATTGTTTGAATGTTAATGTGATGGAACTCTAAGTATGGACAGCGCTGTTCGTCGCGTGCCTTTCGTTTTGCTGTTCTATTTCTGGCAGCTCCTTGAAACTGACCACTGGACATTCGAGGGCCGACCTGCGTTGGGGGGGGGGGGGGGGGAAAGATTGGTGCTTTGGTTATGATATATAGGGTAAAATTGCTGGGAAAAAGGCGGGAAGGTACCAGGCGCCAGCTCCCACTTTCGCGTTAGATTAAAACTTCTTGTCCGGAAAAACACGATGGTAGTGCGTTACGATGCCGTGATTCTCGAATTGAACGTCATAGGCCTTGTGGCTTGGCGGGGAGCTTTGTTTCTTTCCGATAGAGAGAGCTTGCTTCCACCTATTGAACTGCGTTGGATTTGTTCGATGGTCTGTCATGGTGAGCAATAATTGATTTACACCCCAATCAAGCACACGGTATGGCATTCTCTCAGTCTACTCTACTCTTGAAGGCGAAGCTCAAGCGTCCCTTAAGTTTTGCAGATGTTGTTTCTAACTAATGTGTAACACAATATGCGTAATACTAAACGGCATCACCTCCGCCAATCGCTGCCGGATGTAATATTAATAATAATAATAATAATAATAATAATAATAATAATAATAATAATAATAATAATAATAATAATAATAATAATGTAAAAGTCTTAATGCAGACAATAGGACTGCATTGGTTTATTGACACATTCTTTTGTTGGTTTGTTACCATAGGTAGTTGGCACGTAACCATTTTAGGGGATTGGCCAAGAATGCAACGTTGAGCCTGTTAAATGTTATTTTAGGTAAGCTATAAAATTCAAAACCACAAATAAAGAAATCAAATTGCAATAATGCGTAAAATATTTCATTTACCTACAAGTAATGTGCTTTCGAGCATGTATTACAACTATCGTATTACCTTATAGGAACAAGTTTGAAAACTTAGATTTTAACCTAATCAAATGACGAATATTTTAAATACCATATTAAAACGGTACTCGTTGAGTAGTTATAATGTAAATACACACGGCATCAAAAGCATCCCCGTGGCAGTATCTTAAGCCTGAGGCACCGAAGCTTAAAACATTTTCCTCCAAAGGTGGCCTAACTTTGCAAAAAGGGTAATTAAAAGTCGAGTTCTAATACGAGAGTATCTTGAACATGACAAAAAGTAATTCTCTTCTCCTGGCGTCGTCTTCTTCTTTTTCTATCTCTTGCTGACGCTAGCGATGTGAATCACTGCACTCTTCGGCCCGGCCGTCATTCACCTCACGCTGCAAATATGGCACCACATTTCCGATAGGTCCGCCCTCGGTTCTTCCACGTGCCCGGTATAATACAACGTCTAGAGAAGTCCTTGCTGCTTGGTCGTTTTAACAACAACGTATGAACCGGAGTTGATCTCTGACATCTTCGTGCCGGGGTGATGATAAAAGTACGTCTTCATCGTACTTCTGCATCTTTGCTGGAGTTGGACCTTGGGGCGTTCCTTCATTGTGGACCTGCCAACTAAACTCAGATCATCGTCCGCTGGCAAGCAAAAAACAGTACCGAACGCAGCCAATTGTGGGCTGCACCCGATGCCGGTGGTGTAGTACCTGTTATGGTGATGTACGGCTGCCTACAAAGCACTCTTCCCGCCTCCCTTGAGTTCTGGGCACACACTATATACATTTTGAGGTCTCTAACAAAACATTCAGCAAGAAAATTACCCTCTGGATGATAAGGCACTGGGTATCGAAACACCATGTTCATTTTGCGGGCCCACTTGCATATCTTCTGACTCCTAAATGTTGGCCCATTTTCGGCAACGATGACCCTGGTGTGCTTCAAAATGTCTCTCTGCAACACTGATATTACACAATTCGCTTCTTTTCTTCCAGCTTTGGCAACCGGAAAGCGCGTGCACTCATCCACCGCTACCAGGGAAGCTTGGTTTCTCTTGACGCCTTCACTATTCTTAAGCGAAATCAAGGTGAACTACTTAGATTGGAACAGTTGAATAATCTGGCAATACCATTCTATTTTTCTGTGAATCGTAATAAATGGCAAGCATTTCTTAGCGAACTTCGGCGACATCAAGCGCATCTATCTATCCAGCCGCCTATGACTATTAGCTCTCCTGGCCATCTCAATGAAGGTATCGATACCAAAACTGGTATAGCATAACATGACTGCACAACAAGCATAATTGACTAGTCATATCTCGAAAATCATCACACGTATGCCATGAGCGTCATTATTTACATTTCAAAATCCTGCTGATCTTGCGGTGGTTTCGTTCACATGACATTTTGCAAAACTAGTATGGTATGAGATGACTTCAAGACCAACTTAAGTGACGGACCCTAACGTGGAAATCATGACATGAATATCATAATTTTTATCTTAAGACTAGTGATGACTACACGCCACGCTCATGGTGTCCCCGCGGTCATCTCACTAGCTTCACACATACCAAATTTGGTATTACGAGACGTGAATAGATGATGATGGTATATGACTCATGCAAACATAATAATAATTAGATTCATGTCATGTGAGAATATGACTACATACCACGCTTATAATGCGCCCGCAGCCCTTTCGCTAGTTTTCCATATACCAAATTGGGTATTACGTGACGTGAATGGACGACGAAGGTAAATTACACGTTAAAACATGCTAATCATGACATGCGTGTCATTTAAAACATGGCTACATGCTAAGCTCATAGCGCGCTCGCAGCCGTTTCTCTAGCTCCACATATACCAAATTTACTATCGCATGATGGGAATAGATTACAAAGGTAAAGGGCACATTCAAATATGATAATCATAGCATGGAAGTTATGTACGACATAATTTACGTCCGCCTGGTGACGTTGTGCTGATTTTAATGTGACATATGAAACTTCCTCATTCGTGCTTCGCATTTCATCGATTGGTACTGTACCTGGGATCTGCCAATTTTTATTTGACTTCACGATTTAACACTCATGGCACGTCTTCACATAACGAGCAACATCTGCTTTCGTATTTCGGCATGTAAACCTCTGAGTAAGTTTGTGATACATACTCCAGAATCCATCGTGCCCTCCTCAATGTGAACTGGTGTAATATAATTTTAGCAACTGAGACCCTTTTGTCTGAAAGCCATACATCTTCCCATTGCGCAGTTTAATGTCAAGCGTGCCCTCCAAAAGTTTCATCAAGTTTATGGCACTGTCCAGAATTTTTTGTGGCACGTTAATACGACACAAGGCGTCAGCATCGTGGTGCTTCTGGCCTAGTTTATGTATTACGTCGCAACTGAATGGTTAGATCTCACTCTCTCATCGAGCTATTCTGCCCTTTGGCAGCGAAAGTTGCAATAAATATGTCAGCGCCTGGTTATAAGCTAACAGATTGAAAAGTTTGCCTTCCAGCTAACTTCTGGAATATTTGGAGAGCCATTACGACAGCTACAGCTTCCTTCTCTGTAATCATGTAATCCTGTCGACTGCGCCAATAAAACTTTTCATGCAGACATTACCATTGCGTCGGTTTATTGCTCTATTCCTCCTCTTTCTTATCTTCATTTCTCTCCTATGAAGGTACTTGGAATTCAAACCACTTCGACGTGTTCCCACAGAGAAAAAGCGTCATGATATATACGCAGTCTTCATAGCCCGTCCACTAGTTTCTGGCGTAGTGCAGATTCGTAGAAATCGAGCCAGGCATCAGCGCTTGAACTACCGTCAAACATGTCCGGTCGAAGAGAAACTTCTTTCTTATCTCCTACATTTGAAACTGACACAACAAGTTCTAAAAGCGGATTTATTGATTGATGCATGGAATTTAATGTCCCAAAACCACCATATGGTTATGAGAGACGTCATAGTGGAGGGCTCCGGAAATTTTGACCACCTGGGGTTCTTTAACGTGCACCCAAATCTCAGCTCACGACCCTACAGCATTTTTGCCTCCTTCGAAAATGCAGCTGCCGCACCTGGGATTCGGTCCCGCGCCCTGCTCATCAGCCTCGTACTTTATCCACTAGATCACCACGGCGGGGCAGGTTTAAAAGCTGCTGCGGCTGTCGTTCCATATATAGCTTCTGCATTTCAAGTATATAGCGTTAAGGGCACTTTCACTGCTTGTATCGGTGAGATTTTTGTTGTTAGCTATTCACGCGCTGGGAGAGCTTTTACTAAATGAGACAACAAATAATCAAACGTCATGTTCAGAGACGCGCTACGTCGAGCGACGACGTCATCCACAGTAGCTCTGGCGATATGGGCGATCGTCTCCAGAAGGGTCGGAGTTGTAGTGGCTTCCTGCAGCTCCACGTATCTCTGGCCCTTACCTCCTTGGAAGCCCACAATGAGGGGTCGCTCTTGACGACGAGTGAAGCCGAACTTGGTCTTCATTTGTAGGCTCCTGAGCTCGACTGCGCCTATCTGAAGTTTTCATGCAGGCAATACGACTGCATTGGTTTATTGACACATTCGCTTCTGCTGGCGTCATCATCTTGTCGTTCTATATTTTGCTGGCATTAGCGATGTGGATCACTACAAATAATAATAATAATAATAATATTAATAATAATAATAATAATAATAATAATAATAATAATAATAATAATAATAATAATAATAATAATAATAATAATAATAATAATAATAATAATAATAATAATAATAATAATAATAATAATAATATACTTTATTGTACACATCCATAAGAAATACAAAGAAACGGGCCTGTCTAAGTCCCAAGGACTTGTGCGACTAGGCCCGGCAGAACCGTTTACAGCGATGTGGATACAAGGTAACAAAACTATTGCTGTTTCCTTACCAACGAACAGACAAATGATTGGCACTTACTTTTTTACAGGCAGAAAATAAAAAAAGAGGAACAAAGGAGGGGCACAGAGCATACGTGGCATACAAATAGACCATGTTAGTTTACAGCTCAGCGAGTAATTTCTTTATTTGCCTTTTTGAACTCGCTGAAAAAAATTCGTCAGGTAGTGCATTGAAAATTTTTGGAATATATACACTTTTACATGCATCTCCATATCTGGTAGAAAACCAGGGTATTATAAAACGCTTTTTTTTTCTCAGGGGCCGACGGGTTACATATGACACTTTGAAGTCATCACACCAAGTGTATCTTAGACCAACTGTCTTATTAAACAAATCCTGGAATACACAAAAGCCGAAATTCCGAAAAATAGTACTGGCATCTATCTTACTACCGTAAGCTACACTTTTTAAAATATTTCGAAGTAAACTATCAATGCGTGTTTTCCAGCGTTCTGAGCAAAATGCAAAAACTGTTATCCCATATCTCACTGCACTATAAGCTAAAGAATGAACTATCATTTTTTTTTTCACTGGTAGAGGCACCAAGCTTTTTATATTGAAAAGCAGACATGCCACACTTCTCAATTTGGAACAAATAAGTGTCATGTGATGTTGCCAAGACATATCACTATGAAAAATTGTGCCTAGGTATCTGAATGATTCCACATTTTCCACTGCAGAGCGTTTCGTGGATTGCAATGTTCGGTGCGAAGTACCGAACATTGCAATCCATGAACATTGCAATTGAACATTGGTATATTCAATTTTTGTGTTTTAGAGGGCTTCGAAAGCAGATAAGTTTTGTTTTGTTTTCGTTTACAATTACGAATTTTTCTTCGAACCATATCGTAGCATTATGAATTTCACTCTGAAGAGCATTATACGCCCCTTCATAACGTATGTGACGTGTTAACAGCACCGTATCATCTGCATACTGGTACACATTGGCTTTGCAAATTCAAAAGGGGAAGTCATTGATAAATAAATTAAGTAGCAATGGTGACAACACCGATCCTTGTGCAACACCAGCAGTAATATATTTTCTATTGCTAATTACCCTTCTACATCCCATAACGACCTGTCACCTGTCTTGTAAGTAATTATAGAGCACATCATAAAAAGGCCCCCGAAAGCCCGAAAAAAGAAAGCTTTTCTAACAAAATGGTATGGTTCATTGTTTCAAACACTTTTACCAAGTCTAAAAATAGAACACAACAGAACAGGTTCTTGTCTAAAGCCGAATATATTTCATCACTAAACTCTTCTAGTAATGTTATGGTACTGCGATTAGCAATGAAACCAATTGATTGATTGATTTGTGGGGTTTAACGTCCCAAAACCACCATTTGATTATGAGAGACGCCGTAGTGGAGGGCTCCGGAAATTTAGACCACCTGGGGTTCTTTAACGTGCACCCAAATCTGAGTACACGGAGCAATGAAACCAAATTGCCGGGGTGTCAGTAGCGAGAACTTCTGTAAGAAGGACGTCATACATTGAAGCGAAAATTTTTCTAGTATCAGGGAGAGCATAGGCAAGATAAAAATTGGTCTGTAATTTTCTATATCATCTTTTTCCCCTACTTCAAACAATGGCTTAACTTTCGCCGTTTTTAATATCTCGGGAATCGATGCACTGGTTAAAAAATCATTTACCATGAAGAGAAGTATACCAGATAATGCTTCAAAGTTCTGTCGAAGCGTCGCCAAAGCTACCCCATCAATTCTTGGTTGCTTATTTGGACGAAAACTGAAAATTATTCTCCTGAGATCTTCCTTCGAGATCGTGGGCATATAAGCAGATGCAGGAACAGACTGTTTAAGCGTGCACGTGCGTTTATGCGCATGCGCATTCTTGGAAAAACGCGTGAAGAAGTGGTTGGACTTATCAACCACTATCTCTAATTTCTCAAAAACCGATTTCAGTAGGTCAGTGGACGTGTTCTTTTTGCCTCGTAGATTATCTATCAAAGCCCATGTTTTTGCCGGATTTTTGTATGCTTGGTTGAATCGTTCCAAAAAATACCGCTTTTTCTCTGACCTTAAAAGAGCGACAAGCCTATGTGAGTGAAAGAGACCTGGACTATATATATCTTCTTTAATCGTGACCTCTGCCACTGTATAATCATGTTTACAAACGAATCAATGAATAAACAAACACTCAAGTTGCGTGATGCGGAGTCATCGTTGAGGTTGCTGCTGTTGGAGCCCGGAGCGAAACAAGTCGGCGTATACCTCACTGTAGATAAATAAGCTCCTTTTCGCTACGTTTTTATTACATGACAAACACGTTTTTGCGCAAGAAAATAAGCGGTGCCAACTAGCAGTCCACGAAGTGGCGGGTAAATCCAACACACCATTTGCGGTAACCGCTTGCTCGTCGCCGCCGCCGATAACAACACGTGCACCCAGGGCCCCGGGATCTGACTGCAGCGCCGCTAGTTCTCGCTACCGCGACGCGCCCCACAACTACAGCGGAGCTTTCAAACTGAGTGCATTCTAGTAACGTTGCCGCTTCTCATTAAGAACAATTGACTAGATTCCGAGAGAAGGTTCCTCTGTTGGCTCCGCTTTTGTCACTGTGTAATAAACTTATACACTTGCATTCCCATGATTCCGCAAGGCACATTCAAGCGTTGCTCGACTCCGGGGGAATACGTGAATGAACGTTTCCAATGATATTCACATCATCGCACCACAATATCACTTCGTTTCGATACAACTCACGTGTTTACTCTAACATGACTGCTGACGTAACGTTAGACCAACAAGTTACGGTTTAAGCGCCAATGTGGTCGACGTGCCTGGTAAGCCCTCTATGTGCACTCAACTACTACATTTACTTCAGTATCTTAGTTCCGTACTTTACTACGGAACTAAGACACTGAAGCTACTTACCTTAGTAGCTTATTTCAGTGTTCTATTACTACACTTACTTTAGTAATTTACTTCAGTATTTCAGTACAACACTTTAGCAACTTATTCAGTGCTATACGTCTTTATTAATATTTACGTTAGTCGCCTATTGGTACCTTAGGAGTACACTTTATTTAGTAATTGGTTCAGTACTTCAGTACTACAAGTACTTTAGTATTACACTTACTTCAGTGCTTTATTACACACACCTATTTTAGTAACTTATTCAGTACTTTAAACTACACTTACTTTAGCAATCCACTTCAGTGCTTTAGTACTAGACTTACATCAGTAGCCTCGTAACGATTGGCTCAAAGACAAAAGTGTTGCGTAAAACTGCTCCACATGAAACTGATTCCCATAGGGTATGGGATCTGCCGAATTATTTAGGTACACGGTTGGGTGCGCTATAGTCTTAGTAATAAAATCAGTGTCTCATACAGACACTAAATGGGAAACACCACGGTTTGGTGATTATATAAGCCATTTCCACTGAACGCATGTTTATGGCCTAGTAGCAAAATATTTTGACACGCCAATCACTGCTGCAAACTATACCCTCTTCTACTCAGCCGAGAACTGTACTTAGCAGAACTGTGTCTTGGAGAATTGATGTCTCATTCATTTGTAACACTTCTTTACATGGCTTTTACGTGCTCTTGACAAGACAGATATGAATACTAATAATCAATTGGGGTCAATATTCTATAAACACGATATCATCAAGCGAGATGCCGTAGAGGAGGGCGCCAGAAATTTTGGCCAGCTGGGGTTCTTTAACGTACATCTATATCTGAGTAGACGGGCCTCAACCATTTTCGTCGTCATCGAGAATGCGGTCACCGTTGTCGGGATTCGATACCCTAACCTTTGAGCAGCAGTTGAGCATCCTCAACCCCTAGATCACCATAGTGGGTTCAGATGCTCTCTTATAGGCTGCAGCGATCATGCATGACAGCAGAACTTCACAACATCAAAGAAGCTGTTCTTCATATTCTGCGTCGAGACCGATAGGAGATTTTCATGGACGCTAAAGGAGCACTACTAACATTGCTCAACCTTTTAAAGAAAAGAACTTCTCAGCCCACTTTATTTCAGATTGTACATTTCACGTCACTGCTCAGCCAAACATAAAGTATTAACAGTAATGAAGGACCTCTCATTAATAAAATGCAGGGGGCTTATATCCACCGGCAAGCAGTATTTGGAGTTTAAGCATAAACAGAGAAAGGCAGGCGCGAAGGCAAGCGTTCCCACGAGAAATCTCCGATGAAGGGAGATTCCCCCGATACCAAACGCTATATTTTTACACGGTTACCGAACGCTATACATGCACGCACACAAACACACACAAAAAACAGGAGATGTCACACTGAGTCAAATGGCCGCAGGCTTACCAAAGTGCCCTTCAATTCTTTACTCCGAATTCATTGGGCTCTCGCATGGACATGCCTCTAACGAATGAGAAAAAACCCGTAAAGCAACCTAAACACAACGTATGAGAGGAATCTAAAAGCTATCTAGTTAGGTTACGTAGCAAAATGACAGCAGCGGCGCATGCGAGTACAGTATGTTGGCATGGGCCATCAATTCTATGTGAAAAGACTTAGAGTCAGCATTCCGTTTTTTTTTTTTTTTTGAGGCGGGCAAACAGAAGAGGTTAACATTCGCCTGCTTTGTTTGATTGTATGAATTCGTATTTTTTCACATAAGTAGGAAAACAGCCTTACTAGCAATGTGTTATGACTCTCACTCAGCAATACCCATATCAAATGTTCACATCAGCTCTTTTCCTAAACTACTACATTTAAATAAAGTAAAAAATTCGGCAGGTCCCACCTACCTTGGAAATATACATTTGCAAACCATGCGGAGGAAACTTGATCGTGTTGATTTTTTTATTGAGCGACACATCATAAAATGAAGCTAAACGTATAAGTGTTGCAAGCACAGATATATGTTGAGGAGTTGCCGATGCTTATATAACCAGTTGTTTGCACCTGCGCAACAATTCCACGAGGAACACGAGTGCTAGCAACACCAGAAGCGATTAGCTTATATGAAGCGCTCATGCTCGTGAGGTTGGCAGCCCTGTACACTGCTACATAAATTCAATTCAGCGCATGGCACCTAACAACAATTGAGGCTAACCCGACGTTACGGCTGTACCATAGGAGTATATATGTAATGTTAATATAGTTGTATAGCCAGCACTGCAACCACAATTGACGCATCACGAACATTATGGTCTATTTGAGACGTAGTTCCGAGACCTTCCGTTGATCTGAGGCAGAATACTTGAATGCCACGCAGAATGACTGGGTTTGACTCCTGCTGAGACCCTGACTATATTTTTTTCACTGGTTGGGTCAACGCTGCCGATGTCAGCTTTCTTCTTAACGCTCACGAGTTCAAAATGCCCATGAGTGTTCTCGACGGTTTTTGGTAGATACCAAGTGTCAATCACCTGTGGCACGTACCCGCATAACAGTCTAGCGGGAAATGTTTGAAGACGTATGCGGTGTGATTGTGACATAATTCATGTCTTGGCCAACGTGTCTTATTCGTCAAACCATCTTACTCTTCCATACTAATTTTTGTTCACGACAAGTTAAGGGATGATAACAAGAGCACCCTGACGTAAGCGGCTAGGTAGATAGACACGCATATAGACGGCAAACGTGCTTGTAGTACACAAATAAATGCTTCAAATTAATTGAAAATTGCACCAACAACACCGATTGCTTTAAAAGCATTAGACAAACTATCCATTGGTTTTATAAGGTTTCTAAAGGTCGGTCAGTTCATCACTAGGCGTTTTTATTTTGCTGAGAGAACATCTACGAAGGCACAAGTGATTCTACATGTCGATGAGCGCTAACGTAGGAGGGGAAAAATTGTGCAATATTTAACAGCAGTATTACCATAAATTTGTCGCATACCACACGTCCTGTTTATAGTGATGCTATTAAACTGAAAAGTACCATTGCAGGTGGCTTGCACTTGCTGATGTACATCGACGCGAACCCTTACCGACGTAAGGTAAAGCTGAGCTGTGTACATTAACTCGACACACCCTTTAAAGAATCGCACGCTGCTCATCAGTCAAAATTCGTAATCAAATCAAATGTAGAATAATATATAAAAACATACACATACTTCACATACTTCATGATGGTTACTTTGATATGGTATTTGAGGTCTAACATGCTGAAACCTCTATATGATTGTGAGCAACGCTGTAGTGGAAGGCTCCGGAAGTTTCGACCACCTGGAGTTCTTCAATGTGCACCCAAATCTAAGCACACGGAACTACAGCGTTTTCGCCTCCACCAAAAATTCAGCCGATGACCGATACTTTGAGGAACGATGAGAGAAGCCTTGACACCACCTTGACTCCATAAATAAGCGTTTACACAACTATCATGGCCTTCTGCCCTTACCGGCATGTCGCCTTGATCTGGAATAGAACTCACAACTTCGCAGACATCTTAAGCACACTCGGTGTGGTCGTTGTCACACGTTCTTCCATCACTCATTCTGCCTCCCAAAGATATCGCTTTTCACTATGAAGAGAGTTTTGAGCCTAATGAAATGATTATCTATTTCTCCGAATTTTCAAGTATAAGCACAAAAAAGTTTAGCAATTCTCACTCGAAGCTGAATAAGAAATAAGTTCACTTTTCTGAAGCAATATTTCAAAACAAATGTTTTTATAACAAGGTGCGAATTATACTATGTGAAATTTGTGTATGCCCTGGAAATATACGCCGTATATAATCCTATATTCGAAAAGAATCAAGGAAGCTGTAGGGTGGCTTTCTTTGTGGCATTGAGAAACTTACGCGTCAATAGCACTGAATAGACGCTTACGAAACTCCTTAGGTGCATCACCGCTGCGCGTTTACGCAACCGTAGCCCTTAGCATTAAGCCTAACACCCTGCGAAAGCGATCTTATCAATATATGTAATCATTTCATTGTCATACACAGCAGCTGCTTGCCCAAAATAGTTAAATATTGATATTGCGCACGGGTGCCAGTCGATATTATTGAAAATGCCACGTTTGTTTATGCCGTTGATTCTAGGGTAGGAAAGCTGCTTTGGGGCTAAGTAGCCTGAAAGTTTTCTGCTGATCAACACGTCCGAACGGAATTCGCAGACGCGCTGGCATGTTTCTTGTTTCCATTACACGTGAACAGGGTGTGTAATGCAAAAAAAAAGAAAAATACACTGCCCCTTATGTGTTCATTCAAAACGACTTGAAAATGAGCGCCAATAATGAAAAGTCACAACTTTGCCGCAAAGGCGAAGCAATGAACGCGATAGCAACAAATTAGAAGGTCACGCGCAGAATGGTAAGCAGATTTAAACGTGCCCTGTGTTTCTCACGCACAAATGACCCACGAAACGTACACACACGTACAGATGCACGCGAATAAGCGTCTCAGTTGTTACTTCGCTGTGTCTGAAAAGCGCGTGCTTTTCGCAAACGGAGACTGCAGTGATTGCAATCACCTTTGTGCACCCGGTAACTACAACAGAATCGTTCTAGGTAAAGCCCGACGCCAGCCAAGACGTACGATCCTCCCCTCCTCCCCACGGCGAGATAGGGGAACGCGAGGAAGCGTCGCTCCTTTCCTCTAAGCGCGGCAAAGTGCGTGTGAGAGATTAGAGCGCGCGCTACCACCCGATGTGGCGATGCGCGCTTATTGCGTTATCTTGCTAGTAATGCAGAAAACACGATAATTCCACACGAGATGCCAGGTAGCTGCGGGAAGTTGTAGATATAAGTAGCTTGTCGTTTGAACGGTGGAGAACGTGCTTCTCGGTGGCTCAGTGGTTAACGCGTAGCGCTCACAATTGTGAGGAGTACCCAAAACGATTCCGCGCGCCTAATTCTTCTTGTGTTTTTTTCTTTCTTGCATTTTTATAGATACGTATACGGTGAGTGACGCCGACGTCGATGCCAGCGGCAATATCCAGCAAAGAGTGCCCATATGATTTCTCTAACCACTGGACATTTCCATCAATTCCTCCTATATTTCCTTCATCCACTTCTATTCCAGCAAGTTAAACATTTGATTATCTAGACGTAGAACTAGACAACCACCTAAAATTTACTGAACACATATTTAAGTAAAATAAAAAATTGCCTACGGGATCCGAGTACTTATAAAATCCCGATACGTATTCAAGCATGACATTTTACCATTGTTGTATTTTTCGTTTGTTCATTCCCTCATTAACTACTGGATTACATGTTGGGAAAATACTCACATCACACATCGACATTCATTGCAAGTACTGCAAAATCAAGCTATCACAGTAATTACGTTTAGTGCTTTTAATCACAAAGCCACGTATCTTCCAGAACTTAAGCGCATTTTATTCAGTTTCGAAATTCATCATGATTAGCCTTACAGAATTTTTATTCAAAAAAGTTACCTTAATACTGTGCGATTGCGTTGTACCCCGATCATATCTAACAAATAACAATAATACAAGGTTTGCACGCTATAACAACTTTGTCTTACCTAAAACAAGTACTAATTATGGCAAGCAGAGTGTCATTTTCTCATCCATGACTGTTCGGAATTCCATACGCATCAAAATCAAAACACTAAATGTTCATAAATTAAAGAAAACAATTAAAGGGCTATATTCTTTCAATTAACACTTTTTAAGTATCATACTCTTCTTCAAGGCATGTTGATAGTAATGACCTAGTTATCCCTACCCTTGTGTGTTCTTTTTTTCAGTTTATTTCTGACGAACTTAATTCTTTTAGATTTTCACATTTTGTATGCATAAGTTTCCTATGCTGTAACCAATATTTCTTATTTATTTTGAAAAGGATCCATTGCAGTCTTGGACTTCGGGATATCTTTCTGTATATTATCACTATGTAACCTTCGTACTAATCACAATAAAATTGATTGATTGATTGAGTGATTGATCGATTGATTGATTGATAGATCAATGCACAGTAAACAATCAGTGAACATTTGTCAATGTGTGTGTGTGTGTGTGTGTGTGCGTGTGTGTGTGTGCGTGCGTGTGGCTCTGTGCGTGTGCGTGTGCGTGTGTTTGTGTGTGTGTGTGCGTATGCGTGTGCGTGTGCGCGCGCGCGTGTGTGTGTGCGTGTGCGTGTATGTGTGTACGTGCGTGCATGCGTGCGTGCGTGTGTGTGCGTGCGCGCGCGCGCGCGCGCGCGCGCGTGTGTGTGTGTGTGTGTGTGTGTGTGTGTGTGTGTGTGTGTGTGTGTGTGTGTGTGTGTGTGTGTGTTTACGCTCGTTTTACCGATATTCCGGAGTTGGTGTCATCGTCGGTGCTGGTGTCGTTGGTTTTGAGTGAAGAATCATTTATGCGTGATCGAAAAGTTGAGCATCTTTGCGTGACCAAAAAGCGAGAAATATGCAAATAATAAAAAAACTCTGAGTGTGAATGTGGATCGAACCCAGGTTGTTTTTGTGGCAAGTGGATGTTCTACTACACGACAACACCTTTGCTTGTGAGCACAGCCAAAATAACTTCTTCGGCTTGGGCATACAGTGAAAGTAAGTTTCATGCTTTACAAACACATGCGTCCTGTATACATGCTTCACAATACAACATGAAATACTGCCGTAATAATGCGCGGCACAAGCGCATACTGCCATTGGATGTCAGAACATGGGATTATCATAATTACTTCACGTTTTAAAGCCAGTCACCTACTACAAAAGGCATGCATATTACTGCACCCTTAAGATCACGTACTGGGTGCATAGCAAGTGCGAAAACATTTCATACACTAAGTCTTTGAAGTACGCGCTAAAAACATAATATCGCTACCGCATTCAACTCTGAAAAGCAATACATAAGCCCCTCTTCGCCATTTAGGTTCATTTCTTCGTGACATTCCTATATAATGATTACACCGTAAAATAAAAGAAATGGTGGCTGATGAAGGTTGCCAACATTTATATTGCGAAAAGTATACATCAACGCTGTTACTAGCGTCTTGTCACTGTCAATTCTAGTTAAGGGTATTTTAACATTCGTGTGCAAAGATGCTACTTGACTCGTACTTGGCTTGTTCTTGACTCAAGACAGCCTTGCCGCTCGACACAAATAGTTATCGTACTTGCGGATGACTTGAAGGCAACTTGGCTCGGTCGAAGTCGGAACAAATTTCAAGTCAGCTGCGTGGCTAGCATGAAAGCGACTTCATGCGTTATGCCGACATGGCCACCTATCGAATGGACGTCGTGCAGAGATTGACCGCTTTTGAGTTTACTTTCCACGCCATAAGCGTAGCATTTTCTGAGGCGCGCTGCCTGCCGAAGATTCCTTGACCGGCTTTACGTGACCGAAGAAATCCGATGGAGTTGTACGATGAGCAACAATTCCACGCTCAGTACAGAATTACAGATTCACGAAGAACGCCATGTGGCAGCTGCTGGCTATGTTGCCGCTCCGTGAAAGTGGGGAAAACCACGGACAGCATATGCTGCCCATGTTACAGCTATTAATGGCGCTCAGTTTTTACGGCACTGGCACATTCCAAACAGTCACCGGGAATCTCGTCCGAATTTGGTGGTCGATAGTGTGCCATGCAGTCGGAAAAGTTACGCTACGCATCGCAAACCACCTGTACGTGATGCTGGTGCGCTTTTCCGCAGCCGACGGCGCTTCCTATAGTTATGCGGCAACACAGGCGGTTGAAAAACAATCTGTTCTCACTGACGCAGTGCATCGAAATGGCAGAAAAGGAACACAGGCCCCTGTGGCTAGCATTTTTGGATATCAAGAAAGCGTACGATAGCGCGGTTCAAGAGGACTTGTGGAGAATGCTGGACATACTTGGTGCGGAAGATGCAGTCACTAATCTTTTAGAGGATATCCATAAAGGTAACAAGGTAGTTATAAACTGAAAAAAACAGGTATCGAAGCCCACAGAGCGGAAACGAGGGCTCAGGCAGGGGTGTCCTCTGTCACCCTTGTTATTCATGATGACCTACAAGGATTAGAGGCCGAATTAGAGATGTGGACTTGGCTTCCACCTACCTTTCGTCAAACAAGGAAAACTCATCGAACAGGCACTACCAGCATTGATGTACGCAGATGATATAGTGCTAATGGCCGACAACAAGGAAGATTTGCAGAGATTGATGGACCTCTGCGGTAATGAGAGAGATAGTTTGGATTTCAGATTCAGTAAGGAAAAATCAGCAGTAATCATTTTTATAGATAATGAAGGTAGTGAGCTTAGAATACAGGAGGTCACGCTAGAGATAACAGATAAATACAAATATATGGGCGTATGGATAAGCAATGAGACCGAGTCCCTAATGGAACACGAAATATACGTGACTACTAAAGGTAACAGGAATGCATCAGTGATGAAAAATAGGGCACTGTGGAATTACAATAGGTATGATGTTGTGAGAGGAATATTGTGTCATGGTCCCTAGTCTGACGTTCGGCAATGTGTTCTTGTGCATGAGATCAGAAGTTCAAGCGAGATTAGAAATTAAGCAATGTGGAATAGGTATTTATTTATTTATTTATTTATTAGAATACCCTCAGGGCCCGTAGGGCATTACAGAGGGGGTGGGTACAACATTTATAACACACCAGAAAAAAAAAGACAAAATAAAGAAACAAGTGTCAGATGCGCAAATCAGGAAGGCAACATAAGTCAACTAAAAATGTATAAGAATTCAAGCACATACAAGACAAAGATAGATAATGGAAACTGCGTATAGTTACAAGCATTGCTGAGAAATTGCAGTCTTGAATAACAAAGGGTCTGTTATTGTTACAACGGAAGAGGGAAGGTGGTTCCAATCGGCGGCTGTTTTCGGTAAGAAGGCTGCTGAAAAGAATTTGGTGCGGCAAAACGGAATGGCAACCTTATGCTGATGATCAATGCGCGATGAGTGGTATGACGGTTGTGAAATGAGGTCTCGCTTCATTGATGGATTGTGAAAAAATATCTTATGAAAAAAATGCAGTCGCGCCAGTTTCCTCCGGACAGTTAAATTGGTAGGCTTGCTTTAGGAGCTCACGGGAATACACCAAATCAGGGAGTACAAGGTGATGTGGGATGAACATCATTTGAGGGCAGGGAAGCTAGCAGCAAGATAAAATTTGAGAAGCAATTGAGAGAAACGGGGGAGGAGCATTGGGCTAGGAAGGTTTTCAGCTACTTGTACATGAAGAATGTTGATACAAAATAGAGGAAGCGAACAAGAAAATTTACTTGTAAATACTTAGAAAACAGCAGGGTACCAAACCAAAAAGAATTATCGGTTAAGAAGAAGGCGAAAGAAGTGGAGACCGATATGTGGAGAATTGGCATGATTAAGAAGTTCGCACTAGAGATCTATCGAACTTTTAAGCAGGAAATTGCCAAAAAAAAAGGATATATGATAATACTCGGGGTAGTTCTCTACTGTTTGAGGCGAGTACAGGAGTATTGCGAACCAAGACATATCGGGACAAATACGAAGGGGTAGACACGGTATGCAGTGCGTGTTAAGAGGAGGAGGAAACTGCCAAATGCTTGATAATGTTTTGTAAAGGGCTTGACCCTATAATTCAGGATGATGGCTCAGAATTTTTCATAGCACTAAGATTTAGGGACAGGGAGGGCAAAATAGGCTTCAAGTGGGTAGAATTAACTAGAAGGAGGTTATCTGATTGGTGGCTAATGTCAAGGCACGAGTGAAAATTAAACCCTTCACTGCAAAGTACCAGTCCTCAGCGTCGCTACTTAAAGTAAAAAAAAATCTAGTTTTTGGTTCACTAAGTATAACGGCTTGATGGCGTGAGCCACCGCCCGATCTAAAGGGTACAGCGATATCAGTCCATCCATCCATCCGGGACTTTTATGAAGTGGCTGAGTTCCCATGGCGTTACAAGATGTGTCGACCGCACACATGTGCATATTAATAGGCCTGGTGGAGACGCCGCCGAAGTGTTCCGTAAAGACAATTTCTGCTTTTATAAAACGCGACAACTTTTTCCATCGTTTCCGTCTCTTTGGGTACAAAATTTACTCAGTGCTGTGTTTGTGTGCCTCGTCTATCCTTTCATCCCGTCTAAGGTGCTGTTTCTCGCTCAGAAAAGCATCGTTTGCAGCACAACACTACGAAAAATTCCACACACACACAAAAAGAGGTGCCCTTATCACGGGTTTTCTGACATTCCGCCTCCCCCTTCACCATCAGGCAGTGAGACATTCCTGCACCCTGCGAGCCGAAATTCTCTTGGTGGCAATGTCCTCACCCCCACTTTTCCTCTTCTTTAGCAAGATAAACGAAAGAATACGAATCACTTTTGTTCACAGAATTTGTGTTTTTTTATTTTTTTCATATATAACTGCAACCTAGCCCGCTACAAGTATGTCCACAGGGGAATAGAAAGATGAAAATCGTGTTACCTCGCGAGCCAGCTCAGCACAAATACACACCATAATGTTCAATTGAAAAAAAAATAAAAAAATTATGAAAGAATTCAACGCGATGCCTGTTTCGCCTCCAAACAACCAAGCGTGGAGAAACGCACCGCCATTTGGTGGCCACTAAAACCAGCGGGCAACGGACGCTTTACAGAAGCAACAAACACTGAGCATCACTGCGATGACAGGCACCACGTGCCGCTCGTTAGCCGTAAAATAGCAAAAATAATCTTGTGGCCCTTATGATCGTTTTTTGCTGTAACACGTGCCTTACGCGAACAACTTCATTATTAACCTCCTTACCAGGCGAGCAACGTGTTTCTGCTTTGAAGTTCGTTCTTGACTTGACCAAGGAAAACAGCCTGAGCATCTATGAAACGCGAAGGCCGACTTCGGTGTTTTCAAGTCCGCTGCTTGCTTCGCGTTGACTTGCTCAAGTCAAGTCGAAGGTGCGAACCAAGTAACATCTCTGCATTCGGGGGTAAACTTTCTTGTCAAATATGACACGCACACAACAGTGAACAAGCTTTCCTTCACTTCGCGCCAGTACCTTACGCTCCGGTTGTCAGGCAACGCGACAGCTATTCACTTCCTGCAATTAAATTTAGTCGAAATAATTAGCCCTCTCTGCAACAGTGGGACATATGCGTCCCACTTTTCTATAAGCTGGAAAATGTTTCTCTACCCTATCCCGTTTTAATTTGCGCAACGCTGTTACTCATGTCTGAGCCCAAGTATTTGTAATTTCAAGAAATTTTTTTTACCGTGCTTTTGAAGGGCAGATGTAGCGTAACAATAGAATAAAATTTCAGTCAATTTTTTCATTGTACTTCCTGAGTTTTACTCTTCTTTGTATTGAGAGAACTTACCAATCAAAATGACAGAGAAGTTCCTCTTTTCCTTGTTTCCAGAAAGGTGACTGTCAACGCGATTGCGGATATTGGTGTACAGAATGTTTATTTAAAAGTTTGAGCAAATTCACCTCTTGAGAAGTTTGCACATATTGACAGACAACGACTAGCTAATTTTTACGTAAAAAGGAAAAGCAACTACACAAATAAATAAATAAATAAATAAATACAGTGGTTGATGCACGCAGTGAAGTAAGCTTCAAAGGAACACGGCACAGCGCTATGAAGACTCCCAAGCAGCGAAACTGCAGGTAATCTTCTGCTGAATGGAGGAGCGTACAACTTTACTTTCCTCTTTATAACTTGAGACGCGACACCCAGCAATGCCAGTTGCTGCGAGTGTTTCATTCGAATTCTTGTTAATGCGATCACGAGGTGGTGCCTTCATGAGACAGTTGGACTTTCCCACTTTTTGAAAGCACTCTCCCGAGCATTCTTTTTTCAGTGAACTACTGGATTGATTTAGATAAAACTTGTTTCAGACTACTTCTATATATCACTATACCGCAGCCGGTTTTTATATTATTGGTACAAATATTTAGGCGAACCTCCAAAAGGGTAAATACCGGGATATTGCGCGCCATAATAGTGATAATGTAGTGAAGCATGATGTAGTTGGGAACAGCGAAAAAAAAGCTTTCTGTGGCCTAAGTTATGCCTGCGTGAGCGTAGCCAGAGGTACGGCAAATCTTATTGTTTAGCATGGTTCTCTGCATGGTTACGCTCCTCATAACATGGCTTGGAAACAAAGCAGTGTTATGCCCCGGAACAAAGGGGGCATATCAATGGTTTCTTTCAAGAACACGTTGTGATATAGCTGCTTTTACAAAGTACAGGTGAGTGTAGAACCACCAGGAAATAGATTGAAGTTGTCAGGTTTCCCGGATCATGTGATGCGAGCGCTTACCGAGAAACGGCTGAATGACCAGAAAAGATCGCACAGGGCGGAAGCACTTTTCGTCTCTGCTCATTCGCGGGACTAAGCAAATTTTGTGGTCACGCCTTATGCCCATACGTTATCTCAATATCAAAAACGTGGCGATGATACATGACATGCGCATAACTTTCTCGGCTCCGGAGAAGTTGAGCGCGGTGTGTGCAGCCACATCAATCGACATGTGCAAAGAAGGGCCACGTGCGGCACAAATCGAGTCTCGAAAGTTGTCCCTTGCGCTAGTCACGTCGTCTATAAATCCTTTTATCCTTTGGCAAAGCATACAATTGCCGAATTGGTCGGTGTATTTTTGATCACCTTGGAGAACACAAGGTTTAAACTCTTACGAATGATGGCGCTCGTCTATCAATGTATTGCAGGCAGTGCGGGAGCAATCTAATGTTTTTGGCAACACGTCGGGAAAAGACCAAGAACGAAAGCAAAAATTTGCGTGAGAAAGACATGAGCGCACTTGTACTCTAAGAAGATGACCTTTCTAGACATCAGGCTAACTCGTTAAAGGTACCCTAAGACGTTTTTTTGTCAACATTCTGCATCGCTAGAGTTCGTTTAACGCAGAATTTCGAGATTAACGCAACAAGAAATATCGAAATCGGTACGTGGCAACAGAAGTTCTTAGCTTTCACACTTCAAATCCGCCCCGCCGTGGTGGTCTAGTGGCTACGGTACTCGGCTGATGACACGCAGGTCGCGGGATTGAATCCCGGCTGCGGCGGCTGCATTTCCGATGGAGGCGGAAATGTTGTAGGCCCGTGTGCTCACATTTGGGTGCACGTTAAAGAACCCCAGGTGGTCTAAATTTCCGGAGCCCTCCACTACGGCGTCTCTCATAATCATATGGTGGTTTTGGGACGTGAAACCCCAGATATCAATCAATCAATCAACACTTCAAATCCACAGCAGACGACGAGCAAAAGCGTTCACTTTCGCATTTCACTCTGCCTTTGGCGTCAAAGGCCATTTCCAATCAACGCCCCCCCCCCCCCCCCCAAAAAAAAAACGTGCCGTACGATTTATTTCGCCGTGGCTTCGTGAAGGTATGTATGAATTGATATGGCTGTACCCTTTATATCGGGCGGTGGCTAACGCCACCAAGACATATTACTTAGTGAACCCCAAACAAGGTTTTTCCTTTAAATAGTGAGGTTGAGTACTCGTACTTTGCAGTGAAGGGTTGAATTTTCACTCGTGCCTTGACTTCAGCCACCAATCAGATAAAATCCTTCTAGTTATTTCTATCCACCCAAAGTCTACTTTGCCCTCCCTGTCCCTAAACCCCAGTGCTTTGAAAAACTCTCCGCCATCATCCTGAACTACAGGGTGAAGCCATTTACAGGACATTATCAAGTGTTCGGCAGTTTCCTCCTCCCCTCCACACGCACTGCATACCGTGTCTACCCCTTCGTATTTGGCCCGATATGTCTTGGTTCGCAATACTCCTGTCCTCGCCTCAAACAGTAGAGAACTACCCCGAGTATTATCATATATCCTTTTCTTGGCAATTTCCTGCTTAAAAGTTCGATAGATCTCTAGTGTGGACTTCTTAATCATGCCAATTCTCCACATATCAGCTTCCTTCACTTCTCAGCTTCCTTCACCTTCTTCTTAACCAATAATTCTTTTTCGTTTGGCCCCCTGCTGTTTTTTAAGTATTTACCAGTCGATTTTCTGGTTCGCTTCCTCCCTTTTGTATCGACAATCTTCATGTACAAGTAGCTGAATACCTTTCTAGCCCACTGCTCCTCCCCCATTTTTTTTTCAATCGCTTCTCAAATTTTATCTTGCTGCTTACTTCCCTGCTCTCAAATGATGTCCGTCCTATATCACCTTGTGCTCCCTGATTTGGTGTATTCCTGTGAGCTCCTAAAGCAAGCCTACCTATTCCACGTTGCTTAATTTCTAATTTTACTTGAACTTCTGATCTCATGCACAAGACCGCATCACCGAACGTCAGACCAGGAACCATGACCCCTTTCCATATTACTCTCACAACATCATACTTATTGTAATTCCACAGTGCCCTGTTTTTCATTACCGCTGCATTCCTGTTACCTTTTGTCGACACGTATATTTCGTGTTCCCTTAGGTACCGGGCCCCATTGCTTATCCATACGACCAGATATTTGTATTTATCTGTTATCTCTAGCGTGACCTCTTGTACTCTAAGCTCACTACCTTCATTATCACTAAAAATCATGACTGCTAATTTTTCCTTACTGAATCTGAAATCTAACCTATCTCCCTCATTACCGCATATTTCCACCAATCTCTGCAAATCTTCCTTGTTGTCAGCCATGAGCCCTATATAATCTGCGTACATCAATGCTGATAGTGCCTGTTCAATGAGTTTTCCTTGTTTGACGAAAGAGAGGTTGAAATCCAGTCCACTTCCCTCTAATTTGGCCTCTAATCCTTGTAGTACATCATGAATAACAAGGGTGACAAAGGACACCCCTGCCTAAGCCCCCGTTTTACCTCTGTGGGCTTAGATACCTGTTTTTCCCACTTTATAACTACCTTGTTACCTTTATAGACATCCTTTAAAAATTATTGACTCCATCTTCCACACCTAGTGTGTCCAGTATTCCCCACAAATCCTCTTGAATCACGTTATCGTACGCTACCTTGATATCCAGAAATACTAGGCACAGGGGCCTGTGTTCCTTTTCTGCTATTCTGATGCACTGTGTCAGTGGGAACAGATTGTCTTCCAACCTCCTGTGTTTCTGAAACTCATTCTGTAGTTCCCCCAGCACGCCCTCATCCTCTATCTATGCCTGCAGTCTTTCCTTTATAACCTGCATCGCCAGCCTGTAGACCACTGATGGCACTGTTATAGGACCGTAGTTGTTTGTGTCAGCTTTGTCTCACTTTCTTTATAAATCATGCTCATTCTGCTAAGTTTCCATCCATCGGGGACTTCACCATCGATTATTATTTTGCTCACTGTCCCTCTCAATGTCTGCTTAGACTTCGGACCCACTGTTTTTATCAGCATAATTGGAATGCCATCTGGCCTGTTGAACCCCCAATATTGAACATTCGTCGATGCGATTAAGCCGTACTACCGAGCATAACGTGGTTGCATTCACGTTAAAGAGTGCTATGGCTGCCAAACACAAATAAACATTGTACAAGCTCTTTATACAACAATTCAGAGTAAACATTCAACTACTTCTGGTCGGACACGTTCTACATTAGTGTTATACCGATTCCTATGACGGCCGGATTAACCATACTTTTATATATTCGTTTAGGTATACCCTTTAGTCAGTTCTCAGCAGCATTAAAATAGCAGAAATGAACAGCTCACTTGTTTAGCCTTCGTATGACAGCCTTAAGCTCTCGAAAGTCCGGCCTCTTGGTTGGGCTTCTTGTCCAGCACCGATCCATGAGACGCGAAAGGTCATCACTGTCTTCGTGCCCACACCGATCTTTCCAGTCGCAGCAGTCAATTACACTCTTTGAGCCTGTGCGAAAAAAAAGAGCAGTTAAGTCGCGAGCACCTTTCGAGAGAAATTCGCTGCGACTTTCCCGCAAAAAAAACGCTTGGTTTATCTGTAGTCATTCTCCGCTAAAGAACCACGTCCTTTGACAACTATAAATATTTCGTTTAGAAAAGAAGAATTTCGATGCAGTTTGCGATACATTGAAATAAAGTTTGTGGTTTGGCTAGTTAGAGTTTCACTATAAAGCTACTAAGCGCAAAAGGTAGGCACAGTACACATACAGTTCACTAGTACCACAGTACGCTTCCTCTAAAACCAGGTGCCAATCCAAATAGGCCAGTTTTATTTTTGGTAGGAATATGTATGGTTTATAAATATAACTTCTTTAAGCTATTGTTTCGGCCTCAATGAAGATTCTACTCCTTCAATAAAGCTAGCCGCCAGAAGTCTTGATTTGTCAAACATAGGCTGGCATTCACACACTGAATAATGCAAAGCTACAAAACAACTGCTGTCTGTTTTTTTTTACTTTTTAACAATGTTCCTGTAGCCTTACGTTAGGACACCTGCCCGTCTGACTACCATACCTTTGTCCCCAAAACAAACTACTGTAACACATTTCCATTGCTCACGCAAATAACTTCTCAAGGTGCTTAAATTCGCTAAAGCTTGCAGGTATTCCCACAGGATCATAGTTTGGAAGACCTGCAGGACTAGCCTCTCAAGTCTCTAAGGTAGGGTATGAGCCCCACCACGGTGGTCTAGTGGCTAAGGTACTCGGCTGCTGACCCGCAGGTCACGGGATCGAATCTCGGCTGCAGCGGCTGTATTTCCGATGGAGGCGGAAATGTTGTAGGCCCGTGTGCTCAGCTTTGGGTGCACGGTAAAGAACCCCAGGTGGTCGAAATTGCCGGAGCCCTCCACTACGGCGTCCCTCATAATCATATGGTGGTTTTGGGAAACCCCACATATCATCATCATGAAAGTAGGGGTTGAAGGGGAAGTGATTTAACGAACCACCGGGCATGCCCACACAATATGGAAATAATTCGTAAGCGGGTGATCACAGTGTGGGCATTCCCCGAAGAACGCTGGATTGAAATGTCCAAGTATCGCCAGGCACAATACAGGCTTTGTGTATAGGCGTAAGAGCCAGTGCTCGTCAACCTTATTTAGGCTCGTCGCCGAGAGCGGAAATTCGGGTCTGTTTGATTATTACACCACTGTGACCTCACGAAAGTAGGCGACCATATTAGGTTCTGGACAGTCAGCTGATAGAAGACGAGGAGGTTTTCGGTAATCAAGCCCGCGGGCCGAGTCATCAGCAGCCTCGTTACCAACTAATTCTGCGAAAGCTGGGGTCCAGATGACTATGCGTGTGTTAGGGTGGTGCAGGTAATAGCAGTCCTTCAAGATTCGAGCAGCTCGAATGGTTATGTGGCCTTTCGTAAGATTTCGGCACGCACACCGCGAATAGCTAATAACCATTCCAGATGCGGGGTCCACTGCGGCGAGAGCTATGGCAACTTCCTCCGCGTGAGTAATGTCCCGGGCTCAAAACCTGAGCCCTTGAACAAGCATGTTTTGATAAACTAGGCTGCCGTGTACCACCTCTCGTGGTGAGTGCCAGACGCGTCCATGTAGAAGACTCCGAAACAGGACCCATGACGTCCTTGCAAGGCTGTAACCCACGCAGTTCGCCTGCCTTCGTGAGTCTTCTTAGCCATGTTCTGAGGCTGAGGCTTGAAACCAACGCACCACGCCCATCCTCTGTGATCATGGTCCACTCTGCTGCCTGATAAGTGTAGGACATATGGAGGTAGCGTAAGAGACATCTTCCAGCGTGCGACTTGGTAAGCCGCAAATACTGCTTGCTGAGATTGGCCTCTTTGAGTTCTCCGTACGTGTTCGTCATGCCCAAATCTGCAAGACGCTGGTCAGATATCGAGATTGGGGGTGTGCTTGCATATCTTGCTACGAATGCATTCAAGCGT
The DNA here is from genome assembly GCF_013339725.1 of Rhipicephalus microplus. Lineage (NCBI taxonomy): Eukaryota > Metazoa > Arthropoda > Arachnida > Ixodida > Ixodidae > Rhipicephalus > Rhipicephalus microplus. The sequence goes on along the minus strand of NC_051170.1, from coordinate 128,058,429 downwards.
GCTCACATCACATTGTCGCCTATAGGATGTCATCTATAGGATGTGAAATACATCATTCGATTAGTCACAAAAGCGCAAGCGAGGCGCGCCGCATCGCGGCTTCTGAGACCGCCTCGCTTGTTTGAGACCCGACGGATCATGCGGCCTATCTGATTCCTGGTCGCACGTAGCTTGTGCTGGGTTCCGTCAACTTTTCGCGACTCCTGTGTATAAAGAGCCCCGTGACGCGGATTTCTTCCCGCTTCGGGGTTGGGGTTGCGGGCGGACTGTGAGATCCAGCACAATTGGTGCTCTTCTTGGCGGCGCCATTCGCTTGGTTGCAAACAAGTAAGGACCTTTTTCTTGAAATACACGACAACATAAGATATATTTATGAAACACATCTATAGAAGAGTGGTCAGGGGGTTAAAGGCACCCCTCTTATGTAATTCAGGCATCTGATAAATAAACATTGGAACGGTGTTCGACCGATGCTGTTTTGAAATACGTATGTTTAGACATGCGTATTCACTTGAATCTATATAGGACTTGATAGTAATACTGAGTAGACAAAACAATAGGTCAGAAAAAAGTGGAAATCGCTCGCACTCACTCAATGAATGTATTTTGCGCTTTAGACGCACTTGAAGTCAGACTCACTGTAATTTTCTTAAGCCCGACTCACTCAGACTCACACTCGTGAAATTTTTCTTAACGGACTCACACATACTCAAGTTCACCGATATGTTACTCAGCCTTACTCACTTATACTCAGATACATAGCTTGATCTAAATTGGATCGAGTTCGAGTGAGCCGACTCATCAGAGAGTTCGCAGAACCATGTGCACAGTGAATGGAAGTAAAATCATGTTCAGAAGCAAAAAGAGTGAAAGAAAACGCAGTTAACAGCTCCCGAAAAACTAAAAATGTCCTGAAGTAAAGTGCGTGGATGCGATAGTTTGCACTCGATTATTAGGCTGTTCAACTCAAATGGTAGACACAGCACACGTGGAATTGACTAGGACCAGCGCGAACTTCTAGCTAGTCTTTATTACAAGAAACGCAAATAGAGCTTCTTGCGCAACGATTTGACAATTGTTAGTGTTGTCGCGGGGCTTTCCTCGCCCACTAGCTTCAGTTTTTTGTTGTTGATGGTCATCAAACATATTCGGCTCATGCGGACACTGTCCATCACCGATGATACTTTTTAATAAAGGCTGACAGTTACCAGTAATTCTTCATTTCATCTGTCTAAATTGTTCATTTCATTTATTGTGCTTTATTTCTACAATTAAACTACTGCCTTCTGTGCAGCCGGCTTTATGCATTACACTACCAACATTGATTCATCGCTCATTTACCAGAAAAGTGCATTGGTTTTTGGATCTTGAAACGCAGGGATGTGACCATATTTTAACTTGCCTGAGGATAGAAGGTTTCACCAGCTACAAGTCCTCCAGAAACCTCAAATACACCGATTGGCCAAAATTCTATGTGTTAATGGAAGACTGTTGTAGCAACGGCTCATTTTATAACCTAGAAGACTCGATAAAGGATGCCCTGCATAATGCCTCGCATTCACTTTTGACTAGTTACAAGCCCACCGAATTCGACATCAAGCTTGAGAAACTTCGCGCAATACGTCGTCGTGCCGAACGTAGGTACAGACGGATAAAGTGCATGGATGATTTTGAGGCTGGCTAGGCGCATTCAAAAGAAAATACAATGGCACATAGATAAACTGGCTTGGTGACGTTGGACATCCTTCTGTGAGTCGCTGGATTTACGAAGGTCCCTAACACTGATATGGAAAACTGTCAGGGGTCTTAGCACAACGTTTGGTCAGTGACACCTGTTTACATCTCTGGCGCTTCACCTACAATGCAGAGAGATTGATGTCGCAGAATTCTTCTGTTGAAGAATTGCCAGCGAGTGTAATTTCACGGAAACAAGATTGGAAACATTTGAAAACCCACCGCCCTCACGTGATCCCTGTAGGGAGTGACAATTTTTTATGGATGAGCTAGAAGTGGCACTGGCACTGTGCCGACGTTCTTTAGCACCCTGACCTGACGACATTACATACGGTGCCCTTTGTAAACTTGGAAACGAAGCTCGGAAGGCACTTTTACGCCTATACAACAACACCTGGTAGACTTGTATGGTTCCCCAAGCATGGAAGTCAAGTAGCCTCAATCCACTTCTAAAAGCTGGTAAATCTCTTTTGGATATTGCCTCATACCGTCCTATCGCAATTGCCAGTTGTGTAGGAAAATCAATGGAAAGAATGATCCTAACATGAATGGAATGGTATTTAGAGCACTACAAAATCTATCCAGTATCTATGACCGGATTCGGGCGCAGCCATTCGTCAATCGACAACGCGTTGTTGATCTGGTGACATTGGTTGAACACCAGAAAGTCTGTAAGAGATTTTGATCGGCCCTGTTTCTAGACATTAAGGGGTCTTACGACAATGTCACCAATGAAGCCATCCTTAGTGCTTTGGAAACAGTGGGTCTTGGTGGCAAGATATATATGGGGATGTACAACTACTTACAGCTAAGATCATTCTATGTGATGGCAGCGAATGGCTGAACAGCTGATTATTACAGCAGCCAAGGAGACTCTCCAGGAGAAGTGCTATGCCCTACGCTTTTCAACCTAACAGTCATTAGACTAGTCGAGCACCTACCAAGCACTGTAGAACTTTCTATCTACGCTGACGGACATCAGGTGTGACAAGGCTTCAGCTTTGCGCCAGCTTTCAGAATGCTGCTACAACAACGTCATGCTACCTTCGTAAACAAGGTATCGAGGTGCCCTGCAGAAAATGTGCAGTGGTAGCGTTCACGCAGTAACGAATGTCTGTTTACAGCATATCGATAAACGGAGAACACATATCGTTTAGCAGAAGCCACAGGTTTATGGGAGTCATAATAGACAGAAACCTGTCATGGACTTCACACGTGAACTATGTGAAGAAGCGGCTGATCGCAACATGTCACATGTTCAAATTTCTTGCAGGGAAGAAATGGGGAGTGCCCATACCATCCATGCTACAACTGTATATAGAGTGCTGTTTGTCGGTTTTTCGCGGTACAGCTTACCTGCAATATCCAACACCGACAAGACCAACCTGGGCAAAATTCAGGGCATTCAAGCCGAAGCACTTAAGATATGCATTGGATTACCCTTAAATACTTCAATGGCTGAAACCATTGCCATAGCTCAAGATCACTCAATCAATGAGCATATTACTACCGAGACAATGCGCATGTACTTCAGGCATTATGCGAGGACCCCTTCCCACCACCTGAAAAGCCTCGCTGCTGAAACGCCCCACACGACATCCGATGCCACTGTCTGCAAGCATCGCTCATCGTTTACTGAGGCGTACGCACCTGCATCAAAGACACTGCTTCCTTCTTTTCAGCTTGAGCGGGCCACGAGTTTACCAAGTGATCCCATAAATGCGGAGAAAATCGGACTTACCGACACATGCCCTAAAACAACTGAGTCTGTTCCCACTGCACCAAAACTACACAAACCGCGGGCACATTTACACGGATGACTGGACTACGTCATGCAGTTCATGTAGAGCAGTGTTTATACCATCACAAGGGGTGACTCAGCGTTTTATTAAGACTTCACATGTGACGACGTTCATGACGACAGAACTCGAAGCTCTGCGTAGTGCACTAGAACCCATGAATTTTGAAGAAAGACCGAGTAAATGGGCCGTGTTTTCTGACTCAAAACCAGCGTTACAGTGCCTGAAATCAGTTCTCCGACGCGGATGCCACGACCGATTGACTTACCAAACCGTGAAACTCCACCACCTCTTAATACAAAAAGGCCACGACATCGTATTTCAATGGTTACGTGGGCATTGTGGTATAACTGGAAATGGTTCAGCAGAACATGCTGTTTACACGTCACATGAAAAAGCAAACAGCATTCCAATTCCGCTTTCAAGAGTGGACGCGGCGAGGCAGATTCGTCAACTGGCCCGCAATCTCACACTGACTGAGTGGAACACACCAAGCACACGACGTACAAGACTACAGGGACCTGATCCTTCCCTACAATTCCGGCCTCCACCCGGCCTACATCAGCGTGAAGCTTCGCTTCTCTATCGCCTTTGGCTGGGAGTTGCTTTCACGAAAGCTTATACCACATTAATCGGAATGACTGACAGTGCGGCATGCGATGTTTGCGGCACCAATGAAAATATTGAATATCTGGTGTGCCACTGTCCTCAATTTGCCTCAGACAGACAAGTAGTTGCCAACGCAATGGGGCGACTGGATGATCAGCCTCTTTTGTGCAGGTACTATTACAGCACCATCCACATCCCTCGACAGCCGGCAAGGCAGTGAAAACCCTCTTGTGTTCTTTGAGAAAAACGGGTTTGAGTGAACGCCTCTGACTTGCGGTGGACTTCTACACGCTGCAGTGAAATTACTGTCAGTCTCTCCCTTTTTTTCCTTCTCCTCACTACTTCTCATCTTTTTTGTACCCTTCCGTAATCACTCAGTGTAGGGTAGCCACACGGATGTCTTTCTGGTAACCTCCCTGCTTTCTTCCTTTTGTTGATTCCCTCCTACCAGCATTTTGTTTTATTTGCAAGAAAAAATACCTAAATTTCCCGCTAGAGGTATAGCATAAAGCCTCCTGATAACAAATAGTTTCTTGCAGTGACAAAGTATTGAACGTTTTGATTGCATGTTACATTAGCCCAATTTTATATCATTCTATGATTAGGATATATGGTTAGAATAGCTTTTAGGAATTATATAATCAGGATTGTTGTGAACTAAACATATACTCGAATCCACGTGGGCATGTATTGTAATATATAGTATCATATTTCATTGTTATTCGACAGAGGACGTCAATATTATAATAACTTCCCCCCCTCAATATAGCTTGACTTCTTTGATAGCTTAAATTGGTGCTGTAATTTAGCGAGTTCTTGTGTTCGTGATGATGCGCGTGAGAAATGAGCCGCCCACAGTTATCTGCTAATAATTATATATTTAGCCCCCATGAAGCCTTCCTCGATTTATGTGCACGTTTCATCTGCATAGGCGTCCTTCATAACCATATAGGAATGTTGGGACGTTCAACTGCGACATTTACAGTTATGTAGCCTGTCTTGCATTTACTTGAAGTTGAGAGGCGTGCACAGGGGAGGCTTGCCGGCAATGTCACACACTCAAGGCAGTGGTATATCTATCTGTACTTTGTCATTTGGCGTGAAAAGCTTTTATTTCCAGAGTCAATAAAGAATGGGATAAAACCTTGAATGACTGAGAAAAAGAGCGCACGCACGCACGCACGCATGCACGCGCACACACACACACACACACACGCTCAGCCATGGTGGTCTAGTGGCTAAGGTACTCGGCTGCTGACCGGCAGGTCGTGGGTTCGAATCCCGGCTGCGGCGGCTGCATTTCCGATGGAGGCGGGAATGTTGTAGGCCCGTGTGCTCAGATATCGGTGCACGTTAAAGAACCCCAGGTGGTCGAAATTTCTGGAGTCCTCCACTACGGCGTCTCTCATAACCATATGGTGGTTTTGGGGCGTTAAACCTTACATATCAATCAATCACACACACACACACACACGCACATGACTGGATTGGGTGACAACACAGCTTGAGCTGCTTTCCGTACGGTGGGACATTGCTACGAAAGCCCAGTGTTCTCTGTTTGGTCATGCGAACGTTCACTGTGATCTACTTGTAAGCGCTACATTACCAATAAACATTATTTACGTACTTCGCAACTCGGTACAACTGAATAGCTGCAAGAGACCATTCTCAAAGACAATGGATGGATGAATGAAAAGAACAATACGCGTACAATAAATCTTGGAATACATAATAAATGTATCTCCTGTTCAGTTTACATTTTATTCGGAATTCAAAGTACAGTGCACGTAATAGCTGGAGGTGGTTGTTTCCTATTTACAGATTTCATCCGCCTGTTTTGATATGCAACAGCAGGTCCAATAAAAATAAAAATCGATAGCTGTCCTAACATCAGTGCATAGTTGTTGTCTATATAGTTAGATAAGTACAGGCTGCTCACTTCCCCTTATTTCACTAAATGGTTTCTTCAGCGGCGCATCGAAACCCTCTCATGATTCAGAATTTATTAGCGTCTGTCTAGACCAATCGCATTTCTCAGCACAGTAATCCCCGGACAATCCACTTTGAGCCGCTACATTTGTTTATACGAGTGGAGTGTCTAAAGAATAAGAAGTATCGGTACGAGACAGAAGAAAAAACATGAAAAAAGGGAGCGAGCCAAATCGGTCCTAGAGAGAGCTGTTTTCAAACTTTGATCCCTCCTAACGACGCCGCGAGAACGCCACGCTGCGTCTTCTTCCTCCTTAATAACCACCAGTATAGGCTGTACTTAACGAGATGACGTCTTTCGTAGTGAAAAGAGCGGCCCTACGAGCTTATTTTAGGCTGGTCATTACCTTATTGGCTAATTGCGAAGATTCTAGCGGCACGTGGCCTATATGTCGCCCATTACGTGAAACGTGCCGCGCCTTGGCGGCTAAATGGGCGATCGTAAAGGAAGAGCGCGGAGACCACACAGCCTGTAACACTTTCACCGCAAAGCCACCAGCGACGAAGTTGCAGCGTAGTTCTGTCCGCGGGCGGTGTTATCATGGCCGGCAGGTAATACACGGGCTGTCTGCGTCGAAAGCAAGTTGTTTGGAAGCGGCTAGACGGGTGAATATTTAACCGCGAGATTATACAGAGAAAAGCTGCTTAGAACAGACAGGCTGCCTTATATTAGTGGCGACTGGATTGAAGCCGCGAATTATAGATAAGGACTTCATTTATTTTACCATGGTACGCTTCGCGACTCTCAAGTGTCGTATAGCTTGCTTGGAGCCTGGTTTCGGTGCTCCAACAGATGATCAGCTGCGCAGTCGGCATGAAAGATTTACTCACTGTGCAACCTGGGGAAAAGAATATTTTCGTCGCTACGGTTGGCACGGTGATTGTAGCATTTCAGTCTAGCATGTTCATGCGCACGCAAAGAAATCAGTAATTCACAGTTGTACTAGGTACTGTGATAAACTACTAGACATTTTTCACAAGGCCTGACATCACACTCAAAGTAAGAGTAGTATGACACCGAACGTACGCTGCATCTGTTTAAAAACGGTGGGTCCAGTCACCGTTTCGGTCAAATCCTCTGTTTTTTTAAAGCAGCAAGTCATTTTACCTACGTAAATCAAAAGTGAGAAAGTGATTTGCTATGATATACGTATTACGCCAACGTATTTAAGTTTTTATGATGATGCAACCTCTACAAAAAACCATCAGAACGGTCGCTGTCCCGGCATACCGTGCTTATACTCGCATACTATAGCTGTTGGCATGAAGGAATCTTAACTATAGTGAGTTCGCTAAATGATCGCTATAACAAGTGAGTGTTAACTGATGGTCGAATCGTCATTATTGTTGGTCGGTTTTGGCTAATTCTAAGTATTATAGGTTACATATTGCGAATATAAGCTAGTGTTGGTAAAACTATAGTACGCATTGGCTATAATTATATGCGGCTAAGTGTTGACCTAATATATCAAGTATTGGGTAGCTATAGTAGGTATTGGCGACTGGTGGACTAGTTGGGGCTGCATATACATCTTTACGTTTAGCCTTTAGGTGTAGGCATAGTCATGCTGTGTCATCTCACTCTAATCCCAAAGATATAAACTAATGCTTTCTAGCGTAGGCAACGTGCTGTTGTAACGGCAACATCGGCGGCACCTGTTCAGACTCCCTCGGTGCTGCCACATATAAGTAGAACAGAACCTCAGTTAGTTCTGCCTGACTTCTTGGCAGCGTTTACTTCGTGCTGTTTCCTTCTTTTATTTTTACGGCTCCCTAAACATTCCTGGATTACGATGATTGTTTGCACACTATGCGTGCACCCTATGAAAGTCGCAAAGAAACAAATAGCTCAAAAAGCAAGGAAGCACGGAGTCCAAGTTATGAGTTTTTTTTTTTTTGCTGCTATTGATCTGTTTGCATGCGCCTTAAAGAAGATATGACACTCTATTTTTGCTCATAATATGTGTTATGTGGTTCAATTCCTGGCTTTTCACAAACAAACTCGCAGTATTTCAATAATTTGACCCAGCATATACTTACAATATATTTTTATAAACACGTGAGCGGCTCGAGTGTTTGACAACACTGCCGCACTCGGGAGCCGTAACCGTAAAAAGCCACTTGCTTCGGAAGCGCCTGTGTTCCAGCCAAGGATCTTGTTTCAGTTGCACGTACAATTGAGTTGTTTTAGCTTTGTTCAGCGTGGCATAGAAACTTGAACCATTTTAAGCGGATAAAACTTATGCAGAAGAAGACGACTCCACTCGATCAATTATGACGTCACATACGCCATGACAAGATGGCCGTCGCTGACAGTAAGTGAGGTTTGTAGCCGGTGACATCTAGGGCTCATTTAGTATTTTACAGTGGCTCCTGACCGGAACTAGGCGGGGATATTCACCCAAATCCGTGAACAAGTCGTTGGACTTTTTAGAGATAAAGGTGTTTTTTTTTCTTCTTGCATTTTTCATGTATGTAAAGGCGCAATAGACCCTCCGCTGCTATTTTTTGCTGAAAACCACGCCTTCGTTGCTCACCGTCTCCTGGACCCTTCAAGAATGGTTTAGCGTGCCTTAAGATTCACTTTTATTCCTGGTTCAATTCGTCCTCTGCTTTCTCCTTCGCTACGGCAACCACGAGGTCTGCCGGGTCCTCATTCTCAGGGCCTTAGCTGTCGCAGAGGTTACCATAGCAGTCCTGGAATAGGGACCCTTCTGGTTTTCCTTGAATTTTCATAATAAAATGTCTTGATCATCATAATCATCATCGTCAAATAACACACAAAGAATTTATTTCGCGAGAGCTTAAGTGACTTACTGCAGACATGAATAGATATGTTGTTGACCCCCTCTGCTTTCTAATTTGTCCACTTTTCCTCCATTATGTTGAGTTGGAATAGAGGGCACGAAGCATAGGCGTATCAGTCCGGGGGAGGGGGCAAGGCAGGCGCTAGCCTCCCCCCCCCCAAGAAGAGGTAGAAGGGCTGAGCCCCACCACTTCCGACAGTGCTCAATGTTGACTGCACGATGATGAAAGAAACGGCTGAGCCAATGTTTTCTTTGCCCACAGTAATATCTCAGTTATAATGTTACGAGGGGATGAATATATTACGAGAAAATGTTACATATAATGAAATATTTCCAACAATTCTGCTGTGAAGATTTTTCTAGTAGACTCTTTGCGGTGCGGACAGCTGTACAATGTTTTCGCGCCTTCTGCTGTAGCATTGCAGATCAGGCTAGATAAGATTACATCCCTGGCTCATGCTTTTATTCTGCTGTGCCTGTATTAAGACGATGGCGTTCCAAACACTGTGATCAGACTCAACTCCGTCTTTAAGGTATAAGGCAAAATATACTTGTTTATTTACCTGCGCTCGGAAGCGCTCTGCTGTCCTTGAGCGTCCCCGCGTCTCACCTTTCGCTCGCGCCCTTCTTCTTTCTCGTTTCCTCGTCCCAGCCCGGAACGTGAAAAAAAATTGCCCGCAGCTTCCCTCGGGGGAACACTGAGGAGGATGCGGACCATATAATTGGTTAACGGGGTGTTAAAGTGCGACTTACTTGGGTCGATGGCTAAATTGGTTAACGTGGTTGTGAAATGGGGTGTTAAATTGCGACTTACTTGGGTCGATGGCTAAATTGGTTAACGTGGTTGTAGGAGGGGGTGTTAAATGAGTGAACACGTACACACGTATGCGAAAGGGTGGCGCTGGTCGAAGGGACGTCGATCATTGTGTTTGTGGATTCGTTGGAATTCATTTCACCGCGACCTTGGACGTCGACGCGCCGTACAAACCAACCGACGAGCGGCAACTGAGCGAGCGAGCGCCGACCTTGAGTATATATACAGCACGACGGCGCATGCACTGTCAGCTGTTGAATGTTCTCGAAGCGCGACGCCACATGCGCGTCCACTGGAGAATCAGGAGAATTGTAGATGTCGAACGCGGTGTGTAGAGGAGGAAGGGTGCACAGATGGTGGAGGAGTGAAGCGCGCGCGGTGTGTAGAGGAGGAAGGGATGCACAGATGGTGGAAGAGTGGGCGACGGCGCGACGGCGCATGCGCGCGCGTCAGCTGTCGAATGTTCGAGAAGCGGTGCGGACGGCGCGGACGGCGCGGACGGCGCACTACAAGGCGCGAGTATAAGATGCTCCGCATCTAATAATCAACATTCCCGGCCGCGCAAAGTTAAACACATAGTTCAAGTGGGTGCAGTCTTTGTTTCGGCTTGATCGCAAGGTGACCACCTTGCAACTTGATCTTGCAGGAACGAATAAGACCGTTGGCACTGCGATACACTTCCGTGACCCTTCCACGCTTCCATAGCTGGCGTGGCGTGTTGACCGCATGCACGAGAACGATGTCCCCTTGCTTTATACTGTAGTTGATTTCGAGTCGGTTAAGTGTGCAGATCGTAATTGCAACAGATATTCGTCATAGTACGTAACATGTCTCACACGTTGACCTGCAAGGTGGTGCCGGTGAGAGATTTCTCCTGTGCGTTGATGAACAAGAAAAAATTCGCAGCGTGTGCGTTAACTAAAAGCTGAATTCTCCTGTCTCTCATTCCCCATTAGCAGCCATTGGCATGTACATTGAGCACTATCTGAAAAAAAAGGGGTTGATACGTTATACTCGCAGGGCGTAACTTCCTTGGTTCCTTGGAAAGGTTTAGCGAGCGTTAAACCGCAGTGCCCTGAATGCAGTAAACTAGTATATACCATGAACTCGAGGTGGTTAAAGGTGGGAAGTAGACGCGAAGCGCAAGCCGTAAGAAAGTGCGTGCGCCTACCTTCGTTCAGTCCTTGGAATGTCCGCTGGATGGCGGTGCTTCTATATGAGGAATATATGATGAAAAGATGCGAGATGGTGGTACTTGGAGTCTTGAATAGGTGAACGATCAGACACACAGATAGATGCATGGACGGACGCACTGATGGCTGCACGGACGGATGGACGCATGGACAGACGCAGGAGCGGATGCATGGACGAAAGCAGGGACGGACGCACAGATGATCGTACGGACGCACGAAAAGACGCACGCACGGACGGGCGGGTGGACGCACGGGCGATCACACAGACGCATGCATGGGTGGACGGAAGCAAGAACGAATGGACGGACGGATGCTTCGCCCCACTATCCATCATTCACTCCGTGGATATGCTGCCATATTTTTTTTAACTTTCTCTTTCAGGACCTTCCATTTTGAGGTACTCTTTGGCCGTTGCCAAGTGTTCGCTGTCACAGTTAGCGCATCGAGATCAGACTCACCCGCAAGGAGACCAACAGCCCTATTCTATGCCGCATAATGGAATCCGCCGGCGTGCTGACAGTCCCTTGTGCGCTGCTTGTGGCTCCTGTGAAACACTTCAGCATCTCGTAGTGCACTCTCCAGCATCGACTACGCAGCGGGCTTTGATTATTAAACAATATAAATTCCTGGGAATTAAGTGCACGACCTTAGACGATTATCTCTTTCCGAAAGGATGTGCTTCCTGACGCAACCAGGCCCATCGAGCTCTCCTGACTTTTATGGACGAAACGTACCTGGCCACACGTTTATAGTCGACTTTTTTCATTTTTTACTCATGCTTGCCTAAGTATTAGTCATTTTTTCTTTACTTCCCTTTCTTCTCTTTTTTCACTCTTATCTTTGTTTCCTCTATTTCTTCCCTCCTCCTGAAAGAGTGAGCAAACGTTGTGCCCATCAGTGTGGCAGTTGCCAGCTTGCTCTTTCCCTCTTTCCTCTGTGTCCTTGTGCATCTGTGTATGCAAATCAAAAAATCAAATAAATAAATATTTGTCACCCACTTTATATATATATATATATATATATATATATATATATATATATATATATATATATATATATATATATATATATATATATATATATATATATATGGGAAAGAACTGTATATCTAAGCGCTCGTTTTTCCGTGTTTTGACACAATAATAATGAGATCTAACCGACAATAATGCCTAATGCCAAGGATATATATATATATATATATATATATATATATATATATAAATATATATATATATATATATATATATGAGAAGCGGTATATATATATATACTTATATAGTTATGACGTTTATTGGCGGACACTCAGCGATGATTCACGACAGCGACAGTCAATGCAGGGACTGACTCTCTGCACGAGCTGCTCTTCTTCTTATGAAAAGGGCGACCCACTAGAAGGCGCTGGAGAGGACGGCCCACTGTACGAAGCCTTTGCCACAACTACCCCGGGTACGAACAGGGAGCCGCCTGGCGACCTAACAGCTGGTTACAATGAGCGGGTCATAATAGGCCTTGAGGCGCTTCTCGTTAACAATGTCGCGGCCTTGACGGCGCATGTTCGAAGATGGTTCGATGGATTCAATCAAGTAGTTGACAGGTAAATTGCATTTTACGACACGGTAGGGGCCTTCGTATTTGGGCAATAGTTTTGAAGATAGGCCAGTTGCAGTGGTAGGGATTGGGAGCCAGACGAGCGCTCCAGGGAGGCACGTGGGCGCAGTATAGTGCTCGGGTGAGCGCAAATGCTTTTTTTGCCGCTCTTGACCATGCGCAGTAAAAGTATTTGCAAGCTCTCGACACTCTTCAGCAAGCTTGGCTGTAGCAGAAATAGGCACTCACTCGGACAGATCTGGCTTGTACGGAAGTATCGTGTCGATGGTGTGCGACGGGTGCCTTCCATATAATAAAAAGAAAGGTTAAAAGCCAGTAGTGCTCTGAGAAGCGGTATTATATCCGTAGGTGACGAAGGGTAGAATGGAATCCCAATTTATGTGATCGGCGGCGACGTACTTGGACAGCATGTCGCCGAGCGTACGGTTGAAGCGTTCAGTGAGGTCATTCGTCTGTGGGTGGTAACCAGCAGTTTCGCGGTGAACAACGTTGCACTATTTGAAAATGGCTTCAACGAATTCAGACATGAAGACGCGGCCTCGGTCACTGAGCAGTTTCTGGGGTGGACCGTGTCGCAGAATGAATTGTTGGAGCAGAAAGGAGGCCACATCGCTCGCTGTGGCCGCGGTGAGAGCGGCCGTTTCGGCATATCGCGTGAGGTGGTCCACAGCGACAATAGCCCAGTGGTTACCAGCCGACGTTAGTGGAAGTGGCTTATACAAAGCGATGCCAACGCGCCCAAAGGGCCTGGCAGGGCAAGGTATAGGTTGCAGACCTACCGGTGACAGGTGCGTTGAAGCTTTGCGGCACTGACAATCTATGCAGGAGCGAGCGAATTGCTGCACGTATTGGTACATGCCGCGCCAAGAGTACCGTTGGCGAATGCAGTGGTAAGTCTTCGATACCCCGGAGTGCGCACATCACGGATCAGAATGAAAGAATTCGCATATGTCAGAGCGCCGACTGCGAGGTATCACCATTAGCCCCTGGCGGCCGTCAGCGTTGTAATTGCGCCTGTGGAGGAGGTCGTCGAGTACGGCGAAATGCTGGGTTTGACGACGCAACGCGCGAGTGGATGGAGCGGATAGATCAGTCAGCAAGTCTATCAGTGAGGCAATCCATCGATCTTTGTGCTGTTCAGTAGCAATGGTATGAATGCCATTTGAAGAAATGGCAAGGTGAGACGCTGAGTTGTGGGCATTGTCGTCAGGCAAGGGAGAGCGCGACAGGGCGTTGGCGTCAGCATGTTGCCTTCCATTGCGGTACAGCACTTGGATGTCGAAGTATTGGAGGTGAAGTGCCCACCGGTTAAGACGGCCTGAGGGATCTTTCAATGACGTCAACCAGCATAGTGCGTGATGATCGGTGACGACATCAAATGGGCGACCATACAAATAAGGTCGGAACTTTGTAAAGACCCAGACGATTGCCAAATAATCGTTCTACGTGACGGTGTAATTAGTCTCGGCCTTAGTAAGCGCACGGCTTGCATACGCCACGACATATTCCGGGAACCTTGGTTTGCGCTGCGCAAGGACAGCGCCGAGGCCGACACCGCTGGCATCGGTGTGTACCTGTGTGGGGGCCGTAGGGTCCTAGTGGCGGAGTATGGGAGGCGACGTCAACAAACGACGGAGCGTTGTGAAAGCGTCGTCGCACTGTGATGACCACGAATGAAGAGGCCCGTTACTTCCGAGGAGCTTCGTCAGCGGCGATATGATAGTCGCGAAGTTTCGAATGAAGCGCCTAAAGTAGAAACACAGCCCTACGAAACTGCGCAGTTCCTTGACGGATGTCGGCTTGGGGAACTCGGTCACAGCCCTAAGCTTGGCTGGATCAGGGAGAATTCCGTCCTTGGACACGACGTAGCCAAGTACGTCAGCTGCCGAGCTGCAAATCGGCACTTCTTTGAATTCAGTTGATTTGATTGATTCGTGGGGTTTAACGTCCCAAAACCACCATATGATTATGAATTCAGTTGCAGACTGGCGTCACTCAGACGCGTTAAAACATTCCGAAGGTGTTGAAGATGCGCCGAGAAGTCCGGAGCGAAAACTACGACGTCATCGAGGTAGCACAGACGCGTGTGCCATTTCAGGTCACGCAGAACAGTATCCATCATGAGCTCAAAGGTGGCGGGCGCATTGCACAGCCCAAATAGCATGACAAGCCGTCTGGGGTGACAAAAGTGGTCTTCGGTCGAGCGTCCTCAGCCATAGGTACTTGCCAGTACGCTGATCGCGAATCGAGGGACGAAAAAAATTCAGATCCTTGCAGGTTGTCAATCGCGTCATCTACCCGTGGTAGTGGATACACGTCCTTACGAGTGATCTTTTTGGGGTGTCTGTAGTCCGCACAGAACTGCACAGAACCGTCCTTCTTCGTGACAAAAACCACAGGAGATGCCCAGGGACTGCTAGAGGGTCGAACAACATCGCGGCGAAGCATGTCGTCGACTTGCTCGTTGATTACACGGCGTTCTGTGGGAGATACGCGATATGGACGTTGCTGCAGTGGTGACTGTGTGCCTGTGTCGATTCAATGCGTAACGGTGGGTGTGCGGCCGAGAGAAGGTTGAGTGACATCGAAAGAAGAGCGGAATTCTTTCAACAGGCCCAGAAGCTGGGAACACTGGCCCGGCGTAAGGTTGTCGGGAATGGAGCGACTGAATATATTATTGGATGATGAAGCAGATGTCGAAACAGCACTAAGCGTACTGGAACTTGAGCAGTGCATGTCATCGGGTTCATTCATAGCTTGTGCGTCTTCGATGGGTTCCGCGCTGCCGAGACATTCCCCTCGCGCCAACGTAACGCTGTACGGGAATGAGTTCACAACAAAAATAGTGGTGCTGCCGTGAGTAAGTTGCACGGTCGCGAAAGGAACCAGCAAGCCTTTTCTGATGAAAACACGATGAGATGGCGAGAGGAGTGCACCGGTGTCAGAAAGGCTTGCGCAGTAGATCGACACCACCGTGGACGAGTTTGCAGGCACTTGTGTGTCGTCTCTGACGAGTAGCTTGCTTGCAGCAGATGGACTGTCGGCCGGCGTCAAATAAGATAATTGTGTGAGTTCTGACGTCGTGAGAGCATGAAGGAATTATGATGAATTCGACCGCATACATCACGTCCTGAATCAAAAAGCGGTCTGTGCACGTCGCTGTAGGGTGAATGCTTTGGGTGCTGGCTGTGCGGAGGGAGAGCCCGGAAAGTGGCGTGGTCACTTTGCGCAGTCATCGGCTAAGTTTTGCGTCCATTACGGATACGGCGGCTCCAGTATCTACAAGGGCAGATGCACGAACGCCATCCACAAGCACGTCTATCACGTTCGACGGGCTTTTCTGAGGGCTTCTGCAGTTCGACAGCGTCGCAGCCTTTGCCTTGGTGACTGCGACGACTAGTTTTTCTGGTCGCTCTCGAGTGGACGTGGCCGCATCGGCGACAGTGAGTGACGTCGCGGAGATGGTGAACAGCTGGACGACGGTGACATAGGCGGTGGTGGTCATAAGAGTGGCTTGATTGGCTGGGAAAGTTGGAGGCGACCTGCAGTTGCTGCACACGATTGCAACAGCGGGCTACGTGACCGACGCAACCACAAGCAAAACAGATGTGGCGCTAGTCAGCAGTGCGCCATCGGTTCGCGGGTCCCATCCATGTCGCGGAACGTGATGGACGAGCCGGCTGCTGATATGAGTGCATGATGGGTGGCACTCGGAGCACGTGGGTTACGTCGGCGTATGTAGGCGACACAGTTTCTCCAAAGGCCTGGGGCCTCGCGATGGTTTCGGTGTAACTTGTGGGGCCAGCCACAGAAATCGGTGGGGGCGACCTGGCGACAACTTGGGCGTAGCTGAGTGGCACAGATGCAGGAGGCGGCTGGTGGTATTCAGGAACGACCTCCACGATTTTCTGCTGAATGGCTCGGCGGAGCGGAGGTAGAAGTGTACTTGATGGCTGTTGAGCATGTTGCGCGGAAGCAAAAGCCAGTAAAGAGACCTGGCGGGCAACTTCCTCACGCACGAACGACTTGATTTCGGCGAGCAAGGTTGTGTGGTCAGGAACTGCTGACAAAGCCTGAGAGATCAGCATCACGTGGTGGCGGTCGATGGGTCATCAAGCGCTGCTGCCGCAGCTCGTCGTAACTTTGGCATAACGTAATGACTTCTGCCACAGTGTGGGGGTTCTTGGCCACAAGCATGGTGAAGGCATCATCGGCGATGCCTTTTAGAACATGTGTGATTTTGTCAGCCTCTGACATGTTCAGGTCGACTTTCTTGCACAAGTCAAGGATGTCCTCGATGTAACTTGTGAAGGACTCGCCGGTCTGCTGTGCTCGTTCACGTAAACGTTTCGGCTTGTAGATTACGAACGGCAGGATGGCTGAACACGTCGACGACAGCGATTTTAAAAGCGGACCAAGTCGGGAAATCAGATACATGGTTGTAGTACCACGTGCCGGCCACACCCGTGAGGTAGAAAAACAGGTTGCCGAGTTTACCTGCCTCGTCCCAATGGTTGGGGACGCTCACGCGTTCGTACATGGCCAGCCAGTCCTCGACGTCAGTGCCATCCGCGCCGGTGAAGACAGGAGGGTCGCGGATGCGGGGGACATCAGAACATGGCATAGGCGCAGGAGGAAGCGTTTGCTGAGCGGTGTCTTGGTGCATGGTAGAAGGCACGGCACGGGATCGAAGCTGGAAGGGCATCGAATGCGGACCGAAGGTGTTTGAAGGACACAGCACTCTCCACCAAATTGTTGAGACGTTTATTGGCGGACACTCAGTGATGATTCACGACAGCACAGTCAATGCGGGGACCGACTTTCTGCACGAGCTGTTCTTCTTCTTATTTATATATATTTATGCACGTCTTCTCGGCGCCAGTTCGCACTTATGTGTCCCTTTAAACAAGACTTAATTACTTGATGGGCAGCGTTAAACGAACAATCGCTAATGAATAATGACTTGAGCTAGTAAACAACTCGCCGTCTATATGATCTGGTGAAATCTCACCCCTACGACATCCTGTTTGTGAAAGCAATGTACAAAAATGTTTTCAGTTTATTTTTTCCCGAAAAAGGAAACGTCTTCTTTTGTCTCTTTGCAAACATTGAGTTGATTTTTTATGACCAAAACCAGAGTATTGTAACACAGTGGTCAAGCACACGCAAGCAGAATGCCCTTCATACGGTGGGGTCAAGCCAGTACTCATCACGAATAAGAGTATCTGCAAAGAAGGTTCAAAGGACTTGCATTGCCTTATAGTGGGGATGTGGTGAGCATGGGCCTCTAATGTTATGGCTCGTGAAAAGGCTATTTTTATGGTTTTTTCCAGGTGAACACTCCACTGAATACTTCGTGTGCGGAATAATAACGAATAGAAGAAGCTGATAAAAATAAAAAAGAAGCACGGCTCACCCGAGACACGCGCAATAAATGAAAAAGGCTGGATTGCCCTCGTCCACTGGAATGTGTTCACGCAGACGGCGCGGACTAGTCGTCCTATACACCTGGCAAAGAAAAGCTCAAGCATGAACCCTGTCATGAAAATCCTGCGCCGCATAACCGCGCCTGCACGCGACCGAGTGATATTACGCCTGTGGCGATGCGCGAGGTGTGGTGGCAAACAACTCTGTTACACAAAAAAGAGCGTATCTCAAGAGCGTCGTTGCGTAAACTCTTGTGTCCCCGAACAATCCCAGCGGCAAATTACGAGCTTTTTTTTTATTCCCAGACTTCCCTTTCATTCATCTAACGTTTTTTTTTTGGGGGGGGGGGGGGGCTCATGAGGACGAGTTTCTCGTCCACCGGAAAACGGCACCTTTTATAATACCGCACGTAGGCACTACAGGTGGGAGCAAGTCACCCCTTCTATATGGCTTGCCCACCGGTATTTCCAGCGACGCACGGTGTGGCAACATTTTTAGGGGCGAAGCTCCTTTAGCCGCGTGTCTTGCGCCCTAATGTATGTAGTTGCAAGCAGCCACTTCTCGTTTACTTCTTGAAATGTCCGCCAGATGACAGTTTTGTATATAATGAAATGATGACTATATGACGAAAAGAAGCGAGATGGCGGTATTGGAGTGTTCACTAAATGGGCGGATGGACGGACGGACGGACGGACGGACGGGCGGGCGGGCGGGCGCACGGACGGACGGACGGACGGACGGACGGACACACAGGCAGACAGACGAACGCAAGGACGGACTAACGGACAGACAGACAGACGACAGACGTACGTATGGTGAGACGGACAGACAGACAGACGAAAGGACGGGCAGACATACGATCGGAACGACGAACAGACAGACAGAAGAACGAATGCACGCACGGTCGGACGGACAGATGGACATATGAACTCACTGATAGAAAGACAGGCTACGGATGGACAGACTGACGAACGGATGCACGGCCAGAAAGATAGACAGACGAATGAACGAACAAACGAACGAACAAACGAACGGACGGACGACGGACGGACGAACGGGCAGGCAGGCAGGCGGGCAGGCAGGCAGGCAGGCAGGCAGGCAAGCAGGCAGAGAGACAATGTACGGACGAACAATTCACGGTTTACAGATAAAACCCTTCGAAGCTTCCGCCTACTCATCATATTTCACTCCATGAATATGCTGTCATTTTTTTACATCGCTCCAACACATTGTGACCTTGCTGCTCTTGCGATCAATTTCCATTCGTTCGTTTTAAAAAGATAGTATATTGAACAGTAAAGTCGAATGAAGCTTATCAATTAGAAAAATCTGTGAGGGTTCAAATTAAACCGACAATCTGAAGTATACGCACCCCATTGAAAGAGAAAAAAAATTGTAATGCTCTACAAAAATCTAAAACTTTTCGAAGATGAGCACATGTGGCAAACGCAGCGAGAAGAAAATATATGCTACATGGAATTGTATTTTAGTTCACTTGTAGCTGAAACAATTTTTACTGTTGGTATTTTTATTAAAGGAGGACGACTTCTGATCTCAGCATATTGTCAAGCATGTTTATTATTTTTACTTTTGTTTCATTCAATTTTTGCCCACAAAGCCTGTCAGGAATGCTAAGCGCAAGCTGTGCATACCTCATCGTTTGAGAAGGTTCGCGATTATTGTATATCGTTCTGTTAAGATTGCGCGCAAGACGGTGACACTCCAGATTATTACAAAGCTTGCGCGACGATCAGTGATAACGCTGGAATATATGATGACATATGTATAAATGCCGACGCGCTTCTCCCCTTGCCAGTGCCAGTGTGTATCGCTGCAATCTGACCTTCAGTTTACCGACCACAAGTTTGGCCAAATAAACAGTTACATCTTCCATATAGCCTGGGTTATATATCGGTTATATATAGCGTCATCCTCTATGAGACACTACTTCAGGCTTGTCATCCGAGTTCACGTGTTTACTCAACGATGATGATGATGATGATGATAATGAGAACAACAACAAAAAACAACAATTATAATAATATTAATAATATTAATCATAATATTAACAAGAAGAAGAAGAAGAAGAGTTTCGTGAGTTTCATATGAACAAAAACTACGTTATCAATATCATGCACGCAGTAGCAAGGGGTTTGCGGAATAATTTTTGACTACCTGGCGTTCTTCATGCACTCCTAGATATAGTACACTGGGTTTTATGTATTTCACCTCTATATAAACGTGACCGCCATCGCCTGGAGTCGAACCCGTGTCCTCGAGCTCTCTACTTGACGAATTAGCGAACTATAACACGTGCAAAAGTGCGCGCTCATTTCGATCGCAAAAACGTAGGACAGCTTTTACACTAAACGTTCCCAGAAACGACTGTCATGCCTCCTGCGCGTGACACGGTAAAGTTTCCATAAAAAAACAAGTGAGTCACATTGTTACACAACTTGCTACGCAACGAAATTCGAACGAATGCTATACGCCGAGGCGCAAATAAACGAGACTGAACGAGGGACCCCATGTTCACAAAAAAAGGTTGTACGACTCGTCCAGGCCTTCGCGATCAGCCATGTCGCGTACGTAGCGGCGTTCATCCACTGGAACAAAGCGTAGAAGGACAAAGTCGACACGCTGAATAGAAAAGCACACAGAGCTGCGCTGGGTCTACCGCAATACACAAAGAACGAAATGCTGCTACAACTCGGAGTACAAAACACGCCGGACGAGATCGCTGAAGCACAAAGGATAGCGCAACTCGAACGATTGTCTGAAAGCATGGCGGATAGAAAAATCATGGAAAAGATCTCCCTTAATTACCACGGAATGAAAGGTCCCAAGACGCAGATTCACCCGGACGTCCGTCCGCGATAATTACGGAAAACATCCCAAAAAATATGCACCCTGCACACAACGTTGAGATACGAAAATGCCGCACGAAATTGATCCTTAGAAACCACGGCACGCGGGGTGGTGTGCTTTTCGTTGATGCCGCCCGGTATTCCCGAAATAATAATACCAGTAATAGGGTTGTGCATGGCTCCTTCGCAATGGTGGTCATAGACACAAAAGGGAAGACCTTGACCGCGGGCTCCGTAAGGACCAGATCGTCGGAGGCAGCGGAAGAAATGGCCATTGCACTGGCCGTAGTCAATGGTCGAAAACACGAAAGATTAATAATCAGTGACTCCAAGATGGCCATCAGAAATTTCACAAAGGGATGGGTTTCCACTGAAGCCGCCAAAATCACCGCAGAGCAGAACCGCAGAGCAGAAGACTTCCGGAACGGCAAAATTGTACCCAAATACTCCAAGTGGATCCCGGTACACATGGGGGAATTAAGCATCGAAGACACGACCCTCCCTCAAAACCTCAACGAGAAGGCCCACCGAGCCGTGTGAGAACTAACCCACCACGGCTCGGACAGTGACAGCCCGGCCCTCCGCACCGACCACAGAAGGGGGGACGACTCCTGTGGAGGTGATGGGGACGATGGAGGTGATGACAATAATGGATACGCGATACGAGACGATAGAGACAGACTGGTCACGTATCATGACATATTGGCACAATATAAGCGACAACGAGAAGAATATCCGCCACCACACAAACAGCTAGACAGATCTCAAGAAACAGATTGGCGAAAATTGCAAACTAGAACCTTTTCAAATCCAGTGCACCTGAACAGAGTAAATTCTAGACAATACCCACAAACAAGCTGTACCCTCTGTAAGGACGAAAACGCAGAAATGGCACATATTCTATGGCAATGCACACAGGTCACAGTAATATACTGAGAGCACAATATAAAACCGGACCTTCTCGAGGAGCGTTGGCTAAGTGCGCTGACTAGCTCAGACCTGCACGACCAACTGTGGGCAATCCAGCGGGCCCGGACAGCGGTGGAAAGGCTACGCCTCACCGCACAAAACGTCGGGGTGGCCTGAGCCCGGGCCGGTAACCCTGCAGGGTTTCTTTTTTTTTAAATAAAGTTTTTCCATCCAATCATCCACAAAGAAGGCCACCTTATTCATATTTATTTATTTATTTATTTATTGTACCCTCAGGGCCCGAGGGCATTACAGAGGGGAGTGGAGATATACACAACATAAGCAATGTAAAACAGCAAAGAAAAAAACTCACAGCAGATAAGTAAGTGAAATAAAGTAGGCATAAATGACAACAATTTATAAGGAAGAACGTATACTAACAATAACCCTAGATATACACACATATATATATATATATATATATATATATATATATATATATATATATATATATATACAATTAGAGAAGAATAATAGTTTTACGAAACATATTTTTATCACAGTTATATAAGCGATATCATGGGGAAGATCATTCCAACTGACACAAGTTCTGGGTGTGAATGAGTCATGAAAACATTTGGTGTGACATGATGGAACTGCAACTTTATTGCGGTGATCAATTCGAGCTGATATGTATGATGGCATTGTTAATAATTTCTGTTTCAGATAGCTGTTGTAATAAATTTTGTGAAAAAGATATGATGAAGCTACTGACCTGCGATGAGAAAGAGGAGGGAGTGACAAACTTAATTTCGTTGCGGTTACGCTGCTTGTTCGATGATAGTTGGAGAGTATAAAACGGCAGGCACGGTTCTGCACAGCTTCTAAATCGGAAATGAGCGATTCAATGCCAGTGCTCCAGACAGATGCAGAATACTCAAATTCTTGGCGAACCAGTGTTTTATAAAGTAATAGTTTTATTGAACTGGATGAATGAGAGAAGTTCCTGCGAATATACCCAAGCATGCGGTCGGCGTTATTTATGATATAATGAATAGGAGTTTTCCAAGACAGGTTAGAAGAAATGTGAACACGTAGGTACTTATAAGAGAGTACAGTTTCAAGAAAGACATTGTTAACGTGGTAAGTGGAAGCTGGGCTAGAATTTCGAGAAATGTGCATGTGCTTACACTAATTAATGTTTAGTTTCATGTTCCAAGTGTTGCACCAGTCCATGACCTTGTTAATGTCGGATTGAAGGCAAGAGACATCGTTATTGTCGTTAGTTTTGCGATAAATAACACAATCATCTGCAAAAAGATTAATTGAAGAAGAAATATTAGTCGGTAAGTCATTTATATAGATTAGAAACAGAAGGGGCCCGAGAACGGACGCCTGAGGTACACCAGAACCGACTGGTAAAGGATGTGAGTCAAAGTTGTTTGCTGTTACGAATTGTGAGCGGTTTGAAAGAAAACAGATCGACCATGCAAAAACATTAGTGTCAATGTTAATATTACGTAGTTTAAGAAATAGAAGTTCATGCGAAACTTTGTCAAAGGCTTTCGAAAAATCCAAATATATACAGTCTGCCTGAGATCCGTGATCGAGGATGCAATGAAGTTCATGCGTGAAACTTATGAGTTGGGTTTCGCATGAAAATGACTTACGGAATCTGTGCTGGGCCATAGTGAAAAAAGAATTTGATTCTAAGAATTCGCATAAGACTATCCAAAGAAAGCCATTTTCTCTCTCTCTCTGTATATATATATATATATATATATATATATATATATATATATATATATATATTTATACATAAATATAAATACACACATATATATATATATATATATATATATATATATATATATATATATATATATATATATATATATATATATATATATATATATATATATATATTATAAAGGAGATTTACTAAGCAGAAAGGTTGATGCTTGGAAGGCTTGAAGGCGATGCACCAGCCGCAATTTCCGAGCTCGAGCCGCTGCTGCACACTCGATGCTGCTGCCTCTGCGCCGGAGTACTTCCTCTTCTTTACAATGGCCCCACGGAGAAAAAAGGAGCCATCCTGGCGACTTAGTCCTGGGCAGGCGGCGTTGAACCGTGGTATTGCTTGAGCCTCTGGACGTGTACAACCTCGCGGTTGAGACGTCGCAAGTCTGATGGTGGCGTAAGAGGCTCAATGAGGTAGTTTACTGGCGAAGTTTGTTCGACAATACGATATGGCCCATCGTGCTTTGGCAGAAGTTTGGAAGAGAGCCCAGGTGTGTGATGCGGCACTGACAGCCATACAAGAGAACCCGGAAGAAAAACGGAAGTTGAGGTCTGGGCATCATGAATTGCTTTTTGCCTGTTTTGGTCATCGCAGGTAAAGCGACGAGCTAACTGGCGGCATTCTTCTGCGTGTCTGGCGGCGTCCAAGATTGGTAGGCACTCGGACGCGTCTGGTCGATAGGGCAAAATGGTGTCAATGGTGTGGGAGGGGTGACGGCCGTAGAGGAGGTAAAAAGGGGAGAAGCCTGTTGTCGCTTGCGTTGCCGTATTATAGGCGTATGTAATGAATGGGAGGACTAAGTCCCAGTTAGAGTGGTCAGGCGTCACATACATAGATAGCATGTCACCGAGAGTACGATTAAAGCGCTCGGTAGCCCCATTGGTTTGTGGGTGGTAAGCGGTACATACATGTGCGATGTACAATAGCACACTCAGCGAGCAATTTTTGAATGACCTCAGACAAGAAGGCGCGGCCACGGTCAATGAGGAGTTCTTGAGGGCCTCCATGACGCAGCACAAAATGACTCAGTAGGAAAGTGGCAACCTCCTGTGCTGTAGCCGTTTTAAGAGCAGCGGTCTCAGCATAATGCGTTAGGTGGTCGATAGCAACTATTATCCACCTGTTGCCAGTCGGAGTCAATGGAAGTGGCCCATAAATATCTATTCCAACCCGTTCGAAAGGTCGGGAAGGGCATGGTAAAGGCTGCAGTTCACCGGCGGAGGCGTGTGGTGGAGATTTTCGGCGCTGACATTCGGCACAAGAGCGAACGAAGTTGCGGACGAAGGTATACATGCCACGCCAGTAGTAGCGATGTCGAAGCCTTTCGTGGGTCTTGAAGACTCCTGCGTGGCCACATTGTGGGTCAGTGTAAAAAGAGGAACAAATCTGCGACCTCAGGGTTCGTGGAACGACGAGCAGCCACTTGCGTCCCTCTGGTGTCTAGTTGCGTTAAAGAGAAGCGTGTCATGTATCGAGACGTGTGGAACTTGGCGCCGAAGCGTTCGCGTCTTTGGGAGTTCAGAAGTGTCGGAGAGATGATTGAGGAGAGACGCAGTCCACGGGTTATTGCGTTGTTCGATAGCAATGGTGTCAAAGTCAAGCGATGACAATGTGGAATCGCAAGCGGAGTCAGCTGTGGCATTCTAGGACGGGGGGGAACGGGAAAGAGCGTCGGCGTCAGCATGCTTCCGTCCTGACCGATAAACCACGCGTATGTCGTAATCTTGAATTTTCAACGCCCAGCGAGCGAGGCGGCCAGATGGGTCTTTTAACGTCGAAAGCCAGCACAGCGCGTGGTGGTCGGTCATAACGTCAAAAGAACGACCATATAGATATGGGCGAAACTTTCCAAGGGTCCACACAATGGCCAAGCACTCCTTTTCTGTGACGCTGTAGTTGCTCTCAGCCTTGGTAAGTGTGCGACTAGCGAATGCCACGACGTATTCCTGATGTTCCGGTTTACGCTGTGCGAGCACAGCACCCAGGCCTACACCACTGGCGTCGGTGTGGATTTCAGTTGGAGCTTCAGGATCGAAATGGCGTAGAATGGGTGGCGTCGTAAGAAGCCGTCGCAGGGTGGTGAAAGCCTCGTCGCAGGCAGGGGACCACGATAAGAGGTCTTTACAGCTGCTGAGAAGTTGCGTGAGAGGTGATATAATAGACGCGAAGTTTCGGACGAATCACCGGAAATACGAACACAAGCCGATGAAACTTCGAAGTTCTTTGATGGTGGCAGGTTTAGGAAACGCCGTAACAGCTCGCAATTTCTCGGGATCCGGGAGGATGCCTTCCTTGGAAACAACGTGGCCCAAAATGTTCAGTTGACGCATGGCAAATCGACATTTTTTGAGGTTTAATTGCAAACCGGCGTTAGTTAAGCAAGTAAGGACGTGCTGAAGGCGACGTAAGTGTGTGTCAAAGTTAGGGGCGAAGACCACGATATCATCGAGGTAACACAAGCATATCTTTCATTTTAGTCCACGCAGGATGTTGTCCATCATTCGTTCGAACGTTGCAGGTGCATTGCAAAGTCCGAAGGGCATGACGATGAATTCATATAAGCCGTCTGGCGTGACAAAAGCGGTTTTGGGGCGATCGGCCTCCGCCATAGGCACCTGCCAGTAGCCTGACTGCAAGTCTAACGAGGAAAAGAACTCGGCACCCTGCAAACTGTCCAAAGCATCGTCAATACGCGGTAGTGGATAGACATCCTTCAGCGTGATCTTGTTCAATCGCCGGAAATCGACACAGAAACGAATAGAACAGTCTTTCTTTTTGACGAGAACCACCGGAGACGCCCATGGGCTCTGTGAAGGTCGAATGACGCCTCTGCAAAGCATGTCGTCTACTTGATCAGCAATGACGCGGCGTTCTGTAGCAGACACGCGATATGGTCGTTGTCGCAGCGGTGAGTGGGACCCAGTGTCGATGTGGTGTTCTACTGCTAAGGCACGGCCGAGAGATGTTTGTTCAACGTCGAAAGAGTGGCGGTAGCTCTCAAGAATGGTGAGGAGTTGTGAACGCTGCGAAGATGTCAAATCTGCAGCGATGAATGGTTGAAATATGTTTGCCGACGTTGAGTCAGGCGCTGAGACGACAGCCAGTTCACAGACGGAGGTAGAAGGCACCTGATCGGGGACGGATATAATTCTGGAAGAACTGATTGTCTCGACGTGGCCAAGGCACTCGCGACAAAGTAGGGATAAAGACGACGACTCATGATTATAAATTGGCATTGTGGTTGACCCTTCTACAAGATCGAGAGCAACAAAAGGCAGGGGGAGAGCTCTACTGGCGACAAATATTGGAGATGGTGTGAAAAAGACCGTGCCGTCGGATATGGCGCTGCATGAAACTGGCACGAACGCAAAAGAGCATGTAGGGATGTAAGTGTCATCGCTAACGACAAGTTTAGCGGCAAACTGGGTGTCGACGGACGCTTGGTCATCCAGTGAGCAAAATTCGACCTCAGCCCTAGCACAGTCGATTACGGCGTTATGACGCGACAAAAAGTCCCATCCCAAAATAATATTATGGGAGCATGATGAAAGAACCACGAACTCTATCGTATACAGAACGTCCTGAATTGTCACGCGGGCTGTACATACTGCGGTCGGTTGAGCAGGTTGAGTACTGGCTGTGCGAAGCGATAATCCGGAGAAAGGCGTCGTAACCTTACGAATTGAGCGACAAAATCCAGCATCTATAATCGAAACAGCTGCACCGGTATCTACAAGAGCGACAGTAGGGATATTTTCGACGAACACATCAATAACATTGGTAGGTGACAAATGAGGACTTGGGCAAACCGAAACTTGCGCAGTTCTTGCCTCAGGAACTGCGTCGTCTAGTTTTCCTCCTCGTTAGGTACGGGCCGTCGACGCATAGGAGAAGGCGAGCGGCGGCGTGGAGAGGGCGAGCGAAGACGTCCCGGCCGAGGGCGGTGGTCGTCCTGGTAGCGAGCTGGCATGGGAGTGGAAGAACCGTATCGCGCGTTAGAGTCAAGCGGGAAGAAGGGCTCACGGCGGTTTTCATTGGTGATATGCGTCCGGCGGCGGCAATACCTTGCGACGTGTCCGGGGTATCGGCAAGCGTAACATATCGGGCGATTATCGAGGGTGCGCCACGGGTTGACGGTGTTAGTGCTGGTCCAGTGAACTGGAGCTGCGAGATAGCTCGCGCGAGGCTGGAACGGAGGCGCAGGCGCCTTGCGAGTTGGCATGGCTGCAGCCGCGGCGTAGGTGAGAGGAGCAGCCACAAGATTAGGCTCGCGAACAGCTGGTAAGGCCTCGGCGACCTCTCCTTGAATGACGTCACGTAGAGACGATGGTAAAGTTGTGGTAGCTTCTGGTGTGAAAGGCACCAAGGAAATCTGTCGTGCAACTTCTTCGCGGACAAATGCTTTTATTTCGGCTATTAGTGACGCGTGGTAATGACCACTGATCACACTAGACAGCGATGCCAAATCGTGCGCTGGAGGACGTCTTGTCAGACCTCGCTGCTTCCGCAATTCATCGTAGCTTTGGCAGAGGCTAACTACGTCGTTAACAGTGGTCGGGCTTTTCGCCAAGAGCATTTGAAAAGCGTCGTTGCCAATCCCTTTGAGGATGTGCTTACATTTTTCAGCTTCCGTCATTTCGGCGTTCACGCGTCTGCACAAATCGACGACGTCCTCTATGTAACTTGTGAAGGTTTCAACCGTTTCTTGTGCGCGTGTGCGTAAACGTTGCTCGGCATGAAGTTTTCGGACGGCAGGTCGATCGAAGACTGCTACAATCGACGTTTTAAATTGCGGCCACGTTCGGACGTCTGCCTGGTGGTTTCTAAGCCAAAGGCTGGCTACACCCGCGAGATAGAACGAAACGCGTGTCAACTTGTCCGCGTCCGTCCATCTGTTTAAAGCGCTCACCCGTTCGAAAGTCGAGAGCCACTCTTCAACGTCGTTGTCATCTGTTCCACTGAAGATTGGAGGCTCCCGCTGAGGAACACTGCCTGGACAGGTGGCCGGAAGAGATGGAAGCGTCTGCTGATCGGCGTCCGGCATAGCAGAAGGTAGCCGACGAGAACGGAGTTCCAGGATGGTAGCGGGAAGGTGTAAGGGACGGTACCCGGCACGGCTCCACCAATTATAAAGGAGATTTATTAAGCAGAAAGGTTGATGCTTGGAAGGCTTGGAAGGCGACGCACCAGCCGCCATTTCCGAGCTCGAGCCGCTGCTGCACACTCGATGCTGCTTCCTCTGCGCCGGAGTACTTCCTCTTCTTTACAATATATATATATATATATATATATATATATATATATATATATATATATATATATATATATATATATATATTGTAAAGGGGTTTATTTGCAGCGCAGAACGCAGAAAGCGAAGCAGTCAGCAGCGTCCGGCCAAGCGCAGAAAGCACGAGCTTATGCTGATGGCGATGCCCCTGATGCACCAAGAAATGCCACTGAAGCTCCTCTTCTTCACTACAATCACCCTCCGCACAAAAAGACGCCATCCTGGCGATTTAGGGAGAACAAACGACTAATGGGTCGTAATATGGCTTGAGACGAGAGACGTGGACAGTGTCGCGGACGCGGTAGCGTAGGTCTGTGGATGGAATGATGGGCTTCACGATATTGTCAAGGGGTCGTGACGTAGCCAAAGACAGAAAACTTCGTGTTGGGATTTAACTGTTTATTTGGGCGAACCTGTGCCCGGTAAAGGGAAAGTCTAATTACAGCAGCAGTCTTGCACAGATAGCAGTCTCGGACTGATAGCGGCGAACGCAGCGTCGGCCTTCGATCAACAACTGACAAGCGGCGAAGCGCGTCGGCATTTATACCCTTGCCATCGAAGGTTATAGCGTTATCGCTGGCGGTGGCGTAGGTTCCAGAACAATCTGTACCGTTCACACAGTGGGCGTGATCTTATCGAAATGATCTACTACAGTCCAGAACCTTCTCGAAACCTGCAGGCGCGGTTTGCGCCGAGAATCGTGTGGTGTTTCGGAACGATAACAAAAACTTGTGAAATGGAACGTGGCATTGCCCCCCTCTGAAAAAAGGCATCGTCCCGATGCTTCAACTCAAGCTGAAGGTACAATAATAATGCAAGAAAGTACAATGAATAAATTACAATACAACAATAATACAAAAAAACACTGTTTCAGTTTGTTAACGTGCATGAAACGGCTTGAGGCGCGCGACATGGACGACTTCAGGTCGCGATCGACGTCGTTGAGAGTTCGTGATGCCGTCGGAGACAACCTCGTAATCAAGTGGGCCGAGACGTCGAACCACCTTGTACGGTTCGAAGTACCGTCGCAGAAGCTTTTCACTTAGTCCACGTCGGCGTATCGGCGTCCACACCCAAACACGTTCACCGGGCTGGTATTCCACGAAGCGTCGTCGAAGGTTGTAACGGTGGCTGTCGGTCGTCTGTTGATTCTCGATACGAAGACGCGCAAGTTGTCGGGCTTCTTCGGCGCGTTGAAGGTACTCGCTCACATCGAGGTTTCCTTCGTCGGTGACGTTGGGTAACATGGCATCGAGCGTCGTTGCCGGGCTCCTTCCGTAGACCAATTTGTATGGAGATATCTGCGTCGTCTCCTGCATCGCCGTGTTGTATGCGAAAGTCACATACGGAAGAATGGCGTCCCACGTCTTGTGTTCGACATCGACGTACATTGAAAGCATGTCGGCGATCGTTTTGTTAAGCCGCTCGGTGAGGCCGTTGGTCTGTGGGTGGTACGCTGTCGTCCGGCGGTGGTTTGTTTGGCTGTAGGCCAAGATCGCTTGAGTAAAGTCGGCAGTGAATGCCGTTCCTCTGTCGGTGATAAGGACCTCCGGGGCGCCGTGACGTAGGACGATATTTTTGACGAAGAACTTAGCTACCTCGGATGCACTGCCTTTTGGCAGGGCTTTTGTCTCGGCGTAGCGGGTGAGGTAGTCGGTAGCTACCATGATCCACTTGTTTCCGAAAGTCGACGTCGGGAACGGCCCCAGTAGGTCCATACCAATCTGCTGGAAAGGTCGGCAAGGTAGATCAACTGGCTGCAGAAGTCCCGCTGGCCTTGACGGCGGTGTCTTCCGTCGCTGACAGTCCCGGCATGTCCTCACATAACGAGTGACGTCGGTGGTAAGACGTGGCCAGTAGTACCTTTCTTGTATCCTCGCGAGCGTGCGGGAAACACCGAGGTGCCCTGCCGTCGGATCGTCGTGCAGGGCCTGCAGGAGTTCTGGTCGCAGAGCTGAAGGCACCACAAGGAGGTACTTAGCTCGAAGCGGTGAAAAGTTTTTCTTTTGTAGAAGACCGTTTCGTAGAAAGAACGACGCAAGTGCGCGCTTGAATACCTTCGGGACTTCGGCGGTCCTGCCTTCGAGGTATTCTATTAGGGCTTTAAGTTCTGGGTCGGCCCGCTGTCGTTCAGCGAAGTCGTCGGTAGTTATCGTTCCCAAGAAGTAGTCGTCATCCGAGTCGTCGGGTAGCGGTTGGTCGACAGGCGCACGAGAGAGACAGTCAGCGTCGGAGTGTTTTTTGCCGGACTTGTAAATGACAGTAATGTCATATTCTTGAAGTCTCAGGCTCCATCGTGCGAGGCGACCTGAAGGGTCCTTCAAGGTGGCTAGCCAACACAAGGCGTGGTGGTCGCTCACAACTTTGAAGGGCCTGCCGTACAGGTAGGGGCGAAATTTCGACGTAGCCCAGATGATGGCGAGGCACTCCTTTTCTGTTGTGGAATAATTTGCTTCTGCTTTGGATAGCGATCGGCTGGCGTAACTAATAACCCTTTCAAGTCCGTCAGCCCTCTGCACAAGAACGGCGCCAAGACCTACGTTGCTTGCGTCAGTATGTATTTCTGTCTCGGCGAATTCGTCGAAATGGGCAAGTAACGGAGGCGTCTGGAGGCAATGTTTAAGCTCCTGGAAAGCGTGTTCCTGCGGCGTTTCCCACTTAAACTCCACGTCGGCCTTGGTAAGGTTAGTGAGAGGATCGGCGATGCGGGCGAAGTTTTACACGAACCGCCTATAATAGGCACACAGGCCCAGAAATCGGCGCACGGCTTTCTTGTCAGTGGGCGGCGGGAAGTCGGCGATAGCGGCTGTTTTCCGTGGATCGGGACGAACTCCATACTTGCTGATAACGTGCCCCAGAAACAAGAGCTCCTCATACGCAAATCTTCTGGCTTCAGTGTGAGTCCGGACGTCTTGATGGCTTGAAGTACAGCTTCAAGGCGCCGAAGATGCTCGTCAAAACTCGAGGAAAACACGACGACGTCGTCCAAGTACACAAGGCAAGTCTGCCACTTCAATCCTGCCAGTACTGTATCCATAACGCGTTGAAAAGTTGCAGGCGCTGAGCAAAGGCCGAAGGGCATCACCTTAAACTCGAAGAGGCCGTCCGGTGTTATAAACGCCGTCTTCTCTCGGTCTCTTTCGTCGACTTCGATTTGCCAATAGCCAGTCTTGAGGTCCATTGACGAGAAGTACTTGGCGTTATGAAGGCGATCAAGGGCGTCGTCTATTCGTAGGAGAGGATACACGTCCTTTCTTGTGATTTTGTTCAGGCGGCGATAATCGACGCAGAAACGTAGGGTCCCATCCTTTTTCTTCACTAACACCACGGGGGATGCCCACGGACTCTTGGACGGCTGGATAATGTCATCTCGCAGCATTTGATCAACTTGTCTCTTCATTGCCTCACGTTCTCGCGTCGAAACCCTGTACGGACTCTGACGGAGTGGTCTGGCATTTTCTTCGGTTATGATTCGATGTTTCGTGATTGGGGTCTGCCGAATTTTCGATGACGACGAAAAGCAATCTTCGTATTGCAGGAGCAGGGCCTTGAGCTGTTCTTGCTTATCGTTCGGAAGTCTGGGATTGACGTCGAAAGCTATGGGAGGGGCTTGGTTCCTCTGAGCAGGTTCCGCAGAATCGGCGAGGGCGAAAGCACTGGTGGCTTCGACAATTTCTTCGATGTATGCGACCGTTGTTCCTTTGTTCACATGTTTGTACTCATTGCTGAAATTCGTGAGCATAACCGTTGCTTTGCCTCCCCGCAGCTCTGCAATTCCTCTTGCGACGCAAATATTTCGAGTGACCAACAGATGCTGACTGCCTTCAACGACGCCTTCCAAGTCATGTGATTTAGGAGCGCGGACTGAAATAATGACGCTTGAGCGAGGCGGAATGGTGACTTGTTCTTCTAGCACATTCAAGGCATGGTGTCCTGACGGCGTGCACGGCGGTAGTGCTTCTTCTGTGGATAACGTTATCGACCTTGTTTTTAGGTTGATGACAGCACCATGGAGGCATAAGAAGTCTATGCCAAGGATGACATCTCTCGAGCAACGCTGTAGGATTACGAAGTCTGTAGGATAAATACGGCCGTTAATGGTGACTCTCGCTGTGCAGATTCCTGCAGGCGTTACGAGATGACCTCCGGCTGTGCGGATTTCAGGGCCTTTCCAAGCTGTCCTAACTTTCTTTAACTTCGCAGCGAACGACCCAATGATGACAGAATAGTCGGCTCCAGTATCGACGAGAGCAGTCACACTGTGGCCGTCGATAAGAACGTCGAGGTCGCTAGTTCGCCGTCTCGCATTACAGTTAGGGCGTGGCGTCGGGTCACGGCTGCGTCGGCTTGTTCCGCTGCTTCCATGTTGCGTCGTCCGGCCACCTTCGGTAATTGAGCTTTTGCCTTCAGGGCTTTGCCTGGTTGGGGTTGTGTTCAAAAAACTCCGTCGCGTCGGCGTCGTCGTCGGAGGATCTTCGGTAGTTCGTCGCACAGCAGCCACACCTCCATCGGTTGCTGCCCTTAGTTTCCCGGATACGGGCTAGGAGACCGGCCCTGCGTTGGGCCAGAGTACTGCCGGGGGTGCGGTGACATGCGGCGGCTGGGCGACGGCGAACGGGAAGGACTTCGTGGTGTCCATTGAGTTCCTGCCAGGTAGTCGGCGATGTCACGTGGCCGATCTCCTGGCTGCGGACGCGGTGCATTGACGGCGAAGCCACGCAGTCCCATCTGTCGGTACTGGCAACGGCGGTATGTGTGCCCGGCCTCACCGCAGTGGTAGCAGAGCGGGCGGTTGTCAGGTGCACGCCAAACTCCGTTTTCCTCGGTGCACTGCGCTGGCCCGCTGGGGAACGGTAGGACGTCGGTTGGGGTGGTGGCGGCGGTGGCGTCTGGCGACGGAAGTGTGACGGGGCGGCGTTTAGGCCTGGACGGGGAGGAGCGTTGTGGCGCACTGCAGTGGCGTAGCTCATAGTTTCTGGCTCGGGCGGCAGTGTTTCGGGAATTCGAAGCGATTGCCGGACTTCTTCTCGCACAATGTCGGCGATCGAATACACTTGAGGCTGCGCCGAAGGCAACAGTTTGCGCAGCTCTTCCCGCACGATCGCTCGGATCGTTTCACGCAGGTCGTCGGAGTCACTGGCTTGAGCAGCAGCGCATTCTGGAGTCAGGCGACGATTATACTGTCTGGTGCGCATGTCCAGCGTTTTTTCGATGGTGGTCACCTCGGATACAAATTCTTGGACGGTGTTCGGTGGATTCCTCATTAGTCCCGCGAAGAGCTCCTGTTTGACCCCTCGCATGAGGAAACGAACTTTCTTTTCCTCAGGCATGTCTGGGTCAGCGTGACGGAATAGGCGGGTCATCTCCTCTGTGAAAATTCCAACCTTTTCATTTGGTAGCTGAACCCGGGTCTCGAGTATAGCAGCGGCCCTCTCTTTGCGAGCGACGCTTGCGAACGTTTGAAGAAATGCGCCGCAGAAGACATCCCACGTTCGGAGCGTGGACTCCCGATTCTCTAGCCAGGTCCTTGCGGTGTCTTCCAGGTAGAAGTACACATGACGGAGCTTTTCTTCGTTGTCCCAGTGGTTGAGGGCGGCCACACGGTCGTATATTTCTAGCCAGGTTTCCGGGTCTTCAAACGATGAGCCATGGAACGTTGGTGTTTCCCTGGGTTGATGAATGGCGATCGCGGGCTGGGACGCTCCGGTTGTCATTGTCGCTGCAGTCGAGGTCATGGTCTTGGTCTTCCGCGCCTTGTCTTGTAGCAGGCCGTACTCCGGTGGCAGACCTTGCTGTCGGCGGCTCGTTCGCTGCTCTTGGTTGGCGTCGGTGTCTTCTCCGCGAAGGGGGCTGGGTTCACGGCTTGACGGGGGCGTCCGGAACATGAACGAAGCAGCACCTCCACCAGATGTCACGGGGTCGTGACGTGGCCAAAGACAGAAAACTTCGTGTTGGGATTTAACTGTTTATTTGGGCGAACCTGTGCCCGGTAAAGGGAAAGTCTAATTACAGCAGCAGTCTTGCACAGATAGCAGTCTCGGACTGATAGCGGCGAACGCAGCGTCGGCCTTCGATCAACAACTGACAAGCGGCGAAGCGCGTCGGCATTTATACCCTTGCCATCGAAGGTTCTAGCGTTATCGCTGGCGGTGGCGTAGGTTCCAGAACAATTTGTACCGTTCGCACAGTGGGCGTGATCTTATCGAAATGATCTACTACAGTCCGGAACCTTCTCGAAACCTGCAGGCGCGGTTTGCGCCGAGAATTGTGTGGTGTTTCGGAACGATAACAAAAACTTGTGAAATGGAACGTGGCAATATAGTTGACGAGTGACGTTTGCTCTACAACACGGTATGGCCCGATGTATTTGGGAAGAAGTTTTGCGGAGCGGCCAGGTGCAGTAGCAGGTGCCCGAAGCCATACCAATGAACCAGGTGGAAAGTTTGCAGCCGAACGGTCCCCAGTGTGGCGGGATTGCTGCTGCCACTGGTCCTCGGTAGAAAAAGAGCGAGCAAGCTGGCGGCATTCTTCAGCATGTCGGGCAGCTTCGGACAGAGTTGTACTTTCGGACTCATAAGGTTTATATGGAAGAATAGTGTCTACTGTATTTGAAGGTTCTCGTCCGTACAAAAGAAAGTATGGCGAAAACCCAGTAGTAGCTTGTACGGCGGTATTATACGCGTAGGTGACGAACGGGAAAACTTGGTCCCAATTTGAATGATCAGAGGCGACGTACATCGACAGCATACTGCCAAGAGTACGGTTGAAGCGCTCCGTCATGCCATTAGTCTGAGGGTGGTACGCTGTACTTGTGCGGTGCACGATTCGGCATTCGTTGAGTAATGCCTTCAAGGTGTCAGAAAGGAAGGCACGGCCTCTGTCACTTAACAGCTCGCGAGGGGCACCATGACGCAGAACAAAACGTTGCAACAGAAACGTTCCAACGTCATGGGCTGTGGCAGTCGGCAGTGCGGCTGTTTCGGCATAGCGTGTCAGATGGTCTATCGCAACAATTATCCAGCGATTACCAGCTAGAGTTGATGGTAGTGGTCCGTAAATGTCAATGCCGACGCGATCAAAAGGTCGACTAGGACAAGGAAGAGGTTGTGACGGGTAGACTTGCCCGGGAGGTAAATTTTGTCGTTGGCACTGAGCACACGAGCGAATGAATTTCCGCACGTAGTTATACATGCCCCGCCAATAAAATCTGAGTCGAAGCCTAGCGTATGTCTTGAAGAGGCCTGCGTGGGCGCACTGTGGGTCCGCGTGAAAAGCTTCGCAGATAGCAGCTCGAAGATGGCGGGGTATCACAAGGAGACACTGGCGACCGTCAGAAAGGTAGTTGCGTCGATAAAGAAGATCATCCATTAGGCAAAAGTTGCTAGCCTGGCGGCGGAGAGCGCGAGACGGCGAAGGAGTGAGAGGATCAGAAAGAATGCTTATGAGGCCACTGATCCAGGGATCCTTTCGTTGTTCCACTGTCATGTTGCGCAAGGCGGATGACGCAAGTGCAGGCTCGAGGGAAGAGAGGCAAACGCCTTCATCCGATATGGGTGAGCGAGAAAGGGCGTCGGCGTCCGTGTGCTTACGACCAGATCTGTAACTAACGTGGATGTCGTATTCCTGAAGTTTGAGCGCCCAGCGAGCAAGTCGTCCGGAAGGGTCTTTAAGTGTGGATAGCCAACAAAGGGCGTGGTGGTCAGTTACGACGTCGAATGCGTGACCATACAGGTAGGGGCGAAATTTTCCAAGGGCCCAAATAATAGCTAAACACTCTTTCTCGGTCACGGAGTAGTTAGCCTCGGCTTTCGTTAAAGTTCGGCTTGCGTAGGCGACGACATATTCATCGAACCCTGCTTTTCGTTGCGCGAGCACAGCGCCAAGTCCAACACCGCTGGCATCAGTATGAATCTCCGTGGGAGCGGCAGGATCGTAGTGGCGGAGGATGGGTGGTGAAGTCAGCAGGTGGCGTAATTTGGCGAATGCATCGTCGCATGCTGGTGACCAGGTGGAAAGGTCCTTGTCGCCGCTAAGAAGGTCCGTAAGGGGCGCATATACAGAAGCAAAATTTCTAATAAAGCGTCGGAAGTATGACGACAAGCCGGCAAAACTTCTAAGTTCCTTCAAGTTCTTTGGCTTCGAAAAATCGGCGACTGCTCGAAGCTTGGCGGGGTCAGGAAGTATGCCGTCCCGTGATACGACGTGGCCAAGAATGGTGAGCTGCCGGGCACCGAAACGACCCTTCTTGAGGTTGAGTTCAAGGCCGGCGTCGGTGAGACGTGTGAGGACGTGCTCGAGACGATTTAAATGGGTGTCGAAATCGGTGGAAAAGACAACTACGTCATCGAGGTAGCATAAATATGTGTTCCACTTGAGGCCTCGTAAAATAGTGTCCATCATTCTTTCAAAACTGGCTGGAGCGTTACAAAGGCCGAAAGGCATAACGGTAAACTCGTATAACCCATCAGGTGTGACAAATGCTGTTTTCGGTCGGTCAGATGCTTCCATAGGAACTTGCCAGTATCCAGACCGTAAATCCAGCGAAGAGAAGTATTCTGCTCCCTGCAAACAGTCAAGGGCGTCGTCTATTCGCGGTAACGGGTAAACGTCCTTGCGGGTGATCTTGTTTAAACGTCGATAGTCCACACAGAACCGAATGGAGCCGTCCTTCTTCTTAACAATAACGACCGGTGACGCCCAGGGTCTGTTAGAAGGCTGTACAATACCCCGCTGGAGCATGTCAGCAACCTGGTCGTCAATAACACGGCGCTCCGACGCTGAGACTCGGTAGGGGCGCTGCCGTAGAGGCGTATGGCTTGCTGTGTCAATCTTGTGAGATATGTTCGATGTGCGACTGAGGTCAGAAGCGTGGCTGTCAAAAGAAGTACGAAACTTTTGCAGCAGGTTCACTAACTGGCTTCGTTCTGAAGAAGACGTTGCGACATCGATGGAGCGGTGGAAAGCGTCAAGGAGTGACTGGTCAACAACAGAGTCAGAAATGAGTGCGCTGAGGTCCGTAGAAAGTAAACTAGATGGAGCGTCAAAAATGCAACGGGCGTCGATCGGATGCACGTGACCGAGACATTCACCATAGAATAAAGGTAAAGGCCCTTCTAGCGTATTGTACACGAGCGTCTTCGTGACGCCATGGTGGAGAGTAAGGAGAGCAATGGGCTGTGGAGAACATTTGCGTTGAATGAACAGGGCAGAGGGCGTAAATAAAACATCACCGTCTGAAATAGCGTCACACGACACAGTCACCAGCAGAGAAGAGTGCGGTGGTACGATAGTGTCATCGGAAACAAACAGTTTATAACACGGCAGGGAGGCTTCGACAGCGTCTACATCAGGAAGTGCTGATAGCTCAAGTTCAGTGCGACAGCAGTCAATGACGGCATTATTATTCGCATGGAAGTCCCAGCCGAGTATCATGTCATGGGAACAGGAGGGCAGCACTACGAATTCAACGATATACACAATTCCTTGGATGACGACTCGTGTGGTACAGGCTGCGAGAGGTGTTACACTTTGTGCGTTAGCCATTCTAAGAGAGAGGCCGGATAATGGCGTCAGAACTTTGCGGAGTTTGCGGCACAGGTTGATGGAAACGACGGATAGGGCGGCTCCGGTGTCGACAAGCGCCATGACGACAATACCATCGACTGACACTTCAATGACGTTAGCTGGACAGGAGCGAGGACTTGTGCATGGCGACGGGGACTCAGTTCGTGTCTCGGGAACTGCGGCCGTTAGTTTTCCTGGTCGGTGGGTCCGGAACGGCGACGCATAGGGGAAAGCGAACGTCGACGTGGAGATGGGGAGCGGCGGGTCGGGCCGTGTGGACGATCAGAAGGAAAGGAAGAAGAAGGAGGGCTTGAAGGCGTAGAAGAAAACTGAGGGTCGAAAGAGGGCATCCGTCGAATGTTCTGAGCAGCCTGGCGACGACGACAATAACGTGCCACGTGGCCAACACCACCACAAGCAAAACATATGGGACGGTTGTCGTGGGTCCGCCATTGGTCGGAGTAGACTCCGACTTGCGGCTGGGGGGCAGAAAACTGCGGCCGAGGTGGTATCGGCATAGGCGGCGGTGAATAGATCGGCGGCGAAAAGGGCCGCGACGAATACGTAGGCGCTGGCTGGAACGCAGGCTGTTGAGGTCGAGCAACGGCCTCGGCGTACGTGAGAGGTGCGGCGACTGGCGGCGGTTCACGAGCGGGAGGAAGAACTTGTGCGACCTGGTCTTGAATGAAGTCGCGGAGTGTAGACGTCGATCTGCGT
Organism: Rhipicephalus microplus; assembly: GCF_013339725.1. NCBI lineage: Eukaryota > Metazoa > Arthropoda > Arachnida > Ixodida > Ixodidae > Rhipicephalus > Rhipicephalus microplus. The sequence goes on along the minus strand of NC_051170.1, from coordinate 128,019,301 downwards.
GGTTGATCGGGTACGCAGGACATCAAAGAGAGCTGACGAGCTACCTCAGCGCGGATGAACTCTTGGATCTTGGAGAGAAGAGGGGCATGGTCTTCTCCTATGCCAAGGGTGGACAGGCTGGACAAAGAGTTGTAGAGCACCGAGGGACGTCGGGTGGAAAGACGTTGCCTGCGCAACTCGTCAAAACTCTGGCATAACTCGGTCAGTTCTAGGACAGTGCGAGGGCTCTTAGAAAGCAACATTTAGAAAGCGTCGTCCTCAATGCCCTTCATGATATGCTTGATCTTAAGCTCTTCGGACATGAACTCGTTGACTCGCTTGCAAAGGTCCAGAACGTCCTCAATATAGCTTGTGAAGTTCTCACCAAGCTGCTGGGACCGAGTATGTAAGCGTTGTTCGGCACGGCGTTTGCATACCTCAGGCCGCCCGAAAACTTGTGTGAGGCTCGTTTTGAAGAACGACCATGTAGGGAGTTCCGCTTCGTGGTTTATAAACCTCAGCTTGGCCACGTCCGACAGGTAGAAGGAGACGTAGGCCAACTTGGCGGCGTCATCCCATTTGTTGTGAGTACTCACTCGCTCGTACATTGAAATCCAGTCGTCAACGTCCTTGTCTTCTGTGCCTGAGAAAACAGGGGGATCTCGCAGACGCAGAGAACCGGCGCAGAGAACGGTAGGTGGTGCCGATGGAGGAGTTGGAGTGGCGCTTGCATCGGTAGGCATAGTGGATGGTAAAATGCGATTCCGAAGCTCCAGGGTGATCGAAACCCAGCAGAATCCACCACCTGTAAAGGGGTTTATTTGCAGCGCAGAACGCAGAAATCGAAGCAGTCAGCAGCGTCCGGCCAAGCGCAGAAAGCACGAGCTTATGCTGAAGGCGATGCCCCTGATGCGCCGAGAAATGCCGCTGAAGCTCCTTTTCTTCCCTACAATATATATATATATATATATATATATATATATATATATATATATATATATATATATATATATATATATATATATATATATATATATATATATATATATAAAGTGGAGTAATAATTCAATGGGCCAGTTAGTCTTTGTGAAGGTATGCGATATGGCACAACGGGAGCGTTATCAACAAGGATAAATATATTTATTTCCCAACAGTTTCGGGAGGGGTCCTCCCTTCATCAGGGTATGAGTTATACTGACATGAATTTCCAAACTTCGTTGCTGCCGCATCCCTCTCGCCTTGAAAGATGTTTGCGAGAGTAAGAGGGAACTAGGAAAAAAGGGGAGGGGGGAGAAAAAGAAGAAAAAGAAAGAAAAGAAAGAAAGTAAAAAATAGGAAGAACCACTGTCAACACTGAGAACGAAACAAACTGTTCGTGTACGTCCACATACGTTTCTTATCACGTGCTGTTCAGTTCTCGACGTGTGTCGGGCCACCCAAGATTGTCGCCGCGGTGCCGGGAGGGTCCGTGATGGCGTGCGTAACGAAAGGGTTTCCCCGTAGTGGGTCGGTCGGCATCCGGCGTGCGTAAAGGAAGGGTCTCCCGTTAATGGGTCGGTCGGCTCTTTTTACGTTTAATCTTCGTCCGTTTCCCCTCAATGGTCATCAAGTGGTAGGCGAACGAAAACACTTTGTATGTGCATGTGGAAAAAGGAAGAAAAGAAAAAATGAATGAAGAAAAAAAAGAATGGACAGTGTACACGTACGAGTCAGTCAGAAAAAAGCATGGTCTCCAGCTATCAATCTTTGTCACCGATTTCCTCCTGGCTTACTTCTCGGAGGCAGTTGAGTTTACCGGGGTCCTCGTTGATGCCGGCTACTAGTGTTCAAAATTTGAAAATAAAATATGCCTCACGCTGTTCGCGCTCGCGTCTGTTTGAGAAACCGGACTGCAGAAGAGTTACGCTGATATTTTCAAAACTGTGGTTTGGCAGGCGCGGATGTCTAGATAAAGGTAGCTTCGGCAATGAAGTGGCGTGGTACCGGTAATTACTGAACCGCAGCCGAAATGGCGTGTCTATTTGGCCGATATATTCTTGTCGGCAGATGTTGCAATGTAGCATGTATATTACGTTACTGGAGTCACACTTAAGTCTTTCAGTTATGCAGACTTTGAAATCCGAGAAGTTCGCTTTGGACTCACGTGTTGTGACCATCTGTGGGCATACCTTGCATCGAGCTTTTCCGCAGGGATGGCACCCTGATTGAAATTTGGGGGTGGTTTTTTTTGCTCTGACAAGAATGTCCTTCAGATTTTTTTCCCGGCGGTACACCACGTGAGGTGGCTTCGCGAAGATAGAAGTTAGTCGTTTGCTTTGCCTGATTATGTTGAAATGGCGGGACAGTATGTTGTTGATTCGGGGCGCTCATGAGGAGTAAGTTAGTACAAGGTTTGTTTGGGAAGTCGTTTTAGATACTCTGTTTGGTCCCTTAAAAATATCATTCCTGTTCACGTTGCGAGCACGTAGTATGGCATCGTCAATAATGTCTTCCGGATAATTTTGTTTCAATAAAGAATGCTTTAGGTGTTCCGCGTGTCTGTCAAATTCCCGCATATCGGTGCATATGCTTCGGTACCGGTAGGCCTGAGAATATGGAATACCCGTTTTGCAATGCTTTGGGTAGCTGCTGTTGAAATGTAGGTACATTTGACGGTCTGTAGGCTTTTTGTAAAGGTTTGTTGACAAGCGGTCATTTTCGACCGTGACAGTGACGTCCAAAAAGTTAATGGTAGTTTTGGAAATTTTGTGCGTGAATTTTATTGACGGGTGGCACTTGTTAAAATCCTCTATGAAGCGGAAAAGACTTCCCTCATCATGGTTCCATATCATAAAGATATCGTCTAAGTATCTTCTGTAGTAGAAAGGTTTCAAGGTGCGTCCCTCAATGAATGGGATTTCAAGTGAAGCCTTAAAGGTGCTCGCGAAGTTTGGGGCCATTTTCGTGCCCATTGCAGTGCCACTGACCTGAAGGAAATGCTTGCCATTGAATTCAAAATGGTTATAATTTAGTACAAGTTCAAAAGTGTAAACTGTATCTCAACCACTTACACTAGTTCATGAGTCAGATTTTACATATTCAGAAACCATAGCCGCTATTCCGTCATGGTGGGGTATGCTGGTGTACAGTGAGCAGACGTCCATGGTCACCAGAAAACTGCCGCCTGGGATGTCGAGACTTGAAGTCTTCATCTGCGAAACTTCAAGTCTCGACATCCCAGGCGGCAGTTTTCTGGTGACCATGGACGTCTGCTCACTGTACACCAACATACCCCACCATGACGGAAGAGGCTGCGGTTTCTGAATATGTAAAATCTGACTCATCAACTAGTGTAAGTGGCGAGGTACTGTCTACACTTCTTGAGCTTGTACTAAATTATAACCATTTTGAGTTCATTAGCAAGCATTTCCTTCAGGTCAGTGGCACTGCAATGGGCACGAAAATGGCCCCAAACTTCGCGAGCACCTTTATGGCTTCACTTAAAATCTCATTCATTGAGAAACGCACCTTGATACCTTTCTACTACAGAAGATACTTAGACGATATTTTTATGATTTGGAAACATGATGAGGGAAGTCTTTTCCGCTTCATAGAAGATTTTAACAAGTGCCACCCGTCAATAAAATTCACGCACAAAATTTCGAAAACTACCATTAACTTTTTGGACGTAACTGTCATGGTCGAAAATGACCGCTTGTCAACAAACCTTTACAAAAAGCCTACAGACCGTCAAATGTACCTACATTTCAACAGCAGCCACCCAAAGCATTGCAAAACGGGTATTCCATATTCTCAGGGGTAACGGTACCGAAGAATATGCCCCGATATGCGGGAATTTGACAGACACTCGGAACACCTAAAGCATTCTTTACTGAAACAAAATTATCCGGAAGACATTATTGACGATGCCATACTACGTGCTCGCAACGTGAACAGGAATGATATTATTAAGGGACCAAACAGAGTATCTAAAACGACTTCCCAAACGAACCTTGTACTAACTTACTCCTCATCAGCGCCACGAATCAACAACATACTGTTCCGCCATTTCAACATAATCAGGCAAAGCAAACGACTAACTTCTATCTTCACGAAGCCACCTCACGTGGTGTACCACCGGGATAAAAATCTGAAGGACATTCTTGTCAGAGCAAAAACAACCACCCCCAAATTTTAATCAGGGTGCCATCCCTGCGGAAAAGCTCGATGCAAGGTATGCCCACAGATGGTCACAACACGTGAACCCAAAGTGAACTTCTCGGATTTCAAAGTCTGCATACCTGAAAGACTTAAGTGTGACTCCAGTAACGTAATATACATGCTACATTGCAACATCTGCGGACAAGAATATATCGGCCAAATAGACACGCCATTTCGGCTGCGGTTCAATAATTACCGGTACCACGCCACTTCACTGCCGAAGCTACCTTTATCTAGACATTTGCGCCTGCCAAACCACAGTTTTGAAAATATCAGCGTAACTCTTTTGCAGTCTGGTTTCTCAAACAGACGCGAGCGCGAACAGCGTGAGGCATATTTTATTTTCAAATTTCGAACACTAGTAGCCGGCATCAACGAGGACCCCGGTAAACTCAACTGCCTCCGAGAAGTAAGCCAGGAGGAAATTGGTGACAAAGATTGATAGCTGGAGACCATGCTTTTTTCTGACTGACTCGTACGTGTACACTGTCCATACTTTTTTTTTCTTCATTCATTTTTTCTTTTCTTCCTTTTTCCACATGCACATACAAAGTGTTTTCGTTCGCCTACCACTTGATGAACATTGAGGGAAAACGGACGAAGATTAAAGGTAAAAAGAGCCGACCGACCCATTAACGGGAGACCCTTCCTTTACGCACGCCGCATGCCGACCGACCCATTACGGGGAAACCCTTTCGTTACGCACGCCATCACGCACCCTCCCGGCACCGCGGCGACAATCTTGGGTGGCCCAACACACGTCGAGAACTGAACAGCACGTGATAAGAAACGTATGTGGACGTACACGGACAGTTGGTTTCGTTCTCAGTGTTGACAGTGGTTCTTCCTCTGTTTTACTTTCTTTCTTTTCTTTCTTTTTCTTCTTTTTCTCTCCCCCGTTTTTTTTCCTAGTTCTCTCTTACTCTCGCAAACATGTTTCAAGGTGAGAGGGACGCGGCAGCAACGAAGTTTGGAAATTCATGTCAGTATAACTCATCCCCTGATGAAGGGAGGACCCTTTCCGAAACTGTTGGGAAATAAATATATTTATCCTGCTTGAAAACGCTCCCGTTGTGCCATATCCCATACCTTATATATATATATATATATATATATATATATATTATATATATATATATATATATATATATATATATATATATATATATTGAGAGAGAGACAGAGACGAGATATATTAAGAGAGAGGGAGCACACAACTTCATTGTTATAACATTTTAGAAAAAATCACGCATCTTTAGGAAGGTAATCATGACGAGTGGGCGAACCTAGATCCTAAGATTCATAATTCGTATAAGTAGAAGTCGGCAACTAGTATATAGGGTTTGTGCTTGTGTATGTTTCATATCGTTCCGTCACAATTAACATTGATATCAGTCTACTGTGAAAACTTCTTTTTGACATACATGTGACGTTTCGACTATACCCTACGTCACCCGAGCACTGCCACATATAATGTAGTCGGGACAGTAGACAGACAAGCCTCGTTCTTTAAGGTGCTTCACCCCTAAATGTTTGCTCAGTTCTACGTAGCATGCGTTGCTATAGCCATACATACGGGTGTTATGCACGTGATGGTATAGTGCAAGAAACACATTTTAAGCGTTACCCACGCAACTTTATGCGTGAATACTACGGACGGATGGATGGAAGCACGGACGAACGGACGCATGTATTCGAAAATGAAGTGTCAAGCTCATTTTTCTAAGGCAGCGTTCCTAAACGTCTCCAATTCGGGAGCGCTGACACGTGGGCGGGGTGATTTCCGCCTAGACCGCGTCGAACACGGCATCCCTCCGAGTCAACCGCTTCCACGCTGAAGGTTATTCCGTGAAGTAAGGCGGCGTGGGAAGAAGTCCTATCGTTGTTCGCGTATATATATTTCTTTCAGGCCAGCTTTGGGCCGTCCGGCAAGCTGAAGATGCCGCCCTGGTCCAAGGACTTCAAGCGGTCACCCGAGGCACCACCATCATAATCGACGTGGAGTGGGAAGGGACAGGGGTTAATGCCGTCTGCCCCCACCTCGCCCGGTGAAAACTGCCGGACTTTAAATAAAGTTTATTGATTCATTCTTTCATTCAATCGGGCCAAGCCATCGCAGCTGTCGCAGAAGAAGCGTTTCAGACAGCGCTGCTACGCTCTGAACGTAACAGCCCGAGCGAAGTATGTGGCTGAAGATGCAACCCACACACTGTTATATACCGCTCGTGGACGATTCTCTCAAGGAATCCCCTGGGACAGGCACATTTCTCGGAAATATTGAGAGCACGAATTATGAATGAATTGCGGTGCTCATCTCAATGGACGGGCGAAAGCTGTTGCGTTGTTCAGCGCGACAGGCCCCAACGCCTATATGCAATATGGTACATTCTCTTTCATATATTTCTCGATACTTTTGTTTCTCTTACCCACCATTTTTTAACCTATTTTATTTATTCCACTCTGTGCCTTTCCCAACATGCAAAGTGCCGGTCATTTGTTTGAGCGCAAAATGCTCCATTGCCTCGGCGATGCAGAGAAGGAAAAGAAAAGAGAGAGTGATGACAATTCTAAACGCGGAAGCGCGAGGTAAATTGTTCATTTTTTAGCTTCTATGCCATAACAAGAATATTCCATCTAACCCAGCGATAAGAAAGAAGAAAATCAGAGGCTTAGCGTGTTACGGCCGGTGTTGCGACTTGGTGAATTCGTGGGGATTCGAAGCCATCCAAGGGTCAGGGCGAAAACAAACCGAGGAGGCAGAGCTGAAAGCTGACACGTTTATTACAGTATTTACATGATTAGTTAGCGTGAGACATGCCAAAAAAGAAAAGCACACCCAAGCGTCTCTGCGCTCGCGTTTTGTACCCTCCGTTTTCCCAAGATTCCTTGCGAGGGAAGACAATTAAGTCCAGGACCCCTAATGGGATCGTCGTCTTTCACTGCCCTTACGAAGAGCCGAAGTCACAAACCATTTTCAGGAAACGGGGAAAGGCTCGCACAGTTCATCGTACAGGAAAGGGGGAGTACGCAAAATAGGCTAGTTGATAGTACGGCACCACAGTCCACGCGCAGAGTCAACCCAACCGGTTAGGCAGGTTCAATTTTATCTCATCAAGCAGGCTTACTGCCTTGAAATTATGACTTGGAAGGTCATTGGAATGCGAGAAGCGACACCGAAGATGATTCTCCGGCACTCGGCTCATTGTCAGGCACATTCCGACGACTCCAAAAATGCGGAGAGAACCAGTCTATCTAGGGAGCCCAGACATCAAAACAGCCCTTTCCGAGTAATCCGTCGGCTGAGCGGGCCCAAAGGGCTTGTGGCGAGCCGACGGACTTGAAGAATTCGCTGTGCTATCGCTTTCTAGACACTTCCGGAAACGCGGCAAGGTCAAAATCCTTCCCCGCGTACAAGCGGTGTCGAGACACGGGGGCCAAACACAACACGGGCGACCTGAGCGAAATTCGCAGTGTGCGCGCAGGGCCGTCCACGCGGTAAACATTGCCCGTGTTTTCGTTTTCGTGAATTTACCACGCGGTACAAAACACGACTATTCGGGTCACGGCTATACCCCGCGTGCCCGTGGCACCATTTTGCGCTGGGTATCTCACGTTCTAGAAGACGTAAAGCTCGTATTAAAGTCTCAGCCATGTTTCAACTGGAGTGGTGTCAAAAGAAAAAAAATATATATATATATAAACACCTCTTAATTTCAAGGCCTATGAAAATTTCTGCTAGAGGAAAGGCGCAAAGTGCAGTAAAAGGCCGGTGCACCTATCTTTCACGAGTTTTGAAGAAAGATAAAATGTAGGTATTAGGAAACTGACGCGACGGTCTTCGTGTCGGTCGCTGGTTAGGTCAAGTGCGAAAGTCAGGCTGAACACAAAGAAAAAAACACACTGTGAGTGCTAACTTTAAAACTCACGGGGCTGGTTTTAAAATAGTGCTATTCTTCGACCCGGGTAAATTTTAATAGGAAAATGAAAACAAGTATACATAAAAATAAAAAGAAAGATGTAGAGATCCGCCGTTTGCATTTATATAACCTTAAAATTCTGTGGAACAATTAGGTCCAGTGCCACCATACTGTGTTAGCGCATTTTAGTACAACGGACTAAACAATTTTAAGATGATTAAAAATGTGCACTAACTCTACAGTACTTCCTTTTAGAATAAGCTTTGTTAATTATACCCATAGTAATATTTCTTTTTGTGGATTTTTTTTTTTCAATGAGTACCATTTGCCTTTGCTGCCACTGAGAGTCCGGGGACGTGCTGTGGTTGTCGAGATATTTCATGCAGCTTTTTTCCGCATTTCCGGCTCTTTACTATGATGCTGCACGTGGTAAAAAAAAATGAAGCCAATCTCGAACTCAACGCGATAACCATCACTACGTACATATTCGTTCGATACAACTTTGGAGTCACTCAATACTATTTAATATGCATAAAAACGCCTGCAATCATGCTACGCCTTCACGCAAAGAGCACTTAAGCGGTCTAAGTCTGTGTCGTAGCAGCGCAAAATTACACCACACATTCCTTTAGGCACATTTAAGGACGCACTTGTGTTGTGGATGACCGTGTAAATAATTCTGGGATTTGTACAAAATAATTGCGGTAGCTCCACGACCATTATGGCAGCTCCACACGAGCCTAAACTCCCGCCAAAATCCCTGCGTGGGCGTTGCCATTTGTGTCGCAATTGACACACATGGGGCCAAACACAAAAGCTTGGGACGTGTTCACATCACGTGGTATAAGTAAAAAAAAGAATTTAGGAATGTGAAGATTTATAATTTTTCAGATGTGACAGACATTGTCTCGAACGAATATTGAAAAATGACACACGTCAGTGCGGCAGTGTTTTCTTGACAGAAAAAGGCCTGAACACGTGAGTATTACAGAGACCACCGACAGAGCTAAGCTAGCCATACATAGCAAATACATAACTAAATAGCTAGTCTTGTATCTTTCTATTTTTTTTCAAAGCTACATTCAGTAGTAACAATAATAAGAGAGACTGATTCATAAAAAATAATCATGAGTGTCAATAAAATGTTTTATAACACAAAAAAGTTTCGAGCTGTCTATACATACTGCAAAATTATAGCTTCGCCCTTGAAGGCATCTTATTCAAAAGCCGCTTGCGAAGAACTCCACGTAGAAGAACATAACTTCATGTATTTTATGCCGTCAAAGCTACGTTTGCACATCAACCGTTTTATTCAATCTGCTTGGCTTACCCAGCTAACGTTTCATACGTATGCGTACCTGTCGATGGAGAGACGACAAATCGACGGTCTCGAGCACCACATTTCCAAGCCACGAGATTACTTCAAAGCACGTCAATAGTGGGGAAATCCGGATTAAGTCCCCCCTCCCCTCTCTATTCCCTCCAGGGATTGCTTGAAGTGCGCCTACATCCAAGCGCACGGAAACTGTCGCGTTTCACTTCTGTAGCATGCATGGGAAATGTGAATCACGCCGAGACATTGTCTATATTCACGCAACCCCTGTCACCCGAAAATCTAATTTACGCCCCCGCGCTTGGCAGTGCACCACCCTAGTCACTAAGATGCCGCGCCGGGGTCGACCAATCTGTCGGCACCTACCTGCGCACATCAAGAGTGCAATTGTGCGCCGCGTGAACCCCGAGGGCACCGCAGTCGGGTGGTTACTCTCGGTCACCCGAAAAAGCAATCTTCTGTAGCGAGCATAGGAAATGTGAATCACCATGGCATTGCCTATATTTACGACATGGCTGGATTACGAGAACGTTCGCAATATGAAGTTCCCCGCAGGTATTAGGATGCCTCTCACTTTTCTGCCTTTTTTTCTGAAGCATTTTTATCCCTCTAGACATAGAGCAGTGTGAACACTGAACCGAGCTCAACTTGAAAGCTGTAGATAGTGCGCATCAGTGATTCGGTTGTCTTTCGGCGGCGCTCGCGTTTAGTTCCAAGCACGCTAGCGTTCCAGACGAGCACACAGCTCCCATTACGGACAGGATTGGAGACTGCCATTAATGATGCAGTGGCGTACTCTGCCTTCTTGCCTTCCCTCCTCCTTCCTCGCACTTCCTTTTTCTGCCCCACTCTATATACTCTACATTATACACGGCTATGCTAAATGCTCTGCCTTTCTCTTCCCACCTTCACATTGTTTGCCTTCTCCCTCACTTCGCTTTCTCACTCTTTGCTATGCGGCACGATTGCCTCGCTGCACTAGGTTGGCTGTGTTACGCTTCACCTTCTCCCTTCCTTGTTTTCATCGTTCTCAACTTCGGATTGCTCCTCCTTACCCTCAACTTCTTTTCCCACCCCCTCTTTATACTATATTAAACACAGCTATGCTATGTACGTCTGTATGCCATACATGGCTTTACCTGCATGATGCCGTATGTGGTCGCGCTGTGGTTTACCACATCCCTTCTTCCTTTTCATACTCCTTATCCTCACTCCTTTTTCTCGCCACCGGCTATACACCGCTACGCTTACACGGGGTTCTGCCTACGTGATGCCTTGAGCGACATAAGCTGAAAGAATGCGATGACAGCCCACGACCACGTATACGACAGCTCGTGATCCCAAACTTACGCTCAAGGTATTTGTCACTACTCAATGGCTTATTGTTCTCAACTGCGCCGTCCAGATGATCCCGCACACTGTCAGAGAATAGGATGTCTTATGAAAGCAAATTGAAATCGTTTAGAGCACTTAATGCACTCTAATATGGGAGCTTGTATAGAACAAACTGTGAAAAAATGCACACTAGTACGGGAGAGCCTATACGCAACTACGAATGCTGGAGTATACGGCACCCGAAGGAAAGTTTTATTGCGCATGTAACGTGTACATAAACAAACAAAGTAAAGAAAGCAAGTAAGAGCAAAATATATATTTCTCAGATTCTCGCAAAAACACCGGTTTATCTGTGTATATCTGAATTAACAGAGCTTAAATAAACGAACAATAAACTGGATCAAGTCGTTCACATTTTCGAGGTTGACACACATGCGTGCGTGCGTGCGTGCGTGCGGGCGTGCGTGCGTGCGTACTATACAAAGTGAGAGCCCCGCGAGTACGGGGCAAATGAAAAGTCCAAAGTCCCTTCCTATACCTTTAAGACACGCGTGTGCCATCGTCACAGAAAAGCGTCTTCGATGTGTTTTTCGACCTGCCCAGCGAAATAACTGCCCACGATGAGGCACATTTTCTGGAGTGTGGAGCAGGAGCCTTCATTACGCTTGCGGCGCACTTCCGCTAAACAGCGTTGCCGCCGCAGTACGTACAAGGTGAAGACTATGCGTGCGAACAGCCCCCGATCTGTCCTCATGTGGGATGTGCGAATGCATAAGAGGTGTTGCATCATGTGCATGTGCATTTAGCCACCGAGCAGCGTGTTGCACCGTCTCCCTTCTGCCGCAGTTTGGGCAGGGAGCATTTCAAACGACTCCTAGTTCACTGCGTCAACCTCTGATCCGTAGGCTATGCCCTCCATTTTTTGAACCGGTAAAATTTGCCCACTTCGTCAAGTACGCAATTGCGACGCCATCTATACTAGACTCTTTTGTCTCATATTTGCTACGCGTGCTACTTGTCGTCATTTCATTGACCTCCTAGCTTCGAGGAACGTTCTTCTAGATTGCATGAGCCTATTGATTCCGCGTATACTTCTAAGCCACTAACTAGCAGCTGTATAAAACTACAGCGGCATTTCAGCCCACGGTCCAATGTTTCCTTGAAAGTTCCTTTTCAAGTCAGAACAAGCCGAGAATAAAAAGTAATGGCGTATCATTGTGATCTGTGACTAGGTCCTCTGCCCGACATACGTGTGCCTTCCTTTTAATAAGTTTTAATTGTGAGTTCAGCGCCTTGTCGTCCCTTATTCCTGCTTTGTCTGTTTTTGTGCATTGTTTTTACATCTAGGAATAAAACGTGAATTGCACCACTGTGCATTGGCATTATGCGCGTTCAAATGCGGCCACTCTTTGCTATAACATAACAGTTACAGTACGAACCAGTGCAAGACGCAGCGTGGTGCCGACGACAAGAGGCGAGGGGCCACGGCATTACCGCAGCGCCGAGACCGACAGCCCTGAATACAAATTTCCTATCATGTTTGTTTAAGATTTTCTATATACTGTTATCCGCACGGTAATTAGCATCATCCTAACCGGTGGTCATACGATGCAGTAGAAGTTTTCTACTGTGCGCCGTTTAAAATGCATCGAAGAAGCAGCGATTCCGAGTGTTTTACAGCGCTTCGTCGCGTTCCCTCGTTTCAGCAGCGTCAAAATTCAGTTCGGCCTACGTTTCAGTAGCTTCGAGTCGCAACACGACGTTGCTTGGTGCATCCGTCACTCGGGTGCATCAAGCACATCTGCTCAGGTTTACCACATCCGCATTTATCGTCGCGTACAATCGGTGGCATCGAGGTAGATGTGAAATCGGAATGTGCCCCTCTGTGTACAATTTACCGCCTGTAAAAGCCACGCCATTACCGCTCATCATGTGCGTTTGTATATGCGTTACTTGGAGCTCACGACAGGGGAATCTTGGTGAATTATTGTTGTAAGTGCCGTGCTGTGCGCGTATATAAAAGAGTGACGCATGTGTGGACCGAAGCGTGCGAGACAGAAAGTGGCCACATAACCCGTCAACGCAACAGAATGCGAATGTAAACAAAACTAAGCGTCGAGAATATGCAGCAGTGTGTGCATTATAAATTGGTAACTGCGGTCATTGGTCAACTGGTGCGTATGTGATTATGTGACGTGCGCTTATTCATACAGTTTCGCCACCTCAACAAAATTCAGTTGCACCGACCCAGAAAGATGTGCTAGGTTGCAGTATCCATTGCGCAAGTCTAATGCTCGAAGCACGACACACTTCGCTCTAAATCACAGTTGCTGTAACTACAGCAGACAATGAAGAAAATTGGCGGTGAAAATTTCTTAAAAAGAGAAAAACGACCTCATTAAAAGTGTGATTTCCTATAGTTTTGTTTTGTGAAACTGCATAAAAACGGTGCCCTTGTTTTAAAGATTACGTTAGATCTGGCATTCACTTTTTTAATGCCATGACAGGTACTGCGTAGAAACATCACCTTCGAAATGCACATTGCTTCATCGCGGACTCCGAGATAACCGCTGCGGGGCAGGGCAATTAAAACCACATATGTATTGTTAAGTTAAAGATGAACTCCGCCCGTTCGCAATACATGTCATTTAGCTTCACTTTCTATATTTGAGTGTCTATACATTATTGCAACATAATTTTTTATATGCGCCAAAATTATTGCCATTGTTTAGGTACTACCTCGCACGTGGCCCGGAGGCATGCAAAATATGAGCAGTGCCACCTCGTGGGCGGAGCTTATATTTATTCTTGGGCTGTCATCGACCAGTGTACTACTACAGAACACACTTGTCCAGAGGAGCGGAGCGTGTGACTCTTGACAATGTTTTTGGCAGCGCGTTCCACCTCACGTTAACTGCCAGCTTGCGTTCATGCTTAAATTATAGCGCAAGAGCCTAACTTTCGGAATGACCATGGTATCATCATTTCAAGTGCCATTTCTGTGTCGACCTTTGGATATTTCTGAGGAAAATGGCAGCTGCAGCAACCGGCAGCGTGGGCGCTCTAGATAAGTGTGATTTTGTCTGCCCATGAAGAGGCTGTTCCCGGGGTAATAAGAAGAAAAGACAATGAAACTTAGTATCTCTGACACAAAACGCGGACAGACGTCAGCGTTCGTTTGTAACTTTTGAGTCGTGATCGGTCTCGAGCTAGGAAAAATTTATTCTTGCGTGCAAACAAGCAAAAAAAAGAAATGCAACTTCCTTCTTCAGCAAGTGATTCTTCGCCCTTGAATTTTTTTTTTATCAGCATGGCACCAACATGTTGTGTGAACGGTACAAAGACACCGTTAACACAAGTCAACGACTCTGTAAAGAAAACGTGTTCTGCTGATCGCTACAGTGGTTGCGCGATTTTATTTAACGACGCCTTCATTCAACTTTATTATGCGTGACAGGTAGCGAATATTCTGAATAATATACAAGAAGCGTGCTGATGCCCTGGTGTAAGAATTGGTATAACAGGATAGTGAAACGTGTCTTTACAGATATAGTTGAGCTTTTATTGGGCATTGTTTCAGCAACAGATATAAATTGCAAATTCACGTTAGGAACGCCAAGCAGCTCGAAACTTGCAGCGTACACATAAAGCAAGAAGCACGCACGAAAATAGCATACGCAGGACGAGCGCGGACAAATAAGTGTCGCAATGCTTCCTGCGTCGTGTGTCAGCAGCGCGCTCTTTTCGTAAACGCGGCCGTGGCAGCGTGCGAAGTGACCTTCGTCCTCTCCCGAATCACGAGTCTGACAAGCGCGCGCGCAGGAGAGACCACGCTCCGTGGTACCGCGTGGGCGGCGCTTCGTGGAGGTGATGACCTTGAGAGCACATTGAACGCGAGACCGTCGCGCCATCTCGCCACTGATAACGAAGACGCGCTAAAGTTTCGAAGAACTGAGGACTGCCAAACGGTGTACAGTGTATATCAATGGCTTGCCGTTAGTACACCAGACAACGTTGCTGTTTCTGGTTCGGTTGCTGGTTCGGTTCCGCGCGACAGGTGTTTCCTTCTGATCTTTTAAAGAGATCAGAAGATAGTCTTTCATGGGGACCATCCACCAAAAACTTTGGTCTGTCTGTCTGTCTGTCTGTCTGTCTGTCTGTCTGTCTGTCTGTCTGTCTGTCTGTCTGTCTGTCTGTCTGTCTGTCTGTTTTTCTGCAATTTCTTCGCAGATATTTTTCAACGTCACTTCCGTGACTGAAGTACATCAGCGGAGGCGTCACGAACCTCGGCATAAAACACTGTCGTGGTAATAAAAAGGGTAGCGCTCTGTCAAGCTAAGTCGTACGCCATTGTGCTTGAACGCCGTATACCCCTTTTGCAAACAACTACATCAGCGTACTCTACTTCTCGAAAAAGGACACAAGCTTTACAAGCGGAACTTCCGTTAACAAGTATAACACACACGTGCTTCCTCGCGTCTTGAGGGCTTCCGCTTGCGCGCAAACACGGGCCGAGAAACATGGTAAACCGAACGCCCGTGGACGGCAATATCCCGAAGGTTGCGAAAGCTTTACTATATGTTGCACTGACACAACGTAAGGGCGGCGAGGAAAAAGACGCTATTTTCGCAACCGTAGCTTGGACGAAGCGCTATTACTATCGTCGTGTCCTTCTTGTCGTCGTTTTGTTCTCGCGCTATAACTATCATCATGCCATACCAACTAGCCCAAGCTGCCACACTTCTTAGCTTGGAGCAGGGCTCGACGCACAACTATGTTTGTCTCGATTATTGTTAGCTGTCAAAAAAGTTGCGAAAGCGCGTCTAGCTCTGAGTTTACCTGTGTGCTCAGACTTGGTCGAAAACGGATGCAAATCGTGAAACTATATAGAAGAGTAGTTTGACATCTATTGCCAACACAATAAAGAAAAAGAAGTGTCACCTTCTTTTTTTATTTTTTTTACCACATGGTCTTCTTGTATCACACCTTCATTGCATGCTTTTCCTTTTTTACTTTCAAATGCTAGAATCTGATGTAGCGTGGTAGGTATTTTGCAAAGCTAGCATTTCCAACTCGATACGAATGGTCTCTACGCGCAAGCAGCACATAAAGGTTTCTATCAATATTAGAAGATTTATGGACCAGTTATATTCCCTCAATGATGTGACGTAAGACAAGACGCCTGTCGTATTATAGACAGGATTTTCAATATTGTTACGAGTAACTTCTTTAATGATCTATTTACAGCGCACAGAACTCGACGAGTAAGATGGCGCCAGACCAGCATCCAACGGAAAAACCCACTTCGTCCTCCTCTTTCTTGCAGCCGTGTTTAGCCGCATTTTCGTATCATAACCCCCGGCGGTAGAAGCACCGTCCCGGTGCTAAATTTACGCAGATGATGTCGAAGGGGGGTAATAGGGCTTTAGCCGAGCCACGTGAACGGTGTCGCTCGGAGCTGACGATGACTTTGTGGGATCAGTTGGAACAATCTCGTACGTGACGTCTGTCACTTTGCGAACGATACGGAATGGTCCAGTGTAGGGCGACAACAGTTTTTCCGACAGTACCACACGCCGAGTAGGTGACCAGAGGAGCACGAGAGAACCCGGAGAAAAGTGCACGTCCCTATGGTGAGAATTGTAGAGCTGTTGTTGGCGCGCCTGTGAAGCCTGTAGACGGTTACGGGCGACTTGGCGCGCGTGGTCGGCGCGGGCAATGGCTTCACCAGCATATTCAGTGGCCGCAGGTAGTAACGTGTCTAAAGGTAGAGTTGGGTCCCGGCCATATAGTAGGTAGAAGGGCGAATATCCGGCAGTGTTGTGACGAGATGAGTTGTAGGCGAACGTCACATACGGCAAATGAATGTCCCAATCGTGGTGGTCTGGCGCAACGTATTTGGCAAGCATATCGGTTAGGGTCCTGTTAAGGCGCTCCGTGAGGCCATTTGACTGGGGATGGTACGACGTAGTAAATTTGTGCTTGGTATGACAAGACCTCAGGATTTCATGAACGACAGCTGATAAGAACGTGCGACCACGGTCGGTGAGAAGTTGACGGGGAGCACCATGCACTAATATTATGTCGTACAGCAGAAAGTCCGCAACGTCGGTAGCGCAGCTGGTCGGGAGTGCTCGTGTGATTGCGTACCGCGTAGCGTAGTCCGTGGCAACAGCAATCCATTTATTTCCGGCTGTGGAGAGTGGAAAAGGGCCCAACAGGTCGAGACCAACTCGGAAGAAAGGCTCGTTGGGAACGTCGATCGGCTGAAGGTAGCCGGCTGGGAGGGCAGACGGCGTTTTGCGACGCTGACAAGGCTCACAAGCGGCGACATAGCGTCGAACAGAGCGGGCAAGTCCAGGCCAAAAAACCCGACGTCGTACTCGATCGTACGTGCGAGAAACGCCCAAATGGCCCGTTATGGGAGCGTCATGAAGTTGATGCAGGACAGAGGAACGCAGGTGCGCTGGGATGACAGGAAGTAAGTCTGATCCGAAGGAATCAAGGTTTCGGCGATATAGGATCCCGTCTTTCACCAAAAACATTCGTACGGACGGGTCGCGTGGCGTTGACTCCAGTTTGTCAATGATGGCTCGTAAAGAAGCATCCCGACGTTGCTCTTCGCCAATGTTTAACAGCTGCGACACGGAAAAAACGTCCGTGATAGCGTCGGTATCGGTTGCTTCGTCAACAGGGTAGCGGGATAAACAATCCGCATCCTGATGTAATCGCCCTGTTTTGTACATTACAGAGAACGTGTACTCTTGAAGGCGTAGAGCCCAACGAGCGAGACGTCCCGTGGGGTCTTTCAGGGAGGCTAGCCAGCAGAGCGCGTGATGATCCGTGACAACACGGAATGAGCGCCCGTACAGGTAAGGGCGAAACTTGGCGACTGCCCATACAAGGGCGAGGCACTCGCGCTCCGTGATGGAATAGTTGCGCTCTGCTGGAGATAGTAGTCGACTTGCGTAGGCTATAACACGGTCGTGTCCGCGTTGTTGCTGCAATAGCACAGCTCCTATGCCGTGTCCACTGGCGTCCGTGTGAACCTCGGTTGGGGCTAATGGATCAAAGTGAGCCAAGATTGGTGGCGTTGTAAGCAGTGTTGTAAGTTGCGAAAAGGATGACGCTTGATCATGGCCCCAGGTAAACGACGCGTCTTTCTTCAAGAGGTCTGTGAGTGGGCGTGCAATGGTCGCAAAGTCCTTAACAAAGCGTCTGAAATACGAGCACAACCCCACAAAACTGCGGACATCCTTTGTGGTCCTCGGAACGGGAAAGTTCGTGACTGCACGAATTTTCTCTGGGTCTGGACGCACGCCTTGGGCATCGACAAGGTGACCAAGCACGGAAATTTGGCGACGAGCGAAGTGGCACTTGGAGGCGTTAAGCTGGAGTCCGGCTCGGCGAAAAACGTCCAAAATAGCTGACAAACGATCGAGATGCGAGTCGAATGTGGGCGAAAAGACAATTACATCGTCAAGGTAACACAAGCAGGTGGACCATTTCAACCCTTGAAGCAATGAGTCCATCATTCTTTAAAATGTGGCTGGTGCATTGCAGAGTCCAAAGGGCATCACCTTAAACTGATAAAGACCATCAGGAGTGATGAATGCGGTCTTCTCGCGATCCATCTCGTCGACGGCTATCTGCCAGTACCCTGACCGAAGGTCAATAGTTGAAAAATAGGTGGCACCGTACAGGCAGTCGAGGGCGTCGTCGATGCGAGGTAAAGGGTAAACGTCTTTTTTGGTAATTTTGTTAAGGTGACGGTAATCGACACAAAAGCGCCATGTTCCATCTTTCTTTTTAACAAGGACGACTGGAGACGCCCGGGGGCTGCATGAAGGCTTGATAATGTTTTTCGCAAGCATTTTGCCAACTTCATGTTGTAATATTGCACGCTCCGACGCCGACACACGGTAGGGCCGTCGGTGAATGGGGGTTGCATGGCCAGTATTTATGCGATGGGTGACAATGGTCGTTTGGCCTAAAGAGTTGCTGGCAAAGTCGAAAATGCTACGATAGCCCTCAAGAACGTGGCAAAGCGCTGAAGCTTGCTCAGACGTGAGGTCCAATGACACCATTCGCTCAATGTCGGCACCCCAAGAACGTGATGGAGTGGAACCACTGACTGAGCTGCAGCAATCGTCAACTCTGAAGGGCTCGACATGGTCATCTTGGAGAGCAGTAATTTTGGCCAGGGAGATACCCTGTGGCAGAACTTGGGTGGTGACTGAAAAGTTGACCAGTGGAAGGAAGGTGCGGTTTCTCTTAATCGTCAGAATCATATGCGGCACAGCAACCCCATGCGTAAGCATCACTGCAGGAATCGGGGCCACCATGTAATCACCATCAGGTACTGGCGGCGTGGAGGATAAGTCGACATGTGTGACGGAGTTAGGAGGGAGACGCGTGAAATCAATGCAGCAGAGGCTGGTTTGCGGTGGGCTAGGCGGGTCGGAAAAGAGGGGTAAATCGAGATGGAGAGAGCCAGCTGAACAGTCTATGAGGGCAGAGTGCGTGGCTAGAAAATCCATACCGAGAATGAGTTCATGAGGGCAATGTTCGATAACGGCGAAAAGAACGACAGTGCTTCTCTCCCCAATAGACACTCGCGCAGAGCACATGCCAAGAATTGCGGCAGTTCCTCCATCGGCGACTCGTACAGCTCGGTTGAGGGCGGGCGTGACAACTTTTCTAAGTCGGCGGCGAAGGTTAGCACTCATAATGGACACATGCGCGCCAGTATCTATCAACGCACTGACACGAACATTGTCGACAGTAACGTCCAAAAGGTTCCGGTTCGTTGTTAACGTTAATCGAGGATTTCTTACGAAGGTCGTCAACGCAGCTCCACCTCCAGAAGCTGCACGGCCTAGTTGTCCGGTCGGAGATGCTGCGAATAGGTCGGGGAGGCAGCACGGCGTTGTGGGGGCGACCGGGACTGACGACGAGCAGGGGACGGTGACCGGTCGTAGCGAGGTCTGCTGAGAGGTGCTGTAGGAGCGGAAAATGTGGTCGGCGTTGATGAAGAAAGTGATGGGGACGATTGGCGAGCAGAAGTGGTGGGATACTGAGGTGCATAATGGGACGGTGGAGCCCAGCGGCTGCGGCAGTGACGTGCGATATGACCAACGCGTCGACAGTTGAAACATATGGGCCTATCATCAAGGGTACGCCATTGGGACGGATTGCGTTGTATGCGAGGAGCAGAAGGGGGACGAAAAGAAGGTGCAGCAGAGTATACGGCAGGTACAGAATGTAGGCCGACATTCGATAGCTCTTGACGAACGACGGCTTGTATCAAAGAAATCGTGGTCGGGGAAGGCGTAGGCGTCGGTAGTGGCGTGGCTACCGGTTGTGCTGCCTCGACCTCTCGACGAATGATGCGTGTGAGGTTGTCACATGGAGGGGCCTGGTGGAAGACGTCGTCACACGAAGAGGTGGCCGCTGTGTTCGGAAGGCGCACGATGTTTTGGGCTACACGGCGGGCTTTAGCTTGTTCGAGACGTCGGCATTCTTTAAGGATGTTGTCGATGCTCGAGATGTTGTTAAAAACCAGCAGGTTGAAAGCATCATCGGCTATGCCTTTCAAGACGTGGTTAACCTTTTCGTCTTCGGACATGGACTGGTCGGCCTTGGAACAAAGGGCCAAAACGTCAAGAATGTAGGAGACGTACGATTCGGTAGAAGACTGGGCCCGTGTGGCAAGAGTCTTCTTCGCAGCGAGCTGACGACCAGATGAATCGCCAAACAGGTCACGTATCTTTTCTTTGAAGAGATCCCAGCTCGTTATGTCGGCTTCGTGGCTTTCAAACCATGTTCGGGGAGTGCCGTCCAGGTAGAAAAGCACGTTGGCGAGCATGAGCGTGGGATCCCAGCGATGAGTTGCACTGACGCGCTCGTACCGCTTCAGCCAAGTGTCGAGATCGATCGTACCATCACCGGAGAAAGTGCCGGGATCCCGGAGGTGCGGGAGTGTGACGTAGGTGGTGGCTTGGACTGACGAGGGCGGCGTAGAGGAAGTACCAGCAGTCGAAGCAGTCGAAAGCTCACCGATGGTGCGACCGCTGCGCGTCTCCATCGAGGTACAGGGGTCGTCCACCTCCACCAATAATGTTACGAGTAACTTCTTTAATGATCTATTTACAGCGCACAGAACTCGACGAGTAAGATGGCGCCAGACCAGCATCCAACGGAAAAACCCACTTCGTCCTCCTCTTTCTTGCAGCCGTGTTTAGCCGCATTTTCGTATCAATATGAACTACCAACACATCCAATTGCGCCGTTAACTAACGCTCCCAGCGAGCTTAACCGAAAACGCATAACCGAGAAAGAAGACGGTTATCACAACCTCGGCAGCGGCGCTGGTAAAAGCACGCGATGGAATCGCAAAGATGCGAGCTTGGATTCCAGATCCCGTCAATTGTTTTGTCGTCACTTTTATTTTTCTCTGTCATTGATATCTTTTTGAGAACCAAGCAGGCGTAAAGCATACCGCACAACTTAAGTGACACACAATTTCAGGTAAATAGGACAGCGTATACAATAACGTAGCCGGATTCTGTACTTACATTCATAGCATATACAAAGCCTAATCGTGGTATTAAGAACAGCATAAAAAATATCACCGTATTCTAACAGAAAGCTTCCAATAAACTGACATTTGCTCGACAGTTCAGCAAACGATTGAGTGAAATACTTATTTGATATTGTCACCACGCATATATATAATCAAATAACTGTTCTAACCGCAGTCTGCATTAAACAATGCATATCAATAACAAAATAAACATCGTTGCACAATTTCATACGCACTGACTGCCCGCAATTACTTGTTCCTTCTGCGCCATTACACTTTTTGAAACACTGCAAGGCTTCAATTTTTTTATCTGACTGACAGTATGAAAACAGTCATCAGTTTCGTTATTCGCTTGTGCTCACAAAAATGCTACCGTACTTAGCTTTCTAACAAGGAGTCTGACATATTTATTTCAATAACCGTCACACCCTAAATTTTTGCCTTGGTTAGAAAAAGATGCCCGGCTAGAAACACGAGCAAATAATCTTAATAGGTCTGCCTCATTTTTTTTATTTCTTGCTTGCTCTCATGCTTTTTGTTCACTAACCCATCGAAGGGCAGTAATGTGGTAGACAAAAATGTTTCACCTGGAGAGCCAAGTGATTATATTATTATCTATTCAATACTGCGCCCTTATGGTCTATGCAGGGTGGTAAATACAAATAGAAAAGAAGCAGCAATAACACAGAAGCACTAAAAGTGAATTACATCGCTTGAATTACGCCAGGATGCATTACGATCGTGCGTAGGTACTTGGGTTCTAACTGAACCTCGACAAAAATTTTTGTTTCGTGTTTAATTACTTTTCTTAAGATAGCATTTATGCACTTATTTGGACCCTCTCTCGGCTGATTTTTGCCGTCATCGCCATGTCCCATTCATATATATATATATATATACATATATATATGTATTATCATCATCATCAGCCTGACTACGTCCACTGCAGGACAAAGGCCTCTCCCATGTTCCGCCAGTTAACCCGGTCCTGTGCCTGCTGCTGCCAATTTATACCCACAAACTTCTTAATCTCATCTGCCCACCTAACCTTCTGTCTCCCCCTAACCCGCTTGCCTTCTCTGGGAATCCAGTCAGTTACCCTCAACGACAAGCGGTTATCCTGTCTACGCGCTACATGCCCGGCTCATGGCCATTTCTTCTTGATTTCAGCTATGACATCCTTAACCCCCGTTTGTTCCCTAATCCACTCTGCTCTCTTCTTGTCTCTTAAGGTTACACCTACCATTTTTATTTCCATTGCTCGCTGCGTCGTCCTCAATTTAAGCTGAACCTTCTTTGTAAGTCTCCACGTTTCTGCTCCGTAGCTAAGTACCGGCAAGATACAGCTGTTATATACCTTCCTCTTGAGGGATAGTGGCAATTTAGCTGTCATTATTTGAGTGTGCTTGCCAAATGTGCTCCACCCCATTCTTATTCTTCTAGTCACTTCAATCTCGTGGTTCGGCTCCGCAGGTATTACCTGCCCTAAATACACATAGTCTTTTACAACTTGAAGTGCACTATTACCTATATCGAAGCGCTGCTCTTTTCCGAGGTTGTTGCACATTACTTTCGTTTTCTGTAGATTCATTTTAAGACCCACCTTTCTGCTCTCCTTGTCTAACTCCGTAATCATGAGTTGCAATTCGTCCCCTGAGTTACTCAGCAATGCAATGTCATCGGCGAAGCGCAGGTTACTAAGGTACTCTCCATTAACTCTTATCCCTAACTGTTCCCATTCTAGGCTTCTGAAAACCTCCTGTAAGCACGCGGTAAATAGCATTGGGGAGATTGTGTCCCCCTGCCTTACACCCTTCTTGTTTGGTATTCTGTTGCTTTCTTTATGAAGCACTATGGTAGCAGTTGATCCCCTGTAGATATCTTCCAGGATGTTTATATATGCTTTATCGACGCCCTGATTCCGCAGTGTCTGCATGATTGCTGATATTTCTACTGAATCAAACGCCTTCTCGTAATCTATGAAGGCTATGTATAGTGGTTGGTTATACTCTGAGCATTTCTCTATTACCTGATTGATAGTATGAATGTGGTCGATTGTTGAGTAGCCTGTTCGAAATCCTGCTTGTTCCTTTGGTTGATTGAATTCTATCTAATGTTTTCTTTACTCTGTTAGCAATTACCTTTGTAAATAGCTTGTATACTACAGAGAGCCAGCCAATCGGCCTGTAATTCTTCAAGTCCTTGTCATCTCCTTTCTTATGTATTAAGATGATGTTAGCGTTCTTCCAAGACTCTGGTACTCTTCCCGTCAGGAGACACTTCGTAAACAGAGTGGCTAGTTTTTCTAACACAATCTGTCCTCCATCGTTCAGCAGATCTGATGTCACCTGATTCTCACCAGCAGCTTTGCCTCTTTGCATGCTCTCTAAAGCCTTTCTGACTTCTTCTATCATTACTGGTGGGGTGTCATCTGGGTTACTGCTAGTTCTTATAGTATTAAGGTCGTGGTTGTCTCGGCTACTGTAGAGATCTCTGTAAAACTCCTCCGCTATTTTAACTATCCTATCCATATTGGTAGTTATTTTGCCTTCTTTGTCCCTTAGTGCATACATCCGATTTTTGCCTATCCCAAATTTTTTCTTCACTGCTTTGACACTTCCTCCGTTTTTCAGAGCGTGTTCAATTCTCTCCATGTTATACCTTCTTACATCGGATACCTTACGCCTGTTAATCAGCTTCGAAAGCTCTGCCAGTTCTATTTTGTCTGTTGTACTTGAGACTTTCATGATTTGACGCTTTTTAATGAGATTCTTCGTTTCCTGGGAAAGCTTGCCAGTGTCCTGTCTAACTACCCTGCCTCCAACTTCCACTGCACACTCCGTAATGATACTCGTCAGATTATCATTCATTGTATCTATGCTAAGGTTGGTTTCCTCACTAAGAGCCGAGTACCTGTTCTGAAGGGAGACTCTGAATTCCTCTACTTTCCCTCTCAGTGCTAGCTCATTGATTGGCTTCTTGCGTATCAGTCTCTGTCGTTCCTTCCTCAAATCTAGGTGAATTCGAGACCGTACCATTCTATGGTCACTGCATCGTACCTTGCCAACCACTTCCACATCCTGTACGATGCCTGGGTGTGCACTCATTATAAAGTCTTTTTCTATATATATATATATATATATATATATATATATATA
Source organism: Rhipicephalus microplus (assembly GCF_013339725.1). Taxonomy (NCBI): domain Eukaryota; kingdom Metazoa; phylum Arthropoda; class Arachnida; order Ixodida; family Ixodidae; genus Rhipicephalus; species Rhipicephalus microplus. The sequence goes on along the minus strand of NC_051170.1, from coordinate 127,994,794 downwards.
TATATATATATATTGTGATGAGCGAGAGCGAGACAGAAAACAAGAGACAACACCCGATCCTGGGCCAGCTGTTCTTATTCTGACTTCGTTCTTCTTTTGCTTGCTCTAGCTATCCGCGTGCCGGAGCCCCAGTGTCTTTCTTGGTCATGACACTCGGCCATGACTGCGCGCGCGCGGAGCTGGCAGAAAAGTTTCTGGTGGGCAGGCTTGGCTGCATCATGGTGGTCAGCCCAGACCACAATGCAAAATGGAGCAACGGTCTGGGGAAAGCGTATCTGGTGGTCGGCACCGGCTGCCTCGCGCCGGTCGCTCTTTTGCACGCCACGATGATTCTTGAAAAAGTGCTGTGGACTCAGGCGGCCAGCACTGGCTGCCCTGTTGCGGCCGACGCTCTCGGCCATGCTGCGATTTGGTCCGAGTATCTGCCTGAAGTAGATCCGGTGGTCGATACTGGCTGCATCTCGGAGGTCGGCCTCGACCACGCTGGAAGCGGGTGCCGGAGTCCGCCAAAAGTCTATCGGGACGTCGAGACTGGCTGCATCGTTGTGGTTGGTCTCGGCCATGCAGAGACTCTCTGTGGGAAGCAGCTAAACATGCACCTGACAGCGCGCTTCGGACGGGCCGCAAAATCAGCGGCTGACGTAAAACACCGGACGAAGGTTGCCGAAAGCGTATCCAAAAAGACGCGCTAGGTGCCTTGGCTGGTGTCGAGAGTGGGTACGCAACTTCTGTGATGTGTGGCAGAAAACATAATTCACGACCGGTCTTGGCATCGGCGGCAGGACATTCTGTGAAGCTGTCATCGTATTGGCTGCGTTTGTGGGGTCCCTCTCATGGACGCGATGACTCGCCTTGCGGGGCTGTCAAACACTCTGGTCGGTCACCATGGCTATCTCGTAGCGGTCGCAGCACGCTTAGCAGGTGATTCCGTTGGTGCAGTTTGGGGCACTGGTCTTCATTGCTGTCTGCGTTCTGGACAGGCTGCGATGCCAATTGCTGAGGCTCGAGGGTGGTCTTGTTGCCTGTTGTCAGACTGGAGGACTGCGATGAGGCATCGAGCTGCCGCCCAACTTGAGCTCGATATATGGTAGTGGGCACGTTGACGAAGGGTCCAGCTACCCTGTGCCCCTCTGTATCTCTCCCCAGGAAAGAGGACGGGGTGGCCAATGGCTGACACGAATTTGGGTCTGGTACCAGCGACGAGTCTGCAAGCTCATGTGGAGAACTGGAGTGCTCAACTGGAGCTTCGAGACATATATATATATATATGCCAAAAACAAAAGTAATGCTGGGTCCGGGAAAAATTATTCGTATAGGAAAGAAGACGCACGTACGAAGTTATTTTATTGACGTTTCGGCCGTGGGTCCGGCCTTCATCAGAATTGAAAGCTTTGATGAAGGCCGGACCCACGGCCCGACGAACGTCAATAAAATAACTTCGTACGTGCGTCTTCTTTTCCTATACGAATATATATATATATATCTATATATATATATATATATATACTATATATAGATATATATATATATATAATGAAAGAGTGTCTACTTAAGGGCTCGTTTTTCCGTGTTTTACACAATATTATTGAGATCCTACAGGCAATAATGCCAAGGAAAGTATAGGGGAAGATATTAGACCAAATTGTAATGTAACAAAGAAGAAAAGTGGGTGAAAAGATAACTTGCCGTGGGAATGATCCGAACCTGCGACCTTCGAATGACGTGTTCGATGCTCTACCACTTGAGCTACCATGACAGCCATCACCCCAGCCACTTTATTAGATTTATATGTGAATTTAACGTGGGAGTGTCAGTCAGCGCCCCCAGTAGCCTTGGCGGCGAGTGTGGCACACTCTTTTGAGCCTGTTTGGCGTCACGTAGCACGTGAACTTGTTACGAGTGGGCAGCTGACCAATAGTACCTCGTATATAACCTAAAGGCACTAAGCCTGCCAGTATGAGACACTTGGTAATGAAGTAAGGAAAGAAGTGTACTGCTTAAGGGCTCGTTTTATCGCGTTTTCCGCCGTGGTAAATATATATATATGTATATTTTCGGTCGATATATATATCTATATATATATATATCATATAATATTATATATATAATATATATATATATATATATATATATATATATATATATATCTATATATATGATATATAACAGACAGTAATGCCAAGAATGTACAGGGGAAGTTATTAACATTAATGGAATGTAAATAAGAAGAAAGAAAAGTGGATGAAAAAAACTCTACCAACTGTAAGCAGGTAATTATATATATATATATATATATACCTGATATATATAGATATATATATATATTATATATATATATATATATATATATATATATAGACCGAAAATGTTTTTCCCAATTGGTAGAGAAGAAACACAACTTAGCGGCTTAATTTCATTACCAACGGTTCCGACCGGTGGGTCGCTCTCCATCAGGGTTTGCAAATATATATATATAGATATGCAATTTGCCACTGGCTTACTGCCAATGGACCGAAAATAAACATGCTTAAACAAAGTTTCTTTACCTCGCTTGATAAAACACAAACTCGTAATATATGAATTTTGTGATTTAGCATCCTTTGCCGCATGTCCTTGAGGGCACATGTTCGGCCAATACAGTCATTGCGGCTGCATCTACCGACTAACTTGAGTGTAGTCCTCGGAAACAGATTAAAATCCTCATGAGCCCTTTGCTGTGAAAGCTTATACAGACAATCGACCCATTTTGGCATCACTGACAACGCTTTAGACCACTGGAATTTGCTGGTAGCCGGGCTTTGATTATTATAATTTTTATTTTTCCGAAGTGATCAATTTCTACGTTATTCCTTTTCGAAAAGAACATTTTTTTCTACGTTAACTGCCAGTTTCATGGCCGATAACCTGCGCGGGGTGGGAGCCGTATGTCAAGGAACAGGCAAGTAAGTTTCCCCACTATGCAACTGCTTCTGGCGTCGACACTAACACTGCATTGTCTGGGACAATCTGAGGTTTACGTTTTGGTGAAGTGTACTGGAACTGTACTTCCCGCTACCGTCACCAGTAACATCGACGCCGTCTATTGCCAAAGAAGGAAACGCCGGACAAGCACGAGCGAAAACTATGTTTTTAGTTCGGTTTTTGTAATGCCACCACGTGTCGAGATGCGGAAGAGCTCCAACGGAATGCTAGTCACGCTGCAGCAAGGCTAACTCACATACTTGCCCAGACCCAGTAAGATTATGCTGCTTCACGTGCGAAAAACGCTGCAGCTCAACGCACACTCGACCACGTTCACTACATTTCGTATGGTTCCTGAATCTCCTATAGTTTTTAGTTCATCCGATGTGTTGCTATTGCATTCATTGCTTTGGTCTGGTGCCGAAACTGTGACGCTTTGCCCTTCTCCCCTGCCCTTCTCTTCTCCTTCTTTCCTTACTACAAAGCGTTGCTAGGCGACGAATGGTGACGTCATCGGCCAGCGACGTCTTTCTGCGCGCACCGAACAGCCTAAACAGCGGCTTACGCAGCTTTGCTGTATACAGGAGAAAAGGTTTACAACCCAATTTGATTCTTTTACCTTTTACCGTAAACTGAGGCAAGCCTCTAATGGGGCTTATCAGCCGCTACACCCCCCTCCCTTTCTCCTTTACTTCGTTGTACTAGCTGTGCTGCGGCAAAAACAAGCTTAGCTCGGACCTACCTTACTTTGTTGGGATGAGTAAATAGGGCCAAGAGATGTATCTTCGTCGTTGAAATAAACATCAGGTGTGCGCGTCTTTTGAGGGTTAATTTTCGAATGTAAGATAAATAATAAGATATCACGCAATATACGCACCCTCCTACGGTGCCGTTACCACCAAGCTTTAGCAAGCCTCAGCAGATTGTCCTCTCGTGAGCTATCTCGATGCCCTGTAAGCTCGTAAGAGGCTTAAGACACCTCAGGCGCGCTGGGGAAGCGTGAAGACGCGTTGTGGTGTTGCCTTTTAATAGAAGGCTTGAAGATGTTACGTATGTTATCCGCATGCCTGTAGGTGCATTGGTAAACATTGACTTTTGTGAGCCATATAAAACTGATGCAAGAAGGTACAGGACACCCTCGGAGAGTGTTTTTTAAGCTATGGAAGTGACGTTAATAAATGCGAAGCATTCCTTTGCGTATACTACAAGCGATTTTGGCATCATCGTATCTATCTATCTATCTATCTATCTATCTATCTATCTATCTATCTATCTATCTATCTATCTACGACTTATAGCTCTCCTGGCCCTCTCGATAATGGTATCGATACCGGAATTGGTATGCAAAACATGACAGTATATGACGAACATAATTGGCTAGTCATAATATGAAAATTATGACGTAAATGTCAGGAATGTCATGCTTTATTTTTCTTGGTCTTGCTGCTCTTGCGGTGCTTTCGTTCACTTGAGATTTTTCAAAACTGGTGTGGTATGGCATGACTGCATAGCGAACATAAGGGATAGACCCTAACGTAGAAATAAATATATGCATGTCATGATTTTGATGCTATGACCAGTAATGACTTCACGCCACGCTCATGGTGCGCTCGCGCTCGTTTCGCTAGCTTCACATATACCAATTTTCGTTTTACGTGACGTGAATGGACGACAAAGGTAAATGACACGTCCAAACACGACAACCTTTATATGCGTGTCATGTGAAACATGACTACATGCTACGCTCATAGCGTGCTCGCGAACGTTTCGCCAGCTCCACACATATGAAATTTGGTATCACGTGACGTGAATAGACGACGAAGGTAAATGACGTGTCTAAACATGATAATCAAGATATGCGTGTCGTGTGAAACGTGATTAGATGCTACGCTCATAGCGTGCTCACGGCGGTTTGGCTAGCTCTACATATACCAAAATTGATATCAGGTGACGTGAATAGACGACAAAAGTAAATGACACTTCTAAAAAGATAATCATGATATGTGTATTATGCAAAACATGACTGTATACATGCTACGCTCGTAGCATGCTCGTGGCGATTTCGCTAGCTCCACGTATACGAGATTTCGTACTACGTCCCGTGAATGAACGGCGAAGGTAAATGACACGTTCAAACGTGATGATCTTGATATGTGTATGATTACAAGCTACGCTCATAGCAGGCTCGCGGCCTGAGCCCCCCCCCCCCCTTTAGACAGTGGTCACTGTCGGCTGCACGCTGGAGAAACCAACAACTAAGGCGAATTTTTTCTTCACCACAGTAATCGCTCAATTATACTGTTACGAGAAAATGCAAATGTTACAAGAGAATGCTTTAATATAGTGAAATATTTCCAACATTTCAGCTGTTACAGTTTTCTTTGAAGACTGTTTGCCTTGCGGGCTCCCTATGCGATGCTTTCGTGCCTTGTACTGTAGCTTTGCAAAGCAGGCTACAGTACAAGGTGCGAAGATGTATACTGCTTTGTTATGAATGCTTTGTCTGCGTTGTTATGAAGGGGAACGAGCCATCGTTTTATGGGCCAATCAGAGCTTTTGCTTCTTCAGGAAAATAATTTTCTTTATTAGAGAGAGAGGGAACACAAGGAGAAAGGCAGAGAGGTTAACCAGGGCTTTGCCCCGGAAGGCTACCCTGCACTGGGGAAGGGGAGGGGGAAGGAAAGTTATACAGGATGAGATAAAAGGTCCCTGACTGGGCCGACGTGTAACAGTTTCACCACCACAAACGATGAAACAGGCCGGTGTATTTGAGAAAATGCAACAATGGTTTCGTTGCCTTCCGGAAATTTTATAAGCAGTGCCATGGTCCGAAAACTTTCTCGACAGTGAAATCACTTCTGTCCAGTTGATCTAAAACACTGCGGAGTTGGAGCCTCTCGTTTGTGTATGCTGGGCTATAAGATGTGTTCAACAGTCTCATCGACGGCACAGTCATTGCACTCCGCGCTGTCGGCAATCCTTATCTTAAATGAGTAGGCATTGGTGAAGGCGACACCATGACGCAGACGGCACAACACACCTTCCTCCCTTGAAATACCTTCCTCCCTAGAAAGACCAGAGGGTAGCCGCAATCGTAGAGATGGATCAAGAGAACATAGTCGATGATGTGCGAACTGTGATGACTGCCACTTCTGGAGTGTCATGTCCAGCACCAGCTTACTTCGGTATCTAGCCGAGTCAATCCTAGATAAAGATATGGACACAGGGTTTGCTTGTACGTGTTCATTTCTGGCTGCTTTATCGGCGAGGTCATTGCCGGAGATACCGCAATTACTAGATATTCACTGGAACACAACGTTGTGTCCTTGTTCGGTCGCATAGTGCAGCCTTTCTCTGATCTCCCATACCCGCGACGAAGTGCCGACGAAAGACATTGTGGAGCCGCCTTGGAGTCACAGAATACTGCACCATCGGTTAGCCGGTTGTTGCTTGATATAATCGATGACCCCTCGTAGGGCAACAATTTCCAAACCAGTCGATGTTCTCACGTGACAAAGTTTGTAAGTGATGTTGATGTGTCGCGATGGATTGACGGTGGCGCCGTTGGAGCTAGTCTGGGTGGTAGATCCATGCGTGTATACATGGATTCTGTCAGCGTAGAAAGTGCGTAAACAGTCCAGAGTCGCTTGCTTCAAGGCCAAGGCAGAAAGGACTTTTCTATTTCTTATTTCTGGGACAGAACGGCGCACGCCGGGTTGTCGTAGGCTCCACAAGGCGGACGGTGAACGCGCCAAGGGTATAAAACCGGATGGTAGCAAAGAGCGGTGGGAGCTGACGACCTTATAGAACGACGCCTGCGGCCGTTGTTCTGGCACAAATGTCAAGTGGCTCGATACGATCCGTAAAATGTGCCGAATATGTGCTCTCAGCACGTCGGTTGTGACGTAAGTCGTAACCGGATGATCCCGAGCCAATATCACTGTTCCAGCGGTTGAGGTAGTTCATGGTAGGCCGAGACAAAAACGTAGTGCATGTGGTTGCACGCTCTGGATTGTTTGAATGTTTGCCTTGCAAGCTTTAGAAATCAGAGGAGAACTGTAGCGCAGTACGCCAATAAAAAGTGCTTGGTAAAGCTGTAGCATGGAACTCAATGACGAACCCCCTCTTTTTCCAGCGATGACTTTCAGGACGTGTACAATAGATACCAGTTTCGCTTTCAAGCTAGTCACATGACGGCTTCTGGAGATGTCACGGTCAACAATGACGCCTAGAAAACGATGGCTACGCTTGTAAGAGATGGACTGGCCATTAATGCTTATCGGATAACTTGCCATCGCCTTGCGCGTGAAGGCCACCAGTGCACATTTTTCTGTTGAGACTTTTAGGCCTTGCGTGCGAAGATAGTTAGATGCTTGCGCCGCTGCCCTCTGTATCCTTGCTCGAACTTGTAGGCGTGTCAATGCAGATGCACAGACACAGATGCCATCAGCGTATTTTGAAACACTGACTGTTTCAGGAAGAGCTTCCGCCAGGCCAAGCAAGGCAAGATTGAAAAGAACTGGGCTTAAAACACCACCTTGCGGAACGCCACGGCACGTGTAGCGGCCTGAGGTCGGGCCATCTTCAAGATATACAAAGAGGATGTTCTTGTCGGGTAGCTTCGGATCCATCGGAACATTCGCCCTGCCACTTCTTAACAGCAGTGTGTCTAGTATAGCTTGATGGGAAACGTTGTCATATGCACCTTTCACGTCAAGAAAGAGCGCAAGTGCTTGTCGTTTCCTAAATTTCTGCTGTTCTACCGATGACACCAAATCGATGACGTTATCAATCGATGAACGACCCTGTCGAAATTCCCACCATCGAGTCGGGGTAAATGTTGTGCCGTTCAAGGAACTATTCCAGGCGCGTGAGAATCATGCGCTTCATGAGTGTCCCAACGCAGCTGGCGAGAGCTATAGGCCGGTATGATGTCAACACCAGAGGGGACTTCCCTGCTTTTAGAAGCGGCACAAGACAGCTCCGTTTCCATTCTTGAGGTACGATGCTATCTTCCCATGACCGTATAAATTATTCTAGCAGTTGTTGTCTAGCTGCTTGGCCTAAGTGACGCGGAGCCGTATACGTTATCCCATCCGGCCCTGGTGAAGAAGAATGCCTACACAGTGTTAGTGCAGCTTCTAGCACTTCCATAGAAAATGGAGCATCCATACTTATATCTCGTGAAACGGGGATATCGCTTAAAAGCACATCGGAGAATAGGACTGTCCCGCCGGTGATGTTCGCGCAAAAATCCTCTGCAACGTCAACTTCGCGGCGGTCGAGACGAAGTGCGAGAGCCTTGAAGGGATGACGTTGCATGGCACCTGAGCGAAGACCCTATAGACTTCTCCATACATGAATCAATGGCTTGCGTGGGTCTAATGACTCACAAAAGCTTTTCCATCTTTGATTCTGCAGCTGGTCTATTCGGCGCGGTATTTTTTTCTGCATACGCCTTGCTACTCTGAGATCAAGGATCGACTTGGTACGCCTGTATTTTCTCTCAGCCCGTCTACGTAACGCCCGAAGCCTTTCTAATTCGATGTCCAGCTCCATGCGCTTCTGTGAGCGTGTGAAGCGGCGCGTACAATTTTTCATTGCATCTATAATTACTACTTCTGAGCCACATGAGGAATCATTTCTGCATGTGTGCTCCACTTGGTCTTCATAAGATGTCCAGTCTATATACCGATTGACCGGCGAAGACGCAGTCTCTTGGCCATCAATGCTGACATAAGTCGTAATGTGGTCGCTACCATGGGTTTCGATGTCTGTAAACCACCGCACTTCTGAACTTAGGCGACACGACACCAGTTTCAGGTCGAGTCAGCTGCTGTACGTCGTTTTTTGCAGGTATGTCGGGCTAGCATCATTCAGAAAGCGCAGGTTGGGGTCTGACACAAAGGATATCAGTGAGCGCCCTTTCGAGTTTGTCCGCGCGCTTCCCCATATCGGATGATGTGCATTAAAATCACCTGTTATAATGCAAGCACCTGGAATAGCTGCCATAATGTTTGTTAGTCTCGTACAATCAAATAAACTTGCGGGGAATATATATACGCCAATAAGTGTAAAAGACAACCGCTTCTTCTTCAGAGTAATGCACACTTACAGGTTGTCGTTGTGGCGGTATAGCATGGGCGAAATAAGTAAGGTCCTTGCGAATGTAAACAATAACTTTGTTGCTATTTCCATTCGTGGTTGAGGCGAAAGACTCATATCCTGATATTCTTATAGTCGATCAATTCGGCTCACAGATTACCATTATCGGGAAGCGATTTTTAAACATGAACTGCCGGAAGTCCGATATTCGGGACCTCAGGCCTCTCACATCCCATTGAAATATTAGGCATTTAGAATATCATCTGCAAACGATGGCTGTTTCTGTTGATAAGCAATGGTAATGCTGCTAATCTTCTTTAACAATCGACTTCTGAAGGCTTGCTAGAACCGGGCTGATGGTATCCAGCAGCTGCAATGCGCTTCGTGCTATAGGTGTTTGCACCCTCTCCACTAACACACGAATGGTACTCACGAGGGAGCTGACCATGGAGACTATTTGTTTATTCTCCTCTGTTGTTTTAGAGAATTCGGACGAGGAGTGCTTCACTGTTGAAGTCTGATGCCCCTCTAGAGTGGAGTGTAGCCGAGGGAGTTCCGGCCAGGCGTCAGCGGTGTCGCTGTTGGCGGCTTCTTTATCCTTCGACCCGACTGCGCTTGTTCGGGGAGACCAAGGTGGAGGCGACTTTGAGCGCGGTTCACGAGACAGCGGTGTCTTGGATGTCTTGGAGCGCCGTCAATGACGTGAACGTCGTCGTCTAATAGATGCGGCTGCTTCCCGGTGAGACGAGTGATCCCGAACCGTTTTCTTCAGCACTGTCATTTCCCTTCGAATAATCGGACAATCCTTCGAAGATGCATCGTGAGGCCCGTTACAAATCGAACATTTCCGAGTATTGGAGCGACATGCGCTAGTGGCGTGAGGTTCAGTGCATCTGGCACAAACGGTGGTGTTCTTGCACACGCTGCTCACGTGACCCAACTTCGTACATTTTCTGCACTGAAGTGGCCTCGGTACGATGGGACAAACAGCGTGCCGAAAGTGTCCCACCTTCACGTGTGACGGGAGGGTTTCTCCGTTGAATATGATCTTCACGCAACGTGACGTGCCGAGACGAAAAGCATTTGTTATGATTGTGCCTTCTGCAGCGGGCTTGATTAGGATTGGCAAGTCTGTGTTGATAATGGTCTCGTCAACATCATATATTACTCCAGCGAGGACTTCTTTGCTGAGCGGCATGTGACAGCGGGAGGCCGCGCCATTCAGCTGTGTGACCTTGCGAAATATGTCAACCGCTGCCACGTGGTTAACGTCAATGACAAGAAAATTTTTGCGCGTGTTCACTCTGACGTCTTTGATTTCGTTTGGCACCAGTGCCTCCAGTTGTGCAGGCACGGCCTGCCTGTTGAGGCGCCTCATATTGTCCGTGGCGAGAATTGGCAGGAACAGGACGGTGAATGCCTCGATACTACGCGTAGGTCTTATGGTGGACACACTCAAATCGGTTTGCGTGCTCAGAAACCATCTCTTCGCCATTCGGCTCCTCACCAGCTCAAAGGTATCGTCACCGGACTCATCACTGCTGACATAATAGTTCATGGTATCGTCACTGTCAGTGTCGCTCTTGTTGCGCTTCCTGGAGGTGGCTTCCGGGGGATTCGTGGGGTATGGCGGACACGTGTGCGACTCCATCTCCATCACACGCCAGCAGTAACCTACACTTGAATGGTGAAAACAATGATATCCTCAAAAAAATAGAAAAACTGAGGGACTCGCTGTTCTGTCAGAGGGAGACTTTTTCTTCCTCCAAATATTAAAAATGGATAGCATCAGCCCTGCTCTGTCGAAGCTGCTGTGAGCCGATAATTCTGACGAAAACTTTTTCAATATTTCAGTTTTGCCGTACTGGAGCACAAAAAAACGGTTTCCGCTTTTGTCTCAGACAGACCTGATCAGCCTTTCTTTTCTTAACTAGGAATGGTGGCAGCAATTTTTAAAGTGGTGACGCATAAAGCAGTGGACTCGAGTACACTGGGAAGCTCAGATTTTAAACTTACCGCGCAGCCTGACTCACCGGACCAAAGCATTATATATATATATATATATATATATATATATATATATATATATATATATATATATATATATATATATATATATATATATATTGCCGCATGTTGTTAGGCACCCACTGAAGTCTTGTGCTGCTTCCCCTGCTCTTATGAATTCTGCCAGACCACCTGACAAGCCAAACGCGCCATGCAACGCTGGCTGCACATGTCAACACACCACGCGCTGGAAAAAGAAGGCTGGCGGCTGGCGGTTTTTCACGCAAAAGAAGAGGTTGACGAGCTTTTCACTAGCGAGCTCAGGATAACCTTTGTGTATTTTGTTGACGGGCACAAGTTCGCCATAATTAAATAGCTGTTTTAGCTTCCGGCGTTGCATTAGTTCGTTACAAACTGGTGGAAGTGCTGGGTATGATTCCAAGCCCATCTCAGGTTAAGGAACATAGCCCTGAGCCCCGAAGGCTGGAGCCAGCGCAGTTGACTCCCGTACACCAACGCACGAATCGCCGCCTACGAGGTGAGCAGCCGGAGTTTGGTGCCCTCTTCGATTCTTCGAGACCAGTGGAGGACGTAAGTTTCGGAGCGCCTGCAATGGCCGCCCAAGCGACTTCATTTCCATCGCACATCGTCATGGACCCACCCCGAATACCAGATGTCTTCCACGGTGATATTTTCGAGGATTCCGAGGACTGGCTCGACGGTTTCGAACGCGTCGCCAGACTGAACGGTTGGAACGAAGACAGGAAACTTCGCTACGTCTACGTGGCACTGCAGGATTCTGCGCGTACGTGGTTTGAAAACCACGAAGCGTCCTTATTGTCATGGGACGACTTTCGAAGAGAGTTTCTTGCTATGTACCCAAACACGGACCGCAAAGAAAAGGCGGAGGCCGCTCTTCAGACGCGAAACCAACGAAACCACGAGAGCCTCGCCATGTACATTGAAGACATGTCCCGAATGTTCCGCCGGGCCAACCCGAACATGGCTGCGGAAAAGAAGTTGCGGCACCTGATGCGTGGAGTGAAAGAGGAGCTTTTTGCAGGCCTGGTGCGTAATCCACCCCGCTCTCTTGTGAGTTCAGATCAGAGGCGACAATGATAGAGAAGACCCTGCAGCAGCGCGCGCGCCAATACAACAGGGACGTAAGCGTCTCATCTGTTAGCGCGGCGTCGACCACCCTCACGAGTAACATTGACCTCTTGCGTGAAATGGTGAGGGCTGTCATAAGGGAAGAACTTTAGAAAATACAAATGACTCAAGGTCATCCAGCTATGTCCTCACTTGCCGATGTTGTACACGAAGAAGTGCGGCAAGCAGTTCTTCAACCACAACCTCAGATACTACAGCACGCACAACCGGAGCCTTCGCCTCAGTTGTCGTACGCGCAAGTAGTACGACAGGACCTCGGACGCATGAATCGGACGGCTACGACTGCTGTGATGCCTCCGACGTTTTCTCCGAGTACGCCGCTACCAATGCCGAAAGCAAGACCACGTAAGAGCGATGTATGGTGCACTGTAGACCGGCGGCCCCTCTGCTACCACTGCGGAGAAGCAGGCCACCTTTACCGGGCATGCCAGTATCGTCGAGCGGGACTGCGTGGTTTTCCAGTCAATGCACCGTGCCCGCGGAACGGTGAACGGCCCTACGAAATCGAAGAGTACATGTCTTCACGATATTCACCTCAAGACATGCAACAACAGGAGTCATGTTCGACAGCACCGATGCGCTATCGGTCGCCGAGTCCACGTCCGTCATCAAATCTCCGAAGACCACGTTCTCCTAGCCCGCGGCGGGAAAACTAGAGCCAGCGACCTCTGGAGGTGAGGCCGCTGATATACTGACAACTGAAGACCCTCCATTGTTAGCTCGACAGGACAGCGGCAGTTACGCAACGACGGACAAGTGCAGTAGTAGCGACGTTACTTCCGAGATATTTGTCACGATCGACGACGTCGAGGCCATTGCGCTAATAGACACAGGTGCAGACTATTCCGTTGTCAGTAATTTTCTCGTAAGGAAGCTGAAGAAAGTGATGACTGAATGGACTGGACCTCAGATACGTACCACTGGAGGGCACTTAGTTAGTGTCGTGGGCTTGTGCACCGCAAGGATCGGAATAAGAGGATTCGTGTATGTCGGCAGCTTTATTGTGCTTGCTGAATGCTCCCGTGAACTGATTATAGGCATGGACTTCTTGTAAACAAACAATGCAGTCATCGACTTGCAAGAGTCCAAGGTTTCATTTTCTACAAAGAATGCCGTCGCCATCTGTCACGCGGAGAAACCCATCGTTCTACCTCTCCGCATTATGGACGAAGATGTAACCGTGCCGCCACGTTCCAGTGTATCCGTTTTTGTGGGGAGTGAAGTTCTCCGTGACTGTGACGGATTAGCGGACGGAAACATCGGACTGCTACTAGAAAAAGGACTATGCGTGGCAAGAGGCCTGGTGAGCCTTCGTGATGGATGTGCGTATGTCCTATTAACTAACTTTGGAAATGAGCTGCAGCATGTCGCGAAGGGAACATCCGTAGCATCGCTGCATGAGTATGCGCAAGTCTCAGATGTTTTCACTCTTGATAAAGCTTCAGAGACAGTAGATAACGTACTCCAAGCAGTAGACATTGACAGAGAGCTCTCATCATCTCAGAAACAACAGATTGCTGACCTCATCAGAGAGTTCGCCGAGTGCTTCTCGACCTCGTCAAAAGTTGGACGTACTCCCGTCGCAAAGCATCGCATCGTGGTCGACGAACACGTGAGACCTGTGCATCAGCGCCCGTACCGAGTAGCGCCAAAAGAGAGAGGAGCCATCAAGAACCAAGTGCAGGAAATGCTCAACGATGACGTAATCCAGCCATCCAACAGTCCGTGGGCATCACCAGTTGTGCTATTCAAAAAGAAGGACAACACGCTGTGATTTTGCGTTGACTACAGAAAGCTGAACCAAGTCACAAAGCGTGATGTCTACCCACTTCCGCGGATCGATGATGCCTTGGATAAGTTACGCAATGCTCACTTCTTTTCGTCATTGGACTTAAAAAGTGGATATTGGCAGATCGAGGTGGATGAACGAGGTCGCGAGAAGACGGCGTTTGTGACCCCAGACGGACTGTACGAGTTCAAAGTGCTCCCCTTCGGTTTTTGCTCTGCTCCCGCTACCTTCCAGAGGATGATGGACACTGTGCTTTCCGGACTCAAGTGGCAATCGTGTCGTGTCTACCTCGACGATGTAGTGGTCTTTTCTTCTACCTTCGAGCAGCACATCCACCGACTGAGAACGGTACTGGATGCCATTCGCGCGGCAGCACTGACCATCAAACCGGAAAAGTGTCACTTTGGATTTCGTAAGCTTCGGTTCCTCGGGCACATAGTCAGTGCGGAAGGCGTCCGCCCGGACCGGGAAAAGATTGCAGCAGTTGAAAATTTTCCGAAACCGCAAGACAAAAAAGCTGTCAGACGATTCCTGGGACTATGTGCCTACTACAGATGCTTTGTGGAAAACTTTGCTAAGGTCGCTGAGCCTTTGACACGGCTAACGAATAAAAGTGTAGAATTCTCTTGGCGGGAAGAACAAGAAGCAGCTTTCTCAGAGTTGCGACGCCGTTTGCAGTCTCCTCCAATACTTGCCCATTTTGATGAAGAGGCCGATACAGACATACATACCGACACGAGTAACGTTGGTCTCGGTGCCATCCTCGTTCAGTGGCAGAATGGAGAAGAAAAGGTGATCGCTTACGCGAGCCGCACTCTATCAAATGCTGAGTCAATTACTCAGCGACAGAGAAAGAGTGTCTCGCAGTTATATGGGTCATCAGCAAGTTTCGCCCATACCTCTACGGGAGACCGTTTCCAGCAATCAGTGATCATCATTCATTGTGTTGGCTGGCAAATATCAAGGACCCTTCAGGAAGACTTGCAAGATGGAGCCTGCGGCTGCAGGAACATGACATCACTGTGGTCTACAAGTCCGGTCTCAAGCACAATGACGCGGATTGCCTGTCTCGCGCACCTGTTGAGTCTCCATCATCTGACCAAGAACAAGACATCCCATTTCTTGGAGTTGTGAATGTGTCGGAGATGGCTCGTCTTCAGCGAATGGACCCGGAACTACGCCCGCTTATCCAATACTTGCAGGGTCACCAAAATAAGGTACCACGAGTTTTCGTGGGTGGATTGACATCCTATGTCCTCCGGAACGACGTCCTATACAAGCGCAACTTCCGAAGTTGCGCCTATACAAGCGCAACTTCGGAAACAGCGGTGAGACGTTTCTGCTACTTGCACCATCATCACTGCGAACAGAAATATAAGAAGCGTGTCATGACGACCCGTCGGCTGGCCATATGGGTAGTAGTCGCACTTTGGCCAGAATTCGCCGGAAGTATTATTGGCCGAAATTAAGAGATTAGGTGCACCATTATGTCAAGTCATGCCGGGATTGCCAAAGACGCAAGATACCACCATCGAAACCAGCGGGTCTGTTGCAACCAATAGAGCCACCAAAAAGGCCATTTCAGCAAGTGGGAATGGAATTGCTTGGTCCATTTCTTCTCTCTTCATCGTGAAAGCGCTGGATTGTTGTAGCAACAGACTACATGACTCGATATGCTGAGACATCAGTTCTCGCAAAAGGAACGACGAACGAAGCAGCCCACTTTTTCGTCACTCAGATTGTACTACGACATGGTGCACCACAGGTTGTCATTACGGACAAAGGAACATCATTTACTGCCCGTTTGATGTAGTTTGTTATGAAGCTCACCCACACCGACCATAGGAGGACTACAGCATACCATCCGCAAACAAACGGATTAACCGAAAGACTCAACAGAACTCTCGCCGACATGATCTCGATGTATGTGGACGTTGAGCACCAGACATGGGAGCAGTATTTTGCCTTATGCAACATTTGCGTACAATACCGCAGTGCAAGAAACGACACACTTCACGCCATTTTAACTTGTTTATGGTCGGACGGTCACAATGGCCTTAGACACGATGTTACCTGCCAATGATTCTGTTACATAGCTAGCCGGGCAGCCACGGCGAGCATACGCAGACAACCGCAGACTAGGGCAACGAGTGAACGTTTATTGTTTCGCGCAAGCTTCTTTTGTAGCTTCATCTACGAAGCAGGGAGAGGGGGAAAAGGGGGGCGGGAATGGCTATCGCTTCAGCCATCGACAGAAACACGAAGGGGGGAAAGGGGGGGACGTAGAAGTAGGAGAGTTCAGTTCGCAACACTTCTCTCTTCTTAAAAATGGAACCGTTGTACTGGCTTGCGTTGTCTGGTAGAACGCCGAAGCACTGGTTCCGCGCTTGGGGTCGCCGCTTGTGTAGGACCGGCCTGTGGCATGGTTGGCACTGGATGGTCGTGGGGGCTTGCGGTAGTGAGCGCTTCTGGAGGCAGCACGGTGGAGCTTGTAGTTGAGGGCCCCGGCGATCGTTTCGGCAGCATGGACATATTAGACTCTGATAAGGATGCAGAGCCCGGCGATGGGGACTGCGATGCTTGTCGAGGGCGCACTTGGTCAACGTGGCGTCTGACTACAGAATGAGGAGTTTGGACGGTCACCATTCGGGATCCTGCAGTGGACTGCACACGCCCTGGTGTCCACTTTTCTCCGACACCGTAGTTCCGCACGTACACGTTGCTTTCTATGGGGACCACCCAGTCATCTGATGCCGGCGGCGAGTCTGCAACAGTTGAGGGAAAACACGCATCCAATCGTGAACGTAACTGGAACCCTAGCAGCAATTCTGACGGAGATTTTCCCGTCTTCTGTGGTGTTCTCCTGTAGTTGAACAGGAGCCGCACAAGGTTGTCCTCCAAATTACCCTCCCTCATCTTCCGAAGTCCATCCTTTATTGTACGCACTGCTCGTTCTGCCGCTCCATTAGACTGTGGATGAAAGGGCGCCGTTTTCAGATGCATTATGTTGTTCTTTGCCACGAACGTAGCAAAGTCCTGGCTAGAAAACTGTGTCCCATTATCCGAAACAATGGTTCGCGGGACGCCGAATCGACTGAACATGGCGCGCAGACAGGTGATTGTGCTTGTTGTGGTGGCATGCTTTACTGGCACGGCTTCTATCCACTTGGTATGGGCATCTACTGCAACTAGAATCATCTTGCCTGCTATGGGTCCGGCAAAATCGACATGTAGCCGCGACCATTTTTCATTGGTTTTCGGCCAGTTTACTGGTGGTGCCGCTGCCGGCATTGGCATGTTTTGGGCACAGTTCGTGCAGCCGGCTGAAAGCGCTTCAATATCGCGGTCTAGTCGGGGCCACCAAAATTTTGACCTTGCCACTGCTTTCATTCCTGACGAGCCTTGGTGGGTCTCGTGCAACAGTTTCAAAAGACGGTCCCGCGCTTTTTCCGGTATCACTACGCGATGCCCCCAATACACTAGACCATGGGCTACGGACAGTTCTAGTTTGCGGTCGAAAAACGGCCGCATCGTTTCCTCCAGCTGTTTTGCACTTTTGGGCCAGCCATGTAATATACAATTCTTTACCGCCGTTACTGCGGGGTCTGTGGCCGATAGCTGCTGTAGCTCCCGTGTTGTGATAACGCCATCGTCAAAATTATCCAGAGCGAGGACATATTCCGGTGGCTCACCCACGTCATCAGCCTCCGTAGACCGCAGTGGCAGCCTGCTCAGGGCGTCCGCGTTGAGCAACTGTTTTCCCGGCGTGTATTGCAGCTTGTAGCGGTAGCCACCCAAGTACAGTGCCCAGCGCTGGATACGTGCTGCAGCCAGGGGTGGCGTCGGGCGGTCGGATTGCAACAAGCTCAAGAGGGGCTGGTGGTCCGTCACGAGAGTGAATTGGCGACCTAAAAGGTAATCACGAAACTTAGTGACGCCAAACACTAAAGCCAGGGCCTCTCTTTCCAGCTGAGAGTAATTTTTCTCGGCGGCCGTCAGTGTACGGGACCGGAACCCAATGGGTTTTGGCATGCCGTTACTCGTGTGAAAAAGCGCCGCGCCCACACCGTAAGGGGAAGCATCACATTCGAGCTTCAACTCTTTCAACGGGTCAAATTGAACAAGAACCTGAGCTTGCATTAGGCTGTCTTTTGCTTTCTCAAAGGCAGCTTCTTGTTGCCGCCCCCACTGCCATACTGTGCCCTTCTCCAAAAGTTTGTTGAGCGGGGAAAGTAGAGTGGACATATTTGGAAGAAATTTGGCATAAAACGTCAGCATTCCTAAAAAGGAACGCAGCTCCGCCACGTTCTGTGGGCGAGGTGCCTGAGCGATCGCTTCCAAATTTTTCTCTGTGGGATGAAGACCCTCTCTGTCTATCCGATGGCCGAGATATGTGACAGAAGGCTGTCTAAAGCTGCACTTATCAGACCTTAGCTTAACTCCGTGTTCACGGAACCGTTGCAACACACTCTTCAGGCGTTCACTCCCATCGCCACGAGCCTCCGAAACCAGTACATCATCAAGGTAAGCCTGAACCCCTGGCAAACCTGACAGTATTGCATCCATTTTTCTTTGAAAAATAGCCGGAGCAGAGGATATTCCGAAGGGAAGCCTATTATACGAAAACAAGCCTCTGTGCGTGTTAATGACGCAGAGCTTCCTTGCGGCTTCATCCAAAGGAACTTGATTATAGGCATCTCGCAAATCAAGAATGCTAAAATACTCCCCGCCGTTTAGAGATGCAAACATGTCTTCAATCACTGGGAGAGGGTACTGCTCAACTGTACAGGCTGGATTTAGGGTGGCTTTGAAGTCACCACAAATTCTAACAGTTCCGTCTTTCTTAAGTACCGGCACGATGGGAGTGGCCCAATCGGAATGTTGGACTGGTGAAAGTACACCGATGGCTACCAGCCTGTCCAGTTCTTGCGTCACCCTGTCCCTTAGAGCGTAAGGTATGGATCTTGCCTTACAGAATTTCGGCACCGCTCCCTCTTTCAGCTGCAATGTGGCTGGAGGCCCCTTGATCAGGCCAAGATCCTTGGAGGAGACGTCGTGGTAGTCGTCGACAATGTTGTGAACTGCCCCAGCGGGTTCTGGCGTTGAGTGTAGCAAGTCTTGTGCCGACGGCTGCAAAACTGGAACCCCCGCTCTGTGGAGCAAGGAAATCAGATCCCGGCCACACAGGTTAGGTCCCGAGCAGTTCAGTACAATAAGACGGCAGTAAACTGAGACGGCCCTGTATTGCACACAAAGTTGCAATTCCCCCATCACTGGGAGTGGTCCAACGTAGCATGACAACTTCACCTGAGAAGGTTTAAGCGCTGGCCACTGTTCGCGATGCTTGTCAAACACGTTTTTGGAAATTACGCAGACAGGCGAGCCAGTATCTACTTCCATTGTAAGTTGTACGCCATTCCATGAAAAACTGCGCCTTATCGGCGGCTCGAGGCGGCTTTTTCGTGCAGAAAGTAAGGTCCATATATGTGTCTCGTCCTTATCGTCGTCTTCAGTTACGGCTTCTTCGAGAGTCAAAGCTCTTCCCTCCACTGCATGCGTTGCGACGCGGCTCTTACTGGCGGTTGTGCGGCACATCTTTGCGAGATGCCCATGACGTCCGCAGCGATAACACCTTGCTCTAATCCAACGACAGCTGTTGCCGTCGTGTTTGCTGCTTCCGCATCTATCACAATGCTGTGCCGCGTGCCGAGTCGGAGATGTTTTAACAGTGTTGGCCTCGGACGCGCGTAGCTTAAGCAAGGGCGTAGCTTCTGAGGTCATGCTTTCGGCACCATTTTCAGCTGCTTCGACAGACAGTGCCAATGCTTCGGCTTCTTCTAGCGTTAAATCCTTTTTTGCCAACATCTGTTTCCTCAGTGCCACGGAGCGTACGCCGCAGACAATGCGATCCCGAAGCATGCGGTCAAGAGACGTGCCGAAATTGCAGTTGTCTGCTATTCGGCGAATAGCAACGAGAAATGCGCTAACGCTTTCGCCTGGAAGTTGTGAGCGATTGAAGAACTTGTAGCTTTCCGTTATCTCGTGCTTCTTAGGGTCATAATACTCATTCAAGCTCTGAACGACTTCCTTGTATGTTAGTTCATTTGGTGCACGCGGGGCTACTCTGCCGGCTAGCACCTCGACCGACTTACTAGACAACGCCGAAACTAGTAGTGCTCGCTTCTTAGCCGGGTCCGTTACACTGTTCGCCTCGAAATACGCTTCTGCTCTGACGAGGTAAGGCTTCCACTTATCTTTCGTTTCGTCGTAATCCGGCAACTGCAGGGAGGCCATCGTGGTCGGTCCTCGAGGAGTTCGTCTGACGCCAGGACTCGTAGTCCGTCAGGTACCGTGGGTAGCGAAAACCGACTTCGTCGCCACTGTTACATAGCTAGCCGGGCAGCCACGGCGAGCATACGCAGACAACCGCAGACTAGGGCAACGAGTGAACGTTTATTGTTTCGCGCAAGCTTCTTTTGTAGCTTCATCTACGAAGCAGGGAGAGGGGGAAAAGGGGGGCGGGAATGGCTATCGCTTCAGCCATCGACAGAAACACGAAGGGGGGAAAGGGGGGGACGTAGAAGTAGGAGAGTTCAGTTCGCAACAGATTCGAATGAGAGTGACCCACACATCAGCGACTTCATAGAAAGGGCAGAAGAGGCACGGCAATTGGCAAGACATCGTATCGTCTTACAACAAGGCTCCGACGCAAGTCGCTATGATCTCAAGCGGAGAGACGTACTGTACCACCCCGGAGACAAAGTGTGGGTGTGGACGCCTATACGCGCACCTGGCCTATCTGAAAAACTGATGCGGCGCTATTTCGGCCCTTACAAAGTACTTCGCCGGTTAGGCCCGCTAAACTACGAAGTAATTCCTGAAGGGCAAGTGTGCTCAACCCGATGCAGGAATCGCCCAGAAGTCGTACATGTAGTACGAATGAAACCGTACTACGAAAGGCATTGAAAGACACAAGTGATAAATGTGCTCTAGCAACAGGTCAATACTCCTGTACGAAACTGTCCGACGTCAGCGTACGCATCGGGACGATGCGTTTCGGGAGGGGGACTAATGCCGCATGTGGTTAGGCACCTACTGAAGTCTTGCGCTTCTTCCTGCTCTTATGAATTCTGCCAGACCACCTGACAAGCCAAACGCGCCATGCAACGCTGGCTGCACGTGTCAACACACCACGCGCTGGAAAAAGAAGGCTGGCGGTTTTTCGAAGGAGCGGGACGCGGCGAGACGCAAAAGAAGAGGTTGACGAGCTTTTCACTAGCGAGCTCAGGATAACTTTTGTGTATTTTGTCGACGGGCACAAGTTCGTCATAATTAAATAGCTGTTTTAGCTTCCGGCGTTGCATTAGTTCATTACTATATATATATATATATATATATATATATATATATATATATATATATATATATATATATATATATATATATATATATATATATATATATATATATATATATATATATATATATATATATGTATGTGTGTGTGTGTGTGTGTGTGTGTGTGTGTGTGTGTGTGTGTGTGTGGCTGGCTGAAAAGTGAGGTAGGTTTGCCCCCCCCCTCCACTCGCGAAAGAGTTGGTACGCCACTATCCACATATACCATAATTGGTGTCAGGTGACGTGAATAGACGCGAAGGTAAATAACCCGCCGGAACATAATAACTATGATATGCGCGTCATATAAAACTCGACTACATGCTATGCTCGTAGCGTGATCACGGCCGTTTGGCTAGCTCCACATATATAAAATTTCGTGTTACGTTACGTGACCAGACGACGAAGGTAAATGACACATCCAAACTTGATAATCATGGCATGGAAGTCTTGCGACATAATTTACGTCCACCTCATAACGTTGTGTTCATTTTAAAGTGACGTGTAAACCTTCCTCATTCGTGCTTCGGAAATCATCGATTCCCACAGTACGCGGGATCTGCCAATGTTTTTAATTTTTCATTTTTACATCCGAATGTGAAGCAGAAGGCGCGATTCTGGCCCCGCCGCGGTGGTCTAGTGGCTAAGGTACTCGGCTGCTGACCCGCAGGTCGCGGGTTCGAATCCCGGCTGCGGCGGCTGCATTTCCGATGGAGGCGGAAATGTTGTAGGCCCGTGTGCTCAGATTTGGGTGCACGTTAAAGAACCCCAGGTGGTCGAAATTTCCGGAGCCCTCCACTACGGCGTCTCTCATAATCATATAGTGGTTTTGGGACGTTAAACCCCTCATATCAATCAAGGCGCGATTCTGTCTCCCACTCTAAAAGCACGTGGTCAGCGAGGCGCGCGTGTTCTGGTAACCCGAAACCAACGGAAAGGTGCTCAAGACGCTGGGCCACCGATAGGCCACCGATAGGCATGCCACCGCTGCCTATCGGTGGCTAAATCATTTCGTGCAAGTATTATGCAGCAGGTAACAGAAAGGCATGGGGTACCCTATTACTATTGATAAAATGCAGGAACGGGAAGATAGAATGTTGCCATAAAAAACCGTATCAAGAGATTGTGTGCTCGAATCAACATTTCTATGTTCACACTCACACTGGAGAAGCGAAGCGATAACGAAAACGCCAGAGCGCCCGGAAAATCACGTCCGCGTGTGTCGAAAGTATTCACATTCATTCTGCCCCTCGTGCATGCCACCGCTGCCTTCGCTACTTTGAGAAGTCATTCTATTTTGCCTGCTTTCCGAACACTAATTTTCGTACCGAATTCCGGTTATTCACACAAACTACTGAAAAGAAACCACTCACACCTTTTGAAGCTTTGTTTTGGGAGACACGCCAGCAGAAACAGCACGAGTGAGCACACTGGCAGTGGCGGTGGCGGTGGATACAGCCGGCTGTGCAAAAGCGAGACACGTTAGACCAAGCTGACTCACTGCTGCTGTACCGTTACTTCCAGTGTTCTCGGCGAACGTAATCTTAACGAGGCCTTGTCGTTGAGGCCGTGAAGCTTCGTCGTGCTGCACGGGTAGTTTGCGATTTTAGCTGATGCGAGCCACCACCGACGCCATTGCCGTTATGTTGAATCTATGGCCAGCTGTTTAGATTACATGGTTTTAGCTAGTGCAGCCAAAGCTATGAAGCGGAAAGTCGATCCACTTTCGCGTGGAGGAAAAATCGCTCTCCGGCCGATTTTTTCGCACAAGCCTCGCGGCGTGGTTTTTCGGCCACTTAGGCAGCGAAGCGAGTGAATTTCCGGTGAATTTTACCGCATGCACTGCGTTCGAGGCCAAGTGTGAACGTGCCTCACAGGTGGACTGAAGCGTCTTCTGCAAGGCTTCTTCAAGTTCTAGCCTTGAAGAAGACAAGTTCACCTGTACTGACGTCAGCTAGAGCACATAACCCCTTTTTAGGGATTATCCCATCGCTGCTAACAGTGAAAGCGTACATCTTGGCGCTTCTCTCGTTAATTGACGACTCGTTCATTAAGTGCAAATCGAGTACCAGTGTTTTTTCGAGCTGTAGGTGCTACGTTTGCACGGGATTCATGATATATGCTCTGTCCAATTATATGCTGGCAACTAAGCCTATATCGGTTAAATCACAATAGTGAGCATCAGCCGACAGGCTATGTATGTGCCACTGGGCGTCAATGTGGATGTATTCAGGAGGAACTCCACACCCCAATAGACATCATACAGGCTCTTATATATCCATACACAATAAACATTTCGTATTGTGCAGACTCCTATTATATGGGAATAAACCATGCTTATTTATTTATTTATTCATCATACCATACAGACTCTGATTTGAATATAGAGTATAGAGGGCAAGCAATGAAGTGCCGGTAACCAATTGGAACATAAAGAGTTCAGTTCTACTAATTGAATGCAACACAACAACTCTAATAAGAATAATAAAACATTAGTTACAAATCAAAAGCTTCCATCTTTTGATTGCACATCGATTACATTAAGGGCTGTAAATAAATCTAGTGGTAGTAAGAGCGTAGTTGCTCGAGAAACGTATTGCTGTTTGTCACTGCATCTATCACGCCAGGGAGACCATTCCTCGGTGAGGTTGCTTCTGGCAAAGCAGATAGGTTGAACGCGTGCGTTCTGTCGAAAGCAGGCGTACAGCTGCGGTGATTTCGCAAGCTTGTTGACATAGAAGTGTGGCAGCTTGGGCTAGTTGGTATGGCATGACGATAGTTATAGCGCGAGAACAAAACAACGTTACAGAGACAAGAAGTCTTTCGTGTCGTTCTTGTCTCCGTGCCGCCGTTTGGTTCTCGCGCTATAACTATCATCTTGTTGACATGATGTTCATTGCAGTGGCGCGAATCGTAAAAGTGTCGGCTGGATAATAACTCCTACTCTTCTCAGGCTGGATGGGGGGGGGGGCGGGGGGTATACTTAATGCTTGTGTCCCTCCTCAGGGTTTGTGTTCCCAATGTCTCATTTGAATTTTTCGACAATCAATAACGGCGCACTTTCCGTGAAATTCACTCTGAAGTCTGAAGCACTTTCATTGAACTGGCACGAAATACTTCTAGCTTGCGCACACGATGAGCAATATCTTGGTGCGTTAGCAAAAAGGGGCTACCATATTTATTGCAGGCTCAAATCCGAATGATGCAGCTGCAAAATGCTAGCGACGGCCTAAGAATTGCTAATTAAACTAACTAGCCATTTGATGTGGCTTATATGCACTGTTGGTTACCCAGTATTATTTCCTTGTGACCCGGTGCCTGTAAGCATTATTATTATTATTATTATTATTATTATTATTATTATTATTATTATTATTATTATTATTATTATTTGAACGCATTATTTATTTTATATGATTAAAAATAAAGCAGGTGTATAAAACAAATGGCCGTCATTGCAAGATCTGTGTCACCCCTTTTGATCTTCATGGATTTACGCAACCAATCCGGTGTGTGCATGTCCTATTTCACACAGCGAATTGACCGCATGTGCCCGTTAGGTGTGAACGGGAGGAAGAGAAAGAAGCAACAAAAGGGAGAAGACAGGGAGGTTAACCAGAAAGACATCCGGTTGGCTACCCTACACTGGTGGATAAGGAAGGGGACAAGAAAGATGAGAAAGAGGGAAGAGAGGGAAAAGAAAAAAGGGTGGGGGAGAGATTGACAGTAATTTCACTGCAGCGTGTAGAACTCTACCGCATGTCAGAGGCGTTCACACAAGCCTAGCTTTCTCAGGAAACACAGCAGGGCTTTCACTGCCTTGCGGGCTGTCGAGGCATGTGGACGTTGCTGTAATAGCACCTGCACAGAAACAGGCCGATCATCCAGTCGCCGCATTGCGTTGGCAAGTACCTGTCTGTCTGAGGCAAATCAAGGACAATGGCACCGCAGGTGTTCGATATTTTCGTCGGTGCCGCAAACATTGCACGCCGCACTGTCAGTAATTCCGATTAACGTGGTATAAGCTTTTGTGAAAGCAACTTCCAGGCAAAGGCGATAGAGAAGTGAAGCTGCACGTCGATGTAGGCCGGGTGGAGGCTGGAGTTGTAGTGGAGGGTCGAGCTCGTGCAGTCTTGTACATCGTATGCTTGGTGTGTTCCACTCAGTAAGTGTGAGACTGCGGGCTAGTTGACGAATCTGGCTCGCCGCATCCACTCTTGAAAGCGGAATCGGAACGCTGTTCGCTTCTTTATGTGACGTGCGAGCAGCACGATCTGCAGAATCATTGCCGCCTATCCCACAATGCCCAGGTAACCGCTGAAAGACGATGTCATGGCCTTTTTGTATCAAAAGGTGGGGAAGTTTCACGGTTTGGTAGGTCAACTGGTCGTGGCATCCGCGTCGGAGAACTGATATCAGGCACTGTAACGCTGGTTTTGAGTCAGAAAACACAGCCCATTTGCTTGGTCTTTCTTCTGAATTGATGAGTTTCAGTGCATTGCGCAGAGCCTCGAGTTCTCCCGTCGTTGAAGTTGTCACATGTGAAGGCTTAAAACACCGAGTTACCCCTTGTGATGGTATAACCACTGCTCCACCTGAACTAGACGGCGTAGTAGAGTCATCCGTGTAAATGTGCACGTGGTTACTGTAGTTTTGTTCCAGTGGGAATAGGCTCAGTTGTTTCAGGGCATGTGTCGGTAAGTCCGATTTTCTCCTCATTCCTGGAATCATTAAGTGAACTCGCAGCCGGCTCAAGCTCCAAGGAGTAAGCAAATGCTTTGATGCAGGTGTGTATGTCTCAGCAAACGATGAACGATGCTTGTAGACAAAAGTGCCGTATGTCATGCGGGGCCTTTCAGCAGCTAGGCTCGCCAGGTGGTGAGAAGGGGTCCTGGCATAATGCCTGAGGTGCATGCGCATTGTCTCGGTAAAAATATGCGTCTTTATCGAGTGATCTTGAGCGATGGCAATGGTTTCAGCCGTTGAAGCACTGCGGGGTAATCCAAGGCATATCTTAAGTGCATGGGCTTGAATTCTCTGAATTGCGCACAGGTTGGTCTTGCCGGTGTTAGATATTGCAGGTAAGCTTTACCGTAAGAATCCGATAAACAGCACTCTGTACAGTTGTAAAATGAATGGTATGGGCAATTCCAAATTCTTTCCTGCAAGGAATTTGAACATGTGGCATGTTGCGATCAGCCGCTTCTTCACATAGTTCACGTGTGGAGTCCACGACAGGTTTCTATTTATTATGACTCCCAAGAACATGTGGCTTCTGCTGAACGATATGTATTCTTCATTAATCGATATGTTGTAAGCATACATTGGTTTCCGCGTGAACGCTACCACTGCACATTTTCCGCAGGACACCTCAAGGCCTTGTTTACGAAGGTAGCATGACGTCGTTGTAGCAGCCTTCTGAAGGCGGGCGCGTAGCTGAGGTCTTGTCACACTTGATGCCCAAATGCAGATGTCATCAGCATAGACAGAAAGTTCTACAGTGCTCGGTAGCTGCTCGACTAGGCCAATGAGAGTTAGGTTGAAAAGTGTAGGGCTTAGCACTCCTCCCTGAGGAACTCCTCGGCTGCTGTTATAATCAGGTGTTGGGCCATTCACTGTCATCACGCAAAATGATCTCAGCTGTAAGTAGCTGTACACCCACATATATATCTTGCCACCAAAACCTACTGTTTCCAAAGCACTAAGTATTGCTTCATGGGTGACATTGTAGTAAGCCCCCTACGTCTGGAAACAGGGCGGCGCACAGTTTCTTACAGGCTTTCTGGTGTTGAACATATGTCATCAGATCAACAACGTAGTCGACTGACGAATGGCCGCGCCTGAATCCGGTCATGGGTACTGGATAGATTTCGTAGTGCTCTAAATACCACTCCATTTGTGTTATAATCATTCGTTCTATCGTTTTTCCCACACAACTGGCAAGTGCGACAGGACGGTATAAGGCAATATCCAAAGGAGATTTACCAGCCTTTAGAAGTGGAATGAGGCGACTTGACTTCCATGCCTGGGGAACCGTACCAATATTACCAGGCTACGGTAGTGTTACGGGCAGTGCTCGACACTTCAAGTTGTCAGAACAAGTTGCCGCAATCACGCCCACATGAAGCGCGCAGTTAGCCTTATCGGCTGCTTCGAAGCTTAAATACGTCCTGTCTAAAACCACCGCCACTTAATAGAAACCTTGAGAGAAATCATTCTCTTTGTTTTTTTTTTCTTTTTTCGCAGACGCAGATGTTTCCTGCACAGTGGACTTGTCGACAACACTCACTTTCCTGGCCACGAGTCTAGTCAAGAACGGCGTCTTTCTTTCTGTTTTTATTGCAGCCACGAAAAGGATCATGGCTTAGTACTGTCCTGTGGGAAGCGATGAGGCGAGAAATCCATGCTCGGAAGGCGCGCATCAATCCACTCCTGCAGAGAAGACGCAGAGGGGAGAAAAGTGATAGGGAAGACAGGCACACCGGCTCAGTCCACGGTTTACTACGCTCTGCTGCTCAATAGGAGAAGGTTGAAATGGAACTGAAAGATGAGGCTCTATGAGGAGCTCATGGTTCACTTTAGTCGAAAGGGAAATACTTTTTCAGGTGAAGAACGAGGTCGCCACCTCTTTACAAGGGATGGCGGCTTGGTTGACTAGTGCTGCAGTTTTTCTTTATTTTAGTTTAGTACGTGCTATGAACCTCTATCTGTTGAGGGGGGCCACTATTTCAATCAATCATCGAATGAAGCTCGCTATCCGAGTTCACCAGGGCCAAAAATATAAATGCCTTATCAAACACGAAAAATCACTGGTATACCTGGTCGGCGTCTCCCGTCGGCAGTATAGTGTCAGCATGAGTTATTCGAAAAATCATCACGGGAGGACATCGAAAATTGTCAATATCGGTGAAGGCACTGTGACGTAATCGCGACTTCCACGTGGCTTAACGTCTCATGGTAACGTCATCACAACCGTGGTCATCGCGTAACATAGTATCTCGGTGATTCTGTAACGATCACAGGAGTTGTGCAAAAACTGGGTGAGAAGCCTGCGATCTTGGGGGCAGTGGAGAATACCGTTAGCTGCAGGAAGTTTTCAAAGAGGGTCGTGGTAAGAGCGGTACGTACGTCGACGGAGAAGAAAAAAATGGTTTTCACCCTCATTCTCAGGTGAGTGCGTAAGGGACCCTCTGAGCTTTTTCTTCACGAACCGGTTGCCGCAATATTTTTTTTTTATCCGTCGCGCACGAGCGTAGCTGTAGGAAAAAAAAATGTCGTTCTTTTGAAACCGAGTAACAGCGATTAAGGCATCCGTTCTAGAAATCATGTGCCCTACGCAGGCTTACACAGGCACCAGTGCATATCCGTGAAGTGTACAGGATGGCCAACCCACGCCGCCATTACAGCCCCACTCGGCCCTCATTACCAGTGAGACCCATCACAAAAGCTTCAAGTTCACTCAACGGTGTCTTGAAAGGCCAGTTGGTACATCATACTGAGGGGGAAACAGTTCAAAATGGACCGAAAACAGAAAGACCACACAACAAATGCACTGATGCCAAGTGCTGACTGCCAAGGTGCTGCTCATTCAAGTCCTGAGATTGCACGCATGCTCCCTCAGCTGGTCGTCCAGTGGTCAGGTGGTCTAGTGTAGGAGCGGCCATACGACAATGGAATGTCGTAAACGACATTCTTAATGCACTCCACGTACTTCTTGTTGTGCCTCTTGATGCACGCATCAGCCGAAAAGACGAGCCTTACGCCTGCTGCGTTCCTCGTGTGGCTGCGCCCTACTCTTCCATTATCGCAAGGTTCTCTCTCAATATCGTCGCAGGATCGAGCGCAAAATCAACAAAGGTTTCCACATAAAGAAGAAAGAGAACACATGCGCCCGTGAGCCTTCACTCGTCCTCCTCCAAGAAGAGATTATGTTTTTGAACTGTTAACTTGGGAGATTTCGACCCATGGCAGATTCGTCTTCTATTTCATCTTCATTGCGCATGTGATGGCTTTAGTCCTAATTTTTTTTCAGCTATACATTTTCTGATGTCACAAACTTCCACATGGTTGTTCGTCAGCACTTGCGTTGTGTGGTCTTTCTTACTCCGTCCCGTTTTTGCACTGTTTCCCTCTCAGTATTTAATTTCGCTGCTTGAGTATTTAGAACGCCAGTTTAAATATACGTTTCAAAAAATTAAACACAAAAGCGCGCTTTTACCCGATAAGAACAAACATACATGTACTCAAATAACAACTAAACGAGAGCGAGCAGTTGCCAACCTATAAAAAATTGTATCGGGTCAGTTGGTAAGGATCCATCTTGCTAGGAAGTGCAGCCACTATTACACAGAACACACAACACAAGCGCTTAACTTCAACTAAACGTTTATTGCAAACGTCAGAGTTTATAAAAGGGGTTAAAAAAGAAAAAGAATAATGAAAGGTAGACAACAAAAAGCACACGTGCCAGTCCCGTACATTACTATCCGTCATTGTCTATCACCCCATCCAAAAAACAGTTCTTTCCGCGGGAGCGAGATAGACGGTGCACTAACACAATCAAAATCTTCGCGTGTCATTTCAGCCGCTTTTACTATCAATCAGGTTAACAAATTCTCTGTCACGTTATAACAAGCACGTGTTATAGAAATAAGGCACACAACCGCACTCCTTACAGTGGATCGCCAAGTGACCATCGGAACCCTTCTGCACTTTGTTGTGGTGTTCTTTTAGCCTCTCATTGATGCATCTTTCAGTTGTTCCCATATGAACAAGACCACATGACACAGGCATTCTGTAAACAACCGACTGTGCACACTCAACATATTTATTGCGATGCTTAATTTGGCATCCTTTCTCTTCTTTTGAAACAGGACAAGTTTTGTGACATATTCTGGACAGTTTTTCAGGAACAGACATGACCACTCGGACGCCCACCTTATTACCAATATTTTTAAGATTGTGTGCCACACTATGGATATAGGTGACAACAGCCGGTTTACGCTGCTGCAGAGAAGTGTTAATACGCTGCCTATTTTGTTTCTTTAGGTCCCTATGTAGCGATTCAGCGACGCTTATAACCATTCGTTATAGCCAACCTATCACGGCTTTTTCCGTGAATGATGATCAGACAAAAGAGAATTCTAGGAGCCGCCATAAAATGTAGAGTCAGTACATATGCGAGCATATAAAAGGCACAGTCATCGAATTGGGCATCGTTAATTATTTCTGTCTAATGCACTGTTGTACTAATCTCAACCGATGAACCACCAGCCTAATTTTGGAACACTTAACGGATGGTGATAAGCGTTGGGACATAGTTCGCGGATCCAATACTATGATGCACAGATGGAAGGGGGGAAAAGAGAAAGGCGGAGATGTTAAAAGGACCGGTGTGCTACACTACACTGCGGACAAAGATAAAGGAGTTTGAATTATGTGAAGAGAGAAAGAGGAGAGCACGCACACATGAAGCCATGCACCTCCAAGTCATTATAGCCCCGTCAGTCTATAATCACCGGCGCAATTATTATGGCTTCAAGAAGTTGAGCACCGCCTTGGTCGCCTTTACGCACGGTGACCTCTCAGCACGGAAGAGGCAGCGAGTTTCTATCACGTGGTGGAATAAACCCAAAGTGCCAAGAAACAAGGGCTACGTGGGACTAAACCATTGTTTTACACACGCTTCTCAATCACAGGAACGAAAGCTCGTTCCTTGTTCTTTCCCAATTTGGGAACATGATCCCATTAGAAGTTCCACTAATTCTAAAGAAACTTGTTAGAGTTGAATTTCAAAAAAGTAAAAAGTGTTGTTACGTTAGCGCTAGATTTGACTTTTGTTTATTAAGAATGTAGTTTAGAATAACCGGGAGGGCCCGTGTGCTCTGATTTGGGTGCACGTTAAGAACTCCAGGTGGTTGAAATTTCCGGAGCCCTCCACTACGGCGTCTCTCATAATTATATGGTGGTTTTGGGACGTTAAAGCTCACATATCAATCAATAGAATAACCGGAAAGCCAAGTAAGGTATACCACTTAAAGCTTGAATCAAGCTACATATATCATATAAATTAGACATCACCCACATCTTGTACGTTGATAAAAAGAATGTAGATACACACCACGAGTCGTCTTTTTTTGTTTTTATAGACCACTGCAAGTGCACTACAAAGTATGTCTAATTGCATTTTGCGTGCTCGAGATTTTCAAGTCCCAAACATGTGGCAAGTTCCAAGTCGGTCTTCAAAGGTGCAATCAAGATATATGATTTGATTTGTGAGGTTTAACGTCCCAAAACCACCATATGAATATGAGAGACGCCGTAGTGGAGGACTCCGGAAATTTCGACCACCTGGGGTTCTTTAACGTGCACCCAAATCTGAGCACACGAGCCTACAACATTTCCGACTCCA
This sequence comes from Rhipicephalus microplus, assembly GCF_013339725.1. Taxonomy (NCBI): domain Eukaryota; kingdom Metazoa; phylum Arthropoda; class Arachnida; order Ixodida; family Ixodidae; genus Rhipicephalus; species Rhipicephalus microplus. Next base: position 127,962,956 of record NC_051170.1, on the reverse strand, counting down.
TCAGAAATGCAGCCGCCGCAGCCGGGGTTCGAATCCGCGACCTGCGGGTCAGCAGCCGAGTACCTTAGCCACTAGACCACCGCGGCGGGGTTGCAATCAAGATATATACTGCCTCCATATATTCAGACAAAGGTCTCCACCCATGTATCAATATAATTAAATTTCTTGCACCGGAAACCACAGCGAAGGGAGCATACTTAGGCGTATAATCTGTGTGCTATCAATATTCCAGTGTACATGGAAAATAAAGTCCAGGGCACACCTTTGTAACTTAGTTAAGTCTGCTCGCAGTGAGCGAGCATTTTCTGCGCATTCCCCTCTCTCTCTCTTTATGTGTCCTACGCTCTTTCTTCTCTGCATTTCTCTCTATTTTGTCTTTCTATTTCTTTTTATACGACTTTCTTCCTCTCTTTTTTTCTCACTCTCTCTTTGTAATCGTTCTTTTCTCCTCTCTCTCCTCCTCACTTTCAAAACCCATTCCTGACCTCTCACTATACTACACCGTACAAAGCTATGCTACACTCTGCTAGCGGAAGCGCTGTTGCAGCAAAAAAAAAAATGGCGAATAACTTGCTCATCAGCTACCCCATTTCATTAGGATAGTCACTTAGCTAAGAGATAAATACGAGTAGATGGAAAGTCTGCCAAAATGGTATTTGCATTGGTGAGGTGCTCATACATTGTACATTCTAACCGCCGTTGCAGTGTGTGATTGGAAAAAATGCCGTTACTTGATGTACCAATGCTAGAGATGAGAGCACATTTTTCAGGACTATGCGTTTGTCGATGGCCTGTGGTCCGAGCTAAAATGAATGTATCAGTTGAAAGTGTCATACCTATATATGATAAATTCATACCATGAAATAAGAAAACAAATTGAATAGCGGAGTGGTTACGGCAGTAGCCTTTCAATTGAGGAGATGCGGTTTCGGAATCTCACCTCTCCGAGACTTCCTTCCTTTCTCTTTCGCTTTCTTTTTACTCGTTCTCTCGCGCATTACAGTTATTAGACCCTAAGCCATACAAATCAGTGAAACGTGCTCTGAGAGTGACGACTAAGAGGGCGAGGAAGCGTGTGCTCGTTTAAAATTTTTCTTTTTATGACAGGTGACACACCTTCAGCATAGCAGCTCTGCTGTAAAAAAATTGACTGTCTTTTTCGCAAGTGGTCGGCCTCGGCGTGGCGCACTTCCTACGTGCCTCCGGTAGGAGCCCTGAACTCAAAACCGGGATGCAGAATAGTCACGTGCCTGATGATGTCGGCCATTCAGCCTGTTTTGCTTGACGTTCTGCATGCGTGCACGCTACTGTTGAATGTCATGGTACGCTTACAGAAGGAACGCCGTTCCTCCTGCTATTCCCTCGTAAACATAACATGTTACCGTAACAGTTCCACCGATCCTGAATGGAACGGCGGCGTCCTTCCGTTCAACCCAAAATGCACTATAGTGCATTTGCACTATATGCAGAGGGGACAGAGGGAGAAGCAAATAAAAGAAAGAATACAATTTTCGGTCCCATTGAGGACCGTACCGGGCCGTTTGCGTGACAAGCGGGCGTCCTACCACAAAGCCACGACGTTCCTTGCAGCTGCTCCCAGAAAACACACTACATAAATACCATGTAGTGAAAGGAGTTCCCTTAAGGCATATTGTTCGGCAGGTGTCACGACGAAAACGAGCCCATTCGGCGATTTGTAGGAGCATCTGGGAGGCTATCAAACTACGTTGAAAAAGGCTCGGGTAGTGCAGCCATCGCCGCTAAGAACACACAGGAACGTTCAAACAGCTCTAAAATGGACAACTATGTCTATCTAGCGGAAAACATGTCATGCGTTTCCAGAGGCGTTGATCAAGCAAACAGCAAATGCTAGATAATCTGCTGTCATCTGTGAGACATGGTGGGACGCTTTGTGACCTCCACGAGATGGCGAGCGCGTGGCGCGTATCTTGAAGGCCATGCGACTCTTGCATTAGATCAAAAACCTGTATGTACATACCATTCGCGAGCGCGCACTGGTACAATCTACTGTGTGTGTGTGTGTGTGTGCGTGTGTGTGTGTGCGTGTGTGTGTGTGTGTATGTGCGTGCGTGCGTGTGTGTGTGTGTGTGTGTGTTGTGTGTGTGTGTGTAACAAAACATATTAATAAGTATGCACTTAGCGGTTGAAAGGCACACTAGGGGCCGGATTTCGCTGTCACGTTATCACGCTATCAATATCAAAGCAATCCGGCGAACCCAAACTGTGTCCTGTGAATCTATTACTGCCAAAGTTACACCACTTCCCAACTCCTCGGCCGTGTGACATTCTCCCAGCCATCCGCGGTCACCAGCGGATGGCTGGAAGAACAGTCTACAAGCATCAGTCGATCAATCATTAAGGCAAGAATAGCACTCTGCCGATCTTCCCAGATGGTAACTGCCAATGAAGCAGAAGTCACAGCCACGTATTCGAAGTAAAACACACTTACTTCAACCGATCTGCAGCGAGCCGTCTGGCTGTGATCCACAGTAAAGAAAGCTAAGGCGTATTTCTATGCGTTCTGCTCCCGAGATCCGCGGGGCCGCGTCGCACGCACCGTGGGCGAGAAGTCATCCGGCAATTACGCGCCGCGATAAACTCGGAAAGATTAAAAGCAGAGAGAAAAGAGGAATATTGAAAAAGTAAGAAGCAGGAAGCCCAGCTGCAGCAAAGCGTGGGGTGTGTGGCGAAGAAGAGTCGAGGTCGGTAAGTGCTGTCATCCAAACAAGTGCGCTCCGAACCGACTCGGTAATTAACATTCCCTACTGATGACAAAGGGGTCTGCAGCGCGTCACGCCGCCGGCGCGCTTATCGACCCCTAGTACAAACCAAGCACCGTGCACTCGTGTCGAACCACGCTCGACCAACCGTGAAAAACGTCGGCCGCGCGGGGTTCTATAGGGTTCTTCCAGCGCGCACGTGTGTATACTCCACTAACGTGAGCCTCTCGATATAGGTATTGACTCCAGGAGCGTGGAGTGGGAGAGGCAGACAGTGAGCGAGGGAGCTATAGATGGGTAAAGACAGCGCACTTGCCACAGCCCGTGGTATGCGGGTTTGCGCCACAGGTGGAATTCAGTATAACAAAAAGTTCGGCTAGTTCACGATGTTAGAAAAAGGAGGGGGGGGGGGCGAGAAAAGACGATTACCACGGCACGCCCCGTCTCCCTCTGCTCTTGTTTCTCTAATTTGGTCTCTCCCCCCTTTATCTTGAACAGGTGAAGTCGTTATTATTATTATTATTATTATTACTATTATTATTATTATTATTATTATTATTATTATTATTATTATTATTATTATTATTATTATTATTATTATTATTATTATTATTATTATTATTATTATTATTATTATTATTTGACTTGCATTCATCGATAGAAATGCACAGAAAGGAAAAAGGAAGGGAGCAGGCTGAGAACTGCCACCTACGGACACAACGCCTGCCTGCTCTTACGGGAAAGAGTAAGATATGGAGAAAAGTAGGATAGTACATGACAGGAAAGTAAAAGTAAAACAGGAACAGTGAAAATCAACTTTCAAACCTTTATAACAGACCTGGCGCGTGTTAGAAACGAGACAGACCAAACGTTCTTTATTGTTCGCGACATTAAACAACTCAGAAATACCGACAAACATGCTGCAACTGCCCTCTTTCGTGCAACCACGAGGAATAAATGTATTGTATGTGCAGTTGTAGTGACGGTTGCGTAACATCGGCAATGGTGGTAATGTATGGCTAATATTTGTGGTTGCAGAGCTTGCTATCCCTTCTTATAACAATGCAATAAGCAGGAAGGCTTCATCTGGACCAGTTCGTACAACATTCCAGTGTAGACAGTGCGCCAAGCGAAATGAACGAAGGACTTAGGGCAAAGGCTACAGAACACACTTGATCTGTTCTTCTGCGCTGAAGAAGTGCTCTGGTGAGTACTCCATGGCGTTCCAATCGAACAAATATAAAGTACTCTGCACTGTGAGTGCGATCTGCAGGTCTACGCCTGATGCAACCTGAGTGAAAAATGTAATAAGGATAAAAGAAAAGCAGGAAGGCTAAGCATGGCTGAGCATAGGCTTCTTGTCGAGACCTGTTCAGCACAGTGGAGTTTCTATTCTGTGACCTAAATGTGACGTCATGCAGTTTTCTTACCATGAGCAGTATGATGATACTCAAAAGCAGACCTGTAGCCCGTTTTTCTTTTTTTTTTTTGCGGAAGAGGGGCATTTGCTAAAGGCATCATTATATGACCTATTTTCATGTTTATCTTCGGTAAAAAACGCTTCTTTTTTTAAATTTCAGGGGGTTCCGGGCCCATAGCCCACTCCCCTGTAGAGCAATCTATCGCTAACAAAAAACATTGAGGAGCTACACAGTACAATATGGGCAACCATATGACGCTTGTTCGTCAGCTCCAGAAGAAAATGTGTATTGTCACTACGGTCTCGTTAAAGAAAAACAGCGAGCCGAAATAATACACCGTCTACATGACGTCCCGCTGAATATTCAGATAGTTGCTCTGGCACGTAAAACATTGAAAATTAATATTCGAACTTTTCATTTCAGAAAGACGATAGGAATTTTCCTATTTTTTTCTCAGAAACGCGCAAGATGTTTTTAAAACGAATGTGCTGACGCTCTGCGAAAAAAATTTCTCAGAGCGGGCAACTTGTTACTACCAATTGAGGATAGAATAAGTTGTTGAGTGCACGGATTGATGACACCGGGCGCACAAATACATTTTTGCCTACAAATAGGTACCCCTTTATCAATATTTTGCTTTAAAGTCTCAAATCAATCTCGTAAGCGTCGTCTGTTGCTAGCCCTCAACACTCCGCGGTATATGCAGTCTTCTCCCGCTGATCGACTCTGCAACTCTCATCACCGATGTAACGCGCGGGAAACGCTGTTCAACCCCCTCTCTGAAACTTTTGCAATTAAAATTTTCCAAATACACGCGCACACATGCATACTCACACAGGAACATACACCTAAGGTATGGCTTCAGTCCACACCCTCAGGCGAGAGTGCTCCAGTGCATTGTACGAAAGAGATGTCTCGTACCACGCGAGGGTGATGGACTCGTTACTGACTGCATCTTTGTTTGTGCGCTGCATTAGGTACTATCTTTTTTCTCTCTTTCCACTTTTTACACTCCCTCTTTCAGACTCCCCTTACCCACTCCCACGTGTAGGTAGCAAACCGGCTTTCCTGCACTGGTTAGCCTCCCTACCTTTCCTTCTCAACCAGAGTCTTCTCTCAACCACCTCCCGAAAAATTCCTGTTACTCCCCTCGCTCTCGTGATATAGCTTCCCATACAGTTCGGTTTGCCGACCGGTGTAAAAAAAAAAGAAATCAGGAAAGTTAAAAAAAAAACGTTGAAGAGGAGAAACCAATACTTTAGTGAAGTCAGATTCCCCTGGGACAGACCACCTACGCCAGCATGTATCACCTTTACCCGTGTCCTCGCAAGTGTCCAATCTCTCGTCATCGATTCAAGCCCCACGATCATTTCTGTTTCCTCAAGCACGCTTTAGACAGCGCACGTTAGAAAGACAGAGAGTCCTGTATCCGTCAGTTCAAATCTAGTACACTGGCTACTGCAGCACATCAAACGTCTCGAGACCGTAGATAGACGCCCCCTCAGGGAACTGGCTGACCTAGTATTTTCTTTTTCTAGTAAGCCTGCAAACAAACTGCACACAGGCACGCCCATGCCTGTAGCATCGTTTGTATTGATCAAACAGCTTCGGCGCTATGGGAATGTAGCGCGTACGAACAAGTGTCCAAAATAGAAGTAACGAAGCCTGGTGTATACGTGACGAAAACAAAGCTCTCGGTGAATTGGTTTTGCGGAATCAAGCAAGGAGTGAGTGAGTGAAACAACTTTATTCGGTCCACAATAGACGCGAGTAAACTCAGCGTCACCTGACTAGGCCCACTCGGGGACCATCAGGTTAAACCTGACGGCCCTCGCGCGGGCCCTCTGGACGGCCAGGATTTGAGAGGTCTGGTCCTGGGCCTTAATGAGTCGCTTCATTTCTTCTTGGGTGAAAGGGGGACCGGCAGAGGCGCAGCCCCACAGTACATGCTCGAAGTCCGCATAACCACCACACAGGGGGCAGTCCGGGCTTGGAAACCGTTCAGGGTACATTGTGTGCAGTGCCGCAGGGCTCGGGTAAGTGTTTGTTTGTAGCAGTCGGAGAGTAACAGCTTGGGCCCTGCATAGCGAGGAGTGTGGTAGAGGCAGCAGTCTTCTTGACAGATAGTGGTGCTTGCATATCTCGTTGTACGAGCAGAGAGGCTCAGGTCGCCCAGGAGATGACTTGTCTTAATTTGGCGTTTTTCATGAATTAGGAAGCTTTAAATTCTGAGAAATTAACATTCATTTCCTCGTAGCATTGTGCTGTACAAACTGCTTGATGTTCAATATTTTCTTGTTCGGATTTCTTTCTCCTTGCTTGATTCGGAGGTTTGACTGACCGAATCAAGCAAGGAGAAAGAAATCCGAACAAGAAAATATTGAACATCAAGCAGTTTGTACAGCACAATGCTACGAGGAAATGAATGTTAATTTCTCAGATTTTAAAGCTTCCTAATTCATCAAAAACGCCAAATTAAGACAAGTTTTTCCTTCATCTAAGAAGTTTTCCTTTCTAAGAAATTCGTATCCATTGCCTTCTGGTTTGGCGCTACAAATGGCTTCACCGCGCTGTTTTCTTTGCGAACTCGGCCGTTGAAGTGACAAGAGCCCGAAAACGGGGTTAAGCAAACTAAAGGCGAATGCTATCCCGTGTTATTACGGCAAAGCCGTAACAGACATTAGAGGTATAAGGTTTAATGGTGTATCGGTACAAGCATTCTATATATAAAGTCCACTTCATCCTAAATAAGATGCGTAACAGCGCGTGCGGAAAAAAATCGCCGGTGCAGTACCTCACGCTAGCTGTCGCTTCATCCTCGGCACGCATAAAGGAAGTATAAAAAATAAATTGGGGGATCATCAAGCTTCACCTTTAAGAGCTGAACGCCATAGCGATATTCTGTCCCTATAGTGTACTTTAACCACTTGAGAGTGGCTTGTGTAAGTGAAGCTTCCTCAAATGGCCACATTCTGTGAAATGGGCAGCATGCTTTACACCACAGGCAATTATGCGCATGAAAGATTTTCGAAGTTGCTATGCACCCACTATAGGAGCTTCAGGAAATACGTGAAGTAACGCTTATGCGACCGGCTTTATATCCGCTTTAAATGTAATGATAATCACATTTAAAGTACAAGCGTACATTTCCTGATGACAATGTACGCTTGTACCACGCATTACTAATACGGTATTACATGCTGTATTGTGAAGCATGTATGCAGGACGCGTTGTTTTGTAAAGCGTTAAAGTTACATTCACTACATTTCCAAGCAGAGGAAGTTATTTTGGTTATCTTACCAAGCAGACGCATCGCTGTGTAGAGATCAGGTCTCTACAGACAAAAACGAGGACGGGACACCTTTTGACCTATAACCAAGCTTTTTTGGCCTCCACTGTTAATGGCGGTCAGGAATGGCCCGCTTTTACTGTGACCTTGATAAGGGACCTGCGCACGTGCTCTTTCACTAGAACATTGTTCAGTACCTAGATGTGCTCAAACAACAAGAGTTTGTTCCCGACTGGCTGTCCAGGGTTCAACCACTGGCATGCCTCAACAAATTTTAAGAAAAGTCGGTCCTATTCCTTTTCTTTTATTGCTTATCTTCACATGGTTATAAACTTAATTTCATTACAACTGGTGAATGTTGTTGATGTACATGTGATGCTAGTGAACCGGTAATAAAAAAAGCAATCCATTGCTGTGGGGTAGAACAGCTGCTTGCCACGCAAACAATCTGGATTCGATCCTCAATTGGAAACCGGAACTTTTATATGTGAAGCATTTCTTTGCGTACTGCACACACATTTGTGTTTATCTATCTATCTATCTATCTATCTATCTATCTATCTATCTATCTATCTATCTATCTATCTATCTATCTATCTATCTATCTATCTATCTATCTATCTATCTAGCACCTTGCGCCTGAGCGCTTTCATGATCCCCTCTCTAACTTGGCGTCAACCAAATTTAGTATGGTATAGTATAAGATGGTTTGGTGAAGATGATAATGTCTCAAATCCGCCACGTATGTCGTAAAACACTTTCCGCCAGACATTGGCACATACCGGTGGGTGAATATGTGCCACAGGTGATTGACAGAGTTCGTATCTACGCAGGAAAGGCGAGAACACACATGGTTATTTGTAACGCGTTATAGCGGTAAGAAAAACGTGACATTGGCCGTGTTGACTCGGTGAATGCGAAAAATAAGTGGCAGGGTCGCAGCGGGTGTTGAACCCAACATTTTTTGTGGTATTCGAATATTCCACAACAGAGCCACGACAGGTCTCGGGGCTATTTGTTAAATAGACCCTAATGGTCGCGAAACGTCAATCGTGGTTGCAGTGCTGGCTATCCAATTTTATAATCATTGCACATGTACTCCCATAATACAGCCGTCCCATCGGGTTAACGTTAATTGTAGCTACGTGCCATCCGCTGAAGGTGGTTTATGTAGCAGGGCTACCATACTCGCGAGTGCCAGTGCTTTGTATATTCATTTATCGCTTCTGGGGTTGCTAATACTCATGTTCCTGTTGGCATCGTTGCGCATGTGGAAAGAACTGGTTATATATACATCTGCGGCTGTTCAACATATGTCTGTGCGTGCAACATATGTACATATATTTAGGTCATTTCATAATAATACAAGATGGTCACCTTCCATCCACATGCGTCGCATAACGTCGATTTCCAAGGCACGTGGATATGCTGAATTTTTATTATTTATTCTATATACATCTTACTCAATTTTTCGGCAATGCACAAGGTGATTTTTCGCTGACTACCAACGATGCCATTACCGAAATTTCTGCGAATCGAGCTCTTTATGGCCATCACGTTATTATTGGCTACCGCACAGTCAGCCCTAATTTTAGCTCGCCGTAGCCACGCAACGTCCCCGACCAAATAAGCTCGAAGCACCAAGTGAATTATTTGTCTCGTAAAACTCCGTGCACTCAACTTATCCCCAATACATACGCAACCTGACATACACCAATATTTTACGTGCTATCTTACTCGTTGGAAAAAAGTAAAGCAAGACAACGCAGCAGAAATCAGCTGTCGCGTCGTAAACACTCAATTCACTAAGGTGAGAACGCTATGGAAATTTTTCAGAAGAAAGTTTTTGAGGGTTACCTTGCATTTTCAGTTTGCAATCTTACAGCTTGAAGACTGCCTCCTCCCTTTTCTTTTCGTGTACAAATAAATCTAAATTGGAGATAACGATAGGTTCACTTTACATACGCAGTTGGTATAAGGCAAAAAAGAAGGTGAACAACAAAACAACAAGACCTTTTTTCATCCAGCCGCAAGCCATTCTCGAAGTGCGTATTCGCTCGCCACTACAGCTGGGCATCAGAACATTGCTTCAAAAGTCATGAAACAACGCCCGCGGCACTATGTCATCTCTCCATGGTTTTTCAGGTGAACCCCGCGGTCGTCACTCGATGCACCATCACAGCTTTGGTTCCGTGCTCCAGCCGCCGACTTAGACGAAGCTCTCCAGAGAGCGAACCTTGAGATTCTCTTGTCTACGCGAACTTTCTAGGTGCCTGGGTCGCTTGTCTCGGCTATCACAAACACGGCCGCTGAGTAAAAAAGAAGGCCCGGCAGCCGTGGAACAAATATATCTTCGGCGGAAATTCGATTTGGGAAGAGAGACAATATATTGAGTTTCAGGGACAGAACTCTAAAATAGTGTAGGGGTATGCAAAGTGGTGTGAAAAATATGCATTTTTTTGACGTGGCGCATACTTCGGGAACTTCTGTTGACCTGCATGTCTTTGCATTCGCATAAGGCCTGATTTCTCGCTTTTTCTCTAGGATTCATGCCCCTGAATGTGACACGTGCCCTATAGTACGTGCAGGTCAGGACTTCAGGCCAATCTTTTGTAACCTTGTAAAAACAACGCTTTCGTTGCTCTGCGTGCTTTTGAGTTGCTTAGTGCTGCTGAATCATACGTTTTAGACCAATGAGGAAGTCTCAGATGCGCTACACCATGACCGCCATCATCATCATCACGATCACGATTATCGTCATCATTGAAACACCTTGAAACAAGGTTCCATCACGAGAGTCTAAGGCTTTTTAATTTCTTCTATTACAAAATGTTACGGGTTCATCCGTCCGAATTCGTATAACACCCACCATTAGCCGCTTAACATGGTTCCTTCACACAAAATAGGTGGCCGAGCTGAAGTGCAGAACGAACACTTTTCTGCACTCTTTTTTTCCTCGAGCAATCGTCCATTGAAACGATTCACCTACTGATGTGGTAAAACGCCACAACAAGGATTATTTTCTGCATTCGTTAGGATGTATGGCTCCACAGGCACTGCTGCACTTGATGGGGCGTCATGTGACGACATATATTTCCTTGCTTTGTGAAGTTTGAATGGATGCTGAAACGTTTTTTGTGTGTTGGCTATGTGAGTACGGGATCAGTGCTTGTATGTTCTTTATGCTGTGAGGGTATTTGTAATATGCGCGGTTTGAGTTTTGCTAGCGTTTAGTGCCACGGATTTTGTTTCATTTTGTTGTTCTAGCATATTTTCCACTGTCAATATTTCGCAACATATAACTTTATGTAGTTGTTTTTATCTCTCTCTCTTTTATATTTTCTTTTTATCGAGCTTGCCTTGTGTTAAATACTTATGCCTATGGCCTTTATGAAAGGCCGGCAGTATTTAACAAATAATAGATAGCTAAATACACAATAAATAAATAACTAAATAAATAAATATTATTCCCGTGGTTAAGCTAGTCCTACGCCGTCCTCATAAAATATTTGTCTGTCGTATTGACCTAATCCTGCATTCTTAAGCATTTGTCATCACCAGGCAGATGTCGAACTTCACCGCAAGCACTCAGAGTTTACTGCCATTTCGCTGAGCCTGCTTATTCTCCTTCTAACAAACAGTGACATTTCTCGCGAAGCGAAACGTCAAGAAAGCGTGCGCATTTATATTAGCGTTTCCCATTACTGGAAGCAGAAGACGCGTCCCCATCGAAACATTTCCTGATTGTCATTCAATTTACCGGGGCGATAAGGGTCGTTAAGCATCGCCACATACATTCGCGGATATAACAGCTCATTCGCACCGAATGACGCTTGGTTTGCATAATTTCGTGCAAGTACCTTAGTCATTAGCGTTACGCTCACATGAAAGTTGCCTTAGCTTTCGCGCGAAGGTCAATGAAAGCTTCGTTAACGCCAGCTCACACGTAAAAGCACGGAATTTCTTCACAGCAGACAACCACTTCCCCCAGCGCCATTAAAAACATTGCGAGCCTTTGCTCGCTGTCGAGACGAAATGCGCACCCCGAGCGAGACAGTGTGCCGTCAAACGTTAGAAAACAAACAAATCGGCGCATTTCATGCACCAATCCTTTGAAGTGGCACGCGCCTTGCGATACACTCTTGTTCCTCTTCTGTGCACTTCCGATGGAGCACTTACTTCCGGTTTTCTGAATATTTGGAAGCATACATTTAGTAAATTGTAAAGCTCGTACGAAAAAAATTGGCGGATCCCATGTATAGTGGGAATTGATGATATTCGAAGCATGAATTAGAAGTGTTGATATGTCACTTTAAAATCAGCACAACGTTACGAGGTAAAGGTAAGTGAAGCCGTACACGACTTCCGTGTCATGATTATCATGTTTGAATGTGTCGTTTACCTTCGTCACCCATTCATGTGACGTGATATTAAATTTAGTGTATGTGGAGCTAGCGAAACAGCGGCGAGCCCGCCATCAGCGTGGTATGTTGTCATGTTCTTACATGACACGTATGTCAGGATTATCATGTTTGCACCAGTCATATACCTTCGTCATCCATTGATGTCACGTAACACCAAAGTTGGTATATGTCGAGCAAGCGAAACTGCCGCGAGCGCATCATGAAGGGCCCAGCTACAATGTAGCGTTGACGCGCGCGCTCGCTGGGCACAGCAACGCTACATTAGCAAAACGCAAGCAATGTCTGACGCCAGGCGCCAACCGGCGCAAATTGCGACATGCTGCATTTCGTGGGGATGCTATAGAGTAACTTTACTCTATGCCGATGCATTACCTATACAATACTGCGTCTCCCTCTTTTTGTGACGGAGGCACGACGGACGCACTGAAACGCGCATGCGTTAAAGCAACGCATTGCGGCACGCTCCAGCGAGTATATGCCAGGACCGGCGCCTGGCGTGGAAACGCCGGCGTGACGCGACGAAATGAACGCCGGCGAGCACGCACACCGCGTCACGTCGAAATGTATTGGTGCCTTGACTGTGGCATGTAGTCATGTTGTCACATGAATTGCATTTCATGATTATTATGTTCGCACCAGTCACATACCTTCGTCATTCATTGACGTCACGTAATACCAAATTTGGCATATGTGAAGCTATCAAAACGGCCACGAGCGCGTCATAAGTGTAGCTAGTAGTCATGTCGTTACATAACACGCATGTCGTGATTATCATGTTTGATTATCATGTGTCATTTACCTATGTCGTCACTTCACGTCGCGTAATACCGAGTTTGGTACATGTGGAACTATCGAAACGGCCGCGAGTGCATCAGGAGCGTGGCATGTAGTCATGTTGTTACATGACACGCATGTCATGATTTTCATGTTAGAGTCTGTCGCTTGGGTTCGCCATGCAATCATGTCATACCATACCAGTTTTGCAACATGTCATGTGAACGAAACCACCGCAAGAGCTTCAGGACAATGAAATGTAAATCATGACATTCGTGACATACATATCATGATTTTGATGATATGACTAGTCACATATGTTCTTCATACAGTCATGTTGTACCATACCAGCTTTAGCATCGATATCATAATCTAAACAGCCAGGAGAACTAAAAGTCGTAGGCGGCTAGATAGGATAGGTACGCTCAAAGTCACCGAAGTTTGCTAAGAAATGCTTCGCATTTATTAAATGGTTCTTCTTTAGGTTATGAGTTATCTTGTATACATATCACATAGGAGCATAATGTCGCGTCATAAAGTTTCCCAAAATTTGGTAGAGGAATCTCGGGCATTGCGATTGATCAATACCATGGTCAGCCCCCATTGGAATGACGGGTAGTACATGGATTTGCCTAGTGCCCGTGCTTGTGGGCTTTGTTTATTGTTGTGTCCCAGTTATGTTGCAAATAAAAGAACGGATTGTTGTGAACAACGCGAACGCTTTTGTTTGGTGAGTCTAAAAAGGTCAAGGTAGTGAAGCGTAACAGCTGAAGTTTGTTTTGTGGCAAAGCGGACTCAGGTCATGCGAAAACTGAAAAAGTGAAGTTTAGAAAAATCCGTTTACTACCCACCGAGAAAAGGCACACCACAAGGTGCTGTGATCTTGCCTACGCTTTTCAACATAGCCATGATTGGTCTAGCCAAAAAACTCGAAGATATTCCCGACATCCGACACTCCTTCTATGCGGATGACATCACTATATGGACAACCAAGGGTAGCGTTGGCAGAAAAAGAAGAGCGGCTTCAACTGGCAGCCAAAACCATCGAAGAGTACACTAAAGAAAGAGGACTTCAGGGCTCAGCAGACAAATCGGAACTCATTCGGTTCTCCAAGAGTATAAAACAAAGGACAGACCCGAGCCTCCGCCTTAAGTTCAAGCTAGACGGCAATATTATTCCAGAGAAAACGACCGTTATAATCATGGGGATGTGGTTACAGCCCAATCAGCGATGTCTCCACACACTGAATATGCTTAAACGAACAGCTCAACAAATCGTTCGTATGATAGTTCGAATAACGAACAATCGTGCTGGACTGAAAGAACAAGATGTGCTTCGTTTGGTAAAGAGCTTAGCCATCAGCATGCTAACATAATCGCTACCCTACCACAACATGAATAGAGAGGAGAAAGAAAAAGCAGACAAAATAATAGGGATGGCATATAAAGCGGCTCTGCGACTACCACAAAGTGCTTCAACTGCGAAGCTATTAGCGCTCGGACTTCACAATACATTTGATGAGTTGGCTGAAGCACAAGTAACCACCCAGATTAACCGCCTGCTACAGACGCCAACCGGCAGAAAACTTCTTCAGAGTATCGGCCTCGGTGAACAAGTATACAGGCACATGGAAGAGCAAAGGAAGTGACGTGCTCAGTCAGAGCCTAGTACAAGATATGCCCCCTACCAAAGAACATGGACCCAGTTTTACATGCTGGAAGACGTAAAGCAAAAGCCGCTTATATAGATAAAAAGACAAAATATTTGAATACGGTGAGATTTACTGACGCTGCACCATATCAGGCAAATGCAAAGAACATGGTGGCTGTGGTCACAGACCGAAAAGGAAACGTCACAAGTTGTGCCTCCATAGCCCAAGCCTTTATCACAGAAGCGGGGGAGATAGCGATCGCGCTGGCAATCAAGGAGGACAGGGAGCGAAAAGCCTTAATGACAATAATCCCAGATTCGAAGGCTGCATGTAGGAATTACGAAAAAGGTAGAATATGTATGAAGGCCTTCCAAATTCTAACCAAAGCTCATAAAGACTTTCCAAATGAGTACACCCAAACCATTATCTGGGCGCCAGGGCACGAGGGCGTCACCGGGAACCAGTTTGCGGATGAGGCGGCTCGAGGCTTCACAAATCACCGAGCTTTTTTGCACACTGCAATAGAGGATATAACGACCCTAGACCCTAAATTTGGTACAATTCTTCAGTATTACAGGGACAATAGAAAACTGTATCCAGCACCGCATAAGAAACTTACAGCAACGGAATCGGTGGCATTACGCAGAGTCCAAACAAACACATACACAAATTTACACAGGTTACATGTATTCTACCCCACAGCATACAGAGATATGTGTCCGTGGTGTGGGGCCACACCAAGTCTGTTTCACATCGCGTAGCAGTGTACGCATCACAATCAAGAACACAACAACATGAACAACACAGAGGAACAATGGGAGGCACTGCTGTCCAGCTCGGCCACTGTTGATCAGCGCTGGCTGGTCAAACGGGTCAAGATGATGGCTAGGGCCAGAGGAGCCCTGGAATAGGGGCCCGACCATTTGGAATGCTCCGCATTATGCGCAAATAAGGTTTTCACTCAATCACTCACTAGCCGTCATTCTGATCCTGGCTGAAGCGCCGTGCGTTGCTGTTTTCATCGACACTAGCGCCACATGTTCCTTCTAGTGTATATATAAAAAGCTATATGGCTTACATCAGATAAAGGTCAAATAATTATCAGAATAGTTAACGAACGTTAACTGAATGAGCTCATTGGAAGTTCAGACGATTTTCTTTCGGGCAGCTGGACCGACCCGCCACCTGGCGGCGCTGATCTCAACCACGTGCTTCTTTCTACTGGGTCTGTGATATCCGCTTCATTGGAGCGAGATCAAACGAAGTTAACCCGAGAAATACACCATTGCAGAGAACGCGTTCGCCGGCGTGCGGGTGCCGCTGTCAGACGCCAAAGCAAAGAATCAGAGTCACCTTGAATACTCTTTTTTTGCTATTTTTATCATTTGCTAACCTCTATCAGTCAAATAAATTCAAGACGAACGTCAGCATGGCGACAAGATTTTTTTTTCTTTCGGTGGCGAGAGGGGAAGGGCACACATGACAAGGGAGTTTTTTTCATGGGGGCATGGAAGTGGGCACGTATGAATTTTTGTCTTGACTACGCTTTTGGAAGAGGGCAAGGGGAGGAGGCGCACACGAAAATTGGTGGGGGAGGGTCTTCACCTCTTAAGTGCCCCTTCGCTGGCGCCACACCTAAAGGAATGAGTGTTTAAAGCTACGGCAACGATCTACACTTGGAGACCTTGATAGCTCCGTACCTCGATCAGAGCCTCGATGATAAGACACGCAGGGAGTGCTCTTCGTGATTACTCACTGGGCACACGTTTACGGATCTGTTTAGTGTTGTTATTATTGCTCCCTTTGATAGTGTTGATATATTATTTACCATATCTGATAGTCCCGATGTGAGTGAGTTCAGAGAAAATTATCTGTGTACGGGCTCTATGCGCAATGTGACCCCGCTGTATGCGCAGGACTATTCCCTTAGACTAGGCCTGTGCTTTATACGCCGCACAGTGTATATTTACGCAGTACGTCTGTTTTTTTATCATTCTTTCATTATTGCTATTTTTTCTTGTCTTTGAGTAGTTATCTTACATCCGTATGCTTGCATAACATCGATCTCAAGGTACGGGGGATCTGCCGAATATTTTTGCTATGACATACTGACCATTAAATGACACTCGATGTCATCTGCCTGCCGGTCCCCCACCAATGAAAGGGTGCCACCCTTTCTCGATTAAAATTTCTGCATACACTCCTGCTTGCCTTCCCAAGTTCCCATATTTCTTTTCATTTTTGCATTAAGAAATACTACACTAAAGCTCCCACATGTAGATTACGATTATTATATTTACCAGTATTATCATGAGAAGCACTAAGTCGCGCAATGTCCCGCACCCTGTGCTTGAATCTACAAGAGACGTCGAGGAGCAAGGCAAAGTAGTAAAGCAAAATAAAAATATTTATCAAAAATAATCTGGCGCAGAGCAGAGCATCGAGACTCCTTACCGTTCTATATGCTGCTGGTGTAAGCATGCGCCCTCCAGCAAAACGTATCGTTCGCTTCTGCTGGTCGAAATATTCATCCTTGGGCTTGCCGGAATCTCTTGGGACAAAGTTTCAACGTACACAACACTTTCGTTGAGAGGTATGTGTTTTTTTATATACACCTATAGACCCGTTTCGAGTGAGGCGATGCTGTGCGCCGCGTTGCCGTCACGGTCGGCTTCCACTTCTGATCGAATCCAGAACTCAACACTTCTGGTGTGGGAAAGCCGGGAAACCAGGCTGTGAATTACGTTCGAGAAACGGCGATAAAGTGTTGCCAAGGTTCCCTTTCTCTGCAGGATTTGGGAATCACGACGCTTAACGTGCTGCAATAAGTGTGATCTGGAATAAGAAAAAGTGAGACAGATGGTTGTATCACAAACGTCATACATCTGCTTCGAATAATGTTGACTGCAATGGTCCATGTTTAGAGTCAACGCCCGGCGGTGGTTCTAGAAAAGGGATTATCAGCCACAGATGTCTCGGGGATACCTTGTGGACTGGTGTTATTGTGAGAGCCTCGGCAGTAAGGTAAACGGAGGGCCATAAACTAACGCAAAATGTTTTTTTTTTTTATTTCTACCTCGTAAAGAACGGTGAAACTATAGCGCCACGCTAATTCCATTTTGAGATCTTGCCAATTTTCTGCACGGTCTGCAGCCACATACAACCTGTTTATAGCTGCGCGGTGTTGTAGCGATCACAGTGCTCAGCTGCTGACGCAAAGGTTGCGGGTTCAATGCCGTCTGTGGCGGTCACTTTTCGATGTAAACGAAATGGTAGAGGCCTGCGGACTGCGCCATGTCAGTGCACCCTAAAGAACGCCAGATGGTCGGAATTGTTGTAGCCCTCCAATAGTCATATCGTGGCATTGACACGTAAAACCGCAAATATATTACAAATAGGCAGTAATGAAACTTGTACCCGGCTCTGAAAGAAGTAAACACGTGTGGCGAGACTAGTGACTTTGTCGCGAAGCGAGGCCTGCGATATTTATTGAATGACCAATCGACGTTGCGTAATTACTTCGGGTATAAAGTTGCTTGCCTCGTGTCACCGGGCACGACAACATGTATCCCTTAGGCCGAGACACGGTGCTAGAAATCGCTGCACCCGGGCTCACCTCGGAAATACGATGCGTGGCCCAGTGCTGGGAAAAGACGCGCAATCAATGGAGCAATTACGGACGTGATTACGCGGTGCACTATCGTTGAAGAGCACCGCCTAGGAATCACCCGAAAAAATAATAATAGGAAAGTGTGACTATATAGGTTGCGGGAGGGGAAAAGGAATAGCAAAGGCATGTGGCATCCTTCGTTTTCTCGTGCACTACGAAATCGGATCGCTTCGTTTCACCCGCCCTCTTGAACAATACGTAACAAGCAATTCTGCTACATAGCTCGGGTCACGGCGCGGGTTTGTCAGTGTGCAATTTTAGAACATTGCTACCACGCGAACATCACGAGCACCTTAGAAACGTGGATGGTTGGGGTATAGTCTGCCGTTCCAAAGCCCTGCTGGTGATTTCCCAATTTCTTGTCGTTTGTAGTCCTTTAGGCTGCAGTGTTCATTCGCAGTTGAGTGATAACGGTTCTCGTTTTGTTAAAGTGCACAACATTGCTAGCAAATTTCACGAAAACGTCCACCATTTTCTCGGTTACTGTTGGACGCTTGGTTATCAAAATGCAAAACGCGCATGCACCAAAGAGAGATGGCGCGAACTCAATAACGCGTGATCCTAAAGTGTGATCTAACAGACAACAATGCCAAAAAATGTATAGGGGAAGCTTTTAGACACAATTGTAATGTAATGGTGAAGAAATAAAAGTGGGTGAAAAGATAACTTGCCGTGAGCGGGAACCAAACCTGCGATCTTCGCGTAACGCATTCGATGCTCTACCACTGAGCTACCACGGCAGCTATCCCCTCAGCCACTTTATCGGTTTTACATGTGAATTTCAGCGCGGCAGTGTCAGTCAGCGCCACTTGTAGTTATGGCGGCGAGTGTGGCACACTCTTTAGGAGCCTGTTTGGCGTCACATAGCACGTGAACTTATTAGGAGCTGGCAGCTGACCAATAGTTCCTCGTATACAACCTAACGGCACCAAGTCTGCCAGTACGAGACCCTCGTTAATGAATAAGGGAAACAAGTGAATAACAAGTGAATAATGGAAACAAGGGAATTTCCTGTGTTACGTCTCATAAATCGCATAGAAGTTTTACTCGCTCATAATGCTGTCTTCGAATGGAAATCTTGCGCCCTCACCCAGTTCCCGCACGTCCCTCTCGTTTCGTGCGTATAATAATTTTTGAAACCCACTCTGTAACCTTGCCATTTGCAAACCTGTGTACTTCACTGTGAGTAATCTTCAGTGTCGCTAATCACACCTTGCCATCGGTTCTGTCCGTGGCCCTGTAAACGACAGGTTCCACAGGCATTCGCCGTCAATCCACGGATATAGTGATTTCTGAGGCTTTGCGAGTCAGAACCACGGCATGTTTCTGAGGTACACACGCCTGGGGTGAGAGACTCCTTGTTAGGTAGTTTTAAAACAAGGTCGGCAGATACAGGGATCTTTAGTGGGACCTCATATTACAAAACAAATGAAAATTATCGGCATACTCTGACACGTTTTTAAACATTACATTCTACAGTATATCGAAATGCTTTAGAATACTGATATAGCAGTCGTATCGGATCACAGTAGTACAGCCTCGTATAGCTTGTAGAAGTCAGCGTTTATGTCACGAATACGAGATCAATCTGTGACCCTTGGTGATGTAACCTTTACAGGAAGAACTTGTCACTGTGAAAGAGAGATGTGAAACATAAGACGGGTTCATAAATACTGTTCCATGAACGTCGGGAGCGCGGAATTTAAAGGCCTGGATGGCTATCGTCACGGACGGAGTGATCGTGGCTTGGTCCCTCGGGTCACTCAAATTAACGAAACATTTTTTCCGTCTTTTTTTTTCATCTCTTCATGTGCATTTCAGCGATGTCATATCGGTGATGAAAATGACGCTACTGAAGTCTCGATGGACACTGGGAAAACCACTTCATTTTAAGAAAGACCATCGCCTAAAAAGGTATATACTGCAGAAAAGCGACCTATTCTTGTGCATAACTCTGAAGCCAACTTGAACTTTGTTTATTAGCTTAAGAACTTGTGAATAAAAACCAAGTGAAATCATCAGTGACGAATAACATAGCTAGAGCACTACTTCACTGTGACAAAAACATATTTCGCGCAGTTTATGGTGGTGTTGACAGCCAGCAGGCAAAGCGACAAACATTATAGAGAAATGTTGCGAAACACGTCTAATCTTACGGTTCTCGAGTGATACTAAGCAAGAATTTAATAAATGTTTGGCGCAATACGAAAAAACGCTGCAGGGCAGGAAAGCATGAGCCGACGTATACCTGAACGTTATTTCGCGCAACAGCACGGAAAATTGATGAAGCATGCTAGTGAACGTAGCATCACGATGCAGATATCTTTTTTTCCCCTTGATAGATTTCACCTCTTACATTTCCCCTGGTTCCATACACACGTGGACTATATAGCCCATACACACGTGGGCTATATCTCATGGGCATCAATTAAACTAATAACCCGGAGCAAGCAGTCTTTCCAAGCACTATAGTTTGGGGAAGAACCGGTGAGAATGGTGGTGCGAAGTTTGCAAGCGTTGAGCACGTGCGTATTTTTTTTTTTCGAGCCACGAGTAAAATACAATGCAATTGAAATACGCTGCCCGCTTTCGAATGAACGTGAATCGCGAACTACAGTGGACGTTTCTAGGAATGTTCCTGAAATCAGAAAACCCAGTAGTTTATTCTTGAACTCCCAGCTCCGATCGTTGTTCCGCACGCAGGCGTTAGCCATTTGTTTGATGTAAATACTCTGGCACTGGTTTCACAATTCCTCTTAAAGAATGGCTGTGTCAGAGCGTATTTTCGGACGTATGCGCCTATTCGCAAAACGATATAGCTTTGCTTCGTTACGATCGTCACTAGTAAGTTTGTATATATGCCACGCAATATGGTTATTACATCCAAGTAATTTGCTCAACATGAGATGATATAATAATAATCGTCTCTCAAAGAGAAACAGGTTAAATAGATGAGCATCTGTGTATCTTTGTAACACATTGAAAGTATGTCGCTGAAAGCGCTTCAAAGAGGGCCTCAACGTGCCAAATTAGCAAACGATTTCTTTTCTTCTAACTATATAAGCTTTTTTCTTCTATATGGTATGTCAAGTACAATGTAAATATGTGTACAAAACAAACTTTGCATACACACACACACACACATACATATATATATATATATATATATATATATATATATATATATATATATATATATATATATATATATATATATATATATATATATATATATATGTGTGTGTGTGTGTGTGTGTGTGTGTGTGCGTGCGTGTGTGTGTGTGTGTGTGTGATTTCTTAAGCCGCACTTAAGAAAGAAACGCATCTCGGAGACCTAAAAGAAAGCAATTTCGCTTTCGAAGACCCTTTTCATAATCTCCTCGTGCGCTTTTCTGCGCTGCATATTCATCCAGCTAACGGCGGCGCCTGTCATCCTGTAAGTAGAGACGAGGCTCCGTAGTTCAACGTGTTGGGGCTCGTCTATTATACTTGTTTATATCCGGACAGCCTAGAATGCGTTTTCCACGTTGGAGAGGAAGCAAACCTCACTTTAACGTGCCGTTAATTAGGCAAACTGCATCGCTAGGAAGCAAGCTTTACAATTATCAAAAGGGTCTCACGCCACCTATGCAAGACCAACTAGCTTTCTCTCCCGTTCTTTTCAGATATATTTCGTTCAAACACTTCATGTCAGTTAAATAAGAAAAAGCTAAGTAAATCAAAATTGCATCCTTCTTCCCATGTAAATCGTGAGGAAATGCGAGTGCATTTCTTGCGCTGAGAGTACACGGCGTAGTTATTTTAATGGCATAAACTGTTGTTGAGACAATGATTTCCCACCGTAATCATTTATTTACACATTCATCAGCCAGTGAATGGTCGGGAATGAGCCGCACGCTTCAATCCAATTATATATACGTGCGAGCGAATGGACGGGAAAGTGGGGCGCATGGGAAGAGAGAGCGAACAACGAGAGAAGGAGCGATGAAGCACTGCACCTACCCTCTCCTACACTTTCTACACACTCACGGGAGCTGATGCGAGCGCCTGACACGCCTGAGCTCGCTCCTCTTTTCTACTCACTCTTCCCTACTCCTCTGCCCCCACCACGTGCTCCGGTTTCTAGGAGCGAGGATAAGCGCGCGCTCCCACAGCTGTTGCCATGGGAGAGGAAGTGAAAGCGGAGAGATAACAACTGCTGGCGCGCGGACACCGTCAGACGCCTGACCTGCCCCGACTAAGAAATGCATTCGCATTTAAGGACATCAAGGACACAACGGGGTTCTTCGAATCTAGGTACCCTGGGTGCCAGCCCCGTATTCTACCACAGAAGCACACCTGTGCTTGAAACTCCGCTGCAAACTGGACTTAAGCAGGCTGGACGTCCGAAAAGGAACCACGTATTATAAGCAATAAAGCGTTTTATAACAGCAAATGACAAGCAGGCATCACACAATCATAATTGCGTAACCAGTGGGTTGTCGGATGCTGCAACTTATTACAAAAGCTTCAAGCATAACTTTTCATTGTCGTCAGCCACAGCATAAAAGAACTGCACAAAACTCTTCGCAAGCGTGTAACGGGTACCACGCTTCTCCGCAGAATGATGAAGGATGGCATAGTCAGGGCATCTCTACTACACAAACATTATGATTAATGATGTAGCGGGCACGCTGCAAGTGGGCTTAAGGCAGTGCTCAAAAAGTGTTCGAAAAAGGATCTGAAAGGCAGTTCTTTCATCTTTCGCTGTGGCTGAGCTGCTCGCTCCACGCAAGGCTAGTGTTTTTTTTTTCTTCAAGACAAAATTTGTTTATTTTATTCTCTTGTTCACTGACAGCACATAGTCATTGCGAAAAGTTGGTCAAGATTGGATTTTTTATGAGAAGCTCAGGTACCATTAAAATCACCTAAAATTATGAGCTACAGATGAAATGAAAATAACGCACAGAAACTTATTGAGGAACCATCCCGAAACGTTCAAAAGTTCTCCATGGCTGAGCAGGCATTCTACGAAAGCGATCTAGGAGAGTGCTCTCAGAGAAAAATTGTCTGAAATTGAACAATTTATGCCTAGTTGTCCAAACCTTGTTTTTAAGACATATGTTTTCTCGAAGATAGAAAATCGCGCACGAGACTAAAAAATAATTTAAAAATAAAAGCTAATCAGTCATTTCATCGCACTTACAAACAGGAGATCGAGAGGACCGTTCCCGGCCATCCGTCTGATGATAAAAATTTCAGGTAGGTATCCCACAAGGCAGTCAGGTAAAAATTACCCATTCCTTTCTTTTTTTGTTCTTGTGCGTGTGCCCCTCTTTATTTTATTCTGTTCCAAATGACTTGCTGCATAACAGTTGTAATTCCTATCACCTTCGCTGCTCTATTTCTACAAGTTATGTAGCAAAAAATAGGTTGGTTACACACAAAAAATGACAAAGTAAAAAAACACATATGCAGCAAACTGAAACAAACGAAATAATATCAAAATCAACAGTTGGCTTGCCGGAGTTCACATTGCAGTAGAACGATCACAAGCACACATTTCTGACGAAGTGATAACCACAGTACACATCACTACGTATATAGCAGCACACAGCTGTTCGTCACAACTGCTGATGTAGCCCACTGTCCACTAGGAAGTCTTTTAGGAAGACATTTGGCATTTTCTGAATAGGCTTCGAAGGCTACGGTCCAAGTAACTTTTGTAAAATAAGAGGGCGTAAGTCCAAACTAACTATGTACGTTTTTAAGCTATTCATACGAAAGTGTTTTGTGCAGAGCCCACCCAGAATCCTGACACAATTTCCGTCGTGCATGTGACGTCAGTAAAAGGCACACGAACAAATGACAAAAAAAATCGGAAGAAGAAGTTGGGTTTATTTGGAGGACATGGGTGTCAAACACAATACCTCTCGCTCTACGACGATGTCACTCTGGGTCTTTACCAAATACTCCATTAACGCTCAAATACGGTCCAATACAAACGTGCCCTGTATTTTCCATACCTTCCCTCACCGTGGCCTTGTTGGCATGGGTTGGTGTCGCTCTCTTGGAGAGACCAAGCGAAGTACTCCATTATGGCTTCCATGCCAGCTTTCTTTCGTTCAACGCTTTTATCAAGGCTTCCCACTGAGCGTCCTTGAGGCTGTCTCCCCTATTCCAACTTTATTTAGCCTCAGTGCAGTTTGAGTGCAAGCTTCGTAGTGGCAAAACACGCCAGCGGGCACAGGGACGCCTTCATGGCTCAAGCTACGAGCTCTGACTTTCGACTCCCTGAAGAGGTATTGTATGCATGATCATAGGTGTATAGTTACCAAACTATCTGAATGTCCTACATATTTCATTTCTCTCATCAAACGACTGCACTTTTCATGAGGGCATATCGAGTGCTAGTGATTATGTGCTTGCTCATACCATCTTTGAGCGAGATTCACCCTACGTTATGTTCACATTTTCTTCCGAGGTTGTTGTATAATACTTTAGTTCTCAGCAAATTAATTTTAAGACCAAACTTTCTGCTCTCCTCGTCTGATTCAGTAATCATGTATTGCAATTAATCCGCTGTGGAACTCAGCAATGCAATGTCCTCGGCGCAGCGCAGGTTACAAAGCTACTCCCTGTTAACTATGATCCCTATAACTCTTCCTATTCTAGCCCTTTGAAAACCTCCTGTAAGTACGCGGTAATTAGCACTGGGAAAATTGTATTCCCTTATCTTACACCCTTCTTGATTGATTTTCTGTCGCTTTCTTTATGGGCCGCTAAGGCGAAAGTTAATTCGGTGTACATTTTTTTCAGGATGTTCCTATATGCTGCGTCAGCACCCTGATTCTACAGTGTCTGCACGACTGCTGATATCACTACAGAATGAAATGCCTCCTCGTAATCGCTTCGAGATAGGTAGCAGTGCACTTGAACTTGTCAAAGAGTACGTCCACTTTGGACAGGAAGTAACCGTGGAATCAAAACACGACACTGAAGTAACTAGAGCAGTAAAATGGGGTGGAGCGTATTCGGCAAGCATTCTGTAATCACGACTGAGTGATTGCTGTCTTCCCTCAAGAGGGAAGTATGTAACAGGTGCATCTTGCCGGTAGTCACCTACAGCGCAGAAACCTGGAGGCTTACAAAGAGGATTCAGCTTAAATCGAGGACGACGCCGCGAGCGATGGATGTGAAGACGATAAGGTGAACCTTCACAAATAAGAAGAGAGCACAGTGGGTCAGCGAACAAACGTGGGTTAAGGATATAATAGTTCAAATCAAGAAGAAATGGACATGCGCCAGGCACGTAGCGCATAGGCAAAACAACCGCTGGTCATGAAGGATAACTTAAACACAGGACCGAGTTGACTGGCGGAACGTAGGAGAGGCCTTTGTCCTGTTTTAGGCGTAGTCAGTCTGATGATGATGATGATGATGATGATGGTGATGATGATTATGATGAATATATTTGTCTAGGCTACTTCAGCTGCAACAAAAATTTATTCTTTATCATTGATGTCATTCGTCGGAATAGAGATAGGCGTGTTCATGGGTGCGAACAAATGAAACGGTGCTATAGCCGCCAAGGACTAGCAGACATTGTACGAGCTCTCAATATTTCAAGTAAAATGAACACTTACAACTTCAATGAGGACACGTTTTATTCTCGTGTTATACCGATTCCTAAGATGAAGGATTCAACATTTATTTTCTTTCATTTGCACACTTTAGGCTCTCAAAAATAATATGCCCAACAACTGATCTTCATCTAAAAAATAATGCAAGATGTTTTACCGATAAAGTTTAAACGCGCTCTTGCCTATCATTCCGGGGAGTTTAAATTATGTTGCATTTTTAGACATGCCCTTCTTGTTTAGCCTAATGTGTAGCAACGCTCTGAAAATTCTGAAAATACTGGATGTTATAAAATAGGAGCAACAATCTGAAATTAAGGCATTATTGAACAATGTGCCATACTCGCAGTTTTTTTTTATTCGTTTGAAATGATGGCCCTGATATTGCAAGATTACTGCACTTCGTAAATTCACGCTTTTGAAAGTATGCCAAGAGAAAATTTTAGCCGGAAGGAATTTTTTACATGTTCTTCTCATGTTTCGATTTCGCGCACTTCGGAAAAAGTGGTTCTGGTTCAGTGAAGATTACCCACTATTATTTTTTTTGAAAGCAGCAAAGTCTTCCTTTTTTGCGACAATAAGATTGGGATTGTTGTCAGGCGCACTCGGTCATAAAAGTATTTTACCTAGCGAAATTGAAAGGGTTCGCCGGACGTGACCCAACGCTGTAGCCTTAACAGTGGTAAATCCTACTGTTGTTGTTTTTTTTTTTCTGCTTGACATATTGTATCTACGTAGCGTGCTGTGGTGAGCAATCCTGTTTTAATTTCGCAAAAAAAAAGAAAAAATATTTAACCTCCACTTCAACTTCTCGTAAAAGGTTCTAACATTGAAGACGTGTTTCGGTTTCACACTCGAAGTAAGTATAAAAATGTCAATCTTGATGAGTATTCCTGAGAAACCTGTAGCCCATACAGGCTGATCAATAACCTCCCATTAATCAAAACCACTGCAGGCATTGCATACACGAACATGAATTTACTCGGTGATTTCTCGACGTCACTGTCTCTCGCCAAGATGACCTGTCTGCCGAGAATGCAGTGTGGTTTTTACTAATATTATTGTTTTTCCACATAGATAACAAGAAATATAGTACCAGCAGATTTAAAGTGTGTAATGCCAAAGGCACGAGAATCAGTCGCCTCCGTTAGGGCCATTCTACACAGTAGAAGACTACCGTTCATTATCTTCCGATATTTAAATAATAAATAAAATATTTTACTTCTTACTTTTTGTAATGAAGAAAATCGCAACTTCACCGATGAATAAAAATACACAGGATGGAGCGATTTGAATAGATAGATAGATAGATAGATAGATAGATAGATAGATAGATAGATAGATAGATAGATAGATAGATAGATAGATAGATAGATAGACAGATAGACAGATAGATAGATAGATAGATAGATAGATAGATAGATAGATAGATAGATAGATAGATAGATAGATAGATAGATAGATAGATAGATAGATAGATAGATAGATAGATAGATAGATAGATAGACAGACAGACAGACAGACAGACAGACAGACAGACAGACAGACAGACAGACAGACAGACAGACAGACAGACAGACAGATAGATAGATAGATAGATAGATAGATAGATAGATAGATAGATAGATAGATAGATAGATAGATAGATAGATAGATAGATAGATAGATAGATAGATAGATAGATAGATAGATAGATAGATAGATAGATAGATAGATAGATAGATAGATAGATAGATAGATAGATAGATAGATAGATAGACAAAAACTTCATCTCTATGGCACAGTACATTCACTAATGTGTCGTGGTCTAGGGAAGCAAACGTTTGTCAATAACAATCCTAATATATAATGTTTTACGTGCCAAACCACTACGCAATTGAGTCACGTTGGGTTGGAGGCTCTGGTAATTTTTACCATTTGGTGTCTTCAACATGCTCTCATGTTGAACAGTATACACGGGCCTCTGCCATTTAGCCTCCATCGAAGTGCGACGGCCATGGACGGGATGGAACTCGCGACCTTCGGGTCAGTGGCCGAGCCACTGTTCCACAAGACGGACCAAACTTTTTCAAAGTGACAAGTATATCATAGTGGGGTTACTAATGAAGCTTCATAGAAGTTATCGAAGGCAAGAATGAGATCATCAAATAGCGACCGCACGCAGTTAACATGGGTTGCACACGCAGTTGATTCGGTCTGAAGCGCGACGATATATATATATATATATATATATATATATATATATATATATATAATGAAAGCCTGTTCAGTGATTCGGCGGTATCGTCAGCATGGCGGCTACGAGAACTGGAGATGTCAGAACTGATTTGCAATCTATCGGTCACCTGCTGAAGTGCTATCAAGACTATCGCACCTTTAGGCTCTCGTTCCTCTTTTTGAGGTACGTCCAGCCGTAATCTTATACGGAAGTCTACGTTTATCGCTCCCTTCCGTATACAACGGGCGCAGATAGAAGCGTTGAATTCACCCCCAGTGGATGCACAGCGCTTGAGTTTCGTGAAAGCAGCGAGATTTGAGTGACATCCGGCTTAGTGGAACTATGAAGACGCAGCCAGTGCTGAGTCACGGACAACATACTGACTACAGCGTCGAAGGCAAACGATTAGAGTTCTTCCGCATCTGCTGCATCATTGGAGGGCACGTGTCTTTCGCGCTCGATCGGCGTTCTGCTCTTGAGCCTGCTTGCTTTAGAGAGGCGTTCACTGAATACACAGTCACCCACACCCAAATATTGCTGGTTTTCAACGAAAACTAGACGTAGGAGGTTCATTACGCTTGTAAAGATACGAAAAAAAATGTGCCGCATAAATATTTCAGCGGGTAACAGGCTCTATATAAGTCGCCTGCTGTGAATTCCTCCCACCACCTGCAGCTGCCATTTTGCCATGGCGCCTGTGACTTCACATGCAGCAAGTAGTAGTGCCCTAGTCTGCCACCACAGTTTCAGCCGCTGCAGATTGTTCAGTTTAAGTACCGAGCAGAGGAAAGCTGAAATGTCTCGATTTCATGCGCTGGTGACGACGAAACAGTAGGCAGATGCATCCGCAGCAGTCGTGCGGACGCAGACTCCCGTTGCGAATAGCTCGAAGGCTGCATCCGTTCGGCTGCTGCGGACGCGCAACTAAATCTGTCTAATATCGTTCGCCAGAACGCAGACGATCGCACAGTGAGCTGCTGGCTACGTAACAACTCGCGGGTACACCCATGTTTCCTTACTCTCAGGCGTTCGCATGTTTGTAAAAAAATATTCAATAATAAATTAAGTGATTTACCAAACGCGCTGAACTTTCGCCTCTTTCTTCGCGAACGCTCAAAGATTAACGAGCATAACTGAGATTGTGATTGAAAGTTCGGTGTCATGACCCCCTTAACCGCAGCGCTTTGTCAAGCGTAACCACAAGCAACTTTTTTGGAGAATATGCTTGTTTCATCATCTATAGTGCAGTAGTTATTACTTAAAAAGATAGTAATAAAATTATATGAGAAATAAACTTTCCTTCCAGCAGCTGCAATGGAACGAACCTACAACCTTCGGATAACGCGCACGACAATCTGCCAATAAGGTTTTAAGCGGAGATCGCTCTGCAGTCACCCGTTATGGGCATTTACGTTTGCGCGATCCTGGGATTGCTGGGATACTCGCAGCACTGCCGTCTGGTGTTTAATGAGTTTTTATAATATCAGCATAGTCGGCGATCTTAGCGCGCTTTCAGACGAGTCAAGGCCGACGCGCCCTACGCACGAGGAACTCGAACACAGGAATAAAGATAAAAATACTGTATTTCATTGCGTATGACCTGCCCCAGCTATAATTTTACAAAAATAAAAAAAGGAACATGCATACATCACACCTCTCCGATATAGCGGCACCCGCCCTTTTCTAAGCACATTTTCTAGTTTCTATCTTTTGTGCGTGTTTTATGCGTTAAAATTTAGTAAAAAAGAACAGATATTGTATTGAAAAGGAGCAATTTTGTATTGTTAGTAGTAGATGAAAATTCAGTGACCCAACTGTCTAACCGTCATATGGCGATCATACGTCACCTGTACGTTGATGTATAACCTAAAAAGCACATAGCATCTACTTGTTGTACTGTTCTCTGTTGTTCACTATAGGGTATACGACACCATCATTGCAATCGCACTCATCCGGATCAAGCTTTGCCGTTAGTGCATTTTATCGCTTTATTGCAAACACCACATTATAGTTACATTCCAGTGAGCATGACACAAGGTGTCTAGAAGTAGACATTTTTCTTTCTTCCACATGTAAGATGCAGAGGCAGATGAAGTATCAACAACAAAATCATCTGGTCTTCTCAACATCACCTGAAGCCGAGCGAAATTCAGCGAAATCTACATATAAATTTTAATTCTCAGGGAAAGCGCAAACTTCCACACTCATTACACCCATACTAGCTGGATAGCCCTATTTATTGCGTACACCGAATCATTAGTGACACACTAACGTGCAGTACTTTTAATGTGAAACAATTATTGCGAAGCCATGCAGCTCTTCCTGTTGACTGTCCTAATGTTGGAGAATGGACATCTTTAAATGAGCCGTGCACGCCTGCCTTCCTCAAACTCTGAGACTGTCAGCTGCAAAGTACGCGCGGCTTCATGACGTCATTCCACTGAGTTCAACTGCACGTGGCGCAGCATACTTGGCATCAGCTCTCACTCCAGCAGTTAGGCACCACCGCCCTGGCCAAATGGCTTTCTCTGCAAGACGACTCACCGACTTTCATATTCAGGCACCGGTATATAACCACCTGCGCACACCCCAACTGCCCCCCTGGCACGTACTCTGTGTCTGCCGGAGTGGAACACCCCATCATAAGACATACGAAACTCCACCAAATAAACCCTTGAACTGAACTTCGACCTCCATCCGGACTTCATCGACTTGAAGCTTCACTTCTCTGACGGCTTTAGTTGAGGGTAGCCTTCACAAAAACATACACAACTCTCAATGATTGACCTGACAGTGCGGAATGCGACGTCTGCGGCACCGATGAAGACATCGCTCATCTGTATGCCGTTGCCCTCGATTCGCCTCTGAGAGACAAAAACGGTTCTGACGCATTCCGCCTATTGGATGATCGGCCACGCCTCTGTGCAGATGCTGCCGGAGCACCGTCCTTCGTTCTTTCGCCTCGTCCAAAGGCAGTCACAGCCCTCTTGCACTTTTTGAGCCTACGTGTCTATGCAACGCCTGTAACTTTTGTGTAGTGCCACCGCTGCGTACGCCTCAGCCCATTCACTGCCAATGTTACCGTCTCTTTCTCTCCTCTCTCTCTCTCTCTCTCTCATCTTGTTGAGATGAGATAGAGAGAAAGAGTTTGCTGCCCTACGCTGATGGAACCTTCCCGTTCCCCCCACGTAGGGTAGCGAACCGGGCATGTGCCTGGTTAACCTCCCTGCCTTTGTCTCTTGTTGTTGTTGTCCTTCCTTCCAACTGCCCCTCTTGGCCGCGATTTGTGTACGGCGCCCAGATCTGGCATGTTTATTCACATATTAAAAGCACACTAACGCACTTACTCGCACACAACTAGCACTGTTTCACTAATAATAGTGACCACTAATAATAGTGTTTCACTCATAGCTGACCTAGTGATCACTATCGTCGACTAGCGCATCCACGAATGCTAGCTAATCGATGAATAGAGTTAGTTACCGCTGCCCAACATTGTGTGGATCATGGCCTTTGTCAGCTAGATTTAGATAATGTTGGCTAAATAATGACAACTGCCCGCTATAGGACTGGCTTCTGTCGTCTAATTATATGTATTTAAGCCCAAGTACGGCTGAATGATTGCTCACTATAGTGCATCCTTGCACATGTTGGCTGGCGTTGCCAATGGCTGGCTGGCTAAAAGGTGATATCTGTTTGCTAAGGTCGGATAATGTATACGCTATTCGCTGTCATAACGGCAACGTTGCGTTCACTTAGTAACAACCAAAAGATGTGCTTATAAAGCATCTTGAGCTCATCTTGCCTAAATTTTAATGGGGATGTTCTCTAATCGATGAATTTTCGGTCAATACCTTATCACCCTAAAGCTAGCGTCCAACACCATTGTTAGATGATTTCTGGGTACCCTGTAAAAGCGCCGTACTACCAGAAGACGTGAAAATAATGGCTTACAAAGCGGCAAGGTGTCATTGGCTGTGGAACGCATCACATTCCTTTCCACCAAGTTTAGCCGGCGAGCGCGCACTGAAAAAAAAAACAGTTGAGAACTTTGCGACAGTGCATCGATCGTTATCAGCAGGTATTTAGAAAACAGTTTTGAGGCTTAAGTCAGTATAGAGCCATTCAAATCTGGACACTAAGTAATGGGTTCACCTGGAGTGCTTTGTCATTTTTAAGAATATGACAACGGCGTTACAAAAGCTGTACGGTGAAACGAGAATGAAAACACCTAGGAAAATAAAACTTTTTTTCCACAGACAAAAACACGGCTTTTTTATGTTCGGTTTCCTTTCTTTCTTTTTTCCGTATTGAATAATGGTAAATTTATTTTTTGTTGCGAACATGTATAAGTCGTTGAAGCATCGATTGAGTGACCGCTAGTTACTTTTCTATATAAGTTAATTGAGCAAGAAATCGACGAAAGTATGAATTTATCTGTAGAGCCGCACAACAACTCATGTAATAATAATACCTTTTGCGTTTTACGTCCCAAAACCAGGATGTGATTATGAGAGATGTCGTAGTGGAGAGCTCGAGAAATTTCGACCATCTGGTGTTGTTTAACGTGCACCGACATCGCACACGACACGGGTCTCCACCATTTCACCTCCATCGGAACGTCATCGACCGGTATCGAATCGGCAACCTTCGGATCAGCAGCCGAGAACCCTTAATTACCTGTTTTGTTCTGTTCTAATTGTTTTGCTGTGGAGAGGTCGAGGTCCATATTGCCTCGGCTAGATTATATCACGAAGTTCAGCAGCGAAAAAATAAAGAATAATACACAAGGTACCCAAAAATTAACAATCCAAAAAATGTAGTAGCACACTATAACCAGTTCAAATATCATGCCAATACACAGTTTGCTTACAGCAGCTCGCACTGTCATAAACTGTTTACACGCATACCTTCCTTTTCTACCGTCAGTATATGCACTAACACATTTCATATATATAAGTCCCTGGCTGTCTATCACAGCCGCTTATCCAGTCCAGTCTCCACTCAAAATCTGTCAGGAAGATGTTCGCCTTTTTCTGAAGATGCATCTGAGGCCATGCTCCAAGTTTTTATTTAATGTGAAGGGCCGTCTGTCCAAACTTGCTAATTTTTCTTTAGGTTTTCTTTCTCTATCGCGTATTGAGCGCGCTCCAAAATAGCATGGCGAACATTTTCTTCTGCATGACCACAATGCCATTCTGGTGAGTTGTATTGATGTATCTTGTGCAGAAAGCTGTTTATGTATGCTACTTCCAATCGAAGTCTGTGAATTAATCTCTCTAAGTGTCGTCGGAGATGTGTCGCTATGAAAAATTTTCTGTGTTGATCAACTTCATAAAGTACTTTTTCCTCTGATTTAAAGCTATCAAACCACTTCTACATCGAACAATGGTTAGCTCCTTGCGTTATAAAATGTCGAACATCCGCTCCAGACATATGGATTGCGCAGTCCTGTCCTTCGTTCAATGCTTTCTTCGCGAGGCTGTCAGCCTCTTCATTTCCCTTTATTCCAAAATGACTGGGCATCCATTGGAATACGATGTTGAGACCCTGCGCTGAGGCATATTTCACTGATCCATCATCGACCAATGGTCTATGTGTTTCGTTAACGTTTCGTTAAATATGAACGCTCAACAACTCACTCAACAACCAGTTTTTATGCGCCTAGCTCGAAAACATAATGACCTATTTGAAAAGAAATGGCAACACGGAGCCGCACGCAGACAGAACTTACACTCAGGTGCACGGTCACGCACGACCAGGCGAAACTTCATAAAATCTCAACACAACATTACAATAAAGAAGGAATAGATTTAAAAAAAGAGAGAATAGAATATCATGGGTCTCATACACAGCTATTCTTACAGATAGATGCGCTAACAAAGTAGCACATAAAATAGCTTTTTTCTTTTTTTCAGAGATGTGACGAGAAGGGATATTATTGAAATTTTGTTTAGGTGTCTCCTCATTGGCACAAACAGGAAAACAGCCTACACAGTAATGAATAGTCCATTATTAAAGCTTAACATCGTCGCATGCGTAAACATGAATTCATCCTAAATCTCCGTGTACTGGGACCTTATATGTCTTCATCGTACAACATGTTGTAACTCAGTGAAGCACCATATTTATTCAGATTCTGGGAGTTACATCTAATTCATTGTCAGGTTATTTTCACAAAATATTTCACTTCATTTGTACTTGACCTGTTAGTTCTAGCTTCAAATATTGCATACCGGATGAATATTATTACAGTATATCTATAATTAAGGCTATGATGGTCAGTGCACGAGAAACCAGACGTGTAGGTGCTATAAGATTCTGAAAGCTTTTACCAGAGTGAGTGCAATATCCTGCTATTGTGACGGTATGAAGAAAACGTTACATAGCACGTTTAAATACTTAGTCAGCTGTTAATTGTTATAACAGCATTTTTAATTATATGTTCTCGCTGAATGCTTACGCCCTACTTGACACAGTGTAAGGTTTCCGCTTCTCACTGTTTCATAAGAAAGAATAAATAGTAAAGAAGGAAAAGCAGCGAACTTAACTAGTCTGTATATAGTAACTGGTTCGCTACTCGACATATGCGAACGGAAAATCGTCAGTATCAGCATTATGGTACGCTATAAAAATGGTAAAACGAAAAAATTGTGAAGTTTACTCTTTCAGTGAATTTTTCCCAAGGTTAGAAATATAGCCCGAAACTATTTATGGAACGTTTATGTTCGTGTCTTTTTAAGTTTTTGTGTCCCAAAAATCTACCTGCAATTAGTGAACCTGCTTCATCTAACGGTGTTGTTTGTACAACACGTGACACATAGACGCATGATAAATCAGCCTAAAAAAGTTGGCTTGAGCTTCTGAGTCATTTGAACATGATTCTATTTAAAAAGGAAAAGCAGTTCTGGTATTTTGAGGAATGCATTTCTGTAAATACGCATTTGTGGCACGCTTCGCTCAGATTTAATGCCGGAAATCCAATACACAGTGACACACCCCGAGAATTTATACATGTTTGCATACAAAGCAACGAATTAAAATGTTCCAACACCAGCATAGGGCCTCGAAAAGCACAACATGAACAATTGAAGCGGCTCCCTCCCCTGTTCCCTCTTAAGCTGAGGAATACGTTAAACGAAAAGCATGTTACTTTCAAAACTCTCCATGTTTTCCAGATCACTTACAGCGGTGGTTGACACTAA
Source organism: Rhipicephalus microplus (assembly GCF_013339725.1). NCBI lineage: Eukaryota > Metazoa > Arthropoda > Arachnida > Ixodida > Ixodidae > Rhipicephalus > Rhipicephalus microplus. Next base: position 127,927,943 of record NC_051170.1, on the reverse strand, counting down.
CAAAACACAACCATGATCTGTATTGTTAAATGAGCTGAACCATACGTACCTCCAATTTAGGCCTGCAACATATGTACTAAAACAACCTCAAAGTTCTGTTCTGTTCTAACTGTTTTGCTGTGGAGAGGTTGAGGTCTATATTGCCTCGGCTACTCTATATCAGGAAGCTCAGCAGCGAAAAAAAAAAGAATAAAACTGGACGGTACCCACAAACGAACAAACCGGGAAAAACATAATAGCACCCTGAAACCAGTTCAAATACCATGCCAATACACAGTTTTCTTACCACAGTTAATGAATTGCTTCTAGGTCGTCTGCTTTTCACAGAGCATTTCGACATTATTCCGCCATATGGGCCATCTGCGCCATCATTTCAGATGCTGGCTTAATAACACCTGAACTGGCCTCTCCTAAGTGAAAGAGTGATGTTTTATGTATTGCTAGCTTTACTAACTTATGTTTATTTAATATTGCAGGTTTTTACCATGTTCTACAGCTGAAACCGTATGATATCAGACATTGCCTCGAAGAGAGGGTGCGCATTATATTGTTGAGCAGGCAACGGAAAGATGGAAATGGTAAACCATCTTCTGGTTAAGGCAGCGGCAGCAGTGTTACTTAATTTCGATGTTATTTATGCTTCGCTTGTCGCTTTTGCATTCCAATTTAGGTGCACTCAACTAAACCGTTAAAAACAGATGACTGACATAGCTGCCTGTTTCGAGAACGTTACGTCATAAGGCAAATTTAGGTATTTTAGAAGAACGTGTTTAGCGGTCTTTTTCGTTTACTAAAGTGCTTCTCCTCTGCAAGTATGGCCACGTTCAAACGACTCGAAAGCTCAAGCCTACTTCATTTTAGGCTCATTAGTTATGTGTTTGTCGTCTTGGTGCATCCTCGAAGAGTTGGGACTCATGCCCGTGATACTCTCGCTGCAAATGAAATAATTCAACATATTTCTAAATATTATTTTGCCATGACCTGCGGCGCTCTTTTTGTGAGATTTTAAGAAAAATCAGAAATGGTTTTTTAAGTATTAATGTTTCAATAGGCTTAGATGCCGCAGAAGTTGAAAGTTTGAGGCCATTTAATCAAATGTATATTTGAGGTGCAGCAACATTATTGGTTGGCAATATTGTAAACAATATGTTGTATTATGTCACAACGTTATGAAACACTGCCTGGTTTACCTTAGAAGAAAAACAAATCTCAATGATACCGACTTCCAGAAAATGTTACCTGTTCAGAATTTTTTCAAAAACAGTTTGCTTCTGTTCCTAGTCTTCTAACAATGCTGCTTCACTCTTCATTACGAATCATTTAAGAAAAAAATTGTCTTCATAACATTAATATTCGTGTTTTTATTTTATCGTCAACTTTCTAGAATGACAAGGAATGAAATGTGTCATTCCGCATGGAATAAGGTCAATATTTTTTCCTCCTAAATTATGCAGGTGATACAGAAACCAAAAATCACATTCGCGTACCGGGTAGTATGTGCACAATATACAAAATACTGACTCAAATCTAAAATGTGAATTATCGAACCTATGTTCATCTTTCCTGGAATCACCCACGCATAATTTTCATGGAAGCTATAACACCTCAGAGCGGAAAACAACAATATCACGGTAAGCCAATAAACGCACTTCCCAATCTTCCAGGCTCAAGCCACGTACATCCGGCCTGTCAATTTTCTTTTTGCGCAACGCTTCCAAATACAATGCAAACAAAAGAGGCGACAGTGGACAACCTTGACACACAAAGGAAAGCACTTCATTTTCTTCTATCAGCTCAGGGTGGATATTTAAGTCGTGCAGTTGTCGTATGCCATCTTACCACCTTCAATAATTATTGTACCAACGCCAACATACCCAAGAATTGAAAAGAATAGAACGTAGCATACTCTGTCAAATACCTTTTCTAAGTCAATTTGAAACCTAGCGAAATTCTACAATCTGCGTCACACGTTTCAAGTACGCTGCGACGCTCACATATTTTGTATGCTTTAAATATACGTATTATATATCTACCACTGCATCTCTCAGTACTCCTGGTAAAGAGTAATATTGTATCCATCAAGATCGCGACATCCACGATCGGTTCCTTTAATGGGTTGCTTTTACGTTCCCGTTTTACAGATGCGTTACCAATCGGAAGAGCAATTATGTCATCGCCTTAACACACCATCAAGTGGCGACCTTACCCAAGGTGTCGGTGTAGCTCATAGCATTCATTCATAGTAAAAATTGTCCCCACCTCCCCGAAGGGAATCGTAAGAAAATGCGAATGCATTTTTTGCAACGATAGTACACAGCGTAGTAATTTTAATGGCGTTAATTATTGACGAGATGAGGATTTGTACCATAACCATTTACTTACACATTCATCAGACAGCGAACGGTCAAGAGTGAGGCGCATGCTTCACTTCATTCCATACGTACAAGCGAGCAGACGGGAGAGTGGGGCACGGGGAGGAAAAAGAGCGAACGGCGAGAGGAGAGGCGAAGCACTGCACATAACCTCTTCTACAATGGGTGTGTTCCAATACTCACCGTAGACGGCTAAATAGACAGCTAAATGTACGGCAGCCATCTTAACTCCCATTCCAATTCTCACGTAGTTGGCAAAGTAGACAGCTCCGAGAAGACCGCATCGTAGACAAATACGATGAAGGCTAGTTTGCTGTGTAAACAAGATGGAGACTCAGGGAATTGCTTAGATAGATTGAATCTCACCGGAACGGTCGTCTGCACATAAGCAGACGCTTCTCCAGAAGCTCGATGTGAATAACGTTTATTTTTTTCAGATTTTAGCACAAATTAAGCCAGAAAATACAGATGGTACGTTTGTTTATTTTGGCTTTTTCTTCTCAACGCGAGGTGGCGCCTCGTCGCGTAAAAGCCGTCTAGACGTGTTCCAATTTTCGGACAGCATGGGCTCGGTGCTGTCTTCTAAGCAGTGTGCGTACACTGTCCACGTGATGTCTAAGGATTGGTACTCAGCCACTCTCTACACATACGGGGGAGCTCCGCCGAGCTCCCGCGATGCCAGCGCCCTCACACGCCAGCACGTACTCCTCCTCTCCAGTCATTCTCCGTTACTCTGCCCGCACCACCTGCTCCGGTTGCTAGGGGAGAAGGTAAGCGCACGCGCACGCAGCTGTTGCAGTGGGAGAGGATGTGAGAGCGGAGATATAACACCTACCGTCGTGCGGACACCGACAGACGTCTGACATGCTCCGACTAAGAAGTGCGTGCACATTTAAAATAGCTCTGAAACGTATAGAGCAACGCACTTTATTGGCCCAGATATAGCTCCGCCTTTGCCACTAACGCTCGCCCCGCGTGAAATCATGGCCGACCAACAGAGAAGATACAACGCGCGTAGCATTTCCCTCAAATCGGGCAGTAGCGTTCAATAATTCTGGCATGCCACTATAGGCCATCTTAGGCCAGGTTTGCGGTACAATCAGTCACGCTTTTTCTAGCTTTCACACCGCTTTCTTTCATTCCGATCTCACCGCTTACCACAGCTACCACAGGCATCCATGACAATGATAACATGTTTATTTATTATACAGTAATTATTTATCGACGTGAGTCATCAGGATGTAGATGTATAATTAAGCATTAAAATGTATGCATTTTACTTTAAACGATGCTTCAGCTGTCAAACACCAACACACATAGTATAGGATCTCTTATATAAATGTACAGTAGACATTAGCCGTTTTACAATCATGTTACACCAATTCCTATGCGAAGGGGTCAACCATGTTATGACTTTTGAGCTCTTCAGTGTGTATAATGGCGAGTACAATTTTTAAGTTTGTATAACGTATATTATAAGATGTGTCACCAGCTTATAATTTCTGTGGGATTGTTGAGCTGCTGTTGTAATTTGTTGTTTCTTTCTGTCTGCAAAATCGGGGCGGTGAACCTTCGTGGCTTTTTCTTCATGGTCCTCAACATTTTATAAATGTTTATATAAAGTTTGGTTTCATTCGCTATATTTTTTTAAAATACACCTGTTCAAGTAGCCAAAATGATCTGCGTGACCCTCATTGAAATAGACATGTGTGTTTAGAAAAAGTGTTTAGTGATTTCGAGTACATAGCACCCAGAAAGGCACTGCTGGTTTCATTGCCAATCTCACATGGTAGGTTGCGCCAGATATAGGGGCAATCAATTAATCAATAAATCAATCAGAAACATTGTACTTAACTATGGGAGAGCAGTAAGCCACCCCGATTACAGCTACGCATAACAAGGCCCTATGTGAAATAGCGGATCAAAAAGGACACATTCTCAAATTGTCACATCAGCGCATTTGCGGGAAACCAAAGCATTGTCACAACCAACGTAATCACACTAACATTAACAAGAGTAATGCGCACAGTTTTTTGCCGGAAAGAGCACAGCACAGTTGAAATCCAGGCCGCACGCCATTTGAGACCACACACAAAAAAAGCCATATTCTATTCCATAAATTCTTTTCTTTGTGGTCGAGTGTCTATGCGCAGTTGCATTTGACTTTGATACATTTGTTTCTCTCTGCTTCTAGTACTTGCTCGAGGTGGAACCAGGGAGGCTTAAACCTCTTTGGGTGGAGCATCCGCAGTTTGCGAAACAACTCGGCTACACGTTATCCTACGCGGTGATAGCGTTCTTAAATTATTCGTTGGCTGCGGTCGGGTGCCTGCGCTTTCTCTCTTTCTCTCTATTTTCCTCTTTTCCTTGAAATCCCTTTTACCCATTTGGTAATGTAAGTTTCCCAAACGAGTTTTCTGCTTAGTGTTTGCTCACTTGTTTCTTGAGGCTCTTTTACGAAGGAAAGTCTCGGAAGCAAGAAGCGTTGGCCTGATGAGGCCGCAGTACCCACCATTAATGGAGTCACCGCCAACGTAAACAGAAACAACGGTAGTTGCTAGCAGCAGCAGCAGCAGCAGGTCAGATATAAGCAGATTTCACGAAGCAACAGCACATCAAAGTGAGACATAATCGTGTAAGCTAAAAAAAAACACAACTAGATGTTAGATAATCCTGAATGACTAACATCCCTCATCTTACTCATTTATTTCAATTCTCCATGTTTATCGTTGTAGGAATATCTCACTTCCTAATGTATTGAAGAAAAAATCTGCTATCGGACTTTTCGGTGAAGCCTTTTCGTTTTCATCGCATATTTTTAACATAGGAGAATGTGGTCGCAGAGTACAGCCCACTGAACAAGTTTGCTCGATGAAATTATGAAAGTAATAAAATAATTGCCCAGCGCCGAGATTCTGCTGGCTGGGTGGCAGACCAGTGAAATGTTATGCCTACGAAGAGAGTCCTTTATTCATCGCTTCTTGCTCTTCAGTTCTTCCTAATCTTCCTTTCAGCACATTAGCGATGCAGAGTTTGCAAAATGACGTCTTTGAAGAAGGCTCCTTGTCAAAAGGAATTTCTCCGGAGAATAGGAGAATAGAACGTGTTCAAAGTCGGCACCGTCACGTGGCATTCATCGTCAACTCGTCTGAACATTATTCGACTTTGATGAGGATATAATGGTTCTAAGTTCAACACCCACATCCAACGCTGACTCGCGGTACAAATTACTCAATATAGTTTCGAAACCAAATCTATCCTTTAAACTCTACCTAAAAAATTTCACGCCCCCCTTGTCGTTGCTGTTGGTAGGGACTGGGGTTAAAAAAAGATCAAGGTATGTTGAGCTTTGAATAAATTGAACCTCCCGCATAAGAAACTCGTCCTCATTTACCTTCATTTTGCAGTGTGCGTTCGACCAGTCGTTCTGCATGGCACTTTCTCTGGGCCATAAAAAAAGTATATTCTTTCAAGGCTTAAAATAAAAATATTCAAACATTAATTTGCTGTATATTTATAGCCTGAAAATTCATTTTATTTATCCCAAAGCAGAACATGACTAACCCCAGGATTAATAGGTAATACTATAACACTCGTAAATGAAGTTATGACTTCTTTTTTGTGGCAGTACAATACTGACTGTCTTTAAGTAACGTTGCACTGATTTGGCGCATTTATAGACAGTTCTTTATAGATGGCATCTGAAAGCATCCGGTTTTTAAAGTACACTAAAATTTATTTATTTCTATTCTTATCTTGAAATACGTGCGTTTATTATGTGCGTTACTCGGCATTCCTTCGATACCGAAGTGGCGTGCTGCGAATTCTTGCGAAGCGAATCCCAAATAATGGTGATTATACTGATCCACTGTTATAGGGTATGCGTTTTTTCGCAGGGAAGTGCCAACGTTTGCCGACGCTTTGTGTGCTTTACAGCCATCATAAACTCAATACGGGCTTTAAAACCAGAAAACGTGAGACAATATGAGCTGAAATGCTGTAAATGTAAGCAGAGCCAGCCGAGAAACCCAAATATAAACATCGCAAACAGGCTATTCCGAACAAATTCCTTCTTTTTATACGGCCGTTCCATCTTTTAAATGATTATAAGGTGTAAGATGTAAAACAAAAAACTGCATATGTCCGAAACTCTGCATTCGAATCACCCACGTCCGATTTGGAAGCTGTACGAAACCGTGTCAGTCGTTTCACTCTCTTCATCACCGAACAAGTAGCGTAACTACCATGAAATTAAGTTTGTCCCTCCTTCCTCTGTCTCATCGCAGGTCTGTTGCTTCGTCAAGTCTTTTTCATGAAATTTATAACAACAGGCTGAGAAAAATTACTCACAGGGAATTCATGTGTTTAGAAAAAAATGTTTAACGATTTTGAGTATTTCGTACTTGACTATGGGAGAGCACTGCGCCGTCCCGCTAACCTTATTGCTGCATATCCTGCTCTGTTATATATGTCAGCTCGGATTCATCGCCGAAATAAGGTTAGGATTTTATCTTGGCCAAGCATAAGCTTTTTTTTTTTACTCTTTCACTCATACCCAGGCCTTGTGTCACTTAATCTTGCCCATTATATTGCTTATGCAACATATAATTAGATGTTTCCTAAAACAATTCTTCTCTCTCTCTCTCTCTCTCTCTCTGTATATATATATATATATATATATATATATATATATATATATATATATATATATATATATATTTGCATGCCACTGCTTATCAAGTTGAAGTCGTTCTAATGTATCACCGCTGCTATTTTGCCCTGAGCTTTCACCAGCGTCTTGGTACTCGTATCTTTTTTTTAATTGTATTCTTTGAGCATCCCCACTTGCCTCTGTATAACCCTAAAAAATAAATAAATAAATTAATAGATTATTTAATAAATAAATAATGAACAAACACAACAAATACTGCTCTTAGCCGAGCTAGCCGCTACTAACTTGAGGCTCTAAACAACTTATGAAGCAGAGCGCCGTTTTCTTTGGGCGTGTCACGTCTTTTTGGCACGATTCGTGATGCCGCAGTCTGTTAAAGGGACGTCACGAGGAAACAACCTCTCGATTCGTCCCTTTACGGGGTACAGCAGCCCAGATCTTCCTCTTACACCACTTTGTCATGCAGTTGCACGCCCTTTCGGACTTGTATCACACCACTATCATGGGCGATCTAGTAGTTTCACTTCGTTTTTCAGGAGAAAGCTTTTAATTGCTCGTATAGTCGCGGCGTCCGACGATTCATCCATCCTTGCCCTGGAATAGCACCAGATGTGGCCTCCTTCGCTTGAGCTCTCTCAGCAGTCACGTGACGGAACAGTGGCAGCATCGACCGTCCGTCCGTGCCCTCTCACAGAATCTCAGCATTCACTTGATGGAACTACGACGCAAACCGCAGTGCTCCCTCTTCAGAGGTTTCGTTGCAGCAGACGAATTAAGATGTATCCCCGCCGTTGTCTTAATTCTTTGTCTTGCTGTGAGGTTTCGCGCGGTGCTCCCAAGCAGCCCTAGAGCGGCCCGGTAAGAGAGTCCACGGCAAGTCGTTCGTAGAGACTCTCACTCTTTTCAGTGAAATGGGCACAGACTTTCGCCGAACGTACTTTGGTATTCACAGGGTGTACCTCAATTTTTCGTTCGTTTCCGACAGCACCCGCGGAGATAGCATTTTGTAGCTGAAAAGCCTGAAATCCGGACTGGCTCAATGCTAGTGCTCACGTTTTCCGCGAGTTTTATTAATACATAAGTGACGAGGGGGAGGCAGAACCTGTGGGAAAGGTAGAGGAGGTGAGAAAGAAGGCACTGTGTCATCTTTTCAATCGGAGTGCTTTGGGGCGGGGGGGGGGGGGGGGGGCGCTTTTGTGAATCCATAAGTATATAGCGTAAGTCACCACAAGTTGCACGAAACTACATACCCTTCAGCGACAGCAAACACAGATACACAACTTGCAGTTGTCTTGTGCCGTTCTGTGTATTCTGCAGTGCGTCTTAGCTAAAGAATTGTGGATTCATTAAAGACGAGCTGCGACTAGCCAGCCATATCATATGCCCTTGGGGCAACTTGACGTCTCACATCTTTCTCATCAATTGAAGGGTAGCAAACCTTAGACCTTTAATATTTCCGCTTTACTTGCCAAATTCTGCCGTGTTCCCTCTCCGCAGAGATATAGATTAATTCTGCCTCCGGTAATAAATGAAAGCGTAAATGAACGCCTACACTATAGCAGTGGTCACTTACAGATTCTTTTTATTGTCAGACAGCGAAGCAAGCGCTATAATGAAAGCTAATATCCGGTCTTTTATTCTGACCCCTTGTTCTTCGCGTGGTAGAATAATTGGCTTCCACCCCGGGCCAGCAGGCAGGAAAAATTTGCCGCGCTTTCGCAACGTGACGCTCAACATAGAGCTGCGTATCACGCCGACCATTAGAGATTCACGTTCGCAGCAGCGTGCACTCATTAATCAAATAAGACAAATCTGATCTCATTATTGGTTGTGTCAAGACATAGTAAGCCTAATCTTGCTTCTCGCCGAGCCAGTTCCTTTGCCCCAACTGCGTGTGTATATATATATATATATATATATATATATATATATATATATAATTTACTTTATCATCCAATTTTACCTGACGTGTATTTTTCTCATTTTAACAATGTTACTGTGCAAGTACTGTGCCTAAAATCAATTATGCATTGTAACACGTTCACGGTAGCATACCAGTATGCCAAACTGGTTAACATCCCTAGCATTCCACTCTCTTTTGCTTTCCTTAATTTCAATGTTTCGCAGTGCATGGAACTCGCACGAACAAAGAGGTGAGACATGCGCTATGAAACATTGAAACCATGTTGCACGACGCATAGCCCAACGCTTACTGTTTTCCTTCCTTCCTTCCTTCCTTCCTTCCTTCCTTCCTATTTTCCTTCATTCCTTCCTTTCTTTCTTTCTTCCTTTCTCGTTCCTTCTTTCCTCCTTCCCTTTTTTCCTTCCTTCATTTTCCTTCCTTACTTCTTCCTTCATTCCTTCCTTCCCTTTTCCTCCATTTTTTTCTTCCTTTCTTCTTCCTTTCTTCCTTCCTTCCTTTGTTTTTCCTTCCTTCGTTCCTTCCTTTCTCCCTTCCTTCCTTTTAAATGTGAAGCATTTCTTAGCGAACTTCGGTGACTTTGAGCGCATCTATCTATCTGTCTATCTATTTAGCCGCTTACATTTGGGCGCTCTCGTGGTCACCCCTTAACGTGACGTGAACCAAAATTAGCATGGGAGGGTAAGATGGTTTGACTAATATGACGCGCGTGTGAAGACATTAATAATGATCACAATCTCGTCACGTACGTCGTCAACCATTTCCCGCCAGACAGTGGCACCTACCCAGAGGCGGGTATGTGCCGCTGGTATGCGGGTATGTGCCACAAGTAATTGACACTTGGTATCTACCCAGGAGCGACGAGAACACACGTGGGCAATTTTCACGCGCGAGTGTCAAGAAATACCTGAGATCGGTAGCGTCGAACCCACGAAATCAACCAATAAACGTCAGGGTCCCAGCTGGAATCGAACCCAAACATTCTGCGTGGCAATGAAGCATTCTACCACAGGGCTACCCCAGGTCTCGGAACCACTTTTCAAATAGAAGCCAATCTTCGTGAAGCGTCAATAGTCGTTGCAGTGCTGCCTACTCAATTTTATAAACATTACATATGTACACCTCTTATACAGCCGTCGCGTCGGGTTAGCGTCAATTGTGGTTAGTTGCCATGCGCTGAAGTTGATTTATTTAGCAGTGTCCAGGGCCAGCATCATGAAGTGCTTCATATCAGCTTCTGGTGTTTCCAATAGGCTTGTTCCAGTTGACATCATTGCGCAAATGCAAATAATTGGTTATGTAAACATCTGCCACTCTTCAACTTATGTCTGTACATGCAACATTTGTACATATATTTAGCGTCATTTGATGACGTGTTGCTCAATAAAAATTGCAACATGGTCACTTTTACTCCAAATGTTTCGCATAACGTAGATTCCCACGTGCGTGGGATCTGCCGATTTTTTTTCCTTCCTTTGTTTTTTTTTCCTTCCTTCCTTTCTTACTTCCTTTCATCTTTCTTTCTTTCCTTCCTTCCTCCATTCTTTCCTTCCTTCCTTCCTACTTTCTCCACATTGTTATCCTGCTATGGTGGTGCACGATATCGAAAAGTATATAATTAGTAACCAAGCTCACAATCTTTACTGCGCATAGGCAGAATGTTCATACAAAGCGTCGCCGGATTTCCACATCTCTTCCGGCCAGTTTTGTTAAGTTTTTTTTTTTAAGACGGCGCGCAATGTAGGGCAACAGTGGAGCAACCGTGAAAAATAAGCTAATGCTCGTCAGTTTCCGAAAACTGTCATTTTAGGCGTCCCCGAATTCGACAACGACAAAATGAGAAGTCGTAGAAAATTCGCACCTTTTATTGCATATCGACGTGCCTGTCTCTTTGTCGTCGTTCTATTATCGCGCTATAACTATCTTCATGTCATAACAACTAGCCTAAGCTGCCACACTTCTAAGTGCAGTATTCATCGCAAAGGACGCCGTTCCTGATTGACAAAACGCTGGCGTCCTCGAAAGCTGCGTTCAAATTGCGCAGTATTGCGGTCAAAAAACGACGAAAAGAAAAATCTAAACAAACTACACAAAGCTCCACAGTTTGTATGACAAATGCCTCCCATTCCAGTATAAGCATCAACGAGAAGACGGCTTCTAGAGATGCCGAAGCCTCCTATTCAAGAAAAAGAGCGCCGCGCGCAGGCTTTTCTAAGGGTTCACGAGCGCTTTCTTGGCTCGCATAATTGAAGCCTCGCACAACGACCTTCTGCTTCGGTTATCATATACCGCCTTCCACACCGAAGCTCCAGTTCGTCTGCAGCATTCGTTTAGTAGTCGACTATTTTGCCGAGTCTTCGTTGGCGTCTTTCCTCTAATGCGGACCTCCAAGCTGCATTTACCATTCCACCATAGATTATTGCCCTTGGGGCATATTGCACATTCATTGCGATGCACTGACGTTAGTGTCCTTTTGTGTGGAAATAAGCATAGTTCGAGCACTACACATTTGATCGTTGACTCGAGTCTCTCGGTACTACTGGGGTGTTTTTTTTTCTTATTTCTCTTTTTGGCCTTCTATGTAATATACGACGTTAATTTAGAACAAGTGCTTTTTTGTGCTTTCCCACACAAACTTCTGCTTCCTTCGTTCCGATTCATCACCAGACATCATTGTGACTGGCATAATGGGGCAGTTCTAGAATATGCCTCGTAGCGTTACCGCTACTCGAGCACGCGTATTTTTTCTGAATGTCGTGTGATAACCTACCGGAAAGCTTATGACATGTGCCCAGTGGCGACAAAAGCTATCGCAATAATTTGCGTACACTATTCTAATGCTGCCTAATAATATAAAGGCATAAAATTGAAAGGTCAGAATGAACCTCTTGCGAAATGAATTGTCTTTTGTAAATAGCCTGTGAACTGGGAAGTACGTAGAACTGCTACGCATCACAATGCGCCGGTCAACAGCCAATATCTTGGAAAGTGCGCCCCTCCCACCCACGCAGAACAATCTGCAATTCGAATAGGTAATTTATTCCAACATGTACAGCATACTCAAGCATTCAAGCCAATGAGGAGCTTTCAAATGGTCCATCTCAAAAAACTTGGGCAATCTCTTCCAAGGGAACCCTGATGGGATGCGAAGCAGCATCGTTGCGCATGGGTGGCGTCACGGGTTGAACGGCGCTAACTCAGGAGGAGCGGTGAGCGCTGGAAAATTCGTTTGAAGCAACGGCTGGCATAATCTTTGTACGTGATACGTACAGACATGTTTCAACACGCACGTTAGGCGCGTGTCAGGTTTATTGCGCGTGAACCGACGAGTCGGCGGTCTAGCGAGCGGCGGTCGTGGCAGCTGTTGTGGGTGAACAGACGAGGTGGCAGCTGTAGATGTCACGGCTAGCACGCGGCAGGCGAGGGAGAGAGTGACGTCAGCGCGCAATGCGATGCGAGCATGACGTCAACGCGCAGCAGCAGCGTGACCTACTTGGCACCACGCCAACACCTGTGGCGCGTGGCCTGTTCGTACGGAGGGACAATGTTACAAAGGCCAGTCGAAGAGCTGCTTCGCACCTAAAAGCACGCATGCGTATGGTAAGTACGTGAATGTAGTGTAGTTATAGAGAACAGAGCCTATTTCGACATCACCGCATAAAGTGTTCAGTGTTTTAGATAATGTCGTGTAACGCGTAAGGCTCGGTGAATTAGTACGTCCCGTCCTAAATTACCATGCTGGCTTATGGATAGATTCTGGTTCTAATCGTGGCACAATAGCGTAGTATAGCTTCCTCCTGTGTCACCAAGCGGCATTTTTTTTTTGCAAGCGGCATTGTTCAGAAATCACTCTATTTTTAGACAATTCCGCCTGGTTACACAGGTTACATAGGTTGGGATGAAACGCTTTGCGTCTTCGTGAATTCCTTACAGGAGCGGTCTGTGCGAGGTATGGTAATCACTTAAAAAGAGAGAAAGTCAGGAAAGCAGCTGCAGTGCTCGAAGGCCATTCAAAACCTGCCTGTTTTTATTCAAACCTTCAAGAGCGCTACAACTTGGTTACATGCACGTGCCGTTTTTCGAAAGCTTCACTCGGTGCTTATTACAGCAAGTTAATTCCACTGTTCAACAAAGCAATTTTTTCGCACATATACACCCATAGGCAAAGATTTACGAACCACTGCCATCCGTATACTTTTTTTCTCGTATGTGCTGTCCAGTCGCTAGGCGCAGGGGCGTAGGCGAAAACTTTTCGGGAGTGGGTGGAGGGGCACCCTTTCATTCGAATCGGAGGCCGGGCAGGCAGATGGGGTCGAGTGTCAATTCGGGGTCTGTATACCATGGCAAAAGAAAAAAATTACACAACCTCCCACTAAAGGTGAACGGCATCGGAGTGCTTCAGCGCTTCAATATTTGGATTGCTTGGGTGGACACATGACCTTTGTTGTAGTTTCTGGCTGCTTGAGAGTCTGTAAATACCACAGCTGCATCCAAGCACGTTGTGGTAGCTAATGCAATTGCCGCCTCCCCTGCAGTTTTTGGGCATCGGGCGCGTACTGTGGCAGATGCGAGCTCTACGCATGGGTTCGTGGGCACCAAGGGATGGATGGGGAACGAGGCGGCTCATGCCACGGCCCACGATCACACCTGCCGGGCTACCTTTTCCCGCTTTCTAGACGCCAGGAATGCGTCTGCTGAGGCTGAGTCCGTACCCATCACTTACTCTGCAATACAGCAACACCATAGGCTGGCACGCAGAGAGCATCCACCACCACATTCAAAGCTCAACTAAGAGTACAGCATCAAACTAAGAAGACTGCAGAGCAACACATACTTACACGGTATACTAATGCACCGACTGTACCCAACATTACACGAATATAGTTCCCCATTTGTGCCGTGCCTGACAGGTTGTTCCACATGATCATGGAGTGCCCACGCAATACACATATAGACCCATCGCCTCCGCCGAATAGCTGTGACGCTGCTCAAGAAAACGAGCACCTTCTCGAAACGTGAGAGGCCAAGCTCGCCTCGAAGGACCTGGACCAACAACGAAATCTCGTCGCCAGGCCCAAGCAAGCAGCAAAGGCCAGAGAGTCCCTGGAATGAGGAGACCTCCAACCTAAGGCAGAAGTAGAATTTTCACAGGAATTTGCTTGTCTAGAAGAGAAAAAACAGTTATGACATACGAGGAGGCAGGACATGGATGGTACTGACCATGCGTTTAAACTCTGCAATGCAACGCTTGTGCCATACCTTGCCTTCTCAACCATTATATATCCACTAATTTTGATCTATTTTCTTGTGCATCATGCAAATTACGCATGAAATTTGTAAACGCGAAAGGCTAAGTCACTGATATGTATATAGTAATGATGTGGTATGTATTATTAATAGTGCAAAGTTTGTTTTTATTTACTGTTGCTCTTATTTACTGTTCCTCGTATTCTCTTTTTTTTTGTTGTTGTCGATTGATTCCCTTCTATCTACTTATATTTCGAAGTGATCTAGCCTTGACATGGTGTATATTATTCAGTTATTGTGTTAAACACATCTGTCTCTGTGCTGCCATGAAACCTCGTAATGGGGCCGGCGGGCGCGTCAAGCTGCCAAAAGACAGCTTTTATATCGCTTCTCTGTCTATTTTGAAATGGACAAAAATAAAGTTGATTTATTTATTTAGAGTTTATTTATTTATTTATTATGCCGTTTCGGATAAAACTTTAGTACTCTTCCTCCTCCATATCCCTCTAAAGGTAACCATGAGTAGCATGTGAAGCAGCGCATGGGTCCACTTGAAGTTCCGTTCACCACGGGCATCTTGCACGATGTTAGCGCGGCCTTGCAAGTGGGGCACATCATAAATTCACTGTACTTTCCGTTGCTGTTACTCGTGTCGAACTCTTATTAGAGCACGCCACGTGGGAGCATGTGCGTTCATCAAGCATCTGCAGAATTTCGTTCCTGGATGCCGTCACGACGTTACTGAGAGAGTGTAACAGGGAGGTGTCACAACCTCTTACACAGCCGCTTATGCAGGCGCGAACGTGCTAGCGCGTTCCAGCGCGTTTTGACTAGGATACAACGCGTTGGTTCATCGCACAAAGTCAACACCCTCTAGAAGGTGTAGGCAGAGTCTCATCCCCCGACGCCATCACATTATTGCTGAGAGAGAGTAAGGGGTACAGGACACAGCGTCTTACCACTCCCCTTACACATGCCGTAACGTGCTAGCCCGTGAGTTGGTTCTGTCCAGCTGTTGTACGTGCACAGTAAGGAAGCCGCTTTGAACTCTGCCATAAGCTTCTTCGCATCTAAATAAAAAATCGGGGGTGAGAGACAGAGGCCCGACGGCTACGCCACTAATTCGGCGTCTAATGTTGAGAGCGTTCTGGCGAATTACATGAGTTCAATGCTTTTAACAGCCATTCCGCCAGAGCAGCGCTCTCGGCAGCAGATGGCTTGCCACCTGAAGGCGAAGACAGTTGTTTCGACACACGCTCCGGCCCGTACAGTTTTGCTCTCAGGTGTGCGCCTTTGCACAACGAGAACTTCTTCATTTTTTTGTGGACCAGTGGTCATAAAGGGGGATGAGTGGAGTGGGCTCTCTTAATTTTTGCGCCTCCAACGCACTTGTAAATTTTGCGCACGTGCAATGGACGAACTTTTGTTTCACCTAAGCCGCTAGAATAGCTTCGATAAACAACAGCTAGGCGAAACCGAAGCTATATCTTGAAAGCTAAGCGGCCACAGGATACACGTACCAGCTATCAGTTAGCAATTCGTGTAACAATATGCGCATTACGCACACAAACACCGACGTGAACAACCCCTAGACTACATGCATGACCAAGAGCTGCAAGTTGGCCCGATTAGTCGGTGAACACCTGAAAAAGAAAAGAGCTCCAAAAGTAGTGACAAGATAAGGAAAAGCCTTCGTTGCGTAGTATGTCATCGTCCTGTTGCCGCATGATCTTTGTCGTAATGTTACTTCGATGCGATGTTTCGTTTTCAAGTTCACTTACATTTGTAATAGCCCCACCCACCCCACAGGTCGGCAAAACTTGTAGAGATCACTCGGACTCACTCATGAAATATATTGTGAACTTCGGACTCACTTGGAATCAGATAGAAGAAAATGTTCCTGAGCGGAACTCACTGAGACTCACACATACGAAAATTTTCTTCAGCCGGACTCAACCGGACCCAAACTCACGAAAATATTACTTACCCGGCTTCTCTCAGACTCACAGCTTGGGCTGAGTCAGAGTGAGTCCCAGTGAGTTGACTCATGAGTCCGTCAGCCTAGAACTACCTTCTTCGACCGTGGTGTCAATGCTTTTAAACACCAATATCTCACGTTTTCGGTGCTCTTCTTGGTGCCGTTTGACATAGTATTTTCAAAAACAAAATCTGAGAACTTTCAAACTAGTACGGTCATTTTCTAGGAAGAGGTGAGAGCGTAAGGTGTAATAATTATGAAATTACCTGAAAAATTGGTGGGGGAGTTCAAGGCACCCTCTTTGTAATGCACACCTTTAAGTAATAAATATTGAAACGGTGTATGAACGACGCTGCTTTGAAATTCATGTAAGTACATGTAAGTATAAACATGAATACAGGTAAGGCCCATACTAATGCTGAATATGACTACATAAGACTTTAGGTTGGAAAAAGTAAATAGAACTCGCTCAGACTCACACAAAATATATTTACCGCATTGGACACACTCGTACTCAGACTCACCAAAATTTTCCTGAGCCGAACCCACTCGGACTCACACTCATCAAAATAATGTTCATCCGGACTCACTCAGACTCAGGCTCACGGCTCGATCTGAGACTGAGTGAGTTCGGGTGAGTCGAATTAGGAGTGAGTTCAACGACCAATGCCCCCACCCTCCTCTCCGACTACTGCTTATACTTCAATATGCTTGCTTTCAAAATAGTTTACCATTCAAAACCGGCTACGGACGGACTAAATATTTTACATGTACGCAATTACGCCTACATACATACATACATACATACATACATACATACATACATACATACATACATACATACATACATACATACATACATACATACATACATACATACATACATACATACATACATACATACATACATACATACATACATACATACATACATACATACATACATACATACATACAACATACATACATAATACATACATACATACATACATACATCATCCATTATCATCATCATCATCAGCCTGACTACGTCCACTGCAGGACAAAGGCCTCTCCCATGTTCCGCCAGTTAACCCGGTCCTGTGCTTGCTGCTGCCAATTTATACCCGCAAACTTCTTAATCTCGTCTGCCCTGCCCACCTAACCTTCTGTATCCCCCTAACCCGCTTCCCTTCTCTGGGAATCCAGTTAGTTACCCTTAATGACCAGCGGTTATCCTGTCTACGCACTACATGCCCGGCCCATGTCCATTTCCTCTTCTTTATTTCAACTATGATATCCTTAACCCCCGTTTGTCCCCTAATCCACTCTGCTCTCTTCTTGTCTCTTAAGGTTACAACTACCATTTTTCTTTCCATTGCTCACTGCGTCGTCCTCAATTTAAGCTGAACCCTCTTTTAAGTCTCCAGGTTTCTGCTCCGTAGCTAAGTACCGGCAAGATACAGCTGTTATATACCTTCCTCTTGAGGGATAGTGGCAATCTACCTGTCATAATTTGAGAGTGCTTGCCGAATGTACTCCACCCCATTCTTATTCATCTAGTTACTTCAATCTCGTGGTTAGGCTCTGCGGTTATTACCTGCCCTAAGTAGACATAGTCTTTTACAACTTCAAGTGCACTATTACCTATCTCGAAGCGCTGCTCCTTTCCGAGGTTGTTGTACATTACTTTCGTTTTCTGCAGATTAATTTTAGGACCGACCTTTCTGCTCTCCTTGTCTAACTCCGTAATCATGAGTTGCAATTCGTCCCCTGAGGTACTCAGCATTGCAATATCATCGGCGAAGCGCAGGTTACTAAGGTATTCTCCATTAACTCTTATCCCTAACTGTTCCCATTCTAGGCTTCTGAAAATTTCCTGTAAGCACGCGGTAAATAGCATTGGGGAGATTGTGTCCCCCTGCCTTACACCCTTCTTGATTGGTATTCTGTTGCTTTCTTTATGAAGCACTGTGGTAGCAGTTGATCCCCTGTAGATTTCTTCCAGAATGTTTATATATACTTCATCTACGCCCTGATTCCGCAGTGTCTGCATGGCGGCTGATATTTCTACTGAATCAAATGCCTTCTCGTAATCTATGAAGGCTATGTATAGTGGTTGGTTATACTCTGAGCATTTCTCTATTACCTGATTGATAGTATGAACGTGGTCGATTGTTGAGTAGCCTGTTCGAAATCCTGCTTGTTCCTTTGGTTGATTGAATTCTAATGTTTTCTTTACTCTGTTAGCAATTACCTTTGTAAATAGCTTGTATACTACAGAGAGCAAGCTGATCGGCCTGTAATTCTTCAAGTCCTTGTCATCTCCTTTCTTATGTATTAAGATGATGTTAGCGTTCTTCCAAGACTCTGGTACCCTTCCCGACAGGAGACATTTCGTAAACAGGGTGGCTAGTTTTTCTAACAGAATCTGTCCTCCATCTTTCAGCAGATCTGATGTTACCTGATCCTCACCAGCAGCTTTGCCTCTTTGCATGCTCTCCAAAGCTTTTCTGACTTCTTCTATCATTACTGTGGGGTGTCATCTGGGTTACTGCTAGTTCTTAGATGACACCCCACCAGTAATGATAGAAGAAGTCAGAAAAGCTTTGGAGAGCATGCATACATACATACATACATACATACATACATACATACATACATACATACATACATACTACATACATACATACATACATACATACATACATACATACATACACATACATACATACATACATACATACATACATACATACATACATACATACATACATACTACATACATACATACATACATACATACATACATACATACATACATACATACATACATACATACATACATACATACATACATACATACATACATACATACATACATACATACATACATACATACATACATACATACATACATACATACATACATACATACATACATACATACATACATACATACTACATACATACATACATACTAGGCAGGAATGAACATATACCGGACATGAAGGGGACCAACAATAGCCTGACATGAAGCGCTCTCTGCGAGTTTATAAGCAATCTGGTCCCGCTGTCCAGCAGAAGCGCTCCCGATAATAGCGCCGTCGAGACAGCTAACGACCTCAGCTTAGCTCCTAAAACGTGAGGCTATTATGGCCTTAAGTGGAAAGCGGTTGGTTTGCGGACTAAGCAGATTAGGACTCGTATGTTGGGTGCTGTGCTTCGGAACACGTTTCCGTTTTCTCTTTAAAAAGAAACAAAGTAGAAAGAGAGAGGGCATGTGTAATCTTCATTAGACATTCGCGACGCAACCCTAGGAAAATTCGGTGCTAATTCAAAGTACCTTGTTACGTCAGCGTGTTTATTCGTAAGTGCTGATACAACGCCTTCGGTGGAGTGCGCAAAGAAGTGGAACTTCCGGCTCATTCTTCATTCTCTTTCTCTCGTTTCTCTCAGAGCGCGTAATTGACTGATTTTGAATTCAAATTCCTGCTCACTTTTCTCACCCCTTCTCAGTCACCCCCCTCTCTCCCTGTGTGCTTCGAAATTTAACGATAGGGTTATCCAGAAGCCCCCTGCAAGAGGTTTTACATTGTACTTTTGCAAAAAGAAAAAGAAAAGAAGAGAAGAGTCTGTAAGAGTCATCTCGCCTCCATTCATAGCTGTGGCATCATGTATTGATATCTTATTGCCTCAAAAGCATTGACACACAATGTATTTACTGATCACGTGATGTACTCCCGGACTTGTCGCGATAATTTCTTAACTATTTGTTATTCGCGAACTGAAGTAAGATGCGTGGAACTTGCCGTTAGTCCTCCTACCAGTTTAGCTACTTGACTATTATACCTTATACAAGTTAAACTGTAGCACGAGTATGTACCCTAGTTCCTAGAGTAGGAATTATTACGAGATAGATTGGTTAATAGCTCAAAGTGGGTCCCAAACAGCACCGATCTCTTCGTCCTGTGTGAACGCTTTTGCAGCAAAAGTACTTGAGGTTCAAAAGTTTGCTTCACGTATTTTTTCGCTTGTCTACCAATGAAAAACTGCTTGCCCATGTTTATTTATCGCGTTTCTTCGTTCACTGCTGCAAAGGTAACAATGTAATCATCGCAGCGCATCGTTTAATCCACCAAACACATTTTAATCCTACGACAAGCATTGGCGCAACGCCCTCGTTCTGCACACACATTCCTTGAATGAAATGCCCTTGTTTCCAGCGTCGCCTTCATCGACAATATTACTCGTTTCAAACTGTCATCAAAGAAGGAAATCCTTACAGTCACGCCACCTAACCTCACCATTATCATTTCTTTTTTGAGCTCACGCAGAATGTGATTTTATGAAGCTCGACACCTTGTAGTACTCTAAACAAATACGAAAAAATAAACGATCCGGTGCATTATATGTACTAAAATATTTTGGGTATCCGTAAATACAGTATCTGAAATTAAGGCAAACTTTTGCAAGTCACCTCTCTTACAAGATGGAGAGCTTATCAAAGGACGATTGTGAGTGTGCGTTCATAGCACTGGTACACATCTTCGTATGCGAAACGTAAGACTTATATTTCCGATGGTTGCAAAGAGTATTAGCTTAGTCGATCAACACACAAGGGCACTGTTTCCATTCATTGCATAGGTACCAGGTACAGTAAAAACTTTCGAAATAGAAGGCGAGTACAAAATTATTCGAATTAAGCGGAGTTAGAATTAGTGGGTTCGAATAAGGCGGACCTCGAATCAATGAACAGACATCGCGCTGCACTGTGTGAAGAGAAATCAGAGGAGCTACCAATTGACTCGCTCCAGCCAATCAGGCAATAATATATGCGTTTGCAGTGGTTCATTTGGTAAATAAAGCTCATGGTCTCACAGCGAACAGAGTTTGTTGATCGGTCAGTGATACAGCAGAAACAAGCAGCGACTTGCATTCATATCAGCAGTGAGCCTTAATGCCAAAATATACGAAGCCATTTGTGCTCCAAAATGGGTTCATTTACATAACAGAGTAAAAACAACACAATTTTGATGTGATTTTTGTTAACTTATTTTTAAAAATATAGAAACTGTCTCAAATGTGACAAGACTAGAGGCAAACATAGCCTGACTGGGCAGTGGGCTGTGCAATCGATACAGAAGTATAGCAACATACAGACAACATTTACAACCATAAAACCATACATGGAAATCAATCACTACAGTTGTTGATATAAGAATTATGGAAATAAGTAAAAAACTCTATGTCATGCTCATACTTTCGGCTCCCGTTGGCTTTGATTGGCTTGAAGTTGCTTTGTCACGAAGCGACAATCGGCAAATGTTCAGCAGTTGAACTTCACCGCCTTGAGCTTTTAGCCACGCCATTTCAAATCGGCTCACGAAGTTTATATTCGCACGTTCTTTCATTCGAATAAAAACTAAAATACCGTAATAAACAAAACCACAACTGAGTTCGCGGCCCGCAAGCAAGGTTAAGCAAAATTGGTGAACTACCCATCATTTATGTGGTCACTGAACGATCCCAGAGTCAGAGTTCATTTTCGTTAATTTTAGGAAACTCTGTGAGTAAAAGTACATAGGATTGTGTCGAGATCAGAGTGTCAGTTCGAAATAACTGTACATCGGAATTAACATAGTTCGAATTTTTTAGACTTTACTGCAATGCAGTTAATGTTAAATGAGTTTCATAAAAAATTTTTAGTGCAACACTTCAGCTGGGTCAGCACTTAGAAAAGCCTGACGTACATTCCAGGGAACTTCTCTGAGCTGCAGCCATGCCACCTTTCGACTTCTGCAGCGTATATTTGCATTACTTAGAATTACATCAACAGTACGCCGGGGAAGACTGTAAACATCGATAATATCGCATTACCTTATATGCACTGTCATCGGCAAAGCGTTTGAGTGATATGCAGTGCATGGCGGAGCGATGCCACCTAGATAATTTCAGGCCTGCTCATTTCTGCAGCGGCCTCAATGACGTCACTCCATTTATACGGGTGTGTTTTGCTGCTCAAACATGCCTACGCTTGCTCTCGTCACTCGACAGACAGGGACTGTCGAGCCTGACGAACGTTTTCGTGGCGTGCTGATGTGCTTGTTGGCGACACGAGAAGACCATGTTTTTCTGTGTGCGTGAACTGCAGCGTGGATGTGTGATGCGCTTTGTGCACTGGATATTCGCAATCCGTACGGCTGCAAATCCGAATGATTGGGCAATGTGCTGTAGCAAATTGCTGCGGCAAAGAAACCAAAATTGTAAGTGTTCTCGTTTCCTAAGAGCAACCGAAGAATGAAATGGGATCGTGTCGTTCGTCAAGCTGACGTTGACATCCGTTTTCTTCGTGACCCGAAGGTACGTGTGTCCGCACTACATATTCGTAAGTCGTTTTAATGGCACCATCTCTACCGTGTTCCGTTCTTGCTCTAAAGTAAAGGTGTCAAATGTGTTTCTGACTCGTAAGCAGGCAATAAAATAATAAACGCACGTGGCAGTACGTTTTCAAAACAGCAGTTTTAATTTTTTTTCTTGAGGGTCGGTAAACATTTTGCTATTGGCAATTTGCGCAACCGACGTCTTGAATTACGCCTGTTCACTTGGTTGAGAAAAATGGAAGGAATGCTGTTGCATTGCTTAGCGCACCGGTTTTGTGCATAATATTTTCTTGCCGGTGTTTTAACCACTTCGGTGCGGTAATATAATTTTGCGCCTATAGTCTTGACAGCACCATATCATAATATGTTTCCTTGAAATCTTGATGTGTGTAGACACTTGTGGTAAAGCAAATTTTTTAAATGGTTCTCAGGTGGGTGAGCTCTACTTCAAGCTATAATATTTAGGAACCACTACTAAATATACCGATCTAAGAACCTGCATTGCAATGGGACAGCCCATGGGCGCTACGCGGTTTAAGCTAGAACCAGTACTAACAATTTCCCCAAACACTAAAGTAGAGGAGCGACTACGCACCACTGCAAGAGGGGCCAGAGCAAAATAGAAACGCCGCTTCTTATGCCGGTCACAAAATATGTTTCTGAAACGAAAGCTTTTTTTTTTTCCGAGCAGTGGTCATCACCCTGATAATGTGCCAGATAACATACTTGGGGTAGCAGCACACTCTCCTCAATAACTACGTGTCTATGAAAATAAACTTTCGAAAGAGTACAAATAAAACTGCAGAAACTGAGTAGGATTCCGATGGAGGCGGAAAGGTTGTAGGCCCGTGTGCTCAGATTTGGGTGCACGTTAAAGAACCCCAGGTGGTCTAAATTTCCGGAGCCCTCCACTACGGCGTCTCTCATAATCATATAGTGGTTTTGGGACGTTAAACCCCACATATCAATCAATCAGGAACTGAGTAGGAACAGTTTCTGTGCCTGTTCTAGATAGCGCACGCGCGCGCGCGTGTGTGTGTGTGTGTGCGTGTGTGTGTGTGTGTGTGTGTGTGTGTGTGTGGTGTGTGTGTGTGTGCGTGCGTGTGTGCGCGCGTGCGTGGGTGCGTGCGTGTGTGTGTGTGTGCGTGTGTGTGTGTGGTGTGTGGTGTGTGTGGTGTGTGTGTGGTGTGTGTGTGTGTGTGTGTGGTGTGTGTGTGTGTGTGTGTGTGTGTGTGTGTGCGCGCGCGCCAAAAAGGCAAATGAATACAATACACCTTATTTATTTCCTCTCTTTGGTGGTCCACCAAATTTTGCTCTTATAGATCGACCACACGTTCAATAGCAAAGATTATTTGGCCTTCGTGGAAGAAACAGCTCACGCATATTTCTCTAAATGCTTTCAAGCGCAATACATTACTTGAACCAGCGCCTTTGTTGTCGCAAAAGGCAGAATATTGATATTAAACATGTGATACCGGTGTCACACGGGTACATTTAGTCGCAGCCCCACAACAGTGGTCTCGCGACTAAGGTACTCGGCTGTTGTCCCGCAGATCGCGGGTTCGAATCCCGGCAGCGGCGGCTGCACGTCCGATGGAGGCGGAAATGCTGTAAGCCAGTGTGTTCAGATTCGGGTGCACGTTAAAGAACCCCAGGTGGTCGAAATTTCCGGATCCCTCCACTACGGCGTCTCTCATAATCATATGGTGGTTTTGGGG